>CM053788.1:716082532-716725159 GCA_028749045.1 Cupressus sempervirens
CTAAGCCCTAAACCCTAAACCCTAAAACCCTAAACCCTAAAACCCTAAACCCTAAACCCCAAACCCCAAACCCCAAACCCCAAACCCCAAACCCTAAACCCTAAATGTTAAATTTTAAATTTTAAATGTTAAATGTTAAATGTTAAATGTTAAATTTTAAACCCTAAACCCTAAACCCTAAACCCCAAACCCCAAACCCCAAACCCTATACTTTATCAGCTTTGCCAAGAAGTCCCCGCACTGCGACATCTTCCACTTTCGAGAGTTTGTTGGTGCAACCCAAGAAAGTTGGGTTCCTTCCTTCTTCGTAGCAGGTTCTTCTCCAGATCACAGCACTCTTCGATCCACTAGGGCCTTTGATCTTCCTGATCAAATTTCCCCCGCCCTTTTATAATATTTAATATTTAATATTTTATAATATTTAATATTTTATAATATTTGGCGGGGGTCCCCTTCTCGGGTCGGTCTATTCAAGAAGTTTCAAGAAGTTTCATGAAATCTCTTGAATTTGTTCGAAAGCATGATATTTATATCCGGCTTCCTCCTCCACAATTCATTATATCTCTTCTCTTGTATCCGATTAATCCAACTGATGAGAGCTGATAGCTCGAAACATGTTTTGGATTGTAGAGATTGTATTTGGATTTTATAATTATAGTTGTGGATTTTAATTTTTCCGGTTTATTCTTTCATTCATAGTCTATTTTTTTTTATCAATATATTTTAATTCTTTCGGAGCTGCAAGTGATCTTTTAAATTTTTAATACTTTAAAGTTTTTTGGATTCTTTTCACGATGTCCTCCGGAGAATTAATTGTTCATGGCTCTTTGTCTTCCGCTCAAGGCCAACCTCCATCTGTTCTTGATGCTGCTCATGCCAAGGAAGCAACTCCATTGGACCATGATAGAAAGAAACAAAAAGGTAGCAGCCGCACCATTATTTCAGCACAAGATAATTCTTTCTTGGCTGAATTTGTTGCTGAATCTTCTCGACAGCAAGATGCTTTTATGTGGAAATTGAATCAATTCATGGGAAAATTTTGTGATAATACTAATAATATTTCTTTGAAGTTTGATGCATTCTTATTGGACTCCCACAAAGCACAGGAACAAGTTTGTTTGCAGGCTGAAAGTGCTGTCCAATCTTCTAGAATGCATGCGGATTCTTCTACCTCCATCTTGACCAACATCTCCTCTGTCTTCGAACGCTCTTTAGATGTTGTTTTAAATCACCTTGCTGATTTGGAAAACAGGATGGCGCATAATTTTCAGCCCCACCCTGCCTGCGTAAACACTGCTGCTCAAATGGATGGCACTGCTGCTCATGCTAATTCCAGCCAAGGCCCCCGTGTTGACAGAGATTTTGCTGCCCATGAGACCCCCTCTGTTACTCCTCTGGTCACAGAGATGGCCGCGACTCCTACTTCGTGGGAGATGGGTCCCCTCGTACCTAGCTACTATGTAGCGAACACGAGGGCTTCCCTTAACCCTATTCATTCATACCCCAAACCCCAAACCCCAAACCCCAAACCCTAAACCCCAACCCTAAACCCCAACCCTAAACCCAAACCCTAAACCCTAAACCCTAAACCCTAAACCCTAAACCCTAAACCCTAAACCCGAAACCCGAAACCCGAAACCCGAAACCCGAAACTCGAAATCCCAAACCCCAAACCCCAAACCCCAAACCCCAAACCCCAAACCCCAAACCCCAACCCCAAACCCCAACCCCAAACCCCAAACCCTAAACCCTCAACCCTAAACCCCAAACCCCAAACCCCAAACCCCAAACCCCAAACCCCAAACCCTAAACCCTAAACCCTATACTTTATCGGCTTTGCCAAGAAGTCCCCGCACTGCGACATCTTCTATTTCTGAGAGTCTGTTGGCGTAACCCAAGAAAGTTGGGTTCCTTTCTTCTTCGCAGCAGGTTTTTCTCAAGATCACAGCACTCTTCGATCCACTAGGGCCATTCTTTCCCCAGCCTTTTTATAACATACTAATTTTATAACATACTAATTTTATAACATACTAATTTTATAACATACTAATTTTATAACATACTAATTATATAACATACTAAATTTATAACATACTAACTTTATAACATACTAACTTTATGACATACTAACTTTATAACATACTAACTTTATAACATACTAATTTTATAACATACTAATTTTATAACATACTAACTTTATAACATACTAACTTTATAACATACTAATTTTACAACATACTAATTTTATAACATACTAATTTTATAACATACTAATTTTATAACATACTAATTTTATAACATACTAACTTTATAACATACTAATTTTATAACATACTAATTTTATAACATACTAATTTTATAACATACTAACTTTATAACATACTAATTTTATAACATACTAACTTTATAACATACTAACTTTATAACATACTAATTTTATAACATACTAACTTTATAACATACTAACTTTATAACATACTAACTTTATAATCTGGCGGGGGTCCCACTTTTTTGGGTCGGCCTATTCAAGGGTCACACCTCTTGGATTTCCTCGAAAGATTGATATTTATATCCGTCTTCCTCCCATTCTCTTCCACACATTTCTCTCTTCTCTTGTATCCGTTTAATCCAACTGATGAGGGCTGATAGCCCGAAACATGTTTTGGATTCTGGAGATTGTATATGAGATTTTTTATTGTGGAATTTAATTGTGGGTTTTATTTCTTTCTGGATTACTCCTTTCTATCAGTTTTTTAATTCTTTCGGAGCTGCAAGTGATCTATTAAATTTTTTAACACTCTAAAGTTTTGGATTTCTTCACGATGTCCTCCGGAGAATTAATTGTTCATGGCTCTTTGCCATCCGCTCAAGGCCAATCTCCATCTGCTCATGATGCTGCTCACGCCCAGGGTGGAATTCCATCGAACCAGGATAGAAAGAAACGAAGAGCTGACAGCGGCGCCATTATCTCAGCTCAGGAAAAATCTTTTTTGGCCGAGTTTGCTGCTGAATCATCTCGACAACAAGACTCTTTCTTGCGGAAATTGAATCAATTTATGGTAAAATTCTGTGAGAATACCAATACTTTTTCTTTAAAATTTGAAGATTTCTAATCGGATTCCCACAAAGCACAGGAAGAAGTTTGTTTGCAGGCTGATAGGGCTGCCCAATCCTCCAGAATGCATGCGGACTCTTCCGCCTCCGTCTTGACCAATATTTCTTCCGTTCTTGAACGCTCCTTTGATGCCGTTTTAAAACGGCTTGCGGTTTTGGAAGACAGGGTGGCGCAGAGTTGTCAACCCCACCCTGCCCGCGCGGATTTTGCCCAAGGCTTTGCTGTTCCAGCTAACGCTGATGCTGTTGCTGCAGCCCAACCGGACAGCGCTGCTCCCCGCGCCAACTCCAGCCTAGGCCCGCACGTTGTTGACAGCGCTGCTCCTCGTGCCAACTCCAGCCAGGGCCCGCACGGTTATGGAGTCTTTGTCGCCCATGGAGCCTTTGCCGCCCACGAGACCCCCCCTGCCTCTCCTTTGATCGCAGAGATGGCTGCGGCTCCTCCGCATGATGATGCTCAACCCTCTTCTCACAGCAGAAGAAAATACCCGGACCAAATTCATCTCCTTGTCAACAAAGCGTTTGCAGAATTTAAACGGGTCTCTCTGGCTGTTGAAAGATCCAAGGACTATCTTGGAAAACTCAACAATTTCAAATCTATTGGCTCTCTTCCAAAAAGCTTGATGATTAAACCACCGAAGCTCTCCATTAACGATGATGAAAGCAATGCTCTCCTCTCTTCTAAATTGGAAACTATTCAGGCTGATGCCAACAAGCTTTTTCTCGATGCCTACATAGATGCTGTTTCTAAAGCATCCATCAATCATAATGCTCAGATTTCCAGCGTTGTTGAGAATTTTGACTCCTCTCTCAAGGGCACTTGCGTCGCTCTCCAGCACCTTCCTCTTTTAGGCACTTTCTCTGTCTCTGCTGATGAATGGTATGCTGAAGCTTTGCAAGAATTTCAGACTTTGTGCAATAAATTCACTATCGATCGAGCCATCAAAAAAGCTGCCAAGGAACAGGCTGAAGCTTCTAGGCAAGATTCTCGAGATACAGCTATGTCTGATGCCGAACAGCTACCGCCCGATCCCACTATTGCACAAATTATTAATGATAAGATTAATCAGAAATATGGTCATCTTTCTAAAGAAATCATTGCTCTGAAAAATCTTCTCTCTGCCCCCAATGAAACACAGGTGAAGAATAAGAACAGGAAGAAAAAGAACAAGAAGAAAAAGATCTCCTCTGGTGCCCCTCCAGTCAAGACAACTTCTAATGTGGACTCTACTCCAAAAAATGGGTCTCATGCAGCCGGGAAGAACACCTCGGCTGCCTCTGGACAGTTGCAATCAAAGGGAAACTCTGCCCCCCGCCAGTCGGCGAAGAATGTGCAATCTGCCGCACATTCAAATCCATCCAACGGCAAAAATCGTGGGCAGAATTCCTACAAGAATCAAACTCAGGGCCATCAAAGAGGAAGAAACAGACAGCAGAACAGACAGGTACACAACTCCCGCATCCGCGGTTCCGGCCCCGCTTAAATCACTGGGGACCTGCCATTGATCGGGACTTCATGGCTCGATCATTTTTTTCTAGAAAGACTGCCTCGGAGGTTGAGAATCGGATATCTAACATTGCCATTCATAACCTCTCTTCTCGGCGTCTCTCTGCTGATGAACGAGGATTGTTAGGACTTGGAATTAAATTTATTCCTCGTCCTCCTCCAATGTCTGTTCTTGATCTTCATAAAGAATTCAGAGCTTTTGCCAGACTTCTTCGTCTTCGTGCTTTCTTTGGTCCGGAAGCACCTCATGTCTCCTGTTCTCCTCTTGTTTTTGGAGTTTTTCCTCATCCATTCCGCCAGAAGAATCCCTTTTGGAATCCGGATGAACAAAACTTCCAACTTGAAGAGATCATCCATAAAGCTGAAGACATTTTTCGGTCTCGCATTGCTTCCTGTGCTGGCTCGTTTGTTCGGCGTCCTCTTCTTCCTGCTAGACTCCTCAAGAGTCTCAATGATTTGAAGAATGACTCTTCCATTGTCATCAAACCAGCAGATAAGAATCTCGGCCTTGTTGTCCTCAATTCTTCTTGGTACAAATATGAAGGTCTTCGCCAACTTTCGGACCCCCTGGTTTATCTTCGTGTTGATTGTGTTCCTTGGAAGCTGATTTGGAGCAGACTCTCTTTTATCATTGATAAGTTTCTGTTCTTCCTCAAACCTGTTCGTTGCTTCCTTTTGAAGAATCCTTGTTCTTCAGCTAAAGCCTGTGCTTTTTATCTCCTGCCTAAGCTTCATAAGCCTATTCTGGTGGGTAGACCGATTTGCAACTATACAGGTTATATGTTGGAACCAGCCTCGAAGCTTCTTCATGTTCTTTTGTTTCCGATTCTCCTACAACAGCAGCCTCATCTTCCTGATTCTCTCAGTCTTCTTCGTGAACTTGATCGCAAGGCTTTTCCTTCTTCTTGCATCTTGTTTACCTTTGATGTGGAGTCTCTTTATCCGAGCATCCCTACCACTGAGGGCCTTTATGCTCTTCGGGAGATGGTTGTTGAGTATTTCCATACTCATAATCTTAATCTGAGGTTGATTGATCTGATCTTGGAGCTTGCTGAACTTGTTCTCCGTGAACACTATGTTGAGTTCGATGGTGTTTTTTATAAACAACTCCGGGGTACTGCTATGGGCAACAATTTCGCAGTTGTCTACGCCTGTCTTTTCCTTTGCCATTTGGAAAAGCGTCTCTTCTCTCAGTTTGATTGCTCCTGTCTTATGTTCTACAAAAGGTTCATTGATGATGCTGTTGGTATTTGGACTGGTGATGAGTCCTCTTTGTCAACATTCTTTTCTCAGTATCAGAGCTTCTACCCTGAGATCAGAATTACACCTTCAGTTTCTTTTTCTTCTGTGGACATTCTTGACATTACCCTCTTCAAGGGAGATCGCTTCCATGCTTGCGGTATTCTTGATACCAAATGCTTCCAGAAGCCCCTCAATTCCTTTCAATACATTCCGTATTACTCTTGGCATCCTCCTCACCAAAAGAAATCCTTCATCTTAAGTGAGCTCAAGAGGTATCTCCTCAGGGAATCAGATCCATTTGGTTTTATGAGACTTCGAAAACAGTTTTACTCCAGACTTCGTGCTCGTGGTTATCCAAAGAAGTTTCTTCTCTCCTGCTTCAAATTGGTCTCTCGGCTTGATAAGTCAGTGCTTCTCTCACGCCTACATAATAGTGCCTCTCAGAGAACTGGGCCCCCCCTTGTTCTTAAGCTTGATTTCAGTTCTTCTGCTAAAGCTTTAAACTTGGGGGCCACCCTAAACCCTATACTTTATCGGCTTTGCCAAGAAGTCCCCGCACTACGACATCTTCCATTTCCGAGAGTCTGTTGGCGTAACCCAAGAAAGTTGGGTTCCTTTCTTCTTTGCAGCAGGTTTTTCTCAAGATCACAGCACTCTTCGATCCACTAGGGCCATTGTTTCCCCCGCCTTTTTATAACATACTAACTTTATAATCTGGCGGGGGTCCCACTTTTTTGGGTCGGCCTATTCAAGGGTCACACCTCTTGGATTTCCTCGGAAGATTGATATTTATATCCGTCTTCCTCCCATTCTCTTCCACACATTTCTCTCTTCTCTTGTATCCATTTAATCCAATTGATGAGGGCTGATAGCCCGAAACATGTTTTGGATTCTGGAGATTGTATATGAGATTTTTTATTGTGGAATTTAATTGTGGATTTTATTTCTTTCTGGATTACTCCTTTCTATCAGTTTTTTAATTCTTTCGGAGCTGCAAGTGATCTATTAAATTTTTTAACACTCTAAATTTTTTAACACTCTAAAATTTTTTAACACTCTAAATTTTTTAACACTCTAAATTTTTTAACACTCTAAAATTTTTTAACACTCTAAATTTTTTAACACTCTAAATTTTTTAACACTCTAAAATTTTTTAACACTCTAAATTTTTTAACACTCTAAAATTTTTTAACACTCTAAATTTTTTAACACTCTAAAATTTTTTAACACTCTAAAACTTTTTAACACTCTAAAATTTTTTAACACTCTAAATTTTTTAACACTCTAAATTTTTTAACACTCTAAATTTTTTAACACTCTAAAATTTTTTAACACTCTAAATTTTTTAACACCCGCGTGCCCTTGAAGACCCCCCTGCCGAATGGTCTCCTTCCTCCCGTGTCGCGGCTCGGCGCGGACGGGCTTCGGCCCCATTTTGGATGCTGCCTCCTGCGGATTTCGGCTGCCTCCACGGGACGCCCACTGGGTCTCCCTCTTCCGTGCTCATGCTGTTCCCTCTTCACGTGAGAATTTTTCTGTTCGGCTCCCAGTTTCTTCCTGCGAACAGTTGATGGCTTCGGTTTCTCTTGACGGTTTCCGTGCTTTCTTGTTCATGGGTTTCTCAGCTGGATCGCCCTCACTATGAGATTTTTTGTGCCTCCATATGGAGTTGGGTCCCCTCTTGCCTAGTTACTTTGTGACGACCAGGAGGGCCTCCCTAAACCCTATACATTGTATGGCTTTTGCCAAAAAGTATCCGCACATGCCAATTATTTGGATATTTTTCTCATAGTGTTGTATTTAATTAATTAATTAATTGATCAATTAATATTTTATTGATTAATTAATTAATTGATTCTTGAACATGACCTTTGGTTTTCCTGGAAGATGGAAAGTCATTTGGTTTTCTTGGAAGATGGAAAGTCAATTTCCCTTCTATTTAAACCGTTCATTTTTATTGTAAACATATTGAGTCCACTGATGACGGGGTGAAATTCCCCAGAAACATGTCTGGACATCTTTTCAATAAAAATTTGTTTCTCATGTTCTTCTTCTGGTTCGAATCTTTGCTGCGAGTGATACATTTGTTAAATGTTAAACGTTAAATGTTAAATGTTAAATTTTAAATGTTAAATGTTAAATGTTAAATTTTAAATGTTAAATGTTAAATGTTAAATGTTAAATTTTAAATGTTAAATGTTAAATGTTAAATTTTAAACCCTAAACCCTAAACCCTAAACCCTAAACCCTAAACCCTAAATGTTAAATTTTAAATTTTAAATGTTAAATTTTAAATGTTAAATGTTAAATGTTAAATGTTAAATTTTAAATGTTAAATGTTAAATGTTAAATTTTAAACCCTAAACCCTAAAACCTAAACCCTAAACCCTAAACCCTAAACCCTAAACCCTAAACCCTAAAACCATAAACCCTTAAACCCTAAAACCCTAAACCCTAAACCCTAAACCCTAAAACCCTAAAACCTAAACCCTAAAACCCTAAAACCCTAAACCCTAAACCCTAAACCCTAAACCCTAAACCCTAAAACCCTAAACCCTAAACCCTAAACCCTAAAACCCTAAAACCTAAACCCTAAAACCCTAAAACCCTAAAACCCTAAACCCTAAACCCTAAACCCTAATCCCTAAACCCTAAACCCTAAACCCTAAACACGAGGGCTTCCCTTAACCCTATTCATTCATGGCTTTTTGCCAAAAAGTACCCGCACGACTGTTTTTGGTCTTTTCTCCTCTCCATAGTAATGTTTTAATTAATTAATTGATTGATTAATTAATCTTTTTAATTAATTGATTAATTGATTAATTTTTTAAGCATGACTGTTGGTTTTCTTGGAAGTTGAGAAGTCCCCTCACTTCTATTTAAGCCGTTTTATTGTATCTTTTATTGTAAGTCCACTGATGATGGGGTGAAATTCCCCAGAAACATGTCTGGACGTCTTTTCAATAATTTCAATAAAATTTGTTCTTGCTTATTTATGGATCTTTCTGATGCTGCAAGTGATACTTTTGTTAAATGTTAAATGTTAAATGTTAAATGTTAAATGTTAAATGTTAAATGTTAAATTTTAAACCCTAAACCCTAAACCCTAAACCCTAAATGCTAAAACCCTAAAACCCTAAACCCTAAAACCCTAAACCCTAAACCCCAAACCCCAAACCCCAAACCCCAAACCCCAAACCCTAAACCCTAAATGTTAAATTTTAAATTTTAAATGTTAAATGTTAAATGTTAAATGTTAAATTTTAAACCCTAAACCCTAAACCCTAAACCCCAAACCCCAAACCCCAAACCCTATACTTTATCAGCTTTGCCAAGAAGTCCCCGCACTGCGACATCTTCCACTTTCGAGAGTTTGTTGGTGCAACCCAAGAAAGTTGGGTTCCTTCCTTCTTCGTAGCAGGTTCTTCTCCAGATCACAGCACTCTTCGATCCACTAGGGCCTTTGATCTTCCTGATCAAATTTCCCCCGCCCTTTTATAATATTTAATATTTAATATTTTATAATATTTAATATTTTATAATATTTGGCGGGGGTCCCCTTCTCGGGTCGGTCTATTCAAGAAGTTTCAAGAAGTTTCATGAAATCTCTTGAATTTGTTCGAAAGCATGATATTTATATCCGGCTTCCTCCTCCACAATTCATTATATCTCTTCTCTTGTATCCGATTAATCCAACTGATGAGAGCTGATAGCTCGAAACATGTTTTGGATTGTAGAGATTGTATTTGGATTTTATAATTATAGTTGTGGATTTTAATTTTTCCGGTTTATTCTTTCATTCATAGTCTATTTTTTTTTATCAATATATTTTAATTCTTTCGGAGCTGCAAGTGATCTTTTAAATTTTTAATACTTTAAAGTTTTTTGGATTCTTTTCACGATGTCCTCCGGAGAATTAATTGTTCATGGCTCTTTGTCTTCCGCTCAAGGCCAACCTCCATTTGTTCGTGATGCTGCTCATGCCCAGGAAGCAACTCCATTGGACCATGATAGAAAGAAACAAAAAGGTAGCAGCCGCACCATTATTTCAGCACAAGATAATTCTTTCTTGGCTGAATTTGTTGCTGAATCTTCTCGACAGCAAGATGCTTTTATGTGGAAATTGAATCAATTCATGGGAAAATTTTGTGATAATACTAATAATTTTTCTTTGAAGTTTGATGCATTCTTATTGGACTCCCACAAAGCACAGGAACAAGTTTGTTTGCAGGCTGAAAGTGCTGTCCAATCTTCTAGAATGCATGCGGATTCTTCTACCTCCATCTTGACCAACATCTCCTCTGTCTTCGAACGCTCTTTAGATGTTGTTTTAAATCACCTTGCTGATTTGGAAAACAGGATGGCGCATAATTTTCAGCCCCACCCTGCCTGCGTAAACACTGCTGCTCAAATGGATGGCACTGCTGCTCATGCTAATTCCAGCCAAGGCCCCCGTGTTGACAGAGATTTTGCTGCCCATGAGACCCCCTCTGTTACTCCTCTGGTCACAGAGATGGCCGCGACTCCTACTTCGTGGGAGATGGGTCCCCTCGTACCTAGCTACTATGTAGCGAACACGAGGGCTTCCCTTAACCCTATTCATTCATGGCTTTTTGCCAAAAAGTACCCGCACGACTATTTTTGGTCTTTTCTCCTCTGCATAGTAATGTTTTAATTAATTAATTGATTGATTAATTAATCTTTTTAATTAATTGATTAATTGATTAATTTTTTAAGCATGACTGTTGGTTTTCTTGGAAGTTGAGAAGTCCCCTCACTTCTATTTAAACCGTTTTATTGTATCTTTTATTGTAAGTCCACTGATGATGGGGTGAAATTCCCCAGAAACATGTCTGGACGTCTTTTCAATAATTTCAATAAAATTTGTTCTTGCTTATTTCTGGATCTTTCTGATGCTGCAAGTGATACTTTTGTTAAATGTTAAATGTTAAATGTTAAATGTTAAATGTTAAATGTTAAATGTTAAATTTTAAACCCTAAACCCTAAACCCTAAACCCTAAACCCTAAAACCCTAAAACCCTAAACCCTAAAACCCTAAACCCTAAACCCCAAACCCCAAACCCCAAACCCCAAACCCCAAACCCTAAACCCTAAATGTTAAATTTTAAATTTTAAATGTTAAATGTTAAATGTTAAATGTTAAATTTTAAACCCTAAACCCTAAACCCCAAACCCCAAACCCCAAACCCCAAACCCTATACTTTATCAGCTTTGCCAAGAAGTCCCCGCACTGTGACATCTTCCACTTCCGAGAGTTTGTTGGTGCAACCCAAGAAAGTTGGGTTCCTTCCTTCTTCGTAGCAGGTTCTTCTCCAGATCACAGCACTCTTCGATCCACTAGGGCCTTTGATCTTCCTGATCAAATTTCCCCCACCCTTTTATAATATTTAATATTTTATAATATTTGGCGGGGGTCCCCTTCTCGAGTCGGTCTATTCAAGAAGTTTCAAGAAGTTTCATGAAATCTCTTGAATTTGTTCGGAAGCATGATATTTATATCCGGCTTCCTCCTCCACAATTCATTATATCTCTTCTCTTGTATCCGATTAATCCAACTGATGAGAGCTGATAGCTCGAAACATGTTTTGGATTGTAGAGATTGTATTTGGATTTTATAATTATAGTTGTGGATTTTAATTTTTCCGATTTATTCTTTCATTCATAGTCTATTTTTTTTTATCAATATATTTTAATTCTTTCGGAGCTGCAAGTGATCTTTTAAATTTTTAATACTTTAAAGTTTTTTGGATTCTTTTCACGATGTCCTCCGGAGAATTAATTGTTCATGGCTCTTTGTCTTCCACTCAAGGCCAACCTCCATCTGTTCTTGATGCTGCTCATGCCCAAGAAGCAACTCCATTGGACCATGATAGAAAGAAACAAAAAGGTAGCAGCCGCACCATTATTTCAGCACAAGATAATTCTTTCTTGGCTGAATTTGTTGCTGAATCTTCTCGACAGCAAGATGCTTTTATGTGGAAATTGAATCAATTCATGGGAAAATTTTGTGATAATACTAATAATTTTTCTTTGAAGTTTGATGCATTCTCATTGGACTCCCACAAAGCACAGGAACAAGTTTGTTTGCAGGCTGAAAGTGCTGTCCAATCTTCTAGAATGCATGCGGATTCTTCTACCTCCATCTTGACCAACATCTCCTCTGTCTTCGAACGCTCTTTAGATGTTGTTTTAAATCACCCTGCTGATTTGGAAAATAGGATGGCGCATAATTTTCAGCCCCACCCTGCCTGCGTAAACACTGCTGCTCAAATGGATGGCACTACTGCTCACGCTAATTCTAGCCAAGGCCCCCGTGTTGACAGAGATTTTGCTGCCCACGAGACCCCCTTTGTTACTCCTCTGGTCACAGAGATGGCCGCGACTCCTCCTCATGATGGGATGGCTGCGACTCCTCCCCGTGATGATGCTCATCCTTCTTGTCATAATAGGAGAAAATACCCAGATCAAATTCATTTATTGGTCAACAAAGCTTTTGTAGATTTTAAAAGGGTCTCTTTGGCTGCAGAACGATCCAAGGATTACCTTGGTAAACTCAACAATTTTAAATCTATTGGCTCTCTTCCAAAAAACTTGATGGTCAAACCGCCGAAGATCTCCATTAACGATGATGAAAGCAATGCTCTCCTCTCCGCCAAATTGGAAACTATTCAGGCTGATGCCAACAAGCTCTTCTTGGATGCCTATATAGATGCTGTTTCTAAAGCAACTGTCAATCATAATGCTAAAATTTCCAGCATTGTTGAGAATTTTGATTCCTCTCTCAAGGGCACTTGCACCGCTCTCCAGCATCTTCCCCTCTTGGGCACTTTCTCTATCTCTGCTGATGAATGGTATGTTAAAGCCTTGCAAGAATTCCAGACTTTGTGCAACAAGTTTACTATTGATCGAGCCATCAAAAAAGCTGCCAAGGAACAGGTTGAATCTTCCAGGCAAGAATCCCGGGATGCTACTATGTCAGATGCCGAACAGCTACTGCCCGATCTGACTATTGCACAAATTATCAATGATAAGATTAATCAGAAATTTGGAAATCTTTCCAAAGAAATCAATGCTCTGAAAAATCTTATCTCCAAGTCTGATTCTGCCCCCAATCAAACACAGGTCAAGAAAAAGAAAAAGAAAAGGAATATGAAGAAGAAAAAGATCTCCTCTGATGCCCCTTCTGAGACTACCTTTGCTGCTCCAAAAAATGGGTCTCGAGCAGCCGGGAAGAACACCTCGGCTGCCTCTGGAAAATTGCAATCAAAGGGAAATTCAACCTCCCGTCGTTCGGTGAAGAATGTGCAATCTGCAGGACATTCTATTCCATCCAACGACAAAAATTCTGGACAAAATTCCAACAGGAAGAAACAAACTCAGGGCCATCTAAATGGAAGGAACAGACAACAAAGCAGGCAATCAAACAACTCCCGCTCCCACGATTTCGCCCCCGTTTAAATCACTGGGGCCCTGCTATTGATCGAGACTTCATGGCTCGATCATTCTTTTCTAGAAAGACTGCCTTAGAGGTTGAGAATCGGATCTCTAGCATTGCCATTCATAACCTCTCTTCTCGGCGTCTCTCTGCTAATGAACTGATATTGTTAGGACACGGAATTATATTTATTCCTTGTCCTCCTCCAATGTCTGTCCTTGATCTTCACAAGGAATTCAGAGCTTTTGCCAGACTTCTTCGTCTTCGTGCTTTTTTTGGTCCAGAGACGCCTCCTGTCTCTTGTTCTCCTCTTGTTTTTGGAGTTTTTCCTCATTAATTTTGCAAGAAGAATCCCTTTTGGAATTCGGATGAACCAAACCTCCAACTTGAAGAGATCATCCATAAAGCCAAAGAAATTTTTCAGTCTCGCATTGCCTCTTGTTCTAATTCTTTTGTTCAGCGTCCTCTTCTTCCTGCTAGACTCCTCAAGAGTCTCAATGATTTGAAGAAAGACTCTTCCATTGTCATCAAACCAACGGATAAGAATCTTGGCCTTGTTATTCTTGACTCCTCTTGGTACAAATGCGAAGGTCTTCACCAGCTTTTAGACCCCCTTGTCTATCTTCAGGTTGATTGTGTTCCTTGGAAGCTGATTTGGAGCAGACTCTCTTTCATCATTGATAATTTTCTGTTCTTCCTCAAACCTGTTCGCCGCTTCCTTCTAAAGAATCCTTGTTCTTCAGCCAAAGCTTGTGCTTTTTATCTCCTGCCTAAGCTTCATAAGCCTATTCTGGTGGGGAGACCAATTTGCAACTATATAGGTTACATGCTGGAACCAACTTCGAAGCTTCTTCATGTTCTTCTGTTTCCGATTCTCCTACAGCAGCAGCCTCATCTCCCTGACTCTCTCAGCCTTCTTCGTGAACTTGATCGTAAGACTTTTCCTTCTTCTTGCATCTTGTTTACCTTTGATGTTGAGTCTCTTTATCCGAGCATCCCTACCACTGAGGGTCTTTTTGCTCTGCGGGAGATGGTTGTTGAGTATTTCCATGCTCATAATCTCAATTTGAGATTGATTGATCTGATTATGGAGCTTGCTGAACTTGTTCTCCATGAACACTTTGTTGAGTTCGATGACATTTTTTATAAACAACTCAGAGGTACTGCTATGGGCAGCAATTTTGTTGTTGTCTACGCATGTCTTTTCCTCTGCCATTTAGAAAAATGTCTCTTCTCTCAGTTCGATTGCTTCAGTCTTATGTTCTACAAAAGGTTCATTGATGATGCTGTTGATATTTGGACAAATGATGAATCCTCTTTGTCAGCTTTCTTTTCTTAGTATCAGAGCTTCTATCCTGAGATTAGAATTACACCTTCAATCTCCTTCTCTTCTGTGGATATTCTTGATATTACTCTTTTCAAGGGAGATCGCTTCAATTCCTGCGGTATTCTTGATACCAAATGTTTCTAGAAGCCCCTCAATGCCTATCAATACATTCCGTATTATTCATGGCATCCTCCTCACCAAAATAAATCCTTCATCTTAAGTGAGCTCAAGAGGTATCTCCTCAGGGAATCAGATCCGTTTGGCTTTATGAGACTCCAGAAACAATTCTACTCTAGACTTCGTGCTCGTGGTTACCCAAAGAAGTTTCTTCTCTCCTGCTTCAGAATGGTCTCTCGGCTTGATAAGTCAGTGCTTCTCTCATGCCTACATAATAGTGCCTCTCAGAGAACTGGGGCCCCCCTCGTTCTTAAGCTTGATTTCAGCTCTTCTGCTAAAGCTTTAAACTTGGGGGCCACCCTAAACCCTATACTTTATCGGCTTTGCCAAGAAGTCCCCGCATTGCGACATCTTCCACTTCTGAGAGTTTGTTGGCGCAACCCAAGAAAGTTGGGTTCCTTCCTTCTTCGTAGCAGGTTCTTCTCCAGATCACAACACTCTTCGATCCACTAGGGCCTTTGATCTTCCTGATCAAATTTCCCCCGCCCTTTTATAATATTTAATATTTTATAATATTTAATACTTTATAATTTTTGGTGGGGGACCCCTTCTCGGGTCGGCCTATTCAAGAAGTTTCAAGAAGTTTCATGAAATCTCTTGAATTTGTTCGGAAGCATGATATTTATATCCGGCTTCCTCCTCCACAATTCATTATATCTCTTCTCTTGTATCCGATTAATCCAACTGATGAGAGCTAATAGCTCGAAACATGTTTTGGATTGTAGAGATTGTATTTGGATTTTATAATTATAGTTGTGGATTTTAATTTTTTCGGTTTCTTCTTTCATTCATAGTCTATTTTTTTCTATCAATATATTTTAACTCTTTCGGAGCTGCAAGTGATCTTTAAAATTTTTAAATTTTTAAAACCCTAAACCCTAAACCCTAAACCCTAAACCCTAAACCCTAAAACCCTAAACCCTAAACCCTAAACCCTAAACCCTAAAACCCTAAAACCCTTAGCCCTAAACCCTAAAACCCTAAAACCCTAAAACCCTAAACCCTAAACCCTAAACCCTAAACCCTAAACCCTAAAACCATAAACCATAAACTCTAAACCCTAAACCCTAAACCCGAAACCCGAAACCCTAAACCCTAACCCTAAACCTAAACCCTAAACCCTAAACCCTATTCATTCATGGCTTTTTGCCAAAAAGTACCCGGACGACTATTTTTGGTCTTTTCTCCTCTCCATAGTGATATTTTAATTAATTAATTGATTGATTAATTAATCTTTTTAATTAATTGATTAATTTTTTAAGCATGACTGTTGGTTTTCTTGGAAGCTAAGAAGTCCCCTCACTTCTATTTAAACCGTTTTATTGTATCTTTTATTGTAAGTCCACTGATGATGGGGCAAAATTCTCCAGAAACATGTCTGGACGTCTTTTCAATAATTTCAATAAAATTTGTTCTTGCTTATTTCTTGATCTTTCTGATGCTGCAAGTGATACTTTTGTTAAATTTTAAATCCTAAAGTTCCTTCTTCACGCTGCCGTCAGATTTTTCCAGTTTTTCTGAGGCTTTGCTATCGGTGCTTAATGACTTCTCCAGTTCACTTTTTTGTCCTGGTGCTTCGCTGTTGATGGCTTTTTTTGCTTCGAGTCTCGGCGGATGGTTCGTGGTTGGTTCCACCCTTGCTGTCCCCCTTTGCGATCTTCGCTAGTTTCGGATTTTTGTGGGTCGATCCTCTTTCCTTCGCCTTCCTCTGGTTTCGACGAAGGCCCGGGCTGCCATTTTTTATGCCCTTTAGGGCTTTGCGGCCACTCTGCTATTTTTTTGCAGCTTTTTGGCACTTTGTGCCCCTTGGCACTGGGTGCATTTTGCACCCCGTGCCGCCTTGGATCCCTACTAGCGATGTCGTGGCCTCCTTCATCGCGGGTCTGCCTTTTCGGCCGAGGGTTCTTCTGCTCCATGCTGCAATTTTGGGCTTTGTTGCCCATTCGGATGCCGCCTCTCTGCTGTCGCAGGATGCCGCCTCCTTGGATCCCCCTTGGCGATACTCTTCTCTGTAACTGGTTCGTGTTTGGCCCCTGCCCTCTTCGTCGACCTCCGCATTTTTGGCGCTCGGTGTTTCCTCTCCCGGCCCCCATGGGCGATTTTGGTGGTTTCCGCTTCATTTCGGTGGTTTTCGGTTTCCCGATTTTGGTCCCGGTTTTGCTGCCTTGGTGGTTTCCATGCTCGTGGTTGCTCTTGATCGCCTTCACTATGGTTTGGATTTCTGCCTCCTACTTCGTGGGAGATGGGTCCCCTCGTACCTAGCTACTATGTAGCGAACACAAGGGCTTCCCTAAACCCTATTCATTCATGGCTTTTTGCCAAAAAGTACTCGCACGACTATTTTTGGTCTTTTCTCCTCTCCATAGTGATGTTTTAATTAATTAATTGATTGATTAATTAATCTTTTTAATTAATTGATTAATTGATTAATTTTTTAAGCGTGACTATTGGTTTTCTTGGAAGTTGAGAAGTCCCCTCACTTCTATTTAAACCGTTTTATTGTATCTTTTATTGTAAGTCCACTGATGATGGGGTGAAATTCCCCAGAAACATGTCTGGACGTCTTTTCAATAATTTCAATAAAATTTGTTCTTGCTTATTTTTGGATCTTTCTGATGCTACAAGTGATACTTTTGTTAAATGTTAAATGTTAAACGTTAAATGTTAAATTTTAAATGTTAAATGTTAAATGTTAAATGTTAAATGTTAAATTTTAACCCCTTTGCGATCTTCGCTGGTTTCGGATTTTTGTGGGTCGATCATCTTTCCTTCGCCTTCCTCTGGTTTCGGCGAAGGCCCGGTCTGCCATTTTTTATGCCCTTTAGGGCTTTGCGGCTGCTCTGCTGCTTTTTTGCAGCTTTTTGGCACTTTGTGCCCCTTGGCACTGGGTGCATTTTGCACCCCGTGCCGCCTTGGATCCCTACTAGCGATGTCGTGGCCTCCTTCATCACGGGTCTGCCTTTTCGGTCGGGGGTTCTTCTGCTCCATGCTGCAGTTCTGGGCTTTGTTGCCCCTTCGGACGCTGCCTCTCTACTGTCGCAGGATGCTGCCTCCTGGGATCCCCCTTGGCGATCCTCTTCTCTGCAACTGGTTCGTGTTTGGCCCCTGCCCTCTTCGTCGACCTCCACATTTTTGGCACTCGGTGTTTCGTCTCCCGGACCCCATGGGCAGTTTTGGTGGTTTCCGCTTCCTTTCGGTGGTTTCCGATTTCCCGATTTTGGTCCCGGTTTTGCTGCCTTGGTGGTTTCCATGCTCGTGGTTGCTCTTGATCACCTTCACTATGGTTTGGATTTGTGCCTCCTACTTCGTGGGAGATGGGTCCCCTCGTACCTAGCTACTATGTAGCGAACACGAGGGCTTCCCTAAACCCTATTCATTCATGGCTTTTTGCCAAAAAGTACCCGCACGACTATTTTTGGTCTTTTCTCCTCTCCATAGTGATGTTTTAATTAATTAATTGATTGATTAATTAATCTTTTTAATTAATTGATTAATTGATTAATTTTTTAAGCATGATTGTTGGTTTTCTTGGAAGTTGAGAAGTCCCCTCACTTCTATTTAAACCGTTTTATTGTATCTTTTATTGTAAGTCCACTGATGATGGGGTAAAATTTCCCAGAAACATGTCTGGACGTCTTTTCAATAATTTCACTAAAATTTGTTCTTGCTTATTTCTGGATCTTTCTGATGCTGCAAGTGATACTTTTGTTAAATGTTAAATGTTAAATGTTAAATGTTAAATGTTAAATGTTAAATGTTAAATTTTAAACCCTAAACCCTAAACCCTAAACATTCTGGACATCTTTTCAATAATTTCAATAAAATTTGTTCTTGCTTATTTCTGGATCTTTCTGATGCTGCAAGTGATACTTTTGTTAAATTTTAAATCCTAAAGTTCCTTCTTCAAGCTGCCGTCAGATTTTTTCAGTTTTCCTGAGGCTTTGCTATTAGTGCTTAATGGCTTCTCCAGTTCACTTTTATGTCCTGGTGCTTCGCTGTTGATGGCTTTTTTTTTTTGCTTCGGGTCTTGGCGAATGGTTCGTGGTTGGTTCCACCCTTACTGTCCCCCTTTGCGATCTTCGCTGGTGCTGAGTTTTTGTGGGTCGATCCTCTTTCCTTCGCCTTCCTCTGGTTTCGGCGAAGGCCCGGGCTGCTGTTTGTTATGCCCTTTAGGGCTTTGCGGCCGCTCTACTACTTTTTTTGCAACTTTTCGGTACTTTGTGCCCCTTGGCACTGGGTGCATTTTGCACCCTGTACCGCCTTGGATCCCTTCTGGCGATGCCATGGCCTCCTTCGTCGCGGGTCTGCATTTTCGACCGGGGGTTTTTCTGCTCCATGCTACAGTTTTGGGCTTTGTTGCCCCTTCGGACGTCGCCTCTTTACTGTCGCAGGATGTCGCCTCCTTGGATCCCCCTTGGCGATCCTCTTCTCTGCAACTGGTTCATGTTTGGCCCCTGCCCTCTTCGTCGACCTGCGCATTTTTTGCGCTCGGTGTTTCCTCTCCCGGCCCCCACGGGCATTTTTGGGTGGTTTTCGCTTCCTTTTGGTGGTTTTCGATTTCTCGATTTTGGTCCCGATTTTGCTGCCTTGGTGGTTTCCATGCTCGTGGTTGCTCTTGGTCGCCTTCACTATGGATTGGATTTGTGCCTCCTACTTTGTGGGAGTTGGGTCCCCTCGTACCTAGCTACTATGTAGCGAACACGAGGGCTTCCCTAAACCCTATACATTCATTGCTTTTTGCCAAAAAGTACCTGCACGACTATTTTTGGTCTTTTCTCCTCTCCATAGTGATGTTTTAATTAATTAATTGATTGATTAATTAATCTTTTTAATTAATTGATTAATTGATTAATTTTTTAAGCATGACTGTTGGTTTTCTTGGAAGTTGAGAAGTCCCCTCACTTCTATTTAAACCGTTTTATTGTAACTTTTATAGTAAGTCCACTGATGATGAGGTGAAATTCCCCAGAAACATGTCTGGACATCTTTTCAATAATTTCAATAAAATTTGTTCTTCCTTATTTCTGGATCTTTTTGATGCTGCAAGTGATACTTTTGTTAAATGTTAAATGTTAAATGTTAAATGTTAAATTTTAAACTCTAAAATTTTTTAACAGTCTAAAATTTTTTAACACTCTAAATGTTAAATGTTAAATGTTAAATTTTAAACCCTAAACCCTAAACCCCTAAAACCCTAAAACCCTAAACCCTAAACCCAAACCCTAAACCCAAACCCTAACCCCAAACCCTAAACCCAAACCCTAAACCCCAAACCCCAAACCCAAACCCAAACCCCAAACCCCAAACCCCAAACCCTAAACCCCAAACCCTAAACCCTAAACCCCAAACCCTTAACCCCAAACCCTAAACCCTAAACCCTATTCATTCATGGCTTTTTGCCAAAAAGTACCCGCACGACTATTTTTGGTCTTTTCTCCTCTCCATAGTGATGTTTTAATTAATTAATTGATTAATTATTTTTAATTAATTGATTAATTGATTAATTTTTTAAGCATGACTGTTGGTTTTCTTGGAAGTTGAGAAGTCCCCTCACTTCTATTTAACCGTTTTATTGTTTCTTTTATTGTAAGTCCACTGATGATGGGGTGAAATTCCCCAGAAACATGTTTGGACGTCTTTTCAATAATTTCAATAAAATTTGTTCTTGCTTATTTCTGGATCTTTTTGATGCTGCAAGTGATACTTTTGTTAAATTTTAAATCCTAAAGTTCCTTCTTCACGCTGCCGTCAAATTTTTCCAGTTTTCCTAAGGCTTTGCTATCGGTGCTTAATGGCTTCTCCAGTTCACTTTTCTGTCCTGGTGCTTCACTGTTGATGGCTTTTTTTGCTTCGGGTCTTGGTGGATGGTTCGTGGTTGGTTCCACCCTTGCTGTCCCCCTTTGCGATCTTCACTGGTTCCAGATTTTTGTGGGTCGATCCTCTTTTTTTCGGCTTCCTCTGGTTTCAGCGAAGGCCCGAGCTGCCATTTTTTATGCCCTTTAGGGCTTTGCGGCCGCTCTGCTGCTTTTTTGCAGCTTTTTGGCACTTTGTGCCCCTTGGCACTAGGTGCATTTTGCACCCCGTGCCGCCTTGGATCCCTACTGGCGATGCCATGGCCTCCTTCGTCGCGGGTTTGCATTTTCGGCCGGGGGTTCTTCTGCTCCATGCTGCAGTTCTGGGCTTTGTTGCCCCTTCGGACGCCGCCTCTCTGCTGTCGCAGGATGCCGCCTCCTTGGATTCCCCTTGGCGATCCTCTTCTCTGCAACTGGTTCGTGTTTGGCCCCTGCCCTCTTCGTCGACCTCCACATTTTTGGCGCTCGGTGTTTCCTCTCCCGGCCCCCACGGGCGGTTTTGGTGGTTTTCGCTTCCTTTCGATGGTTTTTGGTTTCCCGGTTTTGCTGCCTTGGTGGTTTCCATGCTCGTGGTTGCTCTTGGTCGCCTTCACTATGGTTTGGATTTGTGCCTCCTACTTCGTGGGAGATGGGTCCCCTCGTACCTAGCTACTATGTAGTGAACACAAGGGCTTCTTGTAACGCCCTGCCAAAGGATCCAAAAGAATTAACCTAAAGTTTCTCTAAGTTTGCTAAACATTTTTTTTTTAAAAGTAAGAAAGTATGACATACACATCAAACACATAGTAGCGGAAGCAATAACATGAAATCATCGACAAACATACATTGCAAGTTACATTTCTTAAAGATCCCAAGACGTTGAGTCACGTTTAAATTTAATTAATTCTAAGTCTAACAAATACCACAGAAATATGAAAGAATAATCAGAAATTCCATGTCCATATTATACATTTGTTCCGAATGCCTCTCGGCAAATTAATTCGGAATGTTCAATCATCCACTGTACAAGTCACAGGGTATGAAAGGCTTAAAAGAATATACATATGTAAAGATCAAGATACAACATCCTTAAATCCATGATACAAAGTACAGTAAAAATATATGAAACTATTCACCATACATGATATATCCATACATCCATAATGATAAAACATCTATCATAAAATCTAACCATCCATCATAATAATCCAAGAACATAGTGAAGGTAAACGCCAATCACGAAAACTCCAGCCACGGTGACCACGGAACGGATCTCAATGGTAAGAGTAAAAGCACTACCACCCGACCGTGTGGAACCTAAATGGTCCACTCCCACCGCGCTGAGGAGATAGTCTCAAGTCCCAAATAGGATAACAAAACCTATAATCATAAATACTCTCTAAGTCCAGGAAATCCTATAAGTATGCTAACTCAAAGGTTCCTAAAAAGATCGACATCTAAATCTCAGAGGTACCACAAGACACGTAGGAAACCTAATATGCAAGCGGGAAAGTGTGATCGCAAAAGTCACGTAGAAGTTACCCGAGCAATCCCTTAAGAATCTCGGGTCCCTACTGATCCTGCGGCCACTAGTATCCTCTCGTACTGACGAGGCATACTATGGAATGCAAGGTCGTAACCAAGCGTTCTCTCTACCCCATCCTAGTCTGTACTAACACTCATGGCATGGGAGAGAACATACAATTATCTTGTTAGGTTCATTTTCTCTCATTTAGTGTAAATGTTTTCACTTATTAAAAATGACTTACAATGGGTTTCTCAAGGCAGCCTCTTAGGGCTCTGACCCCCATTGCAAGCCACTTCCCGACTCTACACATAGATAACCTACCCTAGCTCATGAACTCGTAAATCAATGAATCATAATAAAACTACCTCAGTCCTATACAAGCAACTAAAAAACATCATAAAAAGATAATCCACAAAATTACATCAGTTCTTCATGAGCAACGGATAACATCAAATAGTAATCATGTAATCACGACAGTCCTCTATCAGCAACTGAAGGCATCAATGATAAATCACAAAATCCAATGGTTCTCTAATGAGCAACCAGAAAGTAATACAAGTATAACTGATCGAGACTCAGAAATGGTTATCAAATATAACTGATCGAGACTCAAAAATGGTTAAGTTAGGTATTCTCAAATACATACACCTCAGCTTCACACAAGGAAACTAGAAAGCAATAACAAATAGTAAACACAATCATGTCATAGAGCACTTCATCACATTACCATGGTCAGGTTAAGAAAGATCGAGACCAAATCATCATGACATCACATTCACAACCCCGAGCCTCTGGTAACAACCTGAACTGGTCAACGCTAAACCAACCCCAAAACATTCAAAGTACAAAGACAACATCAAAGTCTCAGAGATTGGATCTGAAAGTATATTATTTGAGTTAAGGTAAGGTTTATGTTTTAGTTTAATGTTGAATTCAAGTAACAAAGTTTTCACAACTACCCTTTTACGAATAACCCATTTCTATAATAACTCTCATTAAATCAATATCCAAATTTATAATTTAGTCAAATAAAATTCATTATTAATTAACTTAATTAAACTAATTTTAATTAAATTAATCAATATTCATTTGATCTAATTACTTATTTTAATCTAACCATTAATTGTTAATTTATTAATATTTAAGCAAAATTATTAATAAATTAAAATTTACAACTATATCTATGTATTTAATATTTATTTATTAAATATTAATAAAGTTTAAACTATTATAAAATTAAATATATTATAATTTTATTATTTAAAAATTCTAAATAAATAAAATTTGTTTTAATAAATTAAAAATTATATAAATTAAAAAAAAAATGAAATCGAAATCGAAATTTTATATATATTTTTTTATCACTCAACGTTTATAGTCCGTCGGCTTTGGCCGCAGGGCCTATGGCGGCAGGTACTCTGTACCTACCGTCGCAGTACCTGCGACGCAAGTACTGTCGGCCTCCGACAGTGGGGGGCGGGTACGGGGTGATTCCCTCCCCCCCCACTATATATATAATTATTTTATTTTATTATATTTTGTTTTATTTTATTTTAATATAAATAAAATAAGTTTTATTTTAAAAATTAATTTTATTTAATTTATATATATATATATATTATATTTATTTATCTAGAACTTTTCAATTTAAAAAAAATCAAAACCCCTACTAAATTAAATGTTAATTTCTAAATCAAGAAAACAAGGGTTCTAATAATTCATCCAGTCTCCATGGATACAGAAATTATTGAAGAGCAATTAATAAATTCACAGTATTGAACTCTTAAAACTTTCATCACAAAGAATTTAGATCTACAAACCCCAGACACGAAAAAGACAGGAAGGGATAGTTGCATATTTAATGGATAGTCAAAACACAAGACCCTACCTGATCTTGATGCTATTGTGCAATCTCTAGGAACTGTATGCGAATTCGCTCCTTTCAATTACCTTCCCCTCGAAGACTTTCTTCGTATCAGCCTTCTGAAATTTGCTTCCAAAAATTGTCTCCCCAAAAATTCCCGTCCAAATTCATCTCACCAAAAATGAACCCCCCAAAGTTGTGATAAGCAATTTCTCCTCAAGTCGGGGCACTAATTGTGCGTTTACCCGAGAAGACTCTTTGCATAACTCAGTTAACTCCAATTTAACTTTTATTATCTTTTCTTATTCTTTTGCATTCAACTTTCATGCACATTAAGTTGAATTATTAAATAACTTCATTTAAAATTTCACTTGACTTCAATTCTTAATTAATTTATTACTTTAAATCTTATGTGCACTTTTAAGAAATTAAAATAACATTATTAATTTTTATAATTTAATCTTTTAATTTAATTCTTATATTTAACTCATGTTTAGATCATGCGATCTAGAATTCTTAATAAATTAATATCTTTCAACTTTTTAATTTATTTTAGAACTTAATTGATAACATATTTAATTAATTTAAATAACAATAATATTTAGCATTTATTTAAAAATGAACTCCAAATATATATTATTATTAAATTAAATTAATATTATCCTGTTCTAAATATATCTTTGAACTTTAATCTCCAACTTTAATTCTTTTATTAAATTAATTAATTAATTAAAAATATAAAGATATCATAATAATTCTTTATTAAATTAAATCATTAATTAATCTTTTTAATTAGACTTAATTAATAGAAAAATACACCAAGGACTCATAAAGCAATATACGAAAACCCATCATAGAAAAATACATACCAAATCGAACAAAAGGGTTATAATCACGAAATTACATCATTTGATGCATTCGGAGGGTACTTAACTCAGATACTTGTCCTAATTATCAATTAGGACAATTGGCTAAAGGGTTAAGGATTTGGACTTAAGAGTTTATCTCCCCTCTCTTGCCATTGAGACAGTGCGATAGGGTACGCTCATCTTGACAATTCAGGGAAGTCGATACCCGGTACCTGCAACCTGCATAAAATTCACGCATGTACAAACGTAATATTCTAAGCTAAACAGACAATGGCAGGAAGTGGTGCATCGTGTAGATCCCGACTAGCAGGTGACTACGACTCCCTTCCTTAACCGTATCAGAAACACCATACATAAATAAAACAGCACGCACACCATACACATGCAGTATGGGGTAAGTATCCATAAGAAACACATGGAATAATGAACCATCTAACTAATCATCATCGATAACTGAAACCATTGAATAATCATCATACATGCATGAAATATAGAGTACCAAGTAATCTCATCATATAATAAACTGAATGTAAACATCATCTGATAATCTCTAAAATAATAATACTACTCATCAAACATAAATTGGCCTAAAAGAGTTTGGCAATCATATCATAAATGTAGCTCGAAAATGTCAACTAGGGGCAGGCACTACACTTCCCTAAACCCTATTCATTCATGGCTTTTTGCCAAAAAGTACCCGCACGACTATTTTTGGTCTTTTCTCCTCTCCATAGTGATGTTTTAATTAATTAATTGATTAATTATTTTTAATTAATTGATTAATTAATTAATTTTTTAAGCATGACTGTTAGTTTTCTTGGAAGTTGAGAAGTCCCCTCACTTCTATTTAAACCGTTTTATTGTATCTTTTATTGTAAGTCCACTGATGATGGGGTGAAATTCCCCAGAAACATGTTTGGACATCTTTTCAATAATTTCAATAAAATTTGTTCTTGCTTATTTCTGGATCTTTCTGATGCTGCAAGTGATACTTTTGTTAAATTTTAAATTTTAAATTTTAAATGTTAAATTTTAAATGTTAAATGTTAAATGTTAAATTTTAAATGTTAAATTTTAAATGTTAAATGTTAAATTTTAAATGTTAAATGTTAAATGTTAAATGTTAAATTTTAAATGTTAAATGTTAAATTTTAAATGTTAAATGTTAAATGTTAAATGTTAAATGTTAAATTTTAAATTTTAAATGTTAAATGTTAAATGTTAAATGTTAAATTTTAAATGTTAAATGTTAAATGTTAAATTTTAAATTTTAAATGTTAAATTTTAAATGTTAAATGTTAAATGTTAAATGTTAAATTTTAAATGTTAAATTTTAAATGTTAAATGTTAAATGTTAAATTTTAAATTTTAAATGTTAAATGTTAAATTTTAAATGTTAAATTTTAAATGTTAAATTTTAAATTTTAAATGTTAAATGTTAAATGTTAAATGGTAAATTTTAAATTTTAAATGTTAAATTTTAAATTTTAAATGTTAAATTTTAAACCCTAAACCCTAAACCCTAAACCCTAAACCCTAAATTTTTAATACTTTAAAATTTTTAATACTTTAAAATTTTTAATACCCTAAACCCTAAACCCTAAACCCTAAACATTCATGGCTTTTTGCCAAAAAGTACCCGCACGAATATTTTTGGTCTTTTCTCCTCTCCATAGTGATGTTTTAATTAATTAATTAATTGGTTGATTAATTAATCTTTTTAATTAATTGATTAATTGATTAATTTTTTAAGTATGACTGTTGGTTTTCTTGGAAGTTGAGAAGTTCCCTCACTTCTATTTAAACCATTTTATTGTATCTTTTATTGTAAGTCCACTGATGATGGGGTGAAATTCCCCAGGAACATGTCTGGACGTCTTTTCAATATTTTCAATAAAATTTGTTCTTGCTTATTTCTGGATCTTTCTAATGCTGCAAGTGATACTTTTGTTAAATTTTAAATCCTAAAGTTCCTTCTTCACGCTGCCGTCAAATTTTTCCAGTTTTCCTGAGGCTTTGCTATCGGTGCTTAATGGCTTCTCCAGTTCACTTTTCTGTCCTGGTGCTTCGCTGGTGATGGCTTTTTTTGCTTCGGGTCTTGGCGGATGGTTCGTGGTTAGTTCCACCCTTGCTGTCCCCCTTTGCGATCTTTGCTGGTGTCAGATTTTTGTGGGTCGATCCTCTTTCCTTCGCCTTCCTCTGGTTTCGGCGAAGGCCCGGGCTGCCGTTTTTTATGCTCTTTAGGGCTTTGTGGCCGCTCTGCTGCTTTTTTGCAGCTTTTTGGCACTTTGTGCCCCTTGGCACTAGGTGCATTTTGCACCCCGTGCCGCCTTGGATCCCTACTGGCGATGCCGTGGCCTCCTTCGTCGCGAGTTTGCATTTTCGGCCGGGGGTTCTTCTGCTCCATGCTGCAGTTCTGGGCTTTGTTGCCCCTTCAGACACCGCCTCTCTGCTGTCGCAGGATGCCGCCTCCTTGGATCCCCCTTGGCGATCCTCTTCTTTGTAATTGGTTCGTGTTTGGCCCCTGCCCTCTTCGTCGACCTCCGTGTTTTTGGCGCTCGATGTTTCCTCTCCCAGCCCCCAAGGGCAGTTTTGGTGGTTTCCGCTTCCTTTCGGTGGTTTTCGATTTCTCGATTTTGGTCCCGATTTTGCTGCCTTGGTGGTTTTCATGCTCATGGTTGCTCTTGGTCGCCTTCACTATGGTTTGGATTTGTGCCTCCTACTTCATGGGAGATGGGTCCCCTTGTACCCAGCTACTATGTAGCAAACACGAGGGCTTCCCTAAACCCTATTCATTCATGGCTTTTCGCCAAAAAGTACCCGCACGACTATTTTTGGTCTTTTCTCCTCTCCATAGTGATGTTTTAATTAATTAATTAATTGATTGATTAATTAATCTTTTTAATTAATTGATTAATTGATTAATTTTTTAAGCATGACTGTTGGTTTTCTTGGAAGTTGAGAAGTCCCCTCACTTCTATTTAAACCGTTTTATTGTATCTTTTATTGTAAGTCCACTGATGATGGGGTGAAATTCTCCAGAAACATGTCTGGACGTCTTTTCAATAATTTCAATAAAATTTGTTCTTGCTTATTTCTGGATCTTTCTGATGCTGCAAGTGATACTTTTGTTAAATGTTAAATTTTAAATGTTAAATTTTAAATGTTAAATGTTAAATATTAAATTTTAAATTTTAAATATCAAATTTTAAATGTTAAATGTTAAATTTTAAACCCTAAACCCTAAACCCTAAACCCTAAACCCTATTCATTCATGGCTTTTTGCCAAAAAGTACCCGCACGACTATTTTTGGTCTTTTCTCCTCTCCATAGTGATGTTTTAATTATTTAATTAATTAGTTGATTGATTAATTAATCTTTTTAATTAATTGATTAATTGATTAATTTTTTAAGCATGACTGTTGGTTTTCTTGGAAGTTGAGAAGTCCCCTCACTTCTATTTAAACTGTTTTATTGTATTTTTTATTGTAAGTCCACTGATGACGGGGTGAAATTCGCCAGAAACATGTCTGGACGTCTTTTCAATAATTTCAATAAAATTTGTTCTTGCTTATTTTTGGATCTTTCTGATGCTGCAAGTGATACTTTTGTTAAATTTTAAATCCTAAAGTTCCTTCTTCACGCTGCCGTCAGATTTTTCCAGTTTTCCTAAGGCTTTGCTATCGGTGCTTAATGGCTTCTCCAGTTCACTTTTCTGTCCTGGTGCTTTGCTGTTGATGGCTTTTTTTGCTTCGGGTCTTGGCGGATGGTTCGTGGTTGGTTCCACCCTTGCTCTCCCCCTTTGCGATCTTCGCTGGTGCCGGATTTTTGTGGGTCGATCCTCTTTCCTTCGCCTTCCTCTGGTTTCGGCAAAGGCTCGGGATGCTGTTTTTTATGCCCTTTAGGGCTTTGCGGCCGCTCTGCTGCTTTTTTGCAACTTTTTGGCACTTTGTGCCCCTTGGCACTAGGTGCATTTTGCACCCCGTGCCGCCTTGGATCCCTACTGGCGATGTCGTGGCCTCCTTCGTCGCGGGTCTGCATTTTCGGTCGGGGGTTCTTCTGCTCCATGCTGCAGTTCTGGGCTTTGTTGCCCCTTCGGACGCCGCCTCTCTGCTGTCGCAAGATGCCGCCTCCTTGGATCCCCCTTGGCGATCCTCTTCTCTGCAACTGGTTCGTGTGTGGCCCCTGCCCTCTTCGTCGACCTCCGCATTTTTGGCGCTCAATGCTTCCTCTCCCGGCCCCCACGGGCGGTTATGGTGGTTTTCGCTTCCTTTCGGTGGTTTCTGGTTTCTCGAGTTTGGTCCCGATTTTGCTGCCTTGGTGGTTTCCATGCTCGTGGTTGCTCTTGGTCGCCTTCACTATGGTTTGAATTTGTGCCTCCTACTTCATGGGAGATGGGTCCCCTTGTACCCAGCTACTATGTAGTGAACACGAGGGCTTTCCTAAACCCTATTCATTGATGGCTTTTTGCCAAAAATTACCCGCATGACTATTTTTGGTCTTTTCTCCTCTCCATAGTGATGTTTTAATTAATTAATTAATTGATTGATTAATTAATCTTTTTAATTAATTGATTAATTGATTAATTTTTTAAGCATGACTGTTGGTTTTCTTGGAAGTTGAGAAGTCCCCTCACTTCTATTTAAACTGTTTTATTGTATCTTTTATTGTAAGTCCACTGATGATGGGGTGAAATTCTCCAGAAACATGTCTGGACGTCTTTTCAATAATTTCAATAAAATTTGTTCTTGCTTATTTCTGGATCTTTCTGATGCTGCAAGTGATACTTTTGTTAAATGTTAAATTTTAAATGTTAAATTTTAAATTTTAAATGTCAAATTTTAAATGTTAAATGTTAAATTTTAAACCCTAAACCCTAAACCCTATTCATTCATTGCTTTTTGCCAAAAAGTACCCACACGACTATTTTTGGTCTTTTCTCCTCTCCATAGTGATGTTTTAATTATTTAATTAATTAATTGATTGAATAATTAATCTTTTTAATTAATTGATTAATTGATTAATTTTTTAAGCATGACTGTTGGTTTTCTTGGAAGTTGAGAAATCCCCTCACTTCTATTTAAACCGTTTTATTGTATCTTTTATTGTAAGTTCACTGATGATGGGGTGAAATTCCCCAGAAACATGTTTGGACGTCTTTTCAATAATTTCAATAAAATTTGTTTTTTGCTTATTTCTGGATCTTTCTGATGCTGCAAGTGATACTTTTGTTAAATTTTAAATCCTAAAGTTCCTTCTTCACGCTACCGTCAGATTTTTTCAATTTTCCTGAGGCTTTGCTATCGGTGCTTAATCGCTTCTCCAGTTCACTTTTCTGTCCTGGTGCTTCGCTGTTGATGGCTTTTTTTGCTTCGAGTCTTGGCGGATGGTTCGTGGTTGGTTCCACACTTGCTGTCCCCCTTTGCGATCTTCGCTGGTGCCGAATTTTTGTGGGTCAATCCTCTTTCCTTCGCCTTCCTCTGGTTTCGACGAAGGCTCGAGCTGCCGTTTTTATGCCCTTTAGGGCTTTGCGGCCGCTTTGCTGCTTTTTTGCAGCTTTTTGGCACTTTGTGCCCCTTGGCACTCGATGCATTTTGCACCCCGTGCCGCCTTGGATCCCTATTGGCGATGCCGTGGCCTCCTTCGTTGCGGGTCTGCATTTTCGACCGGGGGTTCTTCTGCTCCATGCTGCAGTTCTGGGCTTTGTTGCCCCTTCGGACGCCGCCTCTCTGCTGTCGCAGGATGCCGCCTCCTTGGATCCCCCTTGGCGATCCTCTTCTCTGCAACTGGTTCATGTTTGGCCCCTTCCCTCTTCGTCGACCTCCGCATTTTTTGGCGCTCAGTGTTTCCTCTCCCGGCCCCCACGGGCGGTTTTGGTGGTTTTCGCTTCCTTTCGGTGGTTTTCGGTTTCCTAGTTTTGGTCCCGGTTTTGCTGCCTTGGTGGTTTCCATGCTCGTGGTTCATCTTGGTTGCCTTCACTATGGTTTGGATTTGTGCCTCCTACTTCGTGGGAGATGGGTCCCCTCGTACCTAGCTACTATGTAGCGAACACGAGGGCTTCCCTAAACCCTATTCATTCATGGCTTTTTGCCAAAAAGTACCCGCACGACTATTTTTGGTCTTTTTTCCTCACCATAGTGATGTTTTAATTATTTAATTAATTAATTGATTGATTAATTAATCTTTTTAATTAATTGATTAATTGATTAATTTTTTAAGCATGACTGTTGGTTTTCTTGGAAGTTGAGAAGTCCCCTCACTTCTATTTAAACCATTTTATTGTATCTTTTATTGTAAGTCCACTGATGATGGGGTGAAATTCTCCAGAAACATGTCTAGACATCTTTTCAATAATTTCAATAAAATTTGTTCTTGCTTATTTCTGGATCTTTCTGATGCTGCAAGTGATACTTTTGTTATATTTTAAATCCTAAAGTTCCTTCTTCACGCTGCCGTCAGATTTTTCTAATTTTCCTGAGGCTTTGCTATCGGTGCTTAATGGCTTCTCCAGTTCACTTTTCTATCCTGGTGCTTCGTTGTTGATGGCTTTTTTTGCTTCGGGTCTTGGCGGATGGTTCGTGGTTGGTTCCACCCTTACTGTCCCCCTTTGCGATATTTGCTGGTGTCGGATTTTTGTGGGTCGATCCTCTTTCCTTCGCCTTCCTCTGGTTTCGGCGAAGGCTCGGGCTACCGTTTTTTATGCCCTTTAGGGCTTTGTGGCCGCTCTGCTGCTTTTTTGAAACTTTTTGGCACTTTGTGCCCATTGGCACTGGGTGCATTTTGCACCCCGTGCTGCCTTGGATCCCTACTGGCGATGCCGTGGCCTCCTTCGTCGTGGGTCTGCATTTTTGGCCGGGGGTTCTTCTGCTCCATGCTGCAGTTCTGGGCTTTGTTGCCCCTTCGGACACCGCCTCTCTGCTGTCGTAGGATGCCGCCTGCTTGGATCCCCCTTGGCGATCCTCTTCTCTGCAACTGGTTCGTGTTTGGCCCCTTCCCTCTTTGTCGACCTTCGCATTTTTGGTGCTCGGTGTTTCCTCTCCCGGCCCCCACGGGCGGTTTTGGTGGTTTTCGCTTCCTTTCGGTGGTTTCCGATTTCCCAGTTTTGGTCCCAATTTTGCTGCCTTGGTGGTTTCCATGCTCGTGGTTGCTCTTGGTCGCCTTCACTATGGTTTGGATTTGTGCCTCCTACTTCGTGGGAGATGGGTCCCCTCATACCTAGCTACTATGTAGCGAACACGAGGGCTTCCTTAAACCCTATTCATTCATGGCTTTTTGCCAAAAAGTACCCGCACGACTATTTTTGGTCTTTTCTCCTCTCCATAGTGATGTTTTAATTATTTAATTAATTAATTGATTGATTAATTAATCTTTTTAAGTAATTGATTAATTGATTAATTTTTTAAGCATGACTGTTGGTTTTCTTGGAAGTTGAGAAGTCCCCTCACTTCTATTTAAACCGTTTTATTGTATCTTTTATTGTAAGTCCACTGATGATGGGGTGAAATTCCCCAGAAAAATGTCTGGACGTCTTTTCAATAATTTCAATAAAATTTGTTCTTGCTTATTTCTGGATCTTTCTGATGCTGCAAGTGATACTTTTGTTAAATGTTAAATTTTAAATGTTAAATGTTAAATGTTAAATTTTAATCCCTAAACCCTAAACCCTAAACCCTTAAACCCTTAACCCTAAACCCTAAACCCTTAACCCTAAACCCTAAACCTTAAACCGTTTTATTGTATCTTTTATTGTAAGTCCACTTATGATGGCGTGAAATTCCCCAGAAACATGTCTGGACATCTTTTCAATAATTTCAATAAAATTTATTCTTGCTTATTTCTAGATCTTTTTGATGCTGCAAGTGATACTTTTGTTAAATTTTAAATCCTAAAGTTCCTTCTTCATGCTGCCGTCAGATTTTTCGAGTTTTCCTGAGGCTTTTCTATCGGTGCTTAATGGCTTCTCCAGTTCACTTTTATGTACTGGTGCTTCGCTGTTGATGGCTTTTTTTTGCTTCGGGTCTTGGCGGATGGTTCGTGGTTGGTTCCACCCTTGCTGTCCCCCCTTTGTGATCTTCGCTGGTGCCGAATTTTTGTGGGTCGATCCTTTTCCTTCGCCTTCCTCTGGTTTCGACGAAGGCCCAGGCTGGTGTTTTTTATGCCCTTTAGGGCTATGCGGCCGCTCTGCTGCTTTTTTGCAGCTTTTTGGCACTTTGTGCCCCTTGGCACTGGATGCATTTTGCACCCCGTGTAGCCTTGGATCCCTATTGGCGATGCCGTGGCCTCCTTCGTCGCGGGTCTGCATTTTTGGCTGGGGGTTCTTCTGCTCCATGCTGCAGTTCTGGGCTTTGTTGCCCCTTCGAACGTCGCCTCTCTGTTGTCGCAGGATGCCGCCTCCTTGGATCCCCCTTGGCGATCCTCTTCTTTGCAACTGGTTCGTGTTTGGCCCCTGCCCTCTTCGTCGACCTTCGCATTTTTGGCGCTCGGTGTTTCCTCTCCCGGTCCCCACAGGCAGTTTTTGTGGTTTCCGCTTCCTTTCGGTGGTTTTCGATTTCCCGATTTTGGTCCCGATTTTGCTACCTTGGTGGTTTCCATGCTTGTGGTTGCTCTTGGTCGCCTTCACTATGGTTTGGATTTGTGCCTCCTACTTCGTGGGAGATGGGTCCCCTCGTACCTAGCTACTATGTAGCGAACACGAGGGCTTCCCTAAACCCTATTCATTCATGGCTTTTTGCCAAAAAGTACCCGCACGACTATTTTTGGTCTTTTCTCCTCTCCATAGTGATGTTTTAATTAATTAATTGATTGATTAATTAATCTTTTTAATTAATTGATTAATTGATTAATTTTTTAAGCATGACTATTGGTTTTCTTGGAAGTTGAGAAGTCCCCTCACTTCTATTTAAACCGTATTATTGTATCTTTTATTGTAAGTCCACTGATGATGGGGTGAAATTCCCCAGAAACATGTCTGGACGTCTTTTCAATAATTTCAATAAAATTTGTTCTTGCTTATTTTTGGATCTTTCTGATCCTGCAAGTGATACTTTTGTTAAATTTTAAATGTTAAATGTTAAATGTTAAATGTTAAATGTTAAATGTTAAATTTTAAACCCTAAACCCTATTCATTCATAGCTTTTTGCCAAAAAGTACCCACACGACTATTTTTGGTCTTTTCTCCTCTCCATAGTGATGTTTTAATTAATTAATTGATTGATTAATTAATCTTTTCAATTAATTGATTAATTGATTAATTTTTTAAGCATGACTGTTGGTTTTCTTGGAAGTTGAGAAGTCCCCTCACTTCTATTTAAACCGTTTTATTGTATCTTTTATTGTAAGTCCACTGATGATGGGGTGAAATTCCCCAAAAACATGTCTGGACGTCTTTTCAATAATTTCAATAAAATTTGTTCTTGCTTATTTCTGGATCTTTCTGATGCTGCAAGTGATACTTTTGTTAAATTTTAAATCCTAAAGTTCCTTCTTCACGATGCCATCAGATTTTTCTAGTTTTCCTGAGGCTTTGCTATCGGTGCTTAATGGCTTCTCCAGTTCACTTTTATGTCCTGGTGCTTCGCTGTTGATGGCTTTTTTTTGCTTCGGGTCTTGGTAGATGGTTCGTGGTTGGTTCTAGCCTTGCTGTCCCCCCTTTGCGATTTTTGCTGGTGCCAAATTTTTGTGGGTCGATCCTTTTCTTTCGCCTTCCTCTGGTTTCGGTGAAGGCTCGGGCTGCCATTTTTTATGCCCTTTAGGGCTATGCGGTCGCTCTGCTGCTTTTTGGCACTTTGTGCCCCTTGGCACTGGATGCATTTTGCACCCCGTGTTGCCTTGGATCCCTACTGGCGATGCCGTGGCCTCCTTCATCGCGGGTCTGCGTTTTCGGCCGGGGGTTCTTCTGCTCCATGCTGGAGTTCTGGGCTTTGTTGCCCCTTCGGACGCCGCCTCTCTGCTGTCGCAGGGTGCTGCTTCCTTGGATCCCCCTTGGCGATCCTCTTCTCTGCAACTGGTTCGTGTTTGGCCCCTGCCCTCTTCGTCGACCTCCGCATTTTTGGCGCTTGGTGTTTCTTCTCCCGGCCCCCACGGGCGGTTTTGGTGGTTTTCGCTTCCTTTCGGTGGTTTTCGGTTTCTCGATTTTGGTCCCGGTTTTGCTACCTTTGTGGTTTCCATGCTCATGGTTGCTCTTGGTCGCCTTCACTATGGTTTGGATTTGTGTCTCCTACTTCGTGGGAGATGGGTCCCCTCATACCTAGCTACTATGTAGCGAACACGAGGGCTTCCCTAAACCCTATTCATTCATGGCTTTTTGCCAAAAAGTACCCGCATGACTATTTTTGGTCTTTTCTCCTCTCCATAGTGATGTTTTACTTAATTAATTGATTGATTAATTAATCTTTTTAATTAGTTGATTATTTTTTTAAGCATGACTATTGGTTTTCTTGGAAGTTGAGAAGTCCCCTCACTTCTATTTAAACCGTTTTATTGTATCTTTTATTGTAAGTCCACTGATGATGGGGTGAAATTCCCCAGAAACATGTCTGGACGTCTTTTCAATAATTTCAATAAAATTTGTTCTTGCTTATTTCTGGATCTTTTTGATGCTGCAAGTGATACTTTTGTTAAATGTTAAATGTTAAATGTTAAATTTTAAATGTTAAATGTTAAATGTTAAATGTTAAATGTCAAATGTTAAATGTTAAATGTTAAATGTTAAATGTTAAATTTTAAACCCTAAACCCTAAACCCTAAACCCTAAAACCCTAAACCCTAAACCCTAAAACCCTAAACCCTAAACTTTATCGGCTTTGCCAAGAAGTCCCCGCACTGTGACATCTTCCACTTCCGAGAGTTTGTTGGCACAACCCAAGAAAGTTGGGTTCCTTCCTTCTTCGTAGCAGGTTCTTCTCCAAATCACAACACTCTTCGATCCACTAGGGCCTTTGATCTTCCAGTTCAAAATTTCCCCCGCCTTTTTATAATATAGAAACTTTATAATATAGAAACTTTATAATATAGAAATTTTATAATATAGAAACTTTATAATATAGAAACTTTATAATATAGAAACTTTATAATATAGAAACTTTATAATTTTTGGCGGGGGTTCCCTTCTTGGGTCGGCTTTTTCAAGAAGTCTCTTGATTTTGTTCGGAAGCATGATATTTATATCCGGCTTCCTCCTCCACAATTAATTATTTCTCTTCTCTTGTATCCAATTAATCCAACTTATGAGAGCTGATAGCTCGAAACATGTTTTGGATTCTGGAGATTGTATATGAGATTTTCTAAATGTGGAAATTATTTCTTTCTGGATTACTCCTTTCTATCAGTTTTTTAATTCTTTCGGAGCTGCAAGCGATCTATTAAATTTTTTAATACTCTAAAGTTTTGGATTTCTTCACGATGTCCTCTGAAGAATTAATTGTTCATGGCTCTTTGCCATCCGCTCAAGGCCAAACTCCATCTGCTCATGATGCTGCTCAAGCCCAGGGTGGAAATCCATCGAACCATGATAGAAAGAAACAAAAAGCTGATAGCGGCGCCATTATCTCAACTCAAGAAAATTTGTTTTTGGCTGAGTTTGCTGCTGAATGTTCTCGACAACAAGACTCTTTTTTGCGGAAATTGAATCAATTCATGGTTAAATTCTGCGACAATACCAATAATTTCTCTTTGAAATTTGATGCATTCTTATTGGACTCCCACAAAGCATAGGAAGAAGTTTGTTTACAGGCTGAAAGGGCTGTCCAATCCTCCAGAATGCACGCAGATTCTTTCGCTTTCGTCTTGACCAATATCTCCTCCATTTTTGAGTGCTCCTTGGATGCCGTTTTAAAACGGCTTGCTGAATTGGAAGACATGATGGCACAGAATTGTCAACTCCACCCTGTCTGCGTGGATGTTGCTGCCAATGGTGTTGCTAGCACTAACCCTGCTATTGCAGCCCAAATGGATAGCGTTGCTCCTCGCGCCAACTCCAGCCAAAGCCCTCGCGCTTTTGGAGATGCTGCTGCAGCCCGAATGGACAGCGTTGCTGCTCCTCGTACCAACTCCAACCAAGGCCCTCGCGCTAATGGAGACTCTGCTGCCCACGAGACCCCTTCTACCATAGAGATGGCTGCGGCTCCTCCCTGTGAAGATGCTCAGTCCTCTGCTCACAACAGAAGAAAATACCCGGACCAAATTCATCTGCTTGTCAACAAGGCTTTCGCAGATTTTAAACGGGTCTCTCTGGCTGCTGAAAGATCCAAGGACTACCTTGGTAAACTCAACAATTTCTAATCTATAATCTCTCTTCCAAAAAACTTGATGGTTAAACCGCCGAAGATCTCCATTAACGATGTTGAAAGCAATGCTCTCCTCTCTGCTAAATTGGAAACTATTCAGGCCGATGCCAACAAGCTTTTTTTAGATGCCTACATTGATGCTGTTTCTAAAGCATTCATCAATCATAATGCTCAGATTTCCAGCATTGTTGAGAATTTTGATTCCTCTCTCAAGGGCACTTGCGTCGCTCTCCAGCACCTTCCTCTTTTAGGCACTTTCTCTGTCTCTGCTGATGAATGGTATGCTGAAGCTTTGCAAGAATTTCAGACTTTGTGCAACAAATTCACTATCGATCGAGCCATCAAGAAAGCTGCCAAGGAACAGGCTGAATCTTCTAGGCAAAATTCTCGGGATGTTGCTATGTCTGATGCCGAACAGCTACCGCCCGATCCTACTATTGCACAAATTATTAATGATAAGATTAATCAGAAATTTGGAAATCTTTCTAAAGAAATCAATGCTCTGAAAAATCTTCTCTCTAATTCTGATTCTGCCCCCAAACAAACATAGGTCAAGAATAAGAATAATAAGAAGAAGAAAAAGAACAAGAAAAAGATCTCCTCTGATGCCCCTCTAGTCAAGGCGACTTCCAATGCTGAGACTACTATCGTTGCTCCAAAAAATGGGTCTCGAGCAGCCGGGAAGAACACCTCGGCTGCCTCTGGATAGTTGCAATCAAAGGGAAACTCTGCCCCTCGCCAATCGGTGAAGAATGTGCAATCTGCCGAACATTCAAATCCATCCAACGGCAAAAATCGTGGGCAAAATTCCAGCAAGCAGAGACAAACTCAGGGTCATCAAAATGGAAGAAACAGACAGCAGAACAGGCAGCTAAACAACACCCGCAACGGCGGTTCCGGCCCGCCTAAATCACTGGGGCCCTGCCATTGATCGGGACTTCATGGCTCGATCATTTTTTTCTAGAAAGACTGCCTCAGAGGTTGAGAATCGGATCTCTAACATTGCCATTCATAACCTCTCTTCTCGGCGTCTCTCTGCTGATGAACGGAAATTGTTAGGACATGGAATTAAATTTATTCCTCGTCCTCCTCCAATGTCTGTTCTTGATCTTCATAAGGAATTTAGAGCTTTTGCCAGACTTCTTCGTCTTCGTGCTTTCTTTGGTCCAGAAGCACCTCCCGTTTCTTGTTCTCCTCTTGTTTCTGGAGTTTTTCCTCATCCTTTCTGCCAGAAGAATCCCTTTTGGAATCCAGATGAACAAAACTTCCAACTTGAAGAGATCATCCATAAAGCTGAAGACATTTTTCAGTCTCGCATTGCTTCTTGTTCTGGTTCTTTCATTCGGCGTCCTCTTCTTCCTGCTAGACTCCTCAAGAGTCTCAATGATCTGAAGAATGACTCTTCCATTGTTATCAAACCAGCTGATAAGAATCTTGGCCTTGTTGTTCTCAATTCTTCTTGGTACAATTGTGAAGGTCTTCGCCAACTTTCGGACCCCCTTGTTTATCTTCGTGTTGACTGTGTTCCTTGGAAGCTAATTTGGAGCAGACTCTCTTTTATCATTGATAAATTTCTGTTCTTCCTCAAACCTGTTCGTTGCTTCCTTTTGAAGAATCCTTGTTCTTCAGGAAAAGCATGTGCTTTTTATCTCCTGCCTAAGCTTCATAAGCCTATTCTGGTGGGTAGACCGATTTGCAGCTATACAGGTTACATGTTGGAACCAACCTCAAAGCTTCTTCATGTTCTTTTGTTTCTGATTCTCCTATAGCAGCAGCCTCATCTTCCTAATTCTCTTAGTCTTCTTCGTGAACTAGATCGCAAGACTTTTCCTTCTTCTTGCATCTTGTTTACCTTTGATGTTGAGTCCCTTTATCCGAGCATCCCTACCACTGAAGGCCTCTTTGCTCTTCGGGAGATGGTTGTTGAGTATTTTCATACTCATAATCTTAATTTGAGGTTGATTGATCTGATTATGGAGCTTGTTGAACTCGTTCTCCGTGAACACTATGTTGAGTTCGATGGTGTTTTTTATAAACAACTCCGGGGTACTGCTATGGGCAGCAATTTCGCAGTTGTCTACGCCTGTCTTTTCCTTTGCCATTTGGAAAAGCGTCTCTCCTCTCAGTTCAATTGCTCCAGTCTTGTTTTCTACAAAAGGTTCATTGATGATGCTATTGGTGTTTGGACAGGTGATGAGTCCTCTTTGATAGCTTTCTTTTCTCAGTATCAGAGCTTCTACCCTGAGATCAGAATTACACCTTCAGTCTCCTTCTCTTCTGTGGATATTCTTGATATTACTCTCTTCAAGGGAGATCGCTTCAATTCCTGCGGTATTCTTGATACCAAATGTTTCCAAAAGCCCCTCAATGCCTATCAATACATTCTGTATTATTCATGGCATCCTCCTCACCAAAAGAAATCCTTCATCTTAAGTGAGCTCAAGAGATATCTCCTCAGGGAATCAGATCCGTTTGGCTTTATGAGACTCCGGAAACAATTCTACTCCAGACTTCGTGCTCGTGGTTACCCAAAGAAGTTTCTTCTCTCCTGCTTCAGATTGGTCTCTCGGCTTGATAAGTCAGTGCTTCTCTCACGCCTACATAATAGTGCCTCTCAGAGAACTGGGGCCCCCCTTGTTCTTAAGCTTGATTTCAGCTCTTCTGCTAAAGCTTTAAACTTGGGGGCCACCCTAAACCCTATACTTTATCGGCTTTGCCAAGAAGTCCCCGCACTGCGACATCTTCCACTTTCGAGAGTTTGTTGGTGCAACCCAAGAAAGTTGGGTTCCTTCCTTCTTCGTAGTAGGTTCTTCTCCAAATCACAGCACTCTTTGATCCACTAGGGCCTTTGATCTTCCAGTTCAAAATTTCCCCCGCCTTTTTATAATATAGAAACTTTATAATTTTTTGCGGAGGTTCCCTTCTTGGGTCGGCTTTTTCAAGAAGTCTCTTGATTTTGTTCAGAAGCATGATATTTATATCCGGCTGCGTCCTCCACAATTAATTATTTCTCTTCTCTTGTATCCGATCAATCCAACTGATGAGAGCTGATAGCTCGAAACATGTTTTGGATTCTGGAGATTGTATATGAGATTTTATAAATGTGGAAATTATTTCTTTCTGGATTACTCCTTTCTATCAGTTTTTTAATTCTTTCAAAGCTGTAAGTGATCTATTAAATTTTTTAATACTCTAAATTTTTTAATACTCTAAAATTTTTTAATACTCTAAATTTTTTAATACTCTAAATTTTTTAATACTCTAAAAATTTTTAATACTCTAAAATTTTTTAATACTCTAAATTTTTTAATACTCTAAATTTTTTAATACTCTAAAATTTTTTAATACTCTAAATTTTTTAATACTCTAAATTTTTTAATACTCTAAATTTTTTAATACTCTAAAATTTTTTAATACTCTAAATTTTTTAATACTCTAAATTTTTTAATACTCTAAAATTTTTTAATACTCTAAATTTTTTAATACTCTAAAATTTTTTAATACTCTAAATTTTTTAATACTCTAAATTTTTTAATACTCTAAAAATTTTTAATACTCTAAAATTTTTTAATACTCTAAATTTTTTAATACTCTAAAATTTTTTAATACTCTAAATTTTTTAATACTCTAAATTTTTTAATACTCTAAATTTTTTAATACTCTAAAATTTTTTAATACTCTAAATTTTTTAATACTCTAAATTTTTTAATACTCTAAAATTTTTTAATACTCTAAATTTTTTAATACTCTAAAATTTTTTAATACTCTAAATTTTTTAATACTCTAAATTTTTTAATACTCTAAAATTTTTTAATACTCTAAATTTTTTAATACTCTAAATTTTTTAATACTCTAGATTTTTTAATACTCTAAATTTTTTAATACTCTAAAATTTTTTAATACTCTAAATTTTTTAATACTCTAAAATTTTTTAATACTCTAAAATTTTTTAATACTCTAAATTTTTTAATACCCCAAACCCTAAACCCTAAACACTAAACCCTAAAACCCTAAACCCTAAAACCCTAAAACCCTAAACCCTAAACCCTAAACCCTAAACCCTAAACACTAAACCCTAAAACCCTAAACCCTAAAACCCTAAAACCCTAAACCCTAAACCCTAAACCTTAAACCCTAAACCCTAAACCCTAAAACCCTAAAACCCCAAACCCTAAACCCTAAACCCTAAACCCTAAAACACTAAACCCTAAACCCTAAACCCTAAACCCTAAACTCTAAATTTTTTTAAACTCTAAAATTTTTTAACACTCTAAAATTTTTTAACACTCTAAATTTTTTAACACTCTAAAATTTTTTAACACTCTAAATTTTTTAACACTCTAAAATTTTTTAACACTCTAAAATTTTTTAACACTCTAAATTTTTTAACACTCTAAATTTTTTAACAGTCTAAAATTTTTTAACACTCTAAATTTTTTAACACTCTAAAATTTCTTAACACCCTAAACCCTAAACCCTAAACCCTAAAACCCTAAACCCTAAACCCTAAACCCTAAACCCTAAACCCTAAACCTAAAACCCTAAACCCTAAACCCTAAAACCTAAACCCTAAACCCCAAACCCCAAACCCCAAACCCCAAACCCAAACCCTTAAACCTAAACGCTAACCCTGAACCCTAAACCCTAACCCTGAACCCTAAACCCTAAACCCTAAACCCTAAACCCTAAACCCTAAAATCCTAAACCCTAACCCTAAAACCCTAAAACCCTAAAACCCTAAACCCCAAACCCTAAACCCCACACCCTAAACCCTAAACCCCAAACCCCAAACCCCAAACCCCAAACCCCAACCCTAAACCCCAAACCCTAAACCCCAACCCTAAACCCTAAAACCTAAACCCTAATCCCTAAAACCTAAACCCTAAACCCTAAACCCTAAACCCTAAAACCCTAAACCCTAAACCCTAAACCCTCAACCCTCAACCCTCAACCCTAAACCCTAAACCCCAAACCCTAAACCCCAACCCTAAACCCCAACCCTAAACCCCAACCCTAAACCCTAAACCCTAAACCCTAAACCCTAAACCCTAAAACCCTAAACCCTAAAACCTAAACCCTAAACCCTAAACCCTAAACCCTAAACCTTAAACCCTAAACCCTCAACCCCCAACCCCCAACCCCAAACCCCAAACCCCAAACCCTCAACCCTCAACCCTAAACCCTCAACCTTCAACCCTCAACCCTCAACCCTAAACCCTCAACCCTCAACCCTCAACCCTCAACCCTGAATCCTAAACCCTCAACCCTGAATCCTAAACCCTCAACCCTCAACCCTAAACCCTAAACCCTAAATCCTCAACCCTAAACCCTAAACCCTCAACCCCCAACCCCCAACCCCCAACCCCCAACCCAGAACCCTAAACCTGAAACCCCAAACTTGAAACCCCGAACCCGAACCTCGAACCTGAAACTCGAAACTCGAAACCTCGAACCTCAAACCCGAACCCTGAACTGAAACCCCAAACTTGAACTCTGAACTCAAAACCCCAACCCCGAACCTCAAACCCTAAACCCCCAACCCGAACCTCGAACCCTACACTCCCAACCCCCAACCCCAAACCCTAAACCCCTAACCCCCAACCCTAAACCCTAAACCCTAGACCCCCAACCCTAAACCTCAGACCCCCAACCTAGACCCTAGACCCCACACCTAGACCCAAAAACTCAAAACCCCAAACCCCAAATGAAACGTACAACCCCAGACTCCAAACCCGAAAACCCAAACCTAAACCCCAATCTAGACCTCAAACCCTAGACCCCCAACCCAAACCCCAGACCCCAAACCGAGACCCCCAAACCTCAAACCCTGACCCAGACCCTAAACCCTAAACCTAGACCCCAAACCCAAACCCCACACCCAAACTTGAAACCCAAAACCCCACACCCCAAACCCAAACTCGAAACCCTAGAACCCCAACCCCACATCAACCCCAAACCCCACACCCTAAACCCTAAACCCCAAACCCAAACCCTCAACCCTCAACCCCAAACCCCAACCCCACCCCCTAACCCGAAACCCTCAAACCCCAAACTAGCGGTCCATTTTCCTAAATATAATAGACTTGTAGAATGTAAACATTAATAGTAAATCACCACAAATAACATTCACACAAGTTTGTCACTAGGATTTAACATAGAAACTGAATTTGGGAAAAACCACCAGTAACTTGTCACCAAAGAATATTTACCCTAAGAATCCTAACTTTGCAAAGGCTTGGAGGGCTTGTAAAGAACTTGTTACTCTAGATAGGACTAGGTGGCCAGATTACTTGATTCAAGATGGTATGTTGTTCAAGGGTAGTCAATTATGTATCCCAAGGATTTCTATGAGGGAGAACTTGATCTACGAGAAACATAGTGGAGGGATGGCAAGACATTTTGGTAGAGATACGATCATTTCCATTATTAGAGAACATTATTTTTGGTCTCAGTTATCATAGGATGTGAAGAAGTTTTTGCAGAGTTGTCAAGCATGTCAAATAGCCAAAGGATTTAGTTACAATACTAGACTCTATCAACCATTGCTTATTCCATCAAAGCCTTGGGAGGACATAAGTATGGATTTTGATCTTGGATTTCCGAGGACACAAAGGGGTAATGACTTAGTATTTGTGGTGGTTGATAGGTTTTCCAAGATGACACACTTCATTCCATGCCACAAGACTCATGATGTAGTACATATTTGCAGATTTGTTTTTCAGAGAGGTGGTCAAGCTACATGGTCTCCCAAAAAGTATCATTTTTAATAGAGATACTAAATTTGTGGGGTATTTCTGGAGGACTTTGTGGAAGAAGTTGAAGATAGAATTGAAGTTCAGTCTACACATCATCCACAGACTGATGGGCAAATAAAAGTAGTGAATAGGAGTCTGGGTAATTTGCCAAGGTGTTTAGTCGGAGATAAGCCTAAGGGATGGGATTTGATTCTAACACAAGCAGAATTTTCTTACAATAATTCTATGAACAGGAGTACTGGTAGATCACTATTCCAAATTGTGTATGGGAGTAGTCCAAGGATTGCACCAGAGCTGAGGAAGATGGAGCAAGGAGAGAGGACAAGTGTTGAGGCAACAAACTTTGCTGAACATGTCAAGAACCTACGTAAGGAGGTGCAAGTACATATTACCAAGATGAACGTATAGTATAAGGCTAGGGCAGATCAAAAGAGGAGACATAAGGAGTTCTAAGTTGGAGATTAGGTTATGGTATATTTGAGGAAGGAACAATTTCCAATGGGTACCTACAACAAGCTGAAGATGAAGAAATTTGGCCCTTGCAAAATTTTGAAGAAACATGATTTAGGGAATGCATATGAGGTGAAGTTGACAAATGAGATTCACATTTCTCCTATTTTTAATATTGAAGACTTAACAAAATATCATGATGATGGTGCAGATGCAAAGTTGATGCTGGAACCATGTCCAATTCCTACTTCTACGAAGGAAGAGATTGAAGAAATTCTATATAGTTGTGTGGGCTAGAGTACTAGAAACAGGCAGTATGAAGAATACCTAGTTAAGTGGAAAGGACAACCAATAGAAGACTCAACTTGGATATCTGCAATGAAGGTTTCCCATTTGGGTTTTCCTCTACTAGCTACAAAGTGATAGGGTCACTTTTCAATCTACCTTGGGTGTCTGATGTAGGAGCATCTAGTGGTGTAAGGGCAATCCTGTATCACCCAAAAATATGCTTAGTGTTAGTTTTTGTTTAAAGTTTTTTCATTTCTAGATACCCATTTCGATCAAATAAAGATTTCAACTCTCATAGCTCCACTATTGGTTTTTTGGGTTAGAGTTTTTGAGCACCTTGGGATATGTGCCAATGTAGAAAATAGGTTATTTTGTAATTGAGCCATAATTATAATGAGTTAGAGGGTGTAAGTTGGAGGGATGATTATACTTGTAATTTAAAGCACTCTAGAAAAAATAATTAGGTCAAAAGGCTTTACAGCTTGAAAGTCATTGCAGTTTTAAGTTGTCTGGAGACCCTCTAAGAGCACTTCAAAGTTAGATTTGAGGCTCTAAATGGCCTCATACAGGACCAAAAAATGGGGGACAAGCAAAGCTATCCATAGGGCTATAGAGCACTTGGAGAGCTTTCTAGAAATGTAAGGGGTTCGTCAATCGAAGTCCTAAATCTAAAGTTATGCCTCCCAGAAGTTGGACTACTAGTTTTGGATTCTTTTAATTTTACACAGACTTTTGATGTATTCTCTAGAACCTTCTATTTTGGCAGTGGATGTCGAATGGCATATTCTAAAATGTATTCCTAAACCTAAACCTAATCTAGATTACTTAAGGACATTTTTAGCATTGTAAAGGCAATTTTTTGGTGGAGTTTGGGAGAAGGTACCATGAGAAGGGTTTTCTCTAGAATATGATAACATTGTAAGCCCATAGGGCATGTCGTGGAGTCTATTTTTGTTGTGCTAAATGTAATAGCATATCATTTTTTATAATAATATTCCTCCTTTCCTATTGTGTTCATTTTTGTCTTGGATTGTGCCCTCATAAAAAATGGACAAAGAGCATCTAAGGTGTATGTTTTTGTAGGTTTTTATTTATCATGCATCATTTGGGCTAACTATTCTTGCACAATCTTCAATTGTTTTGAAGCTTAGAAATTTCAAATTCCTCTTCAGTTGTAATAATTGTTTCAACATAAAATTGATGAGGTAGCTTGGCTCCCTCTTGAGCAAGTTTGAGAAAGTATTTCTCTTTCTCTTTGTTAAGCAAGATTTCTGTGACTCTCTGGAAGTTTTTTGTCCTTACGACATTTTTTGATATGTTTGGGAAGTATTTCTACCTCTTCCTCATTCTCATCAGTAAAAGTTCCTTATGTCTTTCATTCCTTTGGTGATCTTGTTCTCTACTATGTTCTTTGTGTTCTGGTTCTTGATCAGCCATCTTAGGAATGTGATAAGTTTTAGTGTATGTTGGTTGAAAAGGTTGTCTGAATAAGAATTCAGCTGTTTTTTTTGGACACGTATGACATTTGCTAGTTTCAAAATCCTCTTGATACAAGGGGTTCCTAGTTTATTGTAGGTTTATGGAAAATGTTATCTGAACATGAGGTGATCTAACAGGTGAAGGAGATCATGAAGACTCCTAACTAGATGAACTGGAGATAGACTGTGTATAAACTGAGAAGTGACCTCTGTCACAATTACAACCCCTAGCTCTACCTTGTCTAAGTCTATGGGGATAAAACACATTTCCACTTCTTGTTGCCATAGTCATAGACAAGGACAAAAAGAAAAAGGATAAACAAGGACCACAATAGAATATAGTCTCAAAAAAGTGAGATAAGAGTGTTGTATACTTAGGGACAACTTGTCTGAGTAATGGCTAGAATAGCGAAAGATTATGACTATCATAATGCAAACTATTACAAATGTGAAAGGACAAGAACAAGAAAGACAAGTGATGAGACTAGTTTGTGTGTAGATCACAAGTTTTTAGCTAAGAAAAAAGTCACTATTTGACACTGTTAGCAGATAGAAAAGTGGTAAAATGTTGTAGATATAGATTAGACTTAGAGTGAAAATAGCTTTGACATGATAGTTGACAGTTTTCAAGACAAGATCCTGCATGAGGATTCTCATGGAATTGCACAAGAAAGCACAAAGAACCAAGCAAAGAATTAGAACAATAATTTTTGACTAGGTTTCTTGTGTGAGGACTTGTACAAAGCCACACAAGGAGTTGATAGACTAATCACTGGTATAAAGTACTATTCACTGTACACTAAGAAAGTGTACTACTCTAAACCCTTCTATCCAAGGTATTCCATAGATTGGAACACTCAAATTTTGGCTTAGAGCTCCCTATCCATGGAGTGCAAGGGCCATAAAACAAGTATGAAATGGTCTCTCAAATGAGCCTTAGAGATGCATCTATTGCTAGTAAAACATGCAACGAGATATTCCTTAGACAAGAAAAAGAATATAAGTGTCCAAAGGATTTCTCAAGCATGGAATGCAAGAATCAATTATGCTAGGATGGAATGCAAGAATGCAACTAAGTTAAGCCAAATGAGTATATTACACCCATTTTAATTAGACTATGTGATATATGCTAGTGTGAATAGAAATACTAAGCTATTACAAATGCATCTAAACTATGAATGATAATGGAAATGAGAGAATGAGAAAAGAAGCAAGAATTTCTCCACAAAGCTCTAAGAAAACCTGTCAAGAAACCTGTAGCATAACAATACTCAAAAATAGGATCCTTAGAGAGGAGAGATCTCTCTATTTTAAAAGTGTATAGACAGTTGAGATCAAGATCAACGAATGGAAGATCAAGAGTGGGTGTTGACTTTTGGCATGATCCATGTGCAAGAGAAAGTCAACCAATGAAAAGGAGTTGACTTTTCATGTGAGACAAAACCCTTTTCTTTTAATTTCAAAGAAAAATGACTTTATGTGTGCACATTATGTGGGTTAGGAGAATGGAGTCTTTTATCTAATTAAAAAGGGACATGTTCTTTTAATAAATTATGGACTTAGGATATTATAGTCAAGTAATAGGTCAAAATCAAATAAATTGATTTTAGCAATTTAGCCTAGGCAAGTAATTAAATAATTTAACTAAAATGTTGAGAAGGGGGCTAATAGTCTAGATGACCATTTTTAGGTGATTACATTTTCCCTCTTTGAATAATGTGTGATTGATCTAGGAACACATTACATAAAAGAATGAAAAAGCGAATTAGGCATCAATAGATAGAGAGATCTAATTCTAAAGAACAAAATGCAGAAAGAGATAACAAGTCCTTATTGTACAATTTGATAATGGTAATACTAAACACTAGGAGAGAGACAATATTAGAATTCACAAAGAGTACTAACACCAAGAAAAGTAGATAGATTGAGAGAAAATAAAAGAATCAACCATATGCTTCTATGGGATAGATAGTTGTAGCAAGCAATGATAGAGTATTTCTACCCCGTTAGTATCAAAACCAAAATGATGTAAGAGAAAGTAGAAATGAGCCATATATGAGAAAATTGAGAAATAGCAAAGTCCATGATGATAGATATGTGATTAAACCTAAGAGTGGCCATAAGGAAGTGATAGAATGCCATAATTTGACTAGAGTTGACCAAGAAGGAGAAAGCATGACAATTAGGTCAAATCAAGTAGAAATATGAGGCGAGCTAAATTGGATTCCATACAAAGTGTAGAAATGATGAGGATATGCAAAAATAATGATGCTCTAGTGAAGATTCGAAGATTAGACCTCAAAAGGTCAGCTAATTGTATAAAAGAAGGTAGAATTTTGAAATGCAATTTTGACTAGCAAGATGAATTAAAATTTTGATTTGGATCCCAAAAAAAAATCCAAGATATCAAAATTAGCTAGGGGTGCAATTTTTAATGAAATTATGAGGAGTTTGAAAAATGAGTCAAAACGAGGTTGGGGGACTATATAAGGGGTCCAAGGGTCATTTTCAATTCATTTGTCTTTTGTGATTTTGGAGAGCTCTTGACTTATTTTGAGAGAGATCGTGGCTTTAACAGGTATTCAAACACACACACACACACCATTTCGAGTGTGATTGATTGCACAACTGGCCACCCGAGTATGAGGTCTTGGTGAGTCTTCAAAAAAATTATGCTTTTTAAATCATTTAAAATGTTTTTAATGTAATTTTAGGATTTTTGAAAAAAAAATTGTGTGATACTTTAAAAGTATCACACGACTACTTTGAGAAGTATCACGTGATACTTTTGTTACCCAAATTGTATTATACTCTTTAGAAAGTTCTATCACATTAGCCAAACCCAAATGTTGCATGACATGGTGTGAACTATCACTCAAAAAGAAAGTATCACAAGAGTGTTATAAAAGTACTGCATGATACTTAATTAGAAAAAAGTATCACCCAAATATAATGAAAAGTATCACACAAGTATTATTGAGCATTTTTTGAATGTGTAGGACCAAATTTTGAGTGTGAGATTGTTTGCTATCATTTTGATATGTTTACTTAGTCTATACTGACATTTGCATGTTTTCTTGACTTTTTTATGTATATTTTCTTCCCTTCCCTTTTGATTAGAGCCCCCAAGGTGGTGGGGTTGTGCATCCTTCATTATCTAGAGGATGACGAGAAGGTTTTTGTAGATAGCTGTAATGTCCCCTTTTGGGACATTAGGGTTTATATGCTTACTGTAAATATGTTTTCTCCTTTTTGCTCTCAGATTGCAGATCATTCCTATTTTTTCTCTTCTTTTTTTCCTTATGATATATCCCTCAATGTTAAAATTTCTCTATGTATATAGTTTTCATTCCTAGGAGTCACATTTATTAATTATATTAATATTAATAATATAATTATATTAATTATATATTTATATTAATTATATACTTATATTAATAAGATTGATATATTATATTAATAATAATTGTATTATAATATATATTATTCTAATAAAATATCAACTATAAATTATATTACTATATTATAATACTTTATAGTATCATATCTTAATCATATTATTATTTATTTATAATTATATTAGATTATCATTTAATTAATTTCATAATTCCACATTGCTATTATAATGCAAGGATATTATATATAATTTTACACATAAAATATTATTACTTTAATATTTTTATTAATAACACTTTATATATAATGGTTTATTTATTATTTATATTATATGTCAGAATAGGGACATTACAGTCCTCCCCTCTTGAATTTTCTTGCCCTCAAGCAAATATTTCATACACAAGTTTGTCACAAACACAAAACATACTTGCATTCAAAAGACCAAAATTTTTTATGAAATATACATTGAATGAAAACACGAAGCATACACGATGTAGACAGATCATGAAAACACGAAGTAGACACGATGTAGACATATGAAGGCACGAAGCAAACATGACGAAGACAAATCATACATAACTTTGATTAGATCCTAAATTAATAATGCGTAATGACTATACTTCTTCATTGGGCTTATGAACCCTGCAACCACAAAATAAGCATCAGTACATGCATGTAAATATATATAAACTTCAAAAAAATCAAATAATAATAAGTTAATCCAAGCTAGTTCCATACTAAGCCCAAGAGCGAAACTTTAGCCCCCTTGGCCCTTGTGGAAGTGTTAGGCATCCACACGAGGTGGTCTACTTAGTGGATTGCTTGTTTGGCTAGAAAGGTTCTTGTGAAAAGGAGCCATTACTATCTTTCCCTTAACTAGTACTACAATAAGGTGTCCTAACCACTCTCCTTGATTGCATACTCTATAGGAAAGTTGGTAGGGTGCCCTTACTATCTTCCCCTTAACTAGTACTACAATAGGGTGTTCTCCCCTAATTGCAGACTCCATAGGAAAGTGGCAAGGTTCCCTTACTATCTTCCCCTTAACTAGTACTGCAATAGGGTGTCTTAATAGACCTCCCTTAATTGCAGACTCCATAGGAAAGTTAGATATGGCCTTTCCCTTAACTAGTACTACAATAAGGTGTCTTAACAGACCTCCCTTAATTGCAAACTCCATAGGAAAGTTAAATATGGACTTTTCCTTAACTAGTACTACAATAAGGTGTCTTAACAGACCTCCCTTAATTGCAGACTCCATAGGAAAGTTAAATATGGACTTTCCCTTAACTAGTACTACAATAAGGTGTCTTAACAGACCTCCCTTAATTTTAGACTCCATAGGAAAGTTATATATGGTAGGGTTTCTATATAGTCTTTCCCTTAACTAGCACTACAATAAGGTGTCTTATAGACCTTCCTTGATTGTAGACTCCATAGGAAAGCTACTTGAAATCCCTAAATCATTTCTCAAATAATCAATTTTACACCTTTATGATTACATTGATTAAGAAAATTACAATTTCATATTTTTAACTATGGTTGAACTTCCTTGAAGCTCCATTGGCTTCCCTCTCTGTTCATTGACTGAATTTTATTTATGTTCCCTTGATCATATCTCATCTTCTTCTGAAGACAATAGTGAAAAAGGATCTTCAATGTTTGTCTCACCTGCATCAGTATTCTCTTCCACATATTTACCTTCTAATTTTATGTGCTCCTCGGCGTTCTGAGAATTCTACACACCAATTATCTGCATTTTTCCAAAAGCCTCTAAGATGTAACTTTCATTTGAACATGACGACTTATTACTATTCTCCTAAACAGTCAATTGGATGTTCGCAAGTTCTTGAATGATGCCTTTCTAAAAAGAGTTGCAGATTCAACTAAATTTGAAGACAAGAATTCTAAAGCCCTTTCCCTCAAGAGAGCACCATACAGATAAAGGGTCATTCCAAATTCAAATTGTAAGTTATCCAATGGAAGAATTTGGGACTCCCAAGATTAAATGGAGAAGATGCGCTTAAAGCACTAGTCCAACGTATTCTAAGATCTGTAGTCCACTAAAGAATGTGATCATTATCTCCAACCAATTCAATACTTGAAAGCAAATTTTCCAACAAAGGAAAATATTGTTTCAGCTTTTGAATATCCTTCTGTACTCTAGAAGTTGTTCCACCTGCCACTTCTCTTACAATTGTTGCTATGATAAAACTACTGCCATTGATACCATGTTGATTTTGTAGGATCTGCTACAAATGCATTAACACTGCCATGATAGATTCTTCAACTGCTCTTTTCCTTGAACTCAGTTCCTTCTGTTGTTCTAGAGTGCTAGAATCTTGGCATAGTAAGTTTCTTCATACACAATCTTTTTTTTTTTTCAACTTTGCAAGGTCGTGAAAATGCAACAACATTTTACTGTCATGGAAACCGTCTCTAGCACAGCTAGCATGTACCTTCGCTTCCTCATTTCCTAGACTAGTAACTAAAAACTCCTATGTGTTTCCCAATAAACCTTTACAGATGTTTGAATGAGTTCATTAGACACTGCGCAAGATTGTTGATCAAACATGTGTAGTATCACTCCTTTCAAATATTTCAAGAATTGGATAAAAGGTCAGATGTATCAGTCACATCCTTTTCACTTATCAATTTTTCTTTGTTACATTTTATTATTGCTTCTCCCACCTTTTCCTTATAATGAAATTCAAGGTGATACCTCACATAGAATCCGACATCACCTCCAAGTAAGCAGCCTATGAAAATTCGGAAGTGCACTCGAAAGTCAAATATTCCTTCATAGGTTGGCAGGATTTCTACTCTGATACCATTTGTAATGTCCCCTTTTGGGACATTAGGGTTTATATCCTTACTATAAATATGTTTTCTCCTTTTTGCTCTCAGATTGCGAATCATTCCTCTTTTTTCTCTTTATTTTTTTCCTTACTTATGATATATCCCTCAATGTTAAAATTTCTCTATGTATATAGTTTTCATTCCTAGGAGTCACGTCTATTAATTATATACTTATATTAATAAGCTTGATATATTATATTAATAATAATTGTATTATAATATATATTATTCTAATAAAATATCAATTATAAATTTTATTACTATATTATAATACTTTATAGTATCATATCTTAATCATATTATTATTTATTTATAATTATATTAGATTATCATTTAATTAATTTTATAATTCCACATTTCTATTATAATGTGAGGATATTATATATAATTTTACACATAAACTATTATTACTTTAATATTTTTATTAATAACACTTTATATATAATAGTTTATTTATTATTTATATTACATGTCAGAATAGGGACATTATAATAACATGGGGTTCATATGGTTGTTACACATGCCCCATATATGGGTGAACCACAGATTATTGACTGCATCAGTTGAGTGGTGGCACAGTGAGCATAACACATTCCATTTGTCCACTGGTGAGGCTAGCATTACTTTGAAGGACATACATTGCATCCTTTGTGTGTCATGCCATGGAGACCTTGTGAATGTAATCGTTATGTTTTGACATTCATTTGTTTTAAGTTTTTGATATCCATATGAGTTGTGTTGATATGAGCTTTTTCATGTCACGGGCTTACAATGATCAGACCCCAACAGAGGGAAGGTTGGCAGTACAATAGCTATTCAAGGATGTCACCATCTTAGACCACCACTTGAGCTGGGAGAGGTTCATAAACAATTTTGGTGATTAGTATCTATTACCTTGCCTCATTTTTTCACTTGTTGCACAAGCTCTTATCACACACAGGGGCTAGAAGGGCTTCCCTCTAGGATGGGGCATATTGGTTGCAAAGTTGGTGGGCTAACTAAGACACATGGGGTGGAGGCTAGCTATCCTTTTAGATATGTATCATGAGCTACATGAGATAGTATATTGAGATGGAACAATGTGGGCATGTGACATAGTTCTAGCATAGATATGGGCTTGGGAGCACATTATAGTAATCCAACCACAAGTAAAGCCACAGGGGTGGAGTGACCCATTCATCTACAAATACATAGGATTTATCCCTCAGAGTCACATTGGGGATGTAACGTATTATCAATGTTTATTTAATGAGATCATATCCTTTGTTTGGAAACCATATCACCAGTGTCATAGATGGTCAAATGCATGGGAGCTTGAGTACATGCGATATAGTTTGTCATTGGTTGGGAGACACTCTGAGATAGTGGAGAGATTTTCCATTAACCAAGTGTGGAGATAGTTCATGAAAAGGAAGGTGATATCAATGGAAACCACCACATATGCCCACTTTCATAGAGAGGAGGACCAGGCGTGGCTTCACATGTTGGATTATTAGACAATGGTGAGGGATACAACAATGTTGATGTGGAAACCCTGGGACTACACCCCAAATTTGGTAGATGTGGGGATGATCCTACCTATTTATATGAGATGCATAGACATCCTTTCTTGTAGTTCATATGGCCAAATGTAGCACCTATGGTAGTATGATAGAGGGGAGATGGTAGAGGAGACAGAGGTTGGGGTAGGAGGCAGACATGGTCCCGAGCCGCTAAGGTGGAGGAGAGTGAGGAGGAGCATCCATTGAGACATAGGAGAGTGGAGAGAGGAGCCAAGAAACCTATCAGGGGTGGAGGAGAAGATGATCAAGATGCTCATATACAAGCACTAGAGGTGGAGGTTGAGGGGTCAAGGATGACCATAGTAGTTTGAGACCAATAGTCGGTGGATGCTTGAGAAGAGGACAAGAGGTAAGAGCGGGTGCTGAGGGATGATCTAGCAAAGGCTCGGTGAGAGGTGGAGTGGTAGGGAGCATGTGTAGCCTATTATCATGGTGTATACATTGTTATAGTTCCTATGGATTGGTGGGTACCTATGTACTCAAATAGAGCTAGTGATATTTTGATATTTTGTCGTACCATATGTATTTTTGAGATAGTTATCCAAATATTGGATCCCATATTGTATATGTATTTTGACACACTTTATATATATGAGATACTGGATTCTATTGTTGTATATATTGTACTTGCCTCATTGTGTGCTCATTTTTTGAATTTTGTGTATGGATATTTTAGTACTCATGTATATGTTTCCATACGATGTTTTATCTTCTACTCATGTTTGTGTATGCTCACTTTTATGTTCATGTTTATATGCTCATTGATCTCTCTCATGGATAGTTTTAGTTCTCATGTTTGTGGTGTAGACTTCATGTTTCAAAAAATTAATACTTGGATAGATGTGATGAATTAGATGGACACCTTGTGATGATAGGATAGCAAAGAGGCAACAAAAAGATCAAGAGAATGAAAATATATGATCATGAAGAAAGTGAAGAAGATATGAATGCAGTTAGCTGGCGTGTCCATGAAAGATGAAGAGAGAGATCTCCTCATGTAAAAAAAAAGAAAAAATAAGATATAATGAGCCTATAATACAAGATAATATGTAAAATGTTTTACTTGTAAGGGACACAAAACATTTAAACTCTACTTTCATCATTGAACATTATCAGGGACATCAGAAGATCATACAATCATCACTACTATAACTATGGGGATATAAGTATGATTTATGTTGGATAGAAATATGGAAATCTAAATTAAGAATCAAAGACATGTAAGTCAAGATGGCTAGTGCAGTCAGATTCCCCAAGTTTAGTATAGAAATATTACACCTATATCAAGGTATGTGCCAAGATAACCCTTGAGTGCAGTCTTGCAAAAGCAGACAAGAATGATACCTTGTAGGTCAAAGTGTCAAGTGGGACAAGCATGAATGCTCTCAGCACCTTAGATTAACAAGGTTTACCCATAAGAAGAAAGAAAATAAAACATGCCCCATGCCCCCAATCTTCTAGTCCATGATATCCTCAAAAGACTATTAGGGAGGGAACACTCAATAAAGAAATTATCATAGACAAGACAAAAAGAAAATAAATTTGAGTAAGTCTCAGTCAGTTTAATGTTTAAATGTGTGTGTGTGTGTGTGTATGTCACATGGTCATTTCTTCAAGACTTGAATCTAATAGTGATAAATATCATAACATCCTAGATTATTGGCAAAGTATCCAAGAAGTGTTGAGAAACACTCAATGTCAAGGGGGGGAAGTTTTGAGAAAAACTATTTTGCATGAGTTTCCAAAGAAACCCTAACACACAAGAAGACTCTAATAAGTTAAGAAGTTGTGCCCCCAAGATGAGGACAAACAATTATAAGCTAGAAAATGTGTTGTGGAGTAAATGACTGAGACTAATAGACATAGGTGCGAGGGTCTTAAGTAGTACCTATTTCTAGGTTTTCACCACTTGGCAGATTTTTTTCAGGAATTTTTTCAATTTAAAAAAAAAAAAATCATTTTTTTGATTTTTTGGTGATACATCAAAGTGCACATTGCTAGGTTTTCACTAAGATGGTCATTTTTTCAAGACATTTTCTATTTTTAGGATTTTTTCAAGATCAATAGATATATACAGATAGTTAATATGTGAGCCTTAATAATAAAACTTCTTTAGATGTAGAATGTTGAAAGGCTTAGCAAGTTGTTCCACTTTAGGAGTAGAAAGATGATAGGCATTAGGGACCCACCCACTTAGGCTCAAATTTCCCCTTATGTTCCATGTTTTGATGATTATTTGGGGTTCTCTCAAAGAACAAGTTCACCACCTTGAACTCTCAAGGATGGACCTTTTTGTTGTAGGTAGTTGACATTCTTTCCTAATAATCTCTCATGTGATCAAAATAAACCTTACAACATTCAGCGAGGATTTCTAGCTCTTGTATCATCATAGTCCTATGGTCTTGATCAGTTATCAACCCATGTATGGAGACTTGTAGTGAGGGAATCTTGACTTCTAAAGCTAAGACAACTTGAGAATGATAGAATTAAAAAAAGGGTATAGCCCTTGTAGGAGTACATATAGTGGTCCTGTAAGCCCAGAGTGTTAGATTGATCTATAGGTGCCAATATCTACCTAATTTGTGGACCATTTTGTGTAAGATCTTGACCAATGTCTTGTTAGAGGCCTCATCTTGGTCATTCCCTTGGGGATAGTATATTGAGAACCAATGTTGTTTGATCTTGAATTTCTTATAGATTTGTTTAAGGACCTTGTTCTTGAATTATCCTCCATTATCACTAATGATGGAAGATGGGATGCCATAGTGACAAATAATGTGGTTGAGAATAAACAAGGCAACATGTTTTCCTATAGAAATAAATAAAAGCACAACTTCAACCCATTTTGTGAAATACTCCATTGCAATAATGATAAACTTGTGGCTACTAGAAAAACTTGGATGGATTTTCCCACCAATTAAAAGGACCACTATTGAAATGACCAATATTCAATAGAAGGTATAAGATCTAGTCTATGAGCATGAATCAAGTTACCATACAACTGACATTTCTTACAAGATTTAGCATATCAAACATTGTCAACTTGCATAGTTGGCCAATAGTAGCTTGCCCTAAGTAGTTTTCAAGCAAGTGAAAGGCCATTGGAGTGTGCCCCACAAATGCTTCCATGGAATTTACCCAATGCATTTTTGGACTCTTCTAGTTTTAGACACCTATGAAGCATTTTGTCTGGACCCTTCCTATACAAGTCACCAAAGACAAGGGTGTAGTGTGAGGCATTGGAAAGGAGTTGGAATTTTTGGTTTTGAGTGAGATTTTTATGAATGATCTAATCACATAGGTAGGAGAAAATGGTGGAGTAATGGGGGATTCATAACCAAAAACAATGTAGAACACATGATTTTTAGAGGAGTCATATGCGGGATGACATAATTCTTCCACCAGGAACTCAAAACATGATTCATGTTCTTGTAATTGAAGAATGGATGCTAGAGTGGCCATAACATCTGCAACCTTATTTTTTGTTCTAGGAATTTTTTGGGATCTCAAAAATGTAAATTAGTTCTATAGAGCATTGATCAATTTCTTGTAGGGTACTAGATTCTCATCTTTGGTTTGATAATCATTACTAACTTGGTTAATAACAAGTTTACAGTCTCCATAGATGTACAACTATATGATTCTCATTTCAAGAGCCATTTTAATCCCATTTTTTAAGACCTCATACTTTTCTATATTGTTAGTGCATGAAAAAAAGAGTTTTTAGAATTTTGGGATGGTGTAGCCGTGAGGTGTGACAAACAGAATGCCTACACCAGCCCCATTCTAAGTGTGAGAGTCATCAAAGAACATCTTCCATTTCCTTTTAGTGATATACATGATGGAAGCATCAAGAAATTCAATTTGTATAGGAGTGGTAGCTTGCAATGGAAACTCAAAAAACTGATCAGCTATGGCTCTTTCCTTAATGAATTTTTGTTTGACGTATTGAATGTCAAATTTAGAGAGAATTATCATCCATTTAGCAAGACATTCGATAAGTGTATCTTAACTCAATAGAAACTTTAGGGGATCAATTTTTGTAATGAGATGTATTGTGTGATCCAACATGTAGTGTCTAAGATTTTTGGAGGCAAATAATTTTGCAAGGAAAGCCTTTTCAATGTTGTAGTTCATCTCATGTGGCTCATTCCTTTCCATTTTTGTCACTTTGTGTTAATAGTGCTTTAAGGGAAGAATCTGTAGCTAAGATATATAGTATCAAAGGTTTTCATGGTATTAGTGGCATCAATCTTGGAGGTTTGGCCAAATACCCTTTGATTCAATCTAAGCTTGCTTGACATTCTACATTCCAAATGTAGGTGGAACCTTTGTGCAAGTTCTTATTGAAAGATTGAGCTCTATCAACCAATTGAGATATGAACCTCCTAATAGATTTTACATGTCCTTGAAGACTTCTTAATTGACTGATATTTTTTGGAGGATGCATTTCCATAATGACTTGCAAATTTTTTTGATCAACTTCAATGCCTTTTTCTAATATGATATAGCCTAAAAATTTACCTAATGTGATGCCAAAGGCACACTTTTTTGGGATTTAACCTCAGCTAAAAAATTTCTGTGTCCAATATCAAACTTAGGTAATCAAGACGTGTATCTCTTCTTCTAGATTTGGCCAATATGTCATCAACATAGTCTTCCATATTTTTGTGCATCATATCATGGAAGATAGTGGTCATGGCCCTTTGGTGGGTGGCTCCTACATTCTTCAACCCAAAGGGCATGATGTTCTAGAAAAATGTACCCCATACACATGTAAAGGTAGTTTTCTCTTGATCCCTAGGGGAAATTTTGATTTGATTATAGCCTGAGAAGCCATCCATTAAGGAGTACATTTTATAACTCACAGTCATGTCCACTATCATGTCTATGTTAGGCAACAAAAAAATGATCCTTAGGGAATGCTTTGTTTAGTTCTCTAAAATTCTCACACCCTCAAATAGACTTATCATGTTTGGACATAAGCATAATGTTGGAGATACAACCTACATAATCAATAGCTCTAATGAAGTTTGCACTTTAGAGATTTTCTAGTACTACCTCGACCAAGAGAGCCACATGTGGATGTATTTTTCTCAACTTCTATTTGACCGATATGACACTAGGAGAGATAGAAAAATGATGCATCATTAAATCTATGTCAAGGCTAGGCATATCTGAATAATTCCAATAAAATTTGATTTTCTTCTCTTGGAATAACATAGTGAAGTTGTCCTTTTCTTTAGCCGATAGAGATTGAGCAACAAGAATGATTTTGGGGGACTTTTTTGTACCCAGAGTAATAGGTTGTGTAGGCTCAATAAGAACTAAAGATCTATCCTAAAAATAGCTTGACAGACTTCCAAGTACCTCATCCTTAGGTTTCTCAAAGAGGTTTTCACCCTTAGATATGTCTTTGTTTTTACCTTTTTGGGGTTTAGACACCACCATAGTGTTTTTTGCCATTTGAACACTTATTTTTTTTATTTTTCTTTTCATTTTATGAATAAGGTACTTGATATCTATTTCTATCATGTTAATTGTGGGTTCATTGGTGGAAGATATCATAGGTTCAATGACATTGAAGTAGAAAATGATCTCATAGTCATTCTAAAAAGATAGTAGTTCTGGTCTTTAGTGTTGAGTAGACCAATCTATGAGATTGGGGTGGATCAATGAGAGGGAAGTGGAAGCTTCAAGATTGTTGATATGGAAGGAGTCATCTCTAGTGACACAAGGGGTTAAGCCTATAGTGAAAGTTCCAAAGGGATTCAAATCAATAAAAGACCTACAGGGATTTGCATGATCCACTAATTCATTTTGTGAACCAAACTCGTTAGACTTTGGATTAGACTCATCAACTACATTTGGTTGGGTAGCACATGCATGGATGAAATCCACTTCTAACTCACAAGATGCATCTGAGAGAGATTCCCACTCATATTCACCAAAATTTGTACTTTGGTTTTGAGATATCAAGTTGGAAATGTTCTCTCTTATCCTTCCCTTGTTAGGATCTTCATGGTTAGATCCATTAGGTTTGTGTTGCCTAGAGGTAGAAGTCTCAACATCATTGTGAGTTACCTTGGATTCTTCTCCCCAAAGTGTTGAGATAATGGGTGTTGCACACATTGCATAATATTGTTATTTTATTATTTTATTTTTTATTATGTAATGTTGTACCTAGATGGGCGTGCAACATGTAAAGATTTCCATGGAATATTCTTGATGAGTTGTATTGTAACATTGTGATAATATTTCATGTAATTATTTAATATTGGGGAAAAGAATTAAATCCCCAATATTAAATGTGGGGTCAGTGGGTTAGGTAGCACATGGTTTTAGCACATGGTTTATGTAATACCACTTAGTGGTTTTGTGGGACTTGCTACTATATAAGCAGCCACAAGGGTAGTTGTTGTAGAGATAGTGATAAGAGAGTGACAAGGAGAAGACAAAAGGCAAGAGTCGAGCAGGACAAGGCTTGACAGGTTAGCCAAGGGAGCGTTTGTGAAGGTTGGAAGCATGGTATGGGATGTGTGGATTCATGCTTGCTCACATAGTTTGCTCGATTGTGGCTATGGCCATGAAGGCTTCCATGGTTGTATGGCAATGGTATTTTTTGCTGAATAATACATGATGATGGATGCTTTTGGAGGCTGGGTTTTTCCCTCAATGAGGGTTTCCCAGGGTATATCTTGTGTCACATTTTGTGGGTATGTTGTTTATTCTCTTGCATGTGGATTTTAATTCCGTATTTATTTCAAATTTATTATGGGTTATGTGGAAACGGTTATATTCTTTATTGCCAAGTTTCCTTACAAGTGGTATCAGAGCTATGGTTTTATTATTGTAACCCTAGATTGAATCCATGGGAATGCATGAGAGGATAAAAAAAAGGGCAAGATATATGAATGATTTATTGCAGATCTAAGAGTTTTCGATTTGTTGTTATGATGGGATGTTAAAATATTTGGGCATGTGAAATTGTTGGACAAAAGATTTTTTTTTTGGATGTTTCATTTAAATGAGGATTTTGGGGGTAGCATGTAGAAATGACCTCCTGGGTAAAAATGGACCTCACCATTGGATCCGGGTTGACATTTCCATAAAATTTGATATATAATATGCCCTAGTTTGGCCATGTTCAGAGGAAATGAAAGAGTTTTTTGGTTTCAGCCCATGATGGCCGTCAAATTTAATCCCGTCGGAATTTTCGTCACTGAAAAAAAATAAAAAATGAAAAATCGTACTGAAAATGGTAAAAAGATTGTCTTAGTAAAATGACCATAACTTTCTCTCAGAATATCAGATTTCAGAGTTCTTATAGGCGTTGGAAAGCTAATTTAGAGCACTAAAAGATGGTGTAGGTTTGGTTCTATGATTTTGAGATTTTTTCAGGTTTTGAGAGCCCTAAAGTCAGATGTTATTTATTTTGAGCACGGATTAGGGCATAACTTGGGCATATGGAGTCGGATTTTGGACTTCGAGTAGTCAACGAAAAGCTCTTGGAGAGCTCTACACATTGGTTCAAATTTGGTGCAAGTTTGGCATGATTTATTTGTTGATATATTGATTTGAACAATTTATGGTATATATTTTGACTATGGTAACATTGTGAGTTTATGGCATTGGAGATTTAAGATTTTGATGTCATTGTATACTCAAGTTTGGTCTCATGATGATATGGTTATCAGTGTTTGGTTTGGATATGCATGATGACTTGTTGGATCTACAAGTTGTGCAGTGTTGTAAGCGGTCTATACTTACAGGTTGCATTTATAGCTTGGTTATGAGTTGTCTTTGCCCATTGATCTTTCATTATTGATGCATATTCAGATTGGTGGCTTGGATTTGAGTTGTCTATGCCCTAAGTCACATGATTTACTATTTTCTTCATGTAGAAGGGATGAGATGTTGTTACCAGGTACAGTCATAGTGGAGGATTGTGGTTGATTATTTTATGCTGACAGGTTGGACACTTTGAGAGCCAGATGCTCAGTTCATGGATTTGATCATGGTGTCATGAATTTTGGCATGACATGATTGGTTATACAGGTATATCCTTGATGTTCATTAGCTTGGATTTTCTGATTTGGTTATGGTGGTATATCTTCTTGGTTGAGGATCATGGTTATTTGGTTTCTTTTGAGGAGCTCATGATGTGCACTTTGAGTTCTTTGATGGTTTGATGCTTTGGTTGATTCTCATGGTTAGATGATGGTTATTTTTCATCATTATGTCATGGATAGCTTAGATACATAGTTTAGTGGGAGCTTGTGACAGTGATGGGGTGACAGTGCAGGATTAGTTCCTAGTTTGATTTGGATCTTCATATAGAAGATGGATTTTATGATGCCATGGGTGACTTGGTACCACAGTTGAGTGGGAGTTGTTGACATTGATATATTTATTGAGTGTTTGTAGATGTTGGAGGTTTGTCTTAGATCCTGTTGCTGCAGAAGCATCTTTGACATTTGCATGGTGCACTTGTTATCTTCATGGTGTGTGAAGATGGTTAGATCTTGAGGACTCATGGAGTTCTTGGTTATCTTCATGGTATGTGGAGATGGTTCTTCCTGGTATGTGGAAATGTTTTTCTTCATGGTGTGTGGAGATGGTTGCATCTTGAGGACTCACAGGGTTCTTGGCAAAGGTGTGGTTTATGCTTTTATTTGGCATGTTATCCTTGGTATGAGGATGGTTTTATTATTATGTCATGGTATACTCTTGATACGCGTTTAGAGTTGTGACATGTTATGGTATGTTCATATGGAGCATGTTATCTCTGTAGTTGAGATGGTAAGATCATGTTGTCATGTTTATGTTCTTGAGGCCATGGTTGGAACTTTGACATTGATCTTGGTTTAGTTTCTTGGTATTGAGTACACTAATCATAAGCTGGATACTTCATGATATTGCTATGTTGCATTTGGAGTTGGCATGGATTGATTGGTTACAGGTGCTCATGGATACTTAGAGACGGTGGTGACGCTGATTTCTCTTGGATTAGAGAAGTATTTGTTGGGATGGTTGATGGTTTCAGCAGGAAGTCCGAGAGGCAGTCACTTGATATGGACTTGAGAGGAGATTGTTCTTAGATGAGTCTTGGTTGGAGACTTGGGTATCTTGATGAGCATTCTCATTCCCCACTCTTGGTCTACTCAGCGGTTTGCTACTTGAGAGGTATAGCCCATTGTTTCTCTCAGTTGCATTATATTTATGCTTATCTTTTATGGATATGGATCTTGAGCTATGGTACATGAGTTAGTTCTGGAGGGTTCATTTGAGAGATGGTTTAGCATTGATTATCTCCATGTGCGTATGTTGTTATGCTGGTTGAGTTTGGGAGATGGTTTTATATTGGGCATTTTCCTTGGATTAGGAATGGTTATTCCTTGGTTTAGGAATGGGTTTATTGAGTTTGATCTTCTTGTGAGAGGCTTACATCCATAATTAGTTATATGGTATGGTTTGGGTGTTGTTGAGGCTTCTTGTTGGGGTTTTATAGAGGAGATCATACTTGCACAGTTTACATCTAGAGGTGTGTGTAGAAGGACATGATACAGGTTATGATTTGCATGGTTTCTCCAGTCTTGGTTATCTTCTTGGATGTTCAGTTTTGCCTATATTGGATTTGAGATTGGTTAGAGATTGTGATCACTGGTTTGTGCTCATGTATGTCATGTGAGAGATGACATGGTTATTTCTTTCTCTTTCCTCTGTTGGTTGTGGAGAACTTGGGAGAGCATTGGAGACTTGTTATGAGAGTTTTTCTTGCAGGATATTAGTTTATGTATTGTGGATGTCCTTGATGCTACATGGATTCACTTCTTTGAGATGTGTTGAGTGGATTGGTTATAGATTTGACATTATCTTTTGCAGTGGGAGCTTCTTGGTTTATATGTGGCAGGTATTGCTCTTGAGGCTTGTGATTGCAGGTTATAGATTGGATATGTCGGTGATATGAGATTCACTTGTTATAGCTTTGAGGTATGGATAGTTGGATGGGTTTGGCACTTGCTGTGGGTGCTATTTCAGCTATGGATATTTTGACAACTATGGATACATGTGATTACCTTTGGATCAGGTTTTTTGTGCTTGGAATTTCAGTTGGTACATGATTTTATAATCTTCTAATGCGACAAGTTGGGTGGCTTTCTCTTTGGATGGCTTCTATGTATTTCTAGTGGGAGTGGCATAATAGGAGGTGAGATCATTCATGTTTGAGATGCTGGATACTTTGATTTTTTGTTGCGGGTACCAAGATGGAGCACTTGATGTATTTTGATCCATGATGGTGGATGTGCTGGGAGGGATTGTTCCCTTGTTCATTTATGTGGCTACGGATTGACCCTATGCAATGTATACAACAAGTGGGAGATTGTTGAGATAATGGGTGTTGCACACATTGCATAATATTGTTATTTTATTATTTTATTTTTTATTATGTAATGTTGTACCTAGATGGGCATGCAACATGTAAAGATTCCCATGGAATATTTTTGATGAGTTGTATTGTAACATTGTGATAATATTTCATGTAATTATTTAATATTGGGGAAAAGAATTAAATGCCCAATATTAAATGTGGGGTCAGTGGGTTAGGTAGCACATGGTTTTAGCACATGGTTTATGTAATACCACTTAGTGGTTTTGTGGGACTTGCTACTATATAAGCAGCCACAAGGGTAGTTGTTGTAGAGATAGTGATAAGAGAGTGACAAGGAGAAGACAAAAGGCAAGAGTCGAGCAGGACAAGGCTTGACAGGTTAGCCAAGGGAGCATTTGTGAAGGTTGGAAGCATGGCATGGGATGTGTGGATTCATGCTTGCTCACATAGTTTTCTCGATTGTGGCTATGGCCATGAAGGCTTCCATGGTTGTATGGCAATGGTAGTTTTTGCTGAATAATACATGATGATGGATGCTTTTGGAGGCTGAGTTTTTCCCTCAATGAGGGTTTCCCAGGGTATATCTTGTGTCACATTTTGTGGGTATGTTGTTTATTCTCTTGCATGTGGATTTTAATTCCGTATTTATTTCAAATTTATTATGGGTTATGTGGAAACGGTTATATTCTTTATTGCCAAGTTTCCTTACACAAAGGAGATAAGTATGAGGCATGAAATATTCTTCTTGTAGAAAAGTAATAACAAGGGGTGGATCATGATCTTCTAAGTTACTAAACATGGGAGCCCTTCTATCAAACTTTGGTAGTTCATCTTCAAGGTCAAATCCTAGTCCAATAGTGTCTCTATTTTTGCTTCCTTTAGCATGACTCAAGGGTTCTATGAGAGATTTTTTATCACTAGTCAAAGATCCTTGGCCATGATAGCCCATATTTTTAAGAAACATGTAGCCCTTTCCATACCTCTTAGGAGAAATAGGAGTAGTGACCATAACTTCTTCCACATCTTCCTTCTCCCTTTAGATCCAATCACTTATAGCTTACTCTTCTTCTTTTTGCTTCTAAGAGAATAGATGATTGAACAAAGGTCCCAAAAATGGTCATAGCAAAAATTGAAGGCTTCAATTTATTAGAAGGTTTCCCATAAGATCTAGGAGAAATTGGCAAAGTAGCGATAGATTCTAGAGTGTACTCACCCATACCAAGACTCGTCATTTTCAATTTTCATTTACACTCTTTAAGAGATGGCTTGAACTCATTTGAAGATCAACTATGGGGAACTAAAATGTTAGGTGCAAATAGTGTGTTGATAGATATTGATTTGTCCCCTAAAATAATTATCATAGTACCATTGAAAGGGAACTTGATACAATGATGCTATGTTAATGACATTGTTTGCATGTCATGGATCTAGGGTCTTCCTAGCAACATAAGCCAACGAGATGTATAAAACTTGGAAGATCACATCTTTTTCAATAAGGCCCACATGGATTGGTAGCACAATATGGGCTTTAGAAGGTCATTCAACCTCATCATATGCTTTGATAGTGATTTTCCACCTAAGGTCAATAGAAAATTTAGACATGCCTAGCAGTTTAGTAACATTGAAGGAGATGATGTTTAACCCAACATCATTGTCTATCAAGACTCAATGGATGTAAGTATGGAAGATTTGAACTTCTATGTGTAAAGAGAATTTTTGTGGATGATTGGGTGACTTTTCATATTCTTTAGAGAATGTGAGGTAATGTGGTGAAGAGATATGGTTTACCATAGATTGGAATCACTTAGTATCAATATTCATGGGAACATTGGTTACACATAGAAATTAATTAAGAATTTCTTTGTGCAAAGGAGAAAGTTTGAGTAACTCAAAGACTGAAATTTGTTTCGAGGTTCTTTGCAATTGACTAACAAGATCATAACTGGAGATAGTTGAGGTAGCTACTTTTTTGGACAATGAAGGATTCTTGGTATCATTTTCAACTTTGAGGACAACCTTAGATTGCCCCCTAGAGATAGTTTTTTGTGTCTCACCATGCAAAGAGGAAGATTCTTCCACCCTAAGAACTACCTTAGGCCTAGTATCCCTATGATTTTTTTGAGCATCACATGTTCGTAGGAATACCTTAGGCCTTTCATAAATCATGTCATAGTTGGGTTCCTTGTCAAATTTAGGACCCATCATGCAAATGTGTTCAATAGGTTTGAGCATGTTAGTGACATTGTTAGCGTCAGTGTAGGTATAGTTGATCTTTGCATCATGGCTTTTCTTGTTAGCCTTAGATGATTCCCCCTTCATATTTAGGTAACAATTGTTTGAAGGATTTTTTATCATAATTTTTTACTAAGCCATATGTTATGACTTTTCCTCCATCGATGAGGTCTTGGATAACATCTTTGAGCTTAAAGATATTTTAATGTTGTGCCCACTGCTCCTATGATGATTTCAAAAATGATCCTCCCTCACCAATGAGGTTTGAAAGATGGTTCATAGGTTTAGGAGTTGTTTGGAAAAAATGACAATTTTATTTGCAAGCAAGGTCTTCAAGACTACTTCATAAGATTCTACCATAGGTTTGTAAACACAATTTGACTTAGAATATTTTGAGTTTTATCAAATTTTTGAGACTTTGAAGTCTCTTGTTTCTTTGTAGCATAGATAGTAGTGGAAAGGTTAAAGGTTTACTCCTTGGTCCTAGGAGCATCCACTATTCCATTATTGACAACATATCTGTTCTTATTCCAAGGTTTTTTTTTGTCATTTCCATTCCCATTTCCTTTTAAGTCTTTATTCAAGAAAATGTCACCTTTTCTAATAGAAACATCCTCAATGTGGTATGCATTTTCAACCATATTATTAAAGGATGTGAATAGTTGTTTCCTTAAGATCAAAGTACAGTTAAGGTATAAGTGTATTGACAAAAATGTTAATCTTCTTGGTCTTTGAAATCTGCTGAGGGTACCTACAATGCAAAGATCTCCTTTGCTAGAGGTATATTGATGTAGAGGGTTATTGTGGGATGAAGGCCCAACTAGGAGTAAGGAAAATTCACAAATGTACAAGTTCCAATGCAAGGAAAAGACCTTAATGCCTCTAATCACATGAATTATGATTCAAGACCTTTCCTAAGACCCAAGTTAGTTTGAATGGCCTTAAAACATCCAACACAAGCTATTTCAACTGGTACTCACCTCCCACAAATTCACTATGGATATAAATGCACAAGATAGGCCTAACAGCCCTATCAATGAGGTCTCCAACAATCTTCTAAAATTCAAAACTTTTATGACTCCCAAAACACCAAGAAGATAAATCACCTCTTTAGATACCCTTTATTGAATAATTCAACATACTAAAAGGATAGGTAGGGTTACTTTGTAAAACTGACTCTATTTTAACACTTTATTAGCAAATTAAGACTCCTAGGATGGATTTACAAAGCAAGTATAAGAAAAAATTGCTCCCAAACTTTAGGATTCTCCATAGTCTCATTAAATGAGTTTAATTAAGGAAATCTTCAATCAATTTGAGTCTGGTGACCATACAAGTGCAAAAGCCCCAAATTTTGCTTCAAAACCCTTAAAAACTAGGTCCTCTTCAATCTACGCTTCCTCAACACTTTCTCAAACAAATTATGGATGGAACACTTTTCCTTAACCTGTATAAACATAATTCAACATAAAATTGACCCCTCCTTAAGGCCAGTATGCTATTGTTGTAACTTACCAACAATTTCAATGCAAAAATCCTTAAATTAGTATGGTGATCAGCAAATTACTTCACTCCTCCTTCATAAATTCATACAGAATGGTTATTCTACTATATTATATGTTAAAATAAAGTCATTACATGAGAAACAAGATCTTACATTCATGGAATGATCATCCTTCCACAAAATTGTCAAAAACTGCCTAGAAAATTGAACAATGCCATGACAGTCAGCAACGAATGAATGGAAACACTTCTATAAGCCTTCAATCAAAACATGAAATGGAAGATTAGACCATATATTAATTCTCTATCTTCATGAAAAGTATAGTTTCTCTCAAAGACACCCAAATCAATGAACAAATCTCATAAATCTTGCAAAAACACAGGTTTCTCTTATTAAATCTGTGTATAGTTCATAATATTCACTTTTCTATCCATACAATGGAATTAACTACTATATATAACCTCCTAAATAACCTTGGTCATTATAAGGGTGATTACTATTACAAGCTAGAGTTGTCGTTGCACCAAAAGATTGACATGTTAATGCTCGATACAACAACTAGACTTATAGAATACAGGAGGCAGTTAAGCCATGTCACGAATCCTGAAGGGGAAGGGTAGGATTTAGTCCAAAAATTCCCCCCTCAATGTTACCTAAGGAGATTCAAACCTATGACCAAGCTCTAATACCACTTGTTACAAGCTAGAGTTATTGTTGCACCAAAAGATTGACTTGTTAATGATCAATACAACCACTAGACTTATAGAACACAAAAGGTGATTAAGCCATGTCATGAATCCCAAAGGGGAAGGCTGGTGGTTAGTCCAATAATAATAAAACACTTTTCCCTCCTCAAACATACTAACCATTGCAATTCAAAAATTTGAATTTGCAACATTACAAAATTTGACATCTAAGAGCATTTTAAACAATATAACCTTTCCAAATGGCTCAAATAGTTTTATTAAGCATTCCTAAATTTAAAAAATAATCTAATTTGATCCCTATTACATCCATGTGATCATTTAGCCCTTTTTTAGACTTTTAGGACCTAGGATTTACATCTTAATGTCACAATAGGCTTCAGGATTTTATAGTTGACTCCACCAAGGTAGGGATGATTTTTATTCATTATTGGAGCCCTTTGGTTTCCCTTGTGTCCCTAGAATGACTTAGGTTCCCTTGCACCATATGTTGCAAAGGATTCACCTTGTTTCTATTTAATGTTACACAAATCTAGCATAGTGATGGGATGTTGAATGTTATAAGAATATTGTTGGATGAAGCGTTGTATGAGTTCATCAAATGTCTTGAGAGGGGGAGACAATTGTGTGAACCATTCCATGGCTTGGACCCTAAAACTCCTAGGAAATAACCTCATAAGGTGAGTGTTTTTGTGCATGGAGTCCATACTAAGAGCATAGAAGTGTCTTACATGGTCATGAGGATCACTGTTTCCATCATATTTGGGAACCTCTATATCCCTAGGAAATGGAACCATGTAAATAATCCTATCAAAAGGAATAGAAAATATTGATTCAAAAAAGGAGTTCTTGGGTTTTTCCTTGGAAACTTGTAGTTGTGTGAGTTAATTTTTGAATTCTTGCATTTCCTCTCTCAAGATCTCAGCTTCAATGGGTTCTCATCTTTGGATGATTCTTTGCACATAAAAATCATGAGGGAGTTTCCATCCCTTAGTTATCATGTATTGGAAGTATTGGTCCCCATTTTTTTCCAACGCCTTTAGCATTATCCTTTTGGAAACATCATGTTGTTGAAACCTCATGAGATCTTCACTAGCAACTTCACCATTGGTCTCACTTTTGTGATGTGACTGTGAGCATCTGGGTGTTGATGGACATCCTCCATCATTTATTCTAGGGGTTCTAGAAGGTGTATTATTTCCATCATTTCCACCAAGAGTAATGTTATCAAAGAGGTTGCTATAGTATCCATGTCTATTTTCAGCATTGTGAGCATTAGCATGAGCATCAACCTTAGCTTGATGATAAGATCTTTCTCTAGTGGCCCTACATATGGCCCCTTGTATTCTTTCCTTTTCTAGACTTTCTTGTTCTTCTAAGCGGTATTTTCTCTCCTTTGGATGCATGGTGAGTGACATGCCTTCTACCCTAGGTGTATCAAAGGGTGTGTCAAACATGGTTTCAAAGCTATAGAGTGGGTTATGCCAGGTGTTGGCTTCTTGCAATTTATTAGAGATGGGTTCCTCCACACAAAGTTTCCCATGAGGACACCTAGTTGGAGTCTCCAATTCTTTAAAGGTGAAAGAAGGATGACTACCTTTACCGACTTGGAACCTAGTTGTAACTAACATGTAAGGGTATGCATTTGTCTAATAGGATGTAGAAGAGAGTTTTAGATTTTAAGCTTTTAAGGTCAAGAACAATCACTTATTAAAGTTAAAATGATTAAGTGGCTTGTCAAGAGTGCTCAAGATTTTACAACACTAAAGACTCAAGCCAAGATAGTTAGTAAGAAGCTCAATAGCAAGCAGATAGCATAGAAAGGTAACTGAATTTTCCAAGTAACCATTAGTGACATTTTGAGACTATATATGACAAACTATACCCATCTTTTTAACTTAGAATAGTACCTAAGATAGATATTTTAGACCAGATTTGGGTAGGATGAAGTGAAAACACCCCTAAATTAGCTAAGATGCAATTTTGACTCTATTTTTGCAAGCAACATAAACTAGGAGATATTTCCCATAGAAGCAAGTAATATTAGGACAATAGAATGTATTGTGTGATATACTTGATAATAGTTGGGAGATACTTTTTATCCTAGATGATAGCTTCCCTTAAGGCATGTGATAGACTTCATTACTATCAAGCAATAGAATTTACAATAGGTAGTGATACTTTTCCAGTATGAAATGTCATACAATATTTCTCAAAAGGTCATGTGATAGAGTGATAGTGAGTTGTGAAAAAGAAAGTTTTGAGGTTTAAAAACTTATGTTTCGGGTTGATTTTTAAATGTTTTAAGACCATAATGTGATGCAGATAGTATAGGACCTTAATTTTTAGTAGAGAACATCATGTTTTGCAAACAATAAGGGTAATTCACATGTCTTAAATAGTTGGACAAGGGAAAAAGAAACCTTGCCAACAGACAATTGTGATATCAAAGAAAATTCTTACCAATGCTAATGAGATGTTTTATTTGTAAGAACATTTACACAGGTCTATTCACATTCAAAAAGATATGCCAAGAAAGATCTACCTAAGAGTCAATGTTCATTACTCAACAACTTGGCCCACACTAAGTGCCCCTTCACCTCACACCAAGTGGTTGCCCACAAGAGATATTGGCTTTGTCATGGAGATGCCATTAGCATAACCAAGGGGACACAAATGGTGAGTCTAAAATATTGGGGTGATCTGAGTAATCCACTAGGATCAATCCTTGTATCAAGATGTTGAGCAACAAAATAAGGTAGTTTTTAACATAGGGTGTTTAGATCATGCTTTTGTTTGTAGTACTCCTCTTGTACCCAATAATGGAACACTTTGCCTTGCAGAAAGTAATGGACCTCATGGCCACAAGAGTAGCTTAAGCATTCTTTCTTGGCATTTTTCTCATGGTCCCAATCTCACAATTACTCACAATAAGTGAAGATAAGAACTGCATCTACCAAGGTTTTGTGTCCTTGATAGCCTTGATTTTATAGTGGGTTGGAATAGCTAGGCTCTCTTGTCCCCAATTAGGTCATTCCTCTTGATTGCTCAAGAGTGAGCCCTCTAAAGGATTCTAGACTAAAATAGATTGGATCCACTCTTGGGGGTCAAGGTTTTTGATTCACCACAAGGGTGAAGAGCATACTCCCATTACCCAATTGCTTCCCCCAAACACATCAAACAAGTTCAATTAACCCTCTTTCTTTTAAAATCTAAAGGTGGGTCAAGATTTTTGATTCACCACAAGGGTGAAGAGCATACTTTCCTACCACCAAGAGACCCTAATCACAATTCTTATGTGCCTACAAAAGATAAACAATTAGTAATATTGCCATACACAAAAATAAGGGAAACACAAGCATTTGTTTATGCTTATTCTTATAGGTAGCCCTACAAACAACCATTAGTAGCCTTTTTGCATTTCAAGCTTTGACATGAATTCTTTTAGGGTAGTTTCCAAGCATTTAGAGAAACCCTAAAAATGCAAAGGTTAGCCCAAAAAAGGTTAGTCCAAAACTAATGCAAAAACTTGCAATAAAATCTCTATCAGAAAACACTAAACCTAAGAAATCCACAAAATAGAATATTAAAGACCATAAATTGACAAAACAACTCAAACAACAACAAGTTCTAGGCAGGGTGATAGTTTTCCATTGATAGAAAGATACTTTTTAGTATAAGGGTACAATACTTCTACTTCGTATGATACTTCACACTATACCTAAGCAATATAACTTAGTATATTGGTGTGATAGGCCTCTATATGTGTTTGTGATATTTTTACTATAATAGTATCACACAGAAGTACTGAGAACTATAGTATGATACTAAGAAAGTATCAGACAATAATCATGACTGCAAAAAATAAAAAGACAAGACAACAAGAGAAAAATGCAAGAAAAATGTATAGATCAAAAGGAAAAACCAAAATGTTCTGCCCTATGGTGGGTGCCAAAAAATTTACACTAAGAAAGTACACTACTCTAAACCCTTCTATCTAAGGTATTCCATATATTGGAACACTCGAATGTTGGCTTAGAGCTCCCTATAGATGGAATGCAAGGGGCATAAAACAAGCATGAAATGGGTTCTTAAATGAGCCTTAGAGATGCAAGCCTTGCTAGTAAACCATACAATGGGAGATTCCTTAGACAAGAAAAAGAATGTAAGTGTCCAAAGGATTTTGGATGGAATGCAAGAATGCAACTAAGTTAACAAAATGAGTATATTACAACCATTTTATTTAGATTATATGATCTATGCTAGTGTGAATAGAAATACTAAGCTATTAAAAATGCATATAAAATATGAATGATAATGGAAATGAGAGAATGAGACAAGAGGCAAGAAGCTCTCCATAAAGCTCTAAGAAAACATGTCAAGAAACCAACATCATAACAATACTAAAAAGAAAGATCCTTAGAGAAGAGGAGCTCTCTCACTTTTAAAAGTATACAAGTGATTGAGATCAAGATCAAGGAATGGAAGATCAAGGGTAGGGATTTAATTTTAGCATGATCCATGTGCAAGAGAAAGTCAACCAATGAAAAGGAGTTGACTTTTCATGTGAGACAAAATTCTTTTCTTTTAATTTGAAAATAGAAAAGGACTTTATGTGTGCACATTGAGTGGGTTAGGAGAAAGGGGTCTTTTATCTAATTAAAAGGGGACATGTTGTTTTTATCAAATATGGACTTAGGATATTATATTAAAACTATAGGTTAAAATCAAATAAATTAATTTTTAGCAATTTAGCCTAGGCAAGTAATTAAATTAATTCAGCCAAAATGTTGAGAAGGGGGCTAATAGTCTAGAGGACCATTTTTAGGAGATTATAGTCACCATAATAACTTTTCTTTCCAATAGGACCACATAAATCAGTATGACCCAACTTCAAAATATAGTCAGAAGAATAGATTCTTCTCTTGAAACTAGACTTTGTCATTTTTCCCATTTGACATTGTTTGCACATCACTTTATTAGGTTTTGACAATCTTGGTAGTTCTCTTACTCTTTGAATCTTACTAATATTTAACAAATTATCAAAGTTCATATGACACAACTTCTTATGTTGTAACCATATATCTTCAAATTATGCAAATAAACATATATCTTCAAATAGGTCTAGATTGTAGTGCCTCTCCCATTTGATCTTTGTAAGTCATCTTGATGAATACAACCTTGATGATCTTGCTTTGTGATTGATCATGATTGAGACCTGTGAGTGGTCTGCACCCTTGGGGTGATTTGATTTATGTTTTTGCACTAGCTGGTTGATTATGCCTTTGGCTAGTTTATGACAATATGATGTATTAGATGGTTTTACTAAGGTTTGTACCAGTGGTTTCCTAGATTGGTATGGTATCACGATGATGTTTTGTGATTACCCTGAGATGTGTGCAGAGATTGCACTGTGTATTATTATCCTGCTACACTTGACTAGGTTTTTTTAGAAGTGTTTACTCATGTATTTGACCATGTTAACTTATATGTTTATACTGTCATTTATGATTATTGGGTAATTGCTATTAATTCCATTATTAAATGCTTAAATAATTAAGAAAGTGAGATATTCATATTAGATTTACGAAATTATGTGCCACAGACATTTACCTTGTTCATTTTTGTAATTTGTGCAAATGGGTTATTTAAATGATAAATTATGTGATTTAATACATTTATCACTTCGGCTATATCATTATATACAATTACACTTGATCGTGTTTTTTAATGTGTAGATTGATATCCCAAGTAGGGGCACATGGAGTTAGTGATTTGACTATTCATACCTAGAAAATATTATCCCTCTATGGGCGACATAACTTATTTAATTATTTAATTAAACCCTTTGGTGATTTGATAAATCTAGATTCATTTGCATTTGTGACTAGACCAATATTTTGTTTGTGCATCTAGATGTCCACATTTTTCATGGAAATTACTAAGGAATATTGTGATTTAATGTCTTAAGGGAATTTAGTAGAGCTTGAAGTGTAGGGAAATCAAGGTGATTCTTGTTCATCAGCCATAACTAATTGTGAAATCCTATCAAAGAAGTGGGAGGCTCTTGGATTTCTAATCTATGGTTTTGGGAACCAACAGGTACCATCCTCACCATGGATTTTCTTTGACCATCATTTCTCTAGTTAGAAATTAATGGTGTTATGAGATGAATTATGTTATGCTGATGTTTACTTTTCACTTTAATTATCTATACAATTGTAAATATTGTTAATTATATCCATTGTTTGGAAAAAGTTTTTGGAACACTAATTCACCCTCCCCCACCTCTCAATATTCCATGTTTCTAACAATTAGTATTAGAGCATAGTTTCTTGATAAAGGCCTAGCAGTTGAGTAAGATCATAATGGATATGGAATAGTTACAAAAGAATCTTGAAGAAGCTCTTGAGAAACTTGATATAGTTACAAAAGAAAGAAAGACATTGAAGATCAAACTTAAAGATGCACAAGATTTCATATCTAAATTGAAATAATAGTTTGAAATCTCTAGAATGAAAAAAAAAGAGTCACATGATCAAATCAAGGATTGTGAAGTAGTTTCAAGGCTTAAGAAGGAGAATTAAATTCTGAAACATGAGCATGTAATTACAAATTTTAAGATGAGTATGATGGAAGATGAAAAAAAGATTCAATCGGATTTTAGATATGAGAGTGTAGATTTGAGATCTAAACTTACTAAGGTGACATATAAAGTGGAGACTACAAAGTTATAGTATACAAAACTTGAGAAGTACAACACTATTGTCAAAGGAGAACTTACACAAACAAAGAAATGTCTTAAGAAGCTATATTCAAGCACTAGGAAGCTCGATGAGTATATTATGATATGAAGACCTATTGGAGATAAAATAGAGATTTGTTATGTTGAGTCACTAAGGAATAAGATCTAGTGAAATAACAACCCAATAAACAAGAACATCTAAAAAAAAACCTAGTGAACCTTAACAACCTAAAAAATGTAGAGGCAATTCAATGGGAGATGCTTTGTATGTAGTTGACCTGGACATATGAAGGACTACATATATAATTATTCTATCACTTTTCTATTTTTTATTATTATTGTTTTATTTATGGTTATAGATCTAGTGAATGTAGGAAACCAAGATTTGATAATGGTATGCATGAAAGGACTAACCCTATGGTTAGTAAATTATTCAGAGAAATAAATGTTATCATAAATAGAGTTATGTGTTATAAGTGCAAAATTTTTGGGCATATTGCAAAAATTATAGACTATAGACTAATCAATTTGGACCTAGATATGGGAACAAAATTATAACATGTCATATTTTCAACAACTTGGGACATACAACAAGATTTTGTATATTGAACAACATGAGATTACAAAACATGAGAACACCTAATCCTAGAAGAAATGTGAACAAAAATGCAAGAAGGAAAGCAAGTCGAAAGTCTCAATAAAACATTTTTTAGAGAACAAAAACTTGAAAAAACTAAGGTATGGGTTGAAAAAACAAAAGATACATCAGAGAATAAGATGAAATCGGTAATTACAACTTAAACCCTCTTTTGAACTTAAGCAATCAGTTTGTAAAATTAAAACAAGGAATATTTCACTAGATATTCACCATACCTCTTTTTGGTAGAATTGAGTTATACACAATTAGTGGTAGCTTATAGTTGGTATGATGTCATTATGGTAAAGAGTGCGAAAAAAGATATGAAGACATATGAGGTCACAAAAGAATTGAAGATCTATTGGATTTAGTATCATTTTTTTTTATTGTGTGTACTTTTGCAATTACTAAAGATGCAACTTTCTAAGGATTTAAGGGTTAAAATCAAATAATTTGGTCACCATTTGAATAATCGTAGTTTACAAAAGCTTGGTAGAGTGAAGTAAAAAATATCTAAGGCAATTTGGAAGCTTTTCACAAGTGATTTAAGAAAATTTTCATCAAGCCCTAAATTTGTGATTTAAAGGTATTTTATCTAGTGTTTGGAGTTATCTTTTGAACTTCATTCGAGGAAATGGACACTTCAGTTGTTTAGGACATCATTGAGAATCCTAAATATAAATTTAAGAGAAACCCAATTTAACCCTTGGAAGATTATCACGATGGGGCATTTTCACAAGTGAATGGAGGATTTTTATTCATGGAAGAACTGCAAATTTGAAACCATAGGAAATATGGACATATTAAGAGAGTTTGACAATATTTGTGATAGTGACAACTTTTAAGGAATTTTTTGAACACCTAGGACGTCAAAACATTATGCAACATGTCTTTTATGAAGAATTAGAAAATGAGGAATGGTCTAGTATAATTTCAAGAATAATTTAGGACATGTTTTGGGTAGGAGACATACCTGTGAAAATTACAAGTGAGTTAATTCATGAAGTAACAAGTTTGTGCAATGAGGGTATTATTCCTATTATTGAAAAGAATATGAAAAATATAGTTAAAAAAAACACAAGAACTAATTAGAATGGAAGAGGTGATGTTGAGAAAGGTAAAACAAACTAATGTCAAATTCATAAGAAATATCATGGGTTATAATATGAATTACAATTATAAAGAAGACGAGGTATCAGCTAGATTCATCCATGCTACATACAAAATTTGTATTAACAAAGTGAACATTAACCTATGTGAGATTTAAAGAGACAACTACTTGACAATATTGGAAGTATTAAGAGGGAAAAATATTCACCATTTATATTTTAATCTTTAATCACTTATCTTTTATTTCATGTAATTAATAAATTTATAGATATTCCTGCTTCATAATGGAGTTCAAAGAAATGTACTATGGAATTGATTACATATTTGTTCAGAAAATTTTCAATAGAGAAAATGAATGACAAAATAACTTTGATGATCAAATCATTCTAGACAGAGATGAAGAAAAGAATGAGGATTCCCAAATTTGTGGTAGAGAAGTACAAAGATGATATATGCTTTATGACTGAGACTAACAAAACATGCATGGAGGAAGTTGAACTCAAAGTCATGTATGTTGAACCATTTGGTTATGAGGTTACTAAAGAGATTATTGATGGATGTGATAAAGAATTACTTGAATATGATTTGGATGATAAAAGTGATAAATGGGGAACATATTAGGAGAAAATGGGAAATTTTCAACATAAACTAACAAGAAGAGAAACTATGAAAAAGGTGGACAGTGTAATGAGAAATATCTTGAAGGATTCTAGGATGACAAAAAAGAAATGAGGGGACGTAAAAGGGGATGTAAAAAAAGAAACTTTAGATATGAAGGCTAATAAATATGAAAATATCATGATGGTTAAACCATTGGCTATTTATTCTTCACCTATCCCTCCTATTGCATCAACACCTACATATGTTACAACAAAAATTCAGACACCACCTGAGGATGATGTGAAGATTGCTCATACCCAATCATCACCGGCACCACTTACAAGGAGAATCACAAGTACTACATGACGAGTTATTTAAATAACTTCTTTGAAAACAAAAACTAAGTAAGAGGAAGAAACAACTAAGAGATCTATGAGAGTTAAAGAAATGGCAGTAGAACTTGGACCCAAAAAGAAACCTAAGATTATGGTTTCCTACCAAGAAAAGATGAAGGATCAAGAGGAAGCACCACTCAAGAAGATGAGAGGAAAAATTGCATTGCCTCAAGACAATCCAAAGGAAGATTAACCAGAGAAAAGTAGTGGCATCAAGAAGAGGAAATAGAAGCCATAAGTTGGTAAGATGAGTGAAATAATTATGAACATGTTGGTTAACAACTTGTCCTCCTATTAGATTTTATAACTTGACTCTTTGATACTCAATGTTTTCGAGAGACAAAAGGATGTTTACCAAAAAATGGGTCAATGTATGTATTCTATCATTACCCTTTGAATTACTAGGTATAGCTCCCTTATTATTTGCAATGATATGCAATGAATATGTTTATATGAGATCAAAAGTTTTGACATTATAAGCTCTTAACCTAAGAGTAGTAAAGGATAACCAAATTGTTTGTAGACACAAATAATTTAGGCAAAATATATTTGAATAACCTATCACACCCAATGAAATGAATGTAGTAGATTATCTTGATATTTCTGACTCTTACTTCTATTCTAAATGCAAATTAACCATCTAATGTAGAAGAAGAATGGAATAAGAAATGCATATGAAGAAAAGTAGAATTTTTTTAAACTATAAGCCTTGAATGAAATGAAGTCCAACAAGTAACTAATAGATTTATACACATTTATCTTTCACTTCCCAATGAAACTATCTAACATGTTATGAAACCAGCAAGAGAGGAAACTAAACCATATATGAAGAAAGTAAATGGAATCACCTTTACTGTAGTTACCAAAATGAAATGGAATCCATATGATTATCACAGAATCACATATGATTGTCTTTCAATTCTTAATGCAGAACTAATATATGCATGGGCAACAAAACAATACAAGCAAATAGGGTAAATGGAATTACATAACCAATTCACTATCAAGTTTGCCAACCTTTGTATTGTCAAATGAGGCTACATTTATAGTTTGTTGTTATCCTATAATTCAGCAGAGAAACAATCACAAAATAGAAAAGGAAATAAAATATAAAATTATTCAGTGATATGAACATGTGGCATCTTCTCCATCAATGATTATGAATCCATGGTGCTTCTAAAAGCATGCAATGACTATTTAGCTTCATGCAATCTAAGGAATCTTGTAGAAAATCATTGTGTTCTTCATATTCTATTGTTTCACACCAAGCTTGTATAATTCATAATACAATAGTCACTGTAGCTTTAAATTTCCATCGTTGATATCAAATCAATGATTTAGATTAAATTGTTATAAACCCATTTTACTTCTTCCTTTGCACTTTCCTCCATGGGTTCCTTTTGTACACATGTCAAATTATCATTATGTCACTATAATCAACATTAATGAAACTTTTTATAGTGACATAATGATGAGAAATGATTTCAAGTCTAATATATAGTGATAATTCTTCTGGTGATCTTACCTTCAATTGGGTGCTATGGACAGATGTCAATTCATTGCTATATCATTATAATTATCCTTCACACAAATTTCCATACTAACATAATAATGAGAATATATTTTAGAAGATCTAATGGCTAGGAATGATGAATCTGAGAACCATAATAATTACATTTCAAAATGCCATACGTCGATCTAGCCTTCATTCGACAATCTAGATTTAGCCCCTGAGCCATTTGAATTTTCAACTTTTCCATGTAGACATGCAGATTAAATATCAACCATCAATTGGATTTCAAAAAGATTCATACCACCTTTGACTAGGTTCTTTCACCATATCTACATCTTTCAATGATAATTCTATATCAAATTCAATCATTCTTGCTTCTAGCTTATTCTCATGATTTGCATAGCATCTTTAAGCCTTAGCCCTCAATGTTCCTATCATCAGTTGTTCTAAATATGAGTATGATCTTTACTTTGAATGCATCCTATCTTCACCATGATTAGGAACAAATAAAGATGAATCAATAGAATATCCAAATCTTCTTCTCATTAGGGAAATACATAACAAACCCTCCAAAACCTAATCATCTAGCCATTGGACTGGTGCATTGCCCATATGATTTCCTGCATCAGGTTACCTCAAAGGATTGATGAGGAGAAAGGCCATCTTATGGGAGATCTAGACTCAGACTCAAGAAATTAACACTTGACTTGATTCAAAACCCTAGAGCAAAAAGATATGAACTAAAACTTGGGCAACAACTGGCTCTCTCTAGGGATTTAAGCATGATAATGCTTGCAAGAACTCTAGCAATCTCTAGTTCCACGCAAAAGGTGACAACTTGGAAACAAAACGAATAGAAAAACTCAAAAAATAACAACAAATTACCTAGGAAAGCAAGCAAATAAGCTAACAAAAATTTCATGAATGGAAAACCTACCTATCTAAGAACTATGCAGGGTTACCTGCTTTCAATTTTGCATTTGATACAACTTCAAATCTTGCCCATTATAAGAACATGGCATGGTTTCTTCGATGGGATATGCCAACTTGAAAGAATTATTTTGATTCACTTGTATGATCTGAAATGGCCCTTTCTACAAAGATTGAAATTTGGAATGCATGCCTCTTAGCTCATGTCTATTATCCCATAGCAACACCAAATCACCTTCCATGAATTTTCTAGGCCTTGCTCTTCTATCAAACAACTTCTTTACCCTTCCTTTATGTTCAATGATTTTATCAACCATCTCTTCTCTTTCTTCTTACAGTTTGGTAAGATAAAAGATCCTCTTCTCTTATCCATCTTTGAAAACATCTTCTTCAATCATAGTCTTTAATTTATATGTAACAAGCTCTAAATATAATGGAAAATTAGGTTCCACTCTATAGATTAATTAGAAAGTGAGATGCCAATGACCCTTTTAGGTGTGGTTTGATCAACCCATAACACATCATGTATCTTCTTATTCCAACTTTTATCATTATCTCTATCATTATCTATCATATATCTTCTTAGGCCTTGCTCTTCTATCATTATCTAAGACCAATTTCTTCAAAATATTAATTAGATTCTTATTACTAGACTTAGCTTGCCCATTTCCTTGAGGGAAATAGTCAAAGGAATGCCCAACTTGAATACCATTATCATAGTAAAACTCATTGATTTTTGAGGAAGAAAAATATTATGCAATATCCATTATCAATTTCATAGGAACTCCAAACTTGATCAATATATGCTTTTTGAGAAATTCACATACTACTTCTGATGAAGTCTTCTTCATTGGCTTTGCTTCAACCCATTTACTGAAATAATCTATGGCAGTTAATATATATGAATGTCCTTAACTAGAAGAAGGACTGATTAGACCTATAAAATCTAAGCCCCATTGCAGAAAAAGAGCTTCAATTATCACTGACCTAAGAGGTAGGGTAGAAAGCTGAGGTTTACTAGTAAACTTCTTGTATTTCTCACAATTAACAACCTAATTATATGCATCTTTAAAGATGATAGGCCAATAATAGCATTTTCTCAAAATTTTAAATGCAATGACAGTAGAAGAGAAGTGTCCTCCACATGCCTTATTATGAAAAGATGTCAACAATTTTACCTGCTACTCCTTATTCACACATTTAAAAAATGTTCCATTAATTTCCCTCTTGTACAAAACATCATCATGAATCACTTCAAGGATTTTATTTTTAAATCTCTTCTTTTCTTAGTAGTCAATCCATCAGGGCATTCACCATATGTCAGAAAATAAGCAATGTTTGAGAACCAAGGATCTTGAAGACTTACCATAAGAACTTTTGTATTATCTTCTTCTTTGCATTGTTGATCCTCTGCCAAGGCTTTACAAAGTGCATTACCTCTTACAATTTTAGTTGGCTTTATTTCTATATCATATTCTTGGACTTTTGCAATCCTGAATCCTCTATTATTATAACCAACTTCTTGTTGTGTCAAACTATGTTTTACCATAGGATTTGACACATATATTACATAATGAGAATGCAACACATAAAACCTAAAAAAATTGAGAGCTCTCACCACTGCATATGCATGTTTTTCCATATGTAAGTATTTCAATTCTTGACTCATCAATGGTATACCCATAAAAGAAATTGGAGCTTGTATTATTTCTTTATTTTCTTGCATCAATATAACTAACATTGTATGTTCTGAGGCATAACAAAAATGATGAACTCTTTAGTGTAGTCAAGATGGACAAGCATAGGGGCTTTGGCAATGGCATCCTTAATATCTTCAAAATCCTTTTTCCCAACATCACTCCATTTGAAAGTTTTACTTCCTTTCATCATATTAACTATACATTTAACTATTTTAGAGAAGTTAGGCACAAATATCCTCAAGAAATTTACCTGGCCAAAGAAAGAGTTTACTCTTTTTTTCAATGCTAGACTTAATTGCTAGATGGCTTTAACTCTATCTAGATCAATTGTCACTCCTTGATATACAATATGACCAAGAAATTTTCCTTCTATCACACAAAATATTGATTTCTTTGGATTTGGTAAGACATCATGACCTTTACATCTTTGCAACACCCTTTCTAGATCTCTAATATGATCTTTTCTCTTCTTGGAAAAGACTGTCAAATTATCAAGGTATATGACAATAAGTCTATCTTTCAAATCTTCAAAGGCCAAATTCATGCCACGTTGAAAAGTTGCACCTACATTAATTAGGCCAAAAGGAATTATATTGTAGGAAAAAGTACCCCATAGTGTGGTAAATGTAGTTTTGAATAGATATGCTTCATTTTCCTAAATTTGATTATATCCTAAAAATCCATCTAACATGGACATCATTTATGATCCTGCAACAGTTTATAAAAGATGATCCATATTAGGAAGAGAAAAATTGTCTTTGAGTGAGGCCTAATTTAGATTTCTAAAATCTACACAAATCCTTATCTCTCCATTCTTCTTCCTCACTGGCCTAATATCAGCAACCCAAGTGGAATGATGAATAGGGTATATAATCCTACTCTGCAGCATTTTGTTAACCTCCTTGAATATTTCTCCTTCAACTAAAGGGTTATAGTTTCTTTATTTCTTCCTAAATGGTGTTGCTTCTAGTTTAAGAGGGATTTCATGTTTGAACTTTCCACCCATGAAAATTTTAAGGTCTTAATAGCTCCAAGCAAATACATCTTTCCTATGTTTATCATTTTTGGGCTGATTTCTATCCCTATATTGATTCCATCATATTCACCAAAAGTATTTCCTTTCTTATCTCTTTCTCTCTTTATGTATGCATCATGCCTATCAAAAAAAATTCTAAAGACTTTAGATGAGGTGGAATTTTATTACCTTTCAATTGAATCATATGAGGCTATGTTTTCTTTTTATCACCCATAACTGAATCATTACCATTTGCATTAGTGCATCCTTCAAAATACAAGCATTCAAAAGGATCTTCCCCTTCAATCAAACATATATTGAGAGATATCAAATGACATACTTCCAACAAAAACTATCACCTGGTCTGAACTTGCTTGCTAATTGAGTGATTAGATCAATTTTTTAGTTGTACTTGTTTGCTAGATTTTTATAGGTTTGTAGTGGTTTTATAGAGGTTTATTTATAGATTACATGTTGTTTTGAAGCTAACTTGTGGGACTAAAAATTGTGTTTTTAGGTTGTTACCTTCAAACATTTGCCTAATTTTCTTATTAAAAAGAATGCATGTCAAAGCTTTGAATGCACAAGGGCTACTAATGATTATTTGTAGGGCTGTCCAACACATAAAAACCAAGACTTGTTTTCTTTTTCTTTTATTTCATGTGTCACATCTACTAGTTGTTTCATTTCCATAGGCACATTAAACTTGTAATTAAGGTCCTTTGGTGATAGGAAAGTATGCTCTTCATGCTTGTGGTGAATCAAAAATCTTGACTCACCTTTGGGTTTTGAGAACACGAGGATTAATTGAAGCTTCTTGGCACATTTGGGGGAAGCGATCAAGATAGGAGAGTATGCTCTTCACCCGTGTAGTGAATCAAAAATCTTGACCCTTGAGAGTGGATCTAATCTATGGTAGTTAGAATCCTTTAAAGGGCCTACTCTTGGACAACCTAAGAGGAATCACTAGTACATTTAACCCCATTTTTAGACCAAAATTTTTGACCATCTATTAAAATGGGGTCAAATTCGTCGAATATGCAAGGAAATACATCTTTTTTTAAAAATCCATGCCCATGTTGATCAAAATTTTGACCAACACGAGCTTCATAATGTTAAAATAAAATTTTTTCTATTTCGTGTGAAGATAAATGCATGCTTGTTGAGTGGGAAAAGTAAAAGGTCTTTGCAATGTGAAGGCAGTAGACATTGGCATCAACTGGGGCACCATATAAGCACATAGACTCCCTCCTTCTATTATCTACAGCCCAAGGGCAACATGATTCTGGTTCATGTGTGCCCCACAAGTGTCCTTTATGGTGTTGATTGGGTTTCCATTGATCTCTCTATTGAGGAAAAATGTACAGATGAGGAGTCACAGCGGAAGCTCAAAGATGACTTTGACAATTTCACATCTACTAAGGCCACTAATCTGGTGCAGCCCCTTGTGGATGCCCATATTCCTTTTAAGATCCACATCATCAAGGATCATGATATGAAGGAGTATCTCTATTTGGAGGTCAAAAGGCTTGGCCTTAGTATAGTTATAATGGGGAGTCGAGGATTTGGGGCTTCCAGGAGGAACTCAAAGGGTAGGCTTGGTAGCATCAATGACTACTGTGTTCACCACTACGTCTGTCCTATTGTAGTTATTAGGTATCCTGATGAGAAGAAGGAGTGTAATCTTTCTAAAGTGTAGCCCGCCAAGCTGCTAAAGGATTCCAAGTTGGAGATGAGACTGTTCCTAAGGAGGATGAGGTAGATGAAGTTCATTCATAGGTAGGTTTCTAGCTTTTTAGCTTTGAAAATTTATGCTTTTGATTGATTGTGCTATTTTGTATTTTGATTTGTGTGAAGTTGACTTTGTGTGTAAGGTTTTGTATTGGATAAGTTAAAGAGTGGGCTTTTTATTTTGTTGTTTTTCTAATAATTATTTATAAATTTTGGTTCTTTTGGTCCAAGTTAGGGTTTTAGTGTTGTTGTTTTAGGGCTCTTGGAGATGTTTTTGGCATAGGGTTGTATGGTTTACAAGTTTGGATGAATGCCATGCTATCATGTACACTGTAAATAGGATTGGTTAGATTTAGAATCAGTTTGGATCAGGTAAATTACAATGGGTATAATTTTTTTTGGTCTGAATCATGAAAAACTTGGTGTATGTTTCGTGCAATGGATATAATTTTTTTAAAAACTTGCAAAGTTGATTTTTGGGGTGGGGTATAGTGAGATTATCTAATTTTTGTTTGGGTGTTGTTTTGTCATGATTTTTCGAAATGAGTGGTGTAACTATAATTGTTTATTTTAGTGTCATCATATGAGATCACTAGTACATTTCCTTAATTTATTTGGAAATATTACCAAAATCACAGCCCCTTATTAATTGTAGTAATACATATGCAATTTTGTTGAGTGATCTCTAAAGCTATATTATGTTTGTTGTATGCCCTATGATAGCTGATTTTCTTGATGGGGTTAAACTTATTTGTAATAGCCCCAATCAAATTCATGATCAATCGTGCCGTATCAATTTTAGTTGTCTTTGTAGTCTTCTTATTGACACAGGAATAAATACCTATCTCAACGAGGAACTTGTGATCTCTAACTATCATCTTATGAACCTCAATCACTTGCGTATGATGTCCAATAGGATTAACTTGTTGCTAGAACACTTGGGCATCTTGTATGGTGCTCTAGAAAACCCAACCACTCTGACATAAGTGAGTTTTGAATTGGATTTTCCAATTGCCCTAATTTTTAGCTAAAATATTGCCTCCATTAATTCTTCCTTGCATAGATAAAAGCATCAAATAATATCTCTTTTGGCTTTCTGATCAGTTTGTTTCATCTAATTTTTCATTACCCAATTTATCTTTTTTATTACAATACGTCCATCTCATTATACTTTATACAATTGTCCTATTTGTAATGAGGATTTTGAGGTTTCCGCAGGTAAACACTTTTGATAGCAAGTTTTTGTGAATATGATTATATCTTTTTCTTCTATTATAAGAACAAGGTGGTGGTTGTATATATTTTTTTTCTCGTGACTTCTGCAGGATATAATGCAATGCATATTTAACAAGCTACATGGGCTTAAGTGAGCATGAGGACAAATGCTTAAAATGTTCACCTTGCATTGAACAAATTTTATGACAATAACATTTACATGTTGCTTGATAACAAGATTCCCAAAAGAATAACATGTATAATAGTTGCAATGTCATTGAAATCCACAAAACACCAGTCTTAAACTTTAAAAGTGCCTAAAGTGGTGCATAGACAATTTTGAAAAGAATCTTTGCTGCCACACACCAGTTATATAAGCCAATGGTTTTAATGATCTAAACTTTGCAAGTGTACTGCACTTAATGAATTGTTGTAAGTTGAGAAACACATAATGCATGCAGGTGGAGGGTACTTAGTCAACTTGATGATAAAGGCTTATAAGGATTAAACACATCCTTAATAGGATTGATATGTGCATGCTAATCTTTTCCCTAGATTTTTTACTCGATTTTGAGCTTAGGATATGTGCTGAATATTTCACACAATGTTCCAGTTTGCTTTAATTACTATAATTTTTTCCTTTTCTTATCTCCTATGAATGATAAGTGTCAATTTTAGCAGAATGTATTCCTATTTTTAGAAGCATATCCTTTATGTGTTGAATAATATTGCTAGTTTACTTTGACCTGTAGGATTATTCACTTCGCTTATTATTATAACAATCTGAGGAACTCTTGGCCTTCATGTCCTATAAAGGGCTCTAGTTTGCTATTGTTTTAAAACATAATTCATAAATCACAATAAGATGGAGACAATTTTGAAATTAGGACTTTCTATTTAGGGCTTTTTAGGCTTATCTGTTTGTTGGCTATCATGGTCCTATAAGCTGTTTGGTCTCATTGACATTATAAAAATATTGATCATTAGTCCATTCAATCATGAAACAAGACTTCATAATTTGAAGGTCGAGGTCACACTACTAGACTCTTCATTAGATAAAAGCATGAAGCCAACCAATGTAATAATTATGTCTAAGATTTATGCTTTTACATAATGATGGGTCTAATAATAAGATTGAAATGTGCTACTCCTAATGGAATTTTTGACAAAGAATGAAAAAAGACAATGAAGCACCCAATGAAGGAACTAGCCTCAAGCAAAGCAGCTAACCACAACAAATACCTTTTGAAAAGGAGCAAGAATGCCAAATTCAAAGATTGTAGCTAATGTGGCTTCAATGAATGTTGCTAAATTAGATGAGTTGATCAAGAAATATTCAACTGAGATCCCCATTAGTGAAAATGAATTGTATAGAGATCCAAAGCTAGAACCTATCACTGAGTTACCAATGAAGATTTTCCAAACAAAGCAGTTGTTTGATAAACCATCAACTAAGGTTCGAATAGGCACAAAAGCAACTCAGTTGGAGAATGACCAAGTATTGTGTGATGAGGTTAAAGATGGTGTGATTAATAACAATTTTCTTTCTAAATCCCAACAATGTTCTAGTTTTGTGACTCGTGAATTTGAACATCTAGGGGATAGATTGATCAAATTAATGGATTGCAATACATAGTTTGTAGCTGTGAAAAATTGTTTCCTTACTAGCCTAAATAAAATTGGACTTGCAACCAGTGTTACTAGTATTTATCAAAATTCACATACAGGTAGGTTGGGACAGGCTCGACTGTAGATTTTCAACAAATAGGATGAGATAACAAGAAATTATTGTGGTATAGAAAATGTTGTGGGTGCCCTGTGCACATCAATATGGGACTACATGATGTGAAAATTAGCCTTTTGGTTGTCATTTGGAGGGGCTTCATTCTACAATGGTTGTATGTCATGAGTGCTATTTTTGGCTAGGGGATGTCTTTAAACTTTCTGCTTTGAAGTTTTTATTTAGAATGCTTTTTTTGGTCTAATGAGAAATTTTTTGGTTATGTTTAGTATAATATCATGATTGTGTATAGGGTGTTTAAAGAAACTATTGTCTAGAATAGCAGAACAAGGTGGTGCATTCAATTAATTAGCCCTTTAACAATATGATTGAATGAATGACTCAAAGGTTGTCAATGTGGCCAAAGCAGCCTATGGGACCTCCTAGGTAATGAAAACACTCTAAAGTAGGTTAGATGGAACATCAAACCCTTTGTAATTGCTTCTTTAAATGTGTTCATGGACATTTAATTTTGATCACTAAGTTTTCTATCATGTCTCACTGTTTTTTCAAAAGTACCTGAATTGTGCCTTCTAAAATCTCCCAAAACATGGAGCGGATGTCATTGTATGTTGGGCACTCCATGATGAATGCCACTCTATCTCTACTACTCCTATGTTGCAAAATATTGTCTCCTTTCATTCTTCCCCAGGTACCCACCTGTTTCACTCCTCAAATGATGAGAACTTGTCCTAAGCTACATTATGGGCACTTTAGCTCTCCATTCGGTATTTGCTCCTTAATATATGCTTTCTATTTGTGATCTTCGAGGGTTTGAATTATTTGATATAACTATCTTTTTTGTGCCCATTTTTTTTGACCATACAACACTTTTGAATTTTCCTTCACAGACTTCTTTATTCTATCATTGTTATTGGGATTTTTTTTGCACATCAACTTTCCATTTTTTGTTCTTTTGGCATTTTGCTTCATCCACAATCTCTTCCTCCTTCCATGTCTCTCCTCTATGAAATGTAGGCCAACGATTATTTTCACAAATTCATTTTTCTTAACATCATAAACGTCTTTTGGGAGGTGATGATGGATAGGGGTACAACAGGAGGGTTCAAGATATATGTAACTCTCCCTTATAGATATACAACTACAACCTACCTAGATTTTAATATAACTAGATGGATTTGTGGGTTCAATTAGGTAATTAGATGTTGCATAATCTGTTGGCCTACCTAGATTTGATTGTTTTGTCAAGGGCATCACCACCAATATGTAGAAGCATTGAATCTTTAGGTTGTTGTATGACTGTTCATGGGGAATACCAATTGATGTTGCTGTCTACAGTCAATGAATTAAAGTTATAATTTAGACTATCAAAACATCACTGTCCCATACCCTTTTGGCTAGACTATCATACCACTGGAATGACCCCTTTGTTTTGTTTATGTTATACCTTATAGTAATGGGTTGTTCTAAATTGTTGATGTTTGTAAGTGTTCAAAACTGTAATGAATTTTAATGATGTAGTTTGCATTATTTGTGATGAGTGAAATTAATTGTGATTAAATTAGTAATATATTTAAAATTGAGAGATGTTCGATATGCTTTTTGACATCTATGTGTAACTGATAGTGCAATTTTTGATCTATTTTTCTATTATTGTTAATGTTGACTTCTAGTGGAAGTGTTTGATTTTAATTCATAAAAGTTCATGAAATTCTACTTATGCTAGTAGGTTCACATTGTAGAATGTGTCTGATAGTATCACTTTTTTGGTTTGTTTGCATGAACTTTACTAAATGAGATGAACTGCTGGTTTCTTCCTCTATATGTCTTCATTTGTAATGTTGTACTATGTATTGTGCAAGAGTTTGAAGGAATATTCTTGGGTGGATAATGATTCTTTCCTTAATTCTATATGTCCTCATTTGTAATTTTGTACTATGTGTTGTGCAAGAGTTTGAAGGAATATTTTTGGGTGGATAATGATTCTTTCCTTAAGTATATAGGTGGGTGAAATCATTTTAAGGTTTGAGAAAAAGGGATATTATCTGAAAGGTAAGAATCAAACCCTTTTGTGTAATCAAACATAACAGTAGCATAATATATTATCATTTGTCGAGAAACACTATGAGGACCTGTCTGTAAAACCATTCTTTGGTGGTTTGGTAGAGTACATTATATCTGGCCCAATGGTTGCTATGGTCTAGGAGGGTTAAAATGTGGTTGCAACTGGCTGAACAATCATAGGAGCAACAAATCCTCTGGCTTCTTCCCCTAGAACAATTAGAGGTGATTATGCAATTGAGATAGGAAGGTTAAAAACATAACCGTGAATATAAGAGAACATAAATTTCTTGCTCATGTTACTTTAATTAAAATTGTAGCATAGAATTTTTTCTTTTTTTTAGCTTCATCAATTCTTAATGCACTTTTCTTGTTGTGTGCATAGTTCTTATGGTCTTATCCAAATTATGATGTGTCATTTGTATGCCATTGATTAAATTAAAATACCCAAACCATGTCTTCCAAGTTTTGACAATGCATCAAGTTTTCATTTGATGTTGTTGTTTCTATTTTTATAACCTTTGTAAAAGGTGAACTCTTAATCCTCTTGACTTAGGTATATGCTGCTCTTTGGCTAGGTAGTTATGTTAAAAGAGGAATATCTATTTTGTGGAATTTATGACGACTTTTACCCTACCATCATCTTCACCCATATTGAGGGTTTTTTTTAACCTCATTTTTTTGTTAGTGCTTGCCATTCATTTTGGTAAATGATTGTGCTATGAGGGGTATGAATATGTAGTGAGATTTTCTTAGGGCTTTACTTGTTGCAGTCATCTACACACACTTTGAAGATCTAAACCCACTCTTTTGGAAGTGAATGTGTGTTTTCCCTTGGGTAGGGGATTGTCAGAAGAGACACATCTATGATGTGAAGTTTACCCAAGTCTTTAAGTTTTGAGTTTACACCTTGCATCATTTGCAACCACAACTTGAGTTTGAAGCTAGGTCAATGCTAATAAAGTCAAGTAGTTGCAACTTTACACATTTGAATGTCAACTTTTATCTCCTATTTATGTTTCTTCCGCTACAAATTTAAGAAGAGTTAATGGTTAGATTTTCCTTCACTAAAGTTTCAATAAAGCACTTACTATGAAGATGAGCCATAACCCCAATTTTTGTAAATGTGTAATGGATGATAGCTAAATATCAACATCACAGCTTTGTAAATTTGTGGTGGACAACAACTAATTAAGATGACCCCAAACTATGATACTAAGATTACTATACAATTGAACCTAGCAAATAGAATGCTATTGATATGGAATATGGAAGCCTAATAATGAGGAATGTCTTTTTCAAAATTTGTTTTTATTTTTAGTTTGCAAGTTGAATATGCATTCATAAATGACAAAATGTTAAGGGAACACACATCAAGCATGTTTGAGTAAATATGGGGAGGAAGGCTCTATTAAACCAATTTTTTTGATGGATCTTGTAAGTATAATCGTAGATGTCTAGCTGATGTAGGAAATGATTCAGGTTCAATGTTTATAACAATTTGGGAAACTCTTTTTTGGATTGTTTTAAAAAATTGTATCCTATTGTTCTAATAATATGCAATGCTTGCATGAATGTCATCCATGGTAGTGATGCAATGGAAAGTGCAAAGAAATAAATTGCCCTATGGTTTCCAAAGGGTGTGTCTAACTGGCAGAGCAATCTGCATCCTTGGGTTTATGGGTCTTGAGATTTGTGATCCATTTTAATGTTTATATTTGAGAAGTTTTTAGGATGTTACTGAGGTACTTATTTCATCTCATATCCCAAGAGTAAAATGCTCTTAGTATTTTTGCTAGAGTCTACTTATTCTGTTATGGTAATTATGAAGTACATGGTTCTAAATTTTTTAGTTTAGGACTTATCTATTGATACTTGAAGTTGTATGTTCACAAGTATATTATCAATTATAATACATGGTTTTAACAATAATAGATTAATGAATGGTGGTCTGGCATATGGTGTTGGTGTTTATCTTGCTCCTGAAGATTGCTCCTACATGAGGTATGAAAGATTATGTTCAAAGATGATGTCTTGGTGGGGATTTTTAAAAATGTTTGAATTCCAAAATATTCTTTCCTTTAATATGCATATTCTTTATTTAAGAAGGAATTTTTGACTTACTATTATTTCTTATTCTTTATAGTGTTCCATTTTCAGACTTGGACATTAATGAGGAATAGTATGCTGTGTTGTGCCGAGTTATTTTGGGGAATGTTGAGGAAGTTCCTCTTGGTTCTCTTTAGTTTCATCTGAGTTGTGAAAAGTTTGATTCTGGCATTAACGATATCGCCATTCCAAAGCATTACATTATTTGGAGCACTCACATGAATACACACATTCTTCCAGAATATGTTGTCAATTTTAAGCCTCCTCACCAGTCTCAAGGGGAATAAAAGCTCCATATTCCTCATTTTCAAGTGGTTCCTTCTCATTTTGAAAGTTAAATACAAAGGATAAATTCCTTTGATTCTTGTTGCTATTTTTGATCTAGTGAAATTGGTCAAAATCAATGAAATTTCCTTGTTCTCATCTCCTCACTCTCTTTGTGTTGTTTAATTATTTTCACCTTCACATATGAATGAGTTGATTGCTATTCTGGATATGTATGTTGTCTATAAACTATTTGTAGGAAATTTTTGTGGTTTTCTCTTTCTCTTGGTATTTGTAGATTCTTTACATAATTGGTGTTATCCATGAACATTTCTTGACATTCTACTTGGACATGGATATTGATGGTAGAGACAACTCCTTTGTTCAGGTGAAGATGGCAAAGCATAGGGTGAAGGATGGATCAACTCCAAGGAAAAGTTTCTGGACAACAGAGATACACATTGCCAAAATAGAGAAGGATGCTCAAATTAAGTTGAACCTCTATCATCCATCCAAGTTTCATATGATCAATCCATTGAGGAAGACAAAGATAGGAAATCTAGTAGGATACAAAATTGTCCGTGGGGGCATAGCCGCAAGCTTGCTTGATCACAATGATCCTCCTCAACTCTGAGATTCCTTCACTAACAACTAGGTCTATACCAGACTTTGAATTTCATTTTTCTTTTAAATGTTGGTGAACTTTTTCAATAATCAGTGATGCTAGCATGGCACCCCTCCCTTACATGAAAGGTTTTTGACCTAAGCTATGAATCAATGAGGTCACAAACAAGGTACCTCATCCCCAATTATCAATATCGATGCTCAAACCTTCGAACACATTAGAGCATTGAAGGTGACCAGTGATGTTGGCATGACACTCTTCCAATACATGAAATGCTTTTGACCTAGATCTATAAATCAGTGAGGTCACAAACAATGAACCTCATTCCCAATTATCAATATTGATGCTCAAACCTACTAGCACATTAGATTGTTAAAGGTACAAAACTATGATCGCAATGAGCCAATAGGAGTTTGAGCCTTTATGGTCACAACAATATCACCATCATAAAACCAAAACACTATGGGATGAACCCAATCAAACTTTGAATTTCATTTATTATATTTTTTTTTGAAATTAATGTTGGTATATGTGGCCAAAACCAAATTGTGCACTGTAGTTGGCCATGCCTATTTTTGTCCATTTTTTCTGTTGAGGTTTATTTAGAATCAAAACTAAACATTAATTCTGAATCTACATCACTTGATGGCACTGAACACTTTTTCATGTATTAGATATGGATAACTCCATACAACTATAGTGAGGAGTGGGCTGGTGGGCTATATTCTTATCAAAGCCAAGGTGATGATACTCTAACTGCATGGGCTGACAGGTAAGTTTGAATACCATGGAATTCACACATTTACAGTGAGTTTGTCATGGACACAAACAAATTAATGTATTTCTATAGATTGAATTGCATTGAATTAGTTTCTATAAGTTGAACTTACTCAAATCTCAAATGTAAGAATCACTTTCCCCAAATTTATATTAAGTTTTAATAACCAAACTTATCAGATTCGATTTATAAAAGGGACCCAATCTTTATATGAAGCTCTTTATGATTTTTTGTTTCAGGGATCACACAATTGAGAAAATGGACATTGTACTCTGGTACACAATGGGCTTCCATCATCTTCCTTGCCAAGAGGACTACCCAATCATGCCAATAGTCTCTTCTGCTTTTGAATTGAAGCCAACAAACTTCTTTGAAAGAAATCCTATTATGAGGATTGCACCCATGTCTGACAAGGACCTTCCAACATGTTCAATGTGAGTTCCATGAACATTTTCACCTTTTCATCATGCACTGAAAGAAGTATAGGAGCCAAATTTAAGGTCATGTCTATTAAATCCACAACTTTATCGTATGATAAAAAATGACCATTTTTATATTGTGGATAAAAATGTTATACAAATGGTCAAAGGTACGTGTTTTAATGACAAAGTCCATGACATAAGCACTTAAATGGACCTTCCAATATGTGTAATGTTAGCCTCATGAACATTTTCACCTTGCCACCTGCTCTGAAAGTTCTAGAGTAGTCAAATTTTAATTCAAGTCTATTAATGTATACTCAGTTAAATCCACAAATTCATCTTACAGTGAAAAATAATAAAATTCTCAAATTCTCAATCAAGGTGGTATAGGCATTATAAAGAAATAAGGACATTACTTCTGATTTTACAAATAAAGTTCTTAGAGACATAGTTTTCAATAAGGACATTGCATCTGATTTGACAAATAAAGGTCTTACAAACTTATTTTTCAGAAAAAATAAATACTTTATGTAATAAATCAATGTTAGATGGTTCAAAAATATTATATAATCTCCAATCTATAATTCAAACTTTTGTAAGAGATAAAGAAATCGTGATCAATTAATAAATGTTTCATTGTTGGTTTGAATTAAAACATACACAAACTCCATGTTGGACTACCAATGTAAACAAATCATGATCAATTAACAAATGTTTCATTGTTAATGTGAACTAGCTTACTCAAACTCCATGTTGGAACAAATGATCGATCTGATTCTCCCAGGCAAGCTTGCATTGCTCTACTCAAAGTCCCTCTTTGGCATAGTTGAGTGCGTATCCCTCTCCTTCCTTGGCCTAGTGATCTCTTGAGGAGTTATTTCATTACTTCAATTTTGTTTTCCCTTGACTGTAGTTTTTTCCTATTTACTAAATCTGTTTGTACTTATTGCTAATATAAATGTTTTGTGTTTTGTTTGTCTAGATCTTTATTTTGGTAGTGATTTGCTTTAGCAAGAGTAGTTTTGGGTGGAGCTTTGTATGCTCTTGGTGGCTTTGATGGCTGAAAATACTTGAAGTAAGTTCACATTTCCAATTTTTAAGTTGCATGTATGTGCATCCAAATAAGGTGATTTTGTAATCAATTTACATATCTTTGATGTGTCAGTGTTAGTATATTTAGTCTAGCTTTTTACTTCAGCTATTAAATTGGAGGGAAACAACAATAAATTGTACATAATAAATGAAAGACTATTGGGCTTCACATATACACCCCACAGGAAGTATGTCTATGTTTCATAGGAGATCGGTAGTGCAGGGAAAATGTGGGGTACTTGTCGAGGTGCAAATCTTCAATTATTTAGCCAATTAAAGTCATTTATCTCAACATATGGCTACTGAAGTTGTTCATCTAGACAACATGATGAAGATGAGTGGTTAGTATGTTCTTCAAGTTCCTTTCTAAATTTTTAACTATGAATTTGTTCCAGTTGCAATACAGTAGTTTTACAAACATATTTCCATGGATACTACATGGATCCTCAAACTTGAGTTTATAGAAGTCTTAGAAAGTGCATCTTTTAAGCTAAATTTCTCTCATGGATAATATGTTATAGCTATCAAATTATATATCAGATTTGTGTGATCTCCATTAGGCAATTTACAGTAGGTCTTGCCTAGATTAATCACAACTGCACGCATTTGTTGGAATTGTTGGAAAAAAGATAATGGGAAAGGACTAACACTATGCTGTAGAAAAACTAACATATGTTGGGTTGTTTATTATTTGTTTCTTTTTGTTCATAAGTAAAAATGGATCTATCATGTAACTGTGCACCTCTAGCACAATTATTTTATTATTGCTTTTTACTGCATAGTATTTTGTGGAGTTTGATATATTTATAAATATTGTATGTTGTCAACATATTTATTCAATGGCTGTAAATAGTAACACTACCTATGATTATGAGATTCATGCTTGCCTTATAGGTTTTATGATATTGGTGTTGTAGCTGCTCTATATGAAAATGTTGGATATTCTCAGTCTAATATATTTATTGCTTTGGCTCACTCAGAATGTAGTTCAGCAGGCCTTTTTAATCATTGTATATTTCGGTGGAAATGATTCTTTGGATCCTCACCCCTTAAGATTAGGTCCTCATGTACCACTTCCTGAATACATTGAGAACATTAAGAGAATGGAAACCTATCTCCAAGTACAATTTTCATTAGTATTATGTGTTTGGATTTCTTCAATTTCATTTGAAAGATACAGATATTTCAATTTTTATGATGACAATTATCTAATTTGAGTTTGGGGTAAACAAATTAGGACCTCTTAGAGTCGACATGCTTGATGTTTTTAAGTTGCCCACCTGTTAATGAAGATTTTATTAGTAGTGCTTTAAGGTAATATTCTTCTTGTGTGTGTGTAATGGTTCACAATTTCATGATTATGTAATCTACCTATTTGGCCTAACTTTTTTGGATTCTACAGTAGTATTTGTGCTCCAATAGTATGGAGAAATGAATTATGTCATCAGTATTTTGAAGCCTATGTGCAAGTCTGTAAAGAGATGGGTGTCAAGGTTATAGATTCATTACTACACTCAGGAATGGGCTCATCTTCAATCTTCAGAAGATTGAATATGAGCCCATTCTAGACTGTAGTAATGAACCTCAAAGCTCCTTCAGCCTGAGCATATCATGTCCTTCAGATGATATTTTTGAAGCTGCTCTAACATTGTATCCTTCAGACTTTATTTTATATCTACCAACAACAAGAGTACTTTGCATCATTAGAATCATGAATAAGGAATGTAGAGGTAAGCTTTTCTGGGTTTTTGCTAAGAAAATGTTGATATTAAAGCAGTGGGGTTGCTTGGAATTTTATGCAAATTTGTTTGTATAATTTAAGATTTGGAGAAAACTATTGAAATTTTTCCCATCCTTCCTATTTTATGCAAATTAAATATGAGATTCATTGTTACTTGAATCCTCTACAATTTTCAATAACCGTAGGGATACTAAGAGCATATCATCTTGGAATGTTGGTATGATGGCTATTTAACAAGGTTACATTTAATGTTAAGTGCTTAGTAGAACATAATTTTATATCTCTTATAATCTTGTTAGGTGGCTGAGGGCTTTTTTTTTTGAGTGCAGGATTACACACAATACATTCATTCTCATGAGAGATGAGTCCTTGTGAACTATTACTCATGAAACATGGGTCAATGAGTTTGACTTAAAATCTACAAAGTAGAATCCGCATAGAAATATCATAATTTGACTTGCTATGGAAAATACCTCCTACTTACTAATAATATATTTCCATTTTGGGTAGTTAAGGGTTGGTTCTTATGCGAAAAATAGTTTTAGAAGCTAAAAAAGTGAAGGCCTTTTGAAAAATAATTAAATATTGTAACTAATATAGAAAATATAAAAACAATATAATATTTGTGAAATTTTATGTTACTTAAAAATGTGATTCTATATTTTTTTTCCATTTTTTAATCTTGTAGTCCATGTGTTCATCAATGTATCATCAATGGCCTTTAGCTATATAAGCTATAGTCTTATTCTAATATATGTCCTTTCCCCTTGCAGTTGAGCTGTTGGGTATAGGTTTGGACCACGTCTAAATGAAACTATTCCCCTACTTATTAACTATTGTAAAAGTGCATCTAAAGCTGATGAGGAGCTAAGAGAATATAGCTTGTAGTTGTTAAAAGAGTTTGGTTGTAGAGAAATTATGTATTTTCATCTCACACTATTTGTTAACATTAGTGGTTCCATTTTAAAAGTTCATATCATCTATATTGAAAGTATATGTATGTTTTGTGAAATGCATCTTCAAATAGAAAACCCTGATTATTCAAAAATCTATAAATAATCACCTTAAAGATGCAATTTGCAGGCATTGGAGAGTTTTTTCGTACGTTGTGCCAAAGATGTGGCTGTTTATTGTGATACAATTTCAAAACTTTCTCTAGACCACATAAGATATGATCCAAACTACACTGATAATATGGAAGAAGATACAGAAGAGAGTAATGGAGAGGAGGATGAGTATGGTAAAATTGATTAAGAGAATTATTTGCTTGAGAAATTTTAATTTTTGCACAATGGTGTCTTTTATTTTCATGTAATTATGAATTTTATGACCAACATGTGAATACTATTCTGTTGATGTAGAGAGAGTGCTAATGAATATAGCGATGATGAGGATATCAACTAGAAGGTTCAGAGGGCAGTAGCTAAGTGTTTGTCTACTGTAATAACATCTCATCCAGAAATGCTATTAAAGCTATATGAGGAGGCATGTGCTTTGAACCTTTCTCAATTGTTGCTGGGAGATATTTATCATTTTCATAAAATTTGACTCTATTTGTCCTATACATTTGCCATGTTTTTTGACCTTTGTGTGCCCAATAATTTTGGCTTAGTGTCTCTTCAGAGTTTATGGTTTACCTCTAAAGAGTGAAAAGAATGGCTCTTTGTCTTTGTTAGAGTCAAGAGGATACATAAATTCCATTCTCTTGGCATAGCACTAACCTACTAATGTTATGCACAAATAGGAATAAATTGAGTTTGAAATGATATATATTAGTTGTTATCTCATTTCAAAATGTGGTTAGCTTTAGGAATTCTTTTATAAGATGTTATATGAAATAATTGCTAGCTAACCCCTACCAAGGAAACATAACTTTCTTCTTCCCACAATGAATTCCGCTCAAGGTTTTGGCATTGTGAAGTGTAGCCCAGTTCTTTATGTGCCAATGGCAATACTGAGAATGCTAAGAGATGGCATGGTTACTCTCGTTGATGTTATTTCTTTGTTGATAAATATATCTATTGTATTTTCCTTGGTTTGCTAAATGGGAAGTAATCTAAGGGGAGAACACTTTGTTATGTTTCCAAGTAAGTGTTTTTATAAATATAAAATGATAACATTATTTAGACTTACACAATACACCAAATTTTTCTTTGCTTCACGTGACTTGGAGGAGTGACTTGGTGAGTTGACTCGACGAGCCGACATGGCGAGTGGACTTGGTGAGTGAACTTAAAGAGTCAACTTGGTGAGGTGACTTGGTGAGCATACTTGAATAGTTGACTCGATGAGTCAACTTTGGGAATAGACCTAGCAAGCTGACATTGTCAACAGCCTTAAAGAGGCGACTTGGTGGGGTAGATTGGCAAGCCTACGTAGAGAGCCCCACTTGGTGAGACAAGATGGTGAGTCAACTTGGTGAGATGACTTGGAGAGCTAACTTGGTGAGAAAACTTAAGGAGTCAACTCGTTGAGGTGACTCAGTGAGGTGACTTGATGAGCAAACTCAGAGTCAACTTGGTGAGCGTACTTGAACAATCAACTTGTTGACATGACTTGGTGGGGTGACTTGGCAAGCCCACCTAGTGAGCATACTTGAACAGTTGAATTGGTGAGCCAAACAAGTGAGCTAACATGGTGAGTGGGCTTAGAGAAGCAACTTAGTGGGGCAACTTGGAAAGCACACATAACGAGCCAACTTGTTGAGGCAAGGTGGTAAAACCACTGGGTGAGCCGACTTGGTGAGTTGACTTAAAGAGTTGACTCATTGAGGTGACTAGGTGGGGGTGACTTGGTGAGCTAACTTAGGGGGAAAACTTGGTGAGCAAACATAAAGAGTCAACTTGGTGAGCCTACTTGAATTGTCAGCTTGGCGAGCTGAGCAGGGGAGTTGGCTTGGCGAGCTGACATGGCGAGTCAACTTAAAGTGGCGAGTTGGTGGGGCAAGTGGGGGTGACTTGGTGAGCTAACCTGGAGAGTTGGCCTAGGGGGCAGACTTGGTGAGCGAACTTAGAAAGTTGACTTGGTGAGTGTACTTCATTTGTTAGCTTGGTGAGCTGACTTGGGGAGCCAACCTGATGATCTAACATGGTGAATGGGCTTAAAGTGGAAACTTGATGGGGAAAGTTGGCAAGCCAACTTAGGAAGGCCACTTAGAGACATGACATGGTGAGTTGACTTGGTGAGCAAGCTCAATGAGTGAACCTAAAGATTGACCTTGATGAGGCACTTTGGAGGGGTGACTTGATGACCGAACTCAAAGAGTCAACTTGGCAAGCATACTTGAATAGTCAACTTGGTGGGGCAAGTTAGCGAGCCAACTTAGCAAGTCCAATCAATCAAGAGGAAATAGTTGAGAGCTTAGAGTGACACAATTTTTAGATGATCACATGAAATGAAATGGGTGTGCGAGTATAAAGAAACTAGAAAGACATTGTGTACAGATGAAGGCATGAAATGGATGGTTTTGGAGCACTCAACACAGACACTCAACATTCAATACATATCATCATTTGAGATCAAATGGGTGTATGGGATTATATGCATAGTGAATAATAAAGGAGGGAATTGAACCCTCCTTGAGGCTCACAGTTATTGAGGTACACTTCAACAATGGCCTCCTGGATATGTGTGATGCACAATTGCCTCCTAGATTCATGTTCCATCCCACTAATGAAGAGCTCATAACACATTATCTCATTAGAAAGGTTTTAGAAAAAAATTTCATAGGAAGGGCCATTGCTGAAGTGGACCTCAATAACTATGTACCTCAAAAAAAAATTGACAAAGCATTGGTCAAAATTTTGACCAATGCCTAACAATTTTCTACCAAGCATTGGTCAAAATTTTGTCCAATGCCCAGTAGTTTTCTACCAAGCATTGGTTGAAATTTTGACCAATGCCTTCCAATTTTCTATCAAGTATTGGTCAAAATTTTGACCAATGCCCTGCAATTTTCTACCAAGCATTGGTCAAAATTTTGACCAATGTCCTGCAGTTTTCTACCAAGCATTGGTCAAAATTTTGACCAATGCTTGGCATAAAATGTGCTAGCAATTTCAAAAAAATTCGACCAACCAATAGGTTTGTCAAAATTTCAACCAAAAAATTTGTGACCAATGTGTTGGTCAAATTTGGTCAAAGTTTGGTCAAAAACTTGGTCAAAATTTTGACCAAGAAAGGTCAAAAAATGGGCCCAAATGTACTAGTGCATGACTCAAGTGGAGACAAGCTAATACCTAGCTCCTCTAACTCACTATAAACTCAAGGCTATAAAGGCCACAAAATCTTGGTAGATGTTTTGTTTGTGTTTTCTTAGTGTGATCGCTTATGGGATTTTAACCATGAGGAGATCACTAGGCAAGAATGCTTAAGGTACTCTTGTGATGCGAGGTATGTTACCCACTACAAGGTGGGGTGTCCCTTAATTGGGTACAAGAGGAACATTATGAATGAGCCATTTCTAAACACTCTAAGTTAGTAGCTACCCTATTTTGTTGTTCAACGTCTTGGTGCAAGGATCGATCCTAGTGGACTACCTAAATCACCCTAAAATTTTTAACTCACCATTTGTGTTCCCTTCCTTTTGCTTATGGCACTTCCATGACAAAGCCACATCTCTTGTGGGCAAACACTTGGTGTGAGGAAAAGGAGAATCAAGCATGGGTGAAGTTGTTGAGCAATGAACCATGAATCTAAGGTAGTTTTCTTGGCTAATGTTTTTGAATGTGTTGACATGTGTTAACATTCTTACTAATCAAATATCTCAATAAAATTGGTAAGAAGGTTGTTCTGATATCACATAGGTGTATTGACAAGGTCATTTTTACTCTTGTCCAATTGTTTGAGACATATTAAAAACCCCTACTATTTGCAAACCCTATTGTTACTCAATATGACTTGGAACCTAAAAATGTCTAGTCTAAAAACTATCTGAATATTAAAAAAAATGAAACACGACAAAGTTAGGAGTCAAAAACTTGTCTTTTTACACAAACTGGCATTATATTGCACATTTTCTATAGAAATATCATGTGAATTTTTTTTGCAAAAATTGTGTCACCCTACTATTATCAATTCTATTGCCCTGCTATATTGAAATCTGTCATCCTACCCTATGTGAACTATCACCCAGGAGAAAAATGTCACACGGTTATTGAAAATTGTGTCACACGATATATTGTGTTGTCCTACTATCACTTGTGTTCTAAAAGAATATCGCCTGAGACTTTTTGCTTCCAAAATAGGGTTTGTGTTACTCTTTATCTAATCTAGGGTCTTATCACTTAAGTCCTTCCTAGTCCTAGTTACACATCTATATGTTAGGTGCTATCGAAAGTTGAAAAGATGGGTTTAGTCTATCAGATGTAAGTCTTGAAATGTCATTGATGATCATTTGTCAAAATCTAGTTACCATTCTATGCTAGCTATTCGCTATTGAGCTTCTTGCTCACTCGCTCGACTTGAGTCACTAGTGCTATAAATTCTTGAGCACCTTTGACAAGACATCTATTCTACCTTGACAAGTGATTATTCTTGATTGTATGAAATTCAAATCTAAAATACTTCTATCATCTTACCAAGCAAAGACATGTCCTTACATGTCAGTCACAACTAGGTTCCAAGTTGGTAATGGTAGTCATTCCCCTTTCATTTTAAAATAGTTAGAGACTCCACCTAGACATCCTCACAAACAACCTTGTGTGGAAGATCCCAATTCTAGTCAAGCATAGATAGCCAACATTTGGCACAATCTACTTTACAATTTTGAGAACCCATTTAAAACACCCTTTAATACACCCATAGGTGAAAACACTTTGACCAACATGCATCCTGATGAAATCAAATGCTACTTAAAAGAGAAAGAATTTGAAAATGAAAGACTTTTGGAAATTATTCATGCTAGGGAAAGAGTAGATCAACAAGCTAAAGCTAACCAACAAACGCACAATGAGGAAACTAGAAGAGAATATTATCATAATCCTTTTGAACACATTCCTACCAGTGGCAACCATGGTAATCACAAAACTCCAAGGAATCCTAGAGTCAATGCGAGGGCATGTCCATCACCACTCAGAAAATCACAGTCACATCATGAAAGTGAGGAGGAAATCACTAGTGAGGATGTTGTAAGATTTCAACAAGATGAGCTCGCTCAAAAACTGATGCTAAAAGCCTTAAAGAAAAATGGGGATCAATACTTCTAGTATATGACAATGAAAGGATGGAAGCTCCCCCAAGATTTTGATGTGCAACAAATAATCAAAAAATGAGAGCCTACTAAGGCTGAAATATTGTGAGAAGAAATGAAAGAACTAAGGAAACAACTTGCACAATTGCAAACTACCAAAGAGCCACCTAAAATGTCATTTATTGAATCAATTTGTGCTCTTCCATTTGATAGGAGTTTATACATGCCTCCATTTTCGAAGGATATAGAGTTTTCTAAGTATGAAAAATACAATGGAAATGGTGATCCTTATGATCATGTGAGACATTTATATGCTATTAGTATGGATTTTATGCATGAAGACTCCTATCTTATGTGTTTGTTTCCTAGAAGTCTAAGAGGGAAAGCTATGGAGTGGTTCACAAAATTGACTCCTCTCAAAATATTTGATGATCTTGCACAACACTTTATCCAACAATACTCTTACAACATTCAACATCTTATAACTATGTTGGACTTATGCCAAATTAAGAAAAAATAGTGGGAACTCTTTGCAACACACCTTCAATGATGGAGATCCCTATACTCTAGGTACCCTTGGAAAGTTCCTGAAGCTAAGAAAATTGACATTTTTGTCAATACACTTGTACCTAAGCTATAATTTGACCTAAGAAAATAGTTGTTCACACCCTTTAATGCAATGGTTGAGATTGCATATCGCATTAAGGATGTTGCTATCAAGAAAGGTGACATTGTTGTGAACAAAGACAAAAATAACAATGAAAATGACAAAGACAAAGGAAAAACTTGGAATAAAAACAAATAAGTGTCAATGATGGAGTAGTGGACACTTCTAAGACCAAGGAACCTACATTTAACCTTTTTAATGCTATCTATTCTACAAAAAAAAAAAGGTCTGAAACCACAAACATTTGACAAGAGCTCTAAGTTTAGCAAAAAATGACGTGTTTATACACCAATGGTTGAGCATTATGAAGTGGTCTTAAAAACCTTGATTGAAAACAAGTTAGTTACATTACTAGATAATTCCCATCCCTATGACCCACTCATCAAACCATCATGGTGGAGAGAGGATCACATTTGTAGTTATCACTGAAGCAAGGGTCACAACACTGAAAACTATTTCAAGCTCAAAGATGTAATTCAAGATCTCATTAAGGCTGGTAAGGTTGTCACCGATGGCCTCATTAAAAATTCTAACCACAAAGTTTTTAAAAAACCCTTGCTAGAATATGAGAAAGCTAAGACCTCCAAAGCTGCTAAAAAGAATCATGATGCCAAGATCAACTATGCCTATGTTGACATAGACAACCTTATAGGCATGCTTGAGCCTATTGAGTATTTATGCATGGCAAGACCTAATGATGAAAAATGGCTCAATTAAGATATTGAGGATGAACAACCCAAATTTTTCCTAAAAATTTAAAATGCCCCTCAACACCATAATTACACTAGATGTAAGATGGTACTCCGAGTGGACAGATCTTCCTCTTCATAGAGTGAACTGCTTAATGTTTTCACTAGGGGGAAATCTAAGGTTGTCCTAAAAGTTGCTCAGGATCCTAAGAATGCTTCATTTTCTAAACAACCAACTACTTCAAGGATCTCTAACCATGACCTTGTTAACTGCAATGTATACTAGCTCAAATTTCCATTTTTGAGTTGTTAGAATTGTCCCCTTTGCACAAGGATATCCTTGAAAAAGCTTTATGTTTTTCCAATGTTCCCATAGATATTGATGCAAAATGATTCAAGCTATGGTCAACCATATCTCTTCACCTTACTATCTCAACTTTTCTAAAGAAGATGATTGAGCTCTTAGTCATCCCCACAATCTTGCTCTTCATGTCAAAGTCCAAATCTTTCATATTTGCATTTACCGAGTCTTGATAGACAATGGCACAAGGTTAAACATCATTCATTTAACATTATCCAATAGTTGGGCATGTATGAATTTTCCATCGACCATAGGCACAAGATCCTATAAAAGCCTATGATGAGTCGAAAGACCTTCCAAAGGTCTAATTGTACTTCTAATTAGAGTTGGTCTAGTTGAGAAGGATGTCATTTTCCAAGTCCTAGACATACCACTTGCATACAATTTGTTGTTGGGATGACCATGGATTCATGAAATGCAAGTAGTACCTTCTACATACCATCGGTGCATTAAGTTCCATTTTAATGATACTGAAATAGTTGTCCCTAGTGACAACTCAATGTCCATGAATACATTATATGCTCCAGAAATACTAGTTCCACATAATCGCTCTTCTCATGAACAGACACCATCCTTTATAGAGTGTGAATAGAAATTGAAAATGATGAGCCTTGGTATAGGTGAATAGACTCTAGAATCTATTGCTGCTCTACCTATTTCCCCTTAGTCTTATGGGAAACCTTCTACCAAAAAGAAGCCTTCTTCTTCTACCATGACTCTTTTTGGCACTTTCATGCAATCCTTAGTTCCCTTAGAAGTGAAAAAATAAGAACAAGCCATCAAAGATTGGATCTATAGGGAAGAAGAAGATGAGAGGCAGTCATAGTCACCAGTCCCATTTCTCCTAAGTGTTATGTCAAAGGATATAAATTTCTTGCAAACATGGGATATTAGGGCCATAGGTCCTTAATAAGTAACAAAAAATCTCTAGTGGAACCTTTAAGTCACACTCAAGATCATGATGCTTGAGATACTGTTGGCCTAGGTTTTGGGTTAGAAGATGACATACCAACATTCGACTGAAGAGCACCCATGTCTAGCGAATTAGAGAATGATGATCCTCCTATTGTTGCTGCCACTTTTCCAAATGAGGACTTTATGCCTATAAATTATCTCCTTTGGGGAGAAGAAATACTAACTACCAATAATGATGTTGAAGCTTCCACTTCTTGACAGCTAGAACAAGATGAATCTGACCATGAAGACATGAATAGAGGCCAAATTAGACAAAATATTGCTCATCTAATTGCTAGATATCAGAGTACAAACTATCAAAAGTATGAATGGGAAAGCCTTTTAGATGAATCTTGTGAGCTAGGAGTGGATGTCATTCACACCTATGCAACCCAACTAAATGTAGTTGAAGAGTCTAGTATAAGATTAGACAAGTTTGGCTCGTCGAATGTTTTAGTGGATCATGTTGGTCCCTCTAGGTCTATTCCTGATCTAGACTCCTTTGCAATGTTCACTATAGGCTTGAATTCACATGTAACTAGAGATGACTCTTTTTGTATTTACAACCTTGAAGCTTCCAAATCACTCTCATTGATTCACCCTGATCTCATAGATTGGTCAGTTCAAAATCAAAGACCTAAAATATTATCTTTTCAAAATGACTATGAGATCACTTGTTACCTAAATGCCATTGAAATCATCACTTCTTCCACTAGAAAACCTGTGGTTGGCATGATGCAATCAAATATCAAGTACCTTAGTCATAAAATTAAAAGAAAAAACAAATGGTCAGATGGAAAAAACCAAATTGTGGTAGTATTTGAACCTTAAAAAAGTAAAAACAAAGATGTATCTAATGGTGAAAGCATCATTGAGGGACCTATAGATGAGGTACTTTGTAGTCTGCCAAGCTATTTTTAGGATAGATCTTCAGTTCTCATTGAATCTACACAACCTATCAACTTGGGGATAGAGGAATCTCCTAAAATTATCCATGTGGCTCGATCACTTTCAATTGAGGAAAAGGAGAATTTTGCCAAAAAAATTCAAGAAAGAAGATCAATTTTGCATGATGTATTCAAATATGCCAAGACTTAACAAATATCTTATTATGCATCATTTATATATCTCTCCTGGTGTAAAACTTATTAAACAAAAACTGTGAAAAATGCATCCACATGTAGCTCTATTAGTCAAACTAGAGTTGGAAAAACTCTTGAGTGCAAACTTTATCAGAGCTATTGACTATGTAGAATGGATTTCCAACATTGTACCTATATCTAAACATGATAAATCCATCCGAGTTTGTACTGATATTTGAAATATACTTCCTCATGGATGGCTTTTCTAGGTATAACCAAATTAAGATTGCTCTAGCTTCTCAAGAGAAGACAACTTTTACATGTGCCTGGGGTACTTTCTATTGGAATTTCATGCCTTTTGGGCTCAAAAATGCTAGTGCTACTTATCAAAGAGAAATGACCACCATCTTCCACAATATGATGCATAAAAATATGGAAGAATATGTTGATGACACACTGGCTAAATCTATAAAATGAGACACACATCTTGAAGACCTTAGTCTGATATTGGACTTATGGAAAAATTTTAACTTTGGCTAAACCCAAAAAGTGTGCCGTTGGTGTCACTTTTGGAAAATTACTAGGCTACATTATCTCAAAGAAAGGCATTGAGGTTGATCCTAAAAAATTCCAAGCTATCATGGAAATGCCTCCTCCAAGAAATATTAGTCAACTTAGAAGTCTATAAGGATGTCTACAATCCATAAGAAGATTCATTTCCTAGTTGGTTGATAAAGATCAATCTTTTAACAAGGATTTGCATAAAGGCTCTACTCATATCTAGAACAAAGATTACCAACAAAGTCTAGACCAAATCAAAGGGTACTTGGCTAAACCTCCAATTTTGATGCCACCTATTCTAGGAAAACCTTTGATCTTGTATATCTCAGCTACAACTTCTTTAGGAGCATTACTAACCGAAAGTGATGAGACTCATAAAGAATGGGCTATATATTACATCAGTCAAACTTTGCTAGCTTATGAAATGAACTACAACAATATTGAGAAAGCCTACCTTGCAATGGGTTATGCTTCTCAAAAACTCTAACATTACATGTTGGCACATATAGTTCACCTGATTGCTAAAATTGATCCTCTAAAATATTTGTTGAGAAAAGTTGCACTTATCAGTTGTATAGCTAAATGGATCATGATTATTTTAGAATTTGACATTCAATATGTTGAATGTAAAGCCATCAAGGGGTAGGCCATAGCTGACCAATTGGCTGATTTTCCACTAGAGGATACAATACCCATACAGATTGAGTTTCCAAATGCCTCAATTATGTACATCACTAAGAGAACTTGGAAAATGTAGGTGTTTTTTTTATTTCCCCTCAAGGATATATGATCCCAAAATCATACAAAATCTTATTCCCTTACACAAATAACATTACAAAATATGAGGCATTAACAAATGGGATCAAAATGGCTCTTGAATGGAGAATCACTAAATTGCACATCTATGGAGATTCTCAACTTGTTATAAACCAAGTGAACAATGAATATCAAACAAAAGATGACAAGTTGATACCTTACAAGAAGTTGATAGATGCTCTAAGGAACTATTTCACTTTTATGAAATTCTAATGGCCTCGCACTTGCTCAAAAATTGCTTAGGGTGGGTTATTACTGGCCCACCATGCAAGCTAATGTCAATTTTTAATGGAAACATAATTCATGCTCCTGGATGTGAGTTGATTCCCTTTGTGACATATTGGGCATTTCAACAATGGGCCTTTGATTTGGTTGACAAAATTCATCCAAGTTCATCATCACAGCAACTGAGAATTTTACCAAATGGGTTGAAGCTGTACCACTATCTACTATTGTAAGCAAACATGTTGCCATGTTTATACTAAATAACATCATTTGTCATTATGGTATTCCTTCCTCCATTGTTACTGATAATGGAGGACAATTCAAGAACAAGGACTCAAACAACTGTGCAAGAAATTTTGAATCAAACAACATTGGTCTTCTATCTACTACCATTAGGGGAACAACTAAGCAGAGGCTTCCAACAAAACATTTCTAAAAATCTTACACCGCATAGTTCACAAGTCTAAGGAAGATTGGCAATTACAAATAAATTTGGCACTTTGGGCCTATAGAACTACCATTCATACTCCTACAGGGGCCACACCCTTTTCTCTAGTCTATGGATTTGAGGCTATCCTCCCATTAGAAGTTGAGTACCCCTCTTTCTAAGTCTCCTTACATGGGTTAATAACTAATGAATACCATAAAGATATGTGAGCATAGGAACTAGAAACTCTTGATGAATGCTACAAGGCTGCTTTTGATCACATGAGAGCTTATTAGAAGCTCATGTCTATTTATTATAATAAGAAAGCTCACCCTCATGAGTTTCAAGTAGGTGAACTTGTGCTTAGAGAGAATCCAAAAAATCAACAACATAGAGAGTGGAAGTGAAAGTTTCAACCTAGTTGGTTAGGCCCCTACATTATCATAGTAGTATTTGGGTCTGGTGCTTATCAACTGTCTACTCCTAAAGGGGAAGAACTTGTAGAGCCTATCAATGTCCTACATTTGAAGAAGTTATATGCTTAGAGGCTTGTATCTCAGGTATTTGATGTATCACCAAAAAAATCAAAAAAATCAAAAATCCAAAAAAAATGAAAAAAGTCCAAAAAAAATCTGTCAAGTGGTTAAAACTAGGAAACAAACACTACTTGAGAACCTTGCACCTATGTATATTAGTCTCCATTAGTTTGCAACACATGATTCTAGTTTGGAATTTTTTCTTGTCCTCATCTTGAGGGCACAACTACTTAGCCTATTTAGGTTTCCTTGTGCATTAGGGTTTCTTTGGAAACTCACAAAATAGTGTTTCTTAACACTACATCCCAAATAGACATCAATTTTTTTTTCAACATTTCTCAAATAGTTTACCTATAGTCTCTGATGTCATGATATTTCTCACTATCTAAATCAAGTCTTGAAGAAATGGCCAAGTGACTTACAAACATGCATTTAAACACTTAAACGACTGACCTATGTTGATATTTATTTTCTTTTCATGTTTTCTATGAAAATTTCTTTGCTATATGTTCCCTCCCTAATAGTCTTTCAAGGATGTCATTGACTAGAAGACTAGGGGCATATGGGGCATGTTTTCTTGATTTCTTCTTGTGGGTATACTTTGTTTGTTTAAGGTGTTTTTGAGCATTCATGCTTGTCCTATTTGACATTTTTTGACTCGCAAATGTATTGTCCTTGACTATTTTCACAAGATCACACTTAGGGGTTATCCTAGCACTTATGCCTTGATACATGTGTAATCTTTCTATATTAAACTTAGGGGATCTAATTGTGTAGTCATCTTGACTTAAATGTCTTTGATTCTTAGATTGGATTTCCACATACCTATCTTATATCGATCATATCCATATCCTCATGGTTATACTGGTGATGATTGTATGACCTCATGATGACCCTATGTTAGTAACCAATATGAGCATGGTTTTAAAAACTTGTAATTCATAGCTTCAAACCACTTTGAACCTCAGTTCAAAGTAATTCAAAATGGTTCAATTGTTCAGTTGACTCATGTTGCAGGTTCAATGCAAGCGAAGTTCAGATTCTGGGTTCAAAATACAGAAGTGTTAATCCAGGAAGGTTCAAAGCTTAGCTCCAGCCCATGATTCATGGTCAAAGCAGAAATTCAGATGTCATAGTGTGAAGATGTTCCTCAGCCAAAGAATGAAATAATATCATAGTGAATCTTCAAGTGAGTCAAAGGTTCAGTGAGTTTGATGTTTTAAAGGTTCAACAGTTTGAACTTCAAGTATAGAGTTTTTGAACCACTTCAAACAAATGTTCGAAGCAGTTCAAAGCGGTTCAAAATAGTTCAATGTGCTCATGCAGGTTTGATGATCTATTTTGAGAGGTTCACATGTATGATTCAGTGGCTTGGTTTAGAAGTTCAAAGTGGTCCAAATTGATTCAGAGATAAAGTTCAAATGTCAAGTTCGATGGTTCAACAAGTTTGATGGCATGACAGTTCAAAATCACAGTTTTGTATACCGATAAATAGCGACTTGTAATTTTTCACCTAGGCATAATTTCTAAAATTGCTCTGGTGAGAACATAAATGACTAGTCTAGCACCAGCATATTTGAAAGTGAAGAAGATCTAACAGTGCAATCACAAGTTTAGAAGAGTTCATCCCAAAGGTTCAAATGAGTTCGAATGGTTCAAACAAGTTCAACGAGTTTGATTGTTCTGGCAGTTTTATATACCTCTACTCAGTCTTAAATAACTTTTTACTTAGACATAATTTTCTCAATTTCTTTAGTCAAGTTATGTAGAATTAGGATCTCTCCAACATATCAAAAAATGAAGGAAATCTAATGATGGAATAATTAGTTATTGCCCCTGCACGAAGACCCATTTGACTGTCAAAACAAATCCGCCCAGTAGTTGATTTTTATTATTATTTTGGACTAATTTATTCATTTGCTACTTGTCCAAATATGCTAAAATGACATTTGATTTAGTGAAAAACCTTTAAAAGCTAAATATCATAAAAATCAAACAAAATCTATCAAGGAAGGTGAAGAGAAACAGTTGCAAGAATCAGTTATGAAACTGAAAAGTCAGAAAAAAAAAGTTAAATAAGCTAGTGACAGAATAAGCACGGGTTCCACTTCTTTTCTGTAGGGGAGACTTTGGTGCTGTACTACAGGAGAGTTTGGGGCTAAGAGTTCTGCTTTTTCCTTACAAGATATTTTATGCTACTGCAAAGGGGAGGGTAGAATGGTTAGAATTTTAGATACGTCGATATTGTAATGACAGTAATTGGTAGATATGATATGGGTATTTTAGTTTTTGCATGACTTTTTGCATATAGAATTTTAATATCTGTATATGTATTATCTTGAATATAGTTTAGAAACTTTGTGTTCAGGCATGATTAATCAATATTACTTTGTGAATCTCGGTTTATCAGTTTGAGATATTTGGTTACTGTCCTTTCTGCAAATTCACGATGTCATCCATTCCTGTAGATTAGTTAAATGTCTTTTGGTTATTAGAAATAATCTATACCTCACAATCTAAGAATTTGTGAGAGACCCTTTCATACTTTTAGGTAAAAGTGCAGAAGATTTAAATTCATTGAACATTTCACATGAGGAGTTGTACTCAATAAAATTTAGAGGAAGGTTATCAACCTAGTGATAACCTGTCCAACTGTTGGTGTTAGTTTGTCCTTTCACTTGGGCGTTCAGGGTCAGAATTGCATACATTTTCTCAAAGGATAATCTATTCACTAACACCCTAATAAATGCTTAATGATGAAATAAGAGTCTAAATGTTATGTGTTTCTTGCTGGTAAACCACTTTGCATATTAGTTTGCATTATAGGTTCATTCTTGCATCTTTTTCATATGGGGAGAGCTCTATCTTCATCTTTTTGTGGACATATCGGCTTACTGCTTTCATATCTTTCTTTGCTTTCTTCTTTATCATTTATTTTCACCTTCTTGATCTTTTTCTTCATCTCTATTTTCTATCTTGTCATCACAAGGGGTTAATATAAAAATCAGATTCAATCTATCTGAGTGTCACATGTTTCAAAAACATAAGTCTATATCATACACATGAGAGCTAAACATCACACATGAGAGAGATACATTAGCATATACCCATAAATATCAAAGCAACACATACATGAGCAAGAAATAGAAACATCACATGAAAACTTAAAATGCTGAAACAACCATCAAAATGAGACAAGTACACAAATTTGTCAATCAAATCTAGTATCTTATATCTATATCAATGTATCATAGTACATATACAAATGTGGGATCCAAAATTTGGATATCTATCTCAAAAATATATGGAGTACAATAAAAATTGTCAAAACTATCAAAATTGGTCTATGACTAACTCACACCCTCTGTAGCTACTAGTGGCCCTAGTGGAAAAGCCTGTCTCCTATTTAGTGCCTAAACTACACCCTTTGATCTCCTAGCTCTCTCTGAGTACAATGGAACCTATTAGTCTATAGGGATTGCAACAATATATAACCCATGATAATAAATTGCCCTAGCTATTTTCCACTCCATCTCTCATCAGGCCTTGACCAAATCATCTCTCAAGGCTTGCTCTTGTCTATCCACCTCTACTCGTGCATCCACTAGCTATTGATCTTGCACAACAATAGTCACTCATGCTACCTGTAACTCAACCTCTAGAGCTCAGACCTTGCCATCTCAGGCATCCCCCCTCACTGGCTAGTCTGCTTGCACCTCAACATGCACTACTCACTACCACCTCAATGGCACCTCCTCCTCCTCCTTAGTGACCTCTCCATCAGTCTTTTGCCCTCCACCTCAGCCTCTACCTCCATCAGCACCTCCTCCATGTCCCCCTATTTAGGTAGGACATCTCACTATGTAAATCATGAAAATGGATGTCTCTACCTCTCATATAGGTATTATGGGTCTGTTCCTACATCTACCACATCTAGGTGATAATCCCAAGCAGTCTACACCAAGGTCGTTGTCTCTCAAAAAACTATCTAATAGTCCAACATGGGTAACTAGCCTCATACCTTATCCAAGTGGAAGTGAGAATAGGTCATAGTCTCCATTGCGATCACCCATGGCTTTGCAAACTGATGCCATAACTGGCTAATTAAAAATATATCCACAATCTCTAAGTGCCTACCAACTAATAGTCTACTATATGTCATATACTCTACCTCTCAAGCTTCTGACCATCTATGGCATTTTCGATAGGGCTTCCATGTAAAAGTTTTCAACTCATCAAAAATTTTCCGATAATAAGTGGCATCACCACTATGATTTTGTAGGACAAATCTTGTGTATCCAAAAATGTATGGATGAATCCACTCTCATGGCTATACCTATGGTTGGATAATACCAATATGCTCCCATGCCTAAATCTATGCTAACATTTCTTTGCATGCCCAAGAGTGACCCTCATGGTATACAACCTCATGTAACTCATGAAACATATCAGTGAGTATAATTGGTCTCCATGCCATCCTTCAAGGCTGCACAATCAGATTTTCCACCAGTCTACCCCCTCCTAGTGGGAAGCCCTTCTGGCTCCTATCAATCACCAAGGCCTAAGCAACCAATGAACTTAAAAAGCTCAGTAGGGGGTAATCAGTGACATACTCATCAATGAGTCACTCCCCAACTTAGATGGCAGTCTAGGATGGTAACATCCTGAAACATATGTTGCATCATTGCTCGCCCCTCTGTCAAGGCCTGATCATAGTACACCTATAATATATCACCAAAATTTATATCAGCATACCTCACATGGATATCACAAACTTGAAAGTACAAAACCAATGATCAAACTTAGAAATCATCAGATCACCATGATAAGGTACTTTAAAAATGTGATACAAATCCTCTAAAGTGTTCAAGGCCTCTCAAATTAGCAAGTGAAAGGTGTTATGTACATTATGCCACTACTCAGCAAGTGTGGTCAGCAATCCATGATTCACCCGTATATGGGGCATCTGTGTAAGCCATCTCAAACCCATACTAGCTAGGGCAATAGTCTCATCATTAATCAGATACTATACAACACGCAACCCCACCACTTTGGGGGCTCTGATGAGAAGGATTGGAAATACTATTTGCAACACAAGGCATGCAAACATCAGTAACACATCAACAAAATGATCAAAATGAAAAAAATTAGTGCAAAACTACTTTAAAACCATCTCTCTAATATTCCGTGCTATATGCAAGTGATAAAAAAATGTTGATTTAATATCATGTGATAGTTTTAATGTACCAATGTGATACATTTCTATCTTGCAATACTTCACACCAATTCATGCATTAAGTGGGTATGTCCTATATGACATAATTTAGACTACCCATTTGATACATTTTTTGACACGAAGTATTGTGCAATATTTTCTAAAGTACCCATGTGATACTTTTAAAATGTCACACTATATTCCATGTTTTATTTCCAAAACATGCAAAAAAAGATCAAAAAAATGGTAAAAAGTTTAGAACTTACTAGCGCCTCATAGTCGGCTAACTAGTTGTACAATTGGCTACACTCAAAATGGTGTCTGTGAATCAAAATGCCTTCTAATACCATTTTCTCTCTCCAAATCACTCTAAGCTCTCCAAATTCACAAAAGACAAAATGAATTCTAAAATGACACTTGGACCCCTTTTATAGCCTTTTGACCTCATTTTGACCTAATTTTCAAACTCCTTAGAATTCCACAAAAAATGCACCCTTAGCTAATTTTGATGTCTTGGATCCATTTTCAAGATCAAAATTGAAATTTGAGTTCATCTTGATAGTCAAAATTGTATTTTAAAACTCTATCTTCTTCTAAGCAATTAGTTGACATTTTAAGGTCTAATCTTTGAATCATTGCTAAGGCATCTTCATTTCTTCATGTGTTCATCATTTCTACACTTTATATCTTCTTCTATTCACCTTTTCATGTCTAAAATCAGTTTTCTACTTAATTTGACCTAATTTTCATGCTTTATCCTTAGTGGTTGACTCTGGACAAACTAGGGCATTCTATCACTACTTTATAGTCAATCTTTGGTTCTAATCACATATGTGTCATCATGGATATCACTACATTTTGATTTACTCATATCTAGCTCATTTCTACACTTCCCTTACCTCATTTTGATTTTGATCTTGAGGGGGCAGAAATACTCTATCATCGCTTGCTACAACTATCTATTTCTTAGGAGCATATGTTTGATCTTTTCATTTGCTCTCAATCTATCTTCTTTGCTACGTGTTAACATTCTTCTTGAATTATGACTTCATATCTTTCCTAGTGTTTAGTACTATCACTACTAGGCTATACATTCATGATTTGTTATCTCTTCCTGCATTTCATTCCTCGAAATCAAATATCTCTATCTATTGTTGCCCACTTGGCTTCTATTTTCTTTGACATAATGTGTTCCCAAATCGATCATGCATTAGATAAAGAGGGGAAAATGTAATCACCTAAAAATGGTCATCTACACTATTAGCCCCCTTCTCAACATTTTGGATAATTTAATTAATCATTTACCTAGACCAAATTGCTAATAATCAATTAATTTGATTATAACTTATAGTTTGACTATGCTATCCTAAGTTCATTATTTGATTAAAAGAACATGTCCCCTTTTAATTAAATAAAAGACCCCATTCTTCTAATCCACTTAAAGTGCACACTTAAAGTCCTCCTCTTTTCCAAATCAAAAGACAAGGGCTTTGTGACTTTTGTCTTATATGAGAAGTCAACTTATATTTTATTGGTTGACTTTTGTGTGCACATGGATCACTCTCTCTTTTCAAACTCCATTGTTAATCATCCATCATTCTGACCTTGATCTCTACCATATGTACAACTTTAAAAGAGAGAGCTCTTGCTTTGTCAAAGGATCATCCACCATTTGAATATTGTTATGCTGCAAGTTTTCTAACAGTTTTCTTTGGAGCCTTGTGGCAAACTTTCATTTTCTTGTCTTCATTCTCTCATTCCATAGCATTCTAGCTTAAGATCATATGGAATTTTAGTATAGTTTCATGTTAGTTTAGTTTCTTTTCAATAGCTTAAGTCACTTAGTAATTAGCTTGGATCTTGTAACACTCTCATCTTGTTTAACATAGCTGCATTTTTCATTTCATCTTAGGTTACTTCATATTTGCATTGCATCCTTGAGGCATCCTTTGTAGACATTTTCACTCTTGAATCTCATCTCTAAGAAAAAATCCCATTGTATGGTTTACTAGCAAGAAGAGAATTCCTAAGGCTTGGCTGAGAGCCCTCATATTTGAATCATACTCTCTTGTACTCCATGGATAGGGAGCTCTAAGCTAACATCCAAGCATTCTGAACTCATCAAATCACTTGGATAGAAGGGTTTAGAATGGGGACACTTTCTTAGTGTACAATTGTTACCTAACCCTAAATTACCTAGGTCTTCTTAAGGAAGATAAACCCTCAACTTTAACATATAGAAAGGAATGCTAAGGAGATTGGAAGCGAGTTTTTGCATGCACAAACAGAGAATTCATGGTGATTAAGGTGTTATGAATTGAGTTACATTGCAGAATCAATTAGAAGGAGAATAAAGGAAAGGAAACAGAGGACAATAGAGGTACATTTGATCATAAAGGATCAAGTACACATTAGTATAGAGGTGATCTGACATCAAGCAATAGAGTGTTAACCAAAGGATCATTGCCAAGACATTTTAATAGGTGAATCAGTTGAATCTCTTAACAAAGTAGTCCTAATAGGCTCTCAGAAATCCTTTAACAGGGTGCTTATTTCATTTTAAGTTCAAGTCCTCGTACTAGGAACACTTTTAGTAGGGTGTTTTAAATACTTTAACAGGGTAAGATCTAACAATCTTGTAAGTCTTTAACATGGCACACCTTTCATATCGTAGATCATGTTTCATGGTCAAACATGATAACCTTCATTGGATACACTTTATTATTGTAGTAATGAAGATTTGTGGGTGTCATCTCCACTCTAGTTTTACCTTCTCCTTGAAGGGTTTCTGGGTAAACAAATATCTTGGGTCATACATGTGTTGAATATTTAATTTCATGCTATGAATTTATATGCTTAATTTGGTGTTGCAATTTATATGCATAGACTAAGAGATGGATGTGTGGTGAATAATTTTAAAGGTTGAAAGTTATAGTTCTGATTCACCCCCCACCCCTACCCCACCCCCTAGTTTATTTTCCTATTGTATTTCCAACAATTGGTATCAGAGCTTAGTTCTCTAAAAGAAAGATTTTCAGCTTTGAGGAAAGATCTTGGAGATGGAAGTCTACAAATTGGGAAAGACTATTGAGAACTAGATAATTGAAATATAACTTTCCCTACATTAGTTGAATGAAGCAAGAGATGAGTTAAAGAGATAATTAAAGAGAAGGAAGGAAATTTCTATTCAAGAGATTGACACTACTAAATTATTTGCAAATGGAAACTCCAAGGAATTTGATGCAATAGATGCAAATCTGATGGAAAAGAATGGAACCCTAACTAAAGAGATAACAAGAGATCCAATTGATATTGCTACGTGAAGTGATTGAGTAGGAAAAAAAAGTTGAATAGGAAAAAATCATGATTGAAGATGACAAATGGATTTTGACCAATAAACTAGAAGAGAAAACATCAGAGGTAACTAGGATTGCTAACATGCACATGGAAACCTTGAGTCAAATGATGACTACAAATCATGAACTAAATGCAAAGGATATTGAGATCATAACACTAAAGTTGTAGAATGAAAAACTGAGAAATGACCTAAAAAAGAAAAGGAATTTACTAATAGCTTCAACAAACCTAGTGAAGTCATCAAATACTTTGAACAATTGATGAGATATCCTATATCCAATAGTGATACTTCTAGATTGGGATACATTAGTATTGAAGAAGGAGAACGATCCAAAATTGGTGAAGAGAGAAATAACAAAGGTAATAATTCCAAACTTACTTGTCATAATTGTGGTAAAATAGGTCATACTACTAATGTTTGTAGGAGTAGCATTGCAAATTAGAAGAAGAAATTCATGGGTCATTACCATAAATGTAACAAACAAGGACATCAAGCACATGAATGTAGAACCAAGACCACAAGCTCACAAAGATTTGAAGGATACTACTATAAATATTAAAAGTATGGACATAGAGAATATGAGTGCATATCCAAGTGTAAATGATCATCAAATGAGTAGAAAAAGGTAAGGTACAATAGAAACTCTTATAATTGGGGTTATAATACAAGGTATAGTGGTCATTACTATCAAGAATATGGACATGTAGCTGAAAACTAAATAAGAACACATTTCAAAAGTAACTATAGTAGATGGTTGAGTCAATCCACATGCTTTAGTTGTTTAAAGACTGGTCATATAAGCAAAAATTTTCCAACAAGGTCAAAGGCACCAAACAGTGAGTTCAATAAAGGTAAAGAAAATGTAGATATATCAGAGATGAAATGAACAAGACATGGAAGAGAAAAGAAGATTACAACACATCAAGTGTAGAAGGGATCACTTCACCCAATAGGTCAGGTGATCGCACCTCCTCCAATTAAGAAATCAAGAGGTAAGTGTGATTGATATCTAAAAGGATATACTTTACATCAATTCCAAGGATTTAGTGATGAAAAGATTGCATATACATGAAGAAAGATGCATAGTGTTGTTAAGAATCAAGAAGAAATCTTTTTGTTTTGTTAGTTTTCATGTTACTATGAACATTAAAAGTTTCAATATGGTTGTTGAGTGAGTTATTAGTTGATGCTGAGCTATCACAATTGTTTGTGTTGACTAAACTTATAGTGGTTTTCAAGTGGAAAGGAAACTTCATGGAAGCCAAGTGAGTTGAAATCTTTATTGAAGCTGAGCTTACAACTGTGTAAGCACTAAGCATTAGTTCCAAGGTTTTGAGGTCTATATGATTGATAAACTCATTTGACATTATTAAAATTTGAAGGAAAGTACAAAGAGCTAAGAAAAGCTAGAGAATTTTTTTTTGAGCTTTTGCAAATGAATTCAATAGCCACTTGACACCATCATTGCAGAATTGTAAAGGTATTTATCAAGTACTGAGTTATGCAATTTGAATATTTGCAAAACCTAGCTAGTTTTATGAAATGACATCTAGTTCTTCAACAACCAAGGTTGTAGAGGGAAAGGAAGTTTTTAATGTGGAATTGATAAGTAATGACATTAAGCAACCTAATTTTAGAGCTATTCCCAACATAGATTATAAACAAGATCCATTTGGTGCATTGTCAATGATACCACTGCAAGTCTTAATGATCCAAGATTTAAGATGTTGATATACATGTAAGGTTGGAAACATAGGAGACATGGAAATTAGGGAGATTTATGGGAAATTGTGTGAAAATATAGTGTTGAAAAAGGAATTCAAAATTGTCTAGAAGAAAGGGTTAACCCATGTCCTAGATTTCCCCAACATCTTCAAGACAATGGATAAAGATATTTTTGAGTAGGATACATGATAATTATATATGTTTAGAGAATGGATTGGTGAAAATCACTAAGAAAATTGTGTATAAAGTTACACAATATCCAACCCTAGATCAGCCAAAGACATTGAGAAGTGAAGCAAAAGAGGTAATTTAAAGGAATATAGGGGTTGTATGGAATAAACAAGGGATGGAAATAGATACAATCACAAATCACTTAATTACTTTTGTAGTGAGAATAATAGCACATAATTTCTATCAATCTAGAAGAATTAACAATGTTCCATGTATTGTAGTGGATGTGGGATACACAATAGTGAAAAAATATCATACTTATGATCTTGTTGAGTTGCAGTTGCAACAATTGAATGAGAATTTGGGAGTGATAAGGAAGACCAAAAGTGCACAATGAAAATTTGGATCTATTCTTGTATGCATATTATTTGATGTATAGAATACATTTCCTACTCTTGGTAAAGTTACATGGAATGTAAATAGATCTATTACAGTGCAAATAGGTGAATTCATTGAGCAACTAGGTGATAACTTCAAGTCGTTCATGACAAGCTACTTTGAAGACTTCAAGAAAAAAATGAATAAAAGATAAGGATACCAGTTTCACTAGAAGAGAAACATTTTGATGATGTTTTCTTCCTAGTTGACACTGACTTTACATATGTCCAAGTAGCAATTCCTAGAGTTAGATGGTTAAGACCGTTGGGATATGAAGTCAACATTGATGAAGCCTCTATAGTAATAACAACATTACTTCCAAAAGAAGTGGACAAGGAGGCTATAAATTTTGGGAACTGTGATATGGCCAAGTCAAAAATCAAAATGGACTTGGAGACTACTTCAGTCATTATAAAGAAGAATAAGATGGTAAAGAAACTGAAAGAGAAATTTGATGAAGGGGCAGAAGAAGAAGAAGAAGAAGAATTAGAAGAAGAAGATGATGATGATGAAGATGATGATGACAATTATGATGATGATGATGATGACCTAAGTTCAAGGAGAGGACCAAAAACAAGAGGAAGTAAAAATTGTAGAAGGTATTGAGGGAGAAGAAGCCAATGAAACATCTACAACTACTAAATAGAGGAAAAGAAAAACTAAAGCACCTACAGTAATCAAACAAAAAAAGGTTGCAAAACCTACTTAGCCTATAGTACCTACAACTAGGGATAGCACAAGGGACACTTCACAAAAGGCTAAGGAAGTAGCCAATCCAAAGGAGGAAAGAGCTAGTCAAGCTAGAAAGGGTGAAGAATCTCAAAAGAGACCAAGGAGAAAATATGTTTCTCTAGCTGAATCTAATGAAGAGAAGATTGAATCTAATGGTAGAAAATATGTTTCTCTAGCTGAATCTAATGAAGAGAAGACTGAATCTAATGAAAAAAACTAGTTTCAAGTGGTAAGTCACAATTCTTCTTCATATTTAGATAATCTATGTGAGACTATTAGAAATCATGTTGATTTATTTGGATTCTCTCACATTGAGTTTGAAAATCTTGGGAGGATTGAAAAGAATCAAGCTGAAGAGGTAGTATACACCATGATGGAAATATTTAAAAAGGCTTCTCTTGAACTTGCTAACTCCATACCCAAGAGTTTGTATGAGAGAGTTGAGTAGAAGTGGCACTATTGTCTAAATACTAAAAAAAAAAAAAGAGAAACAACACTTGCCCAGGAAATGCCAAAACTAAGTGAGGGTGCAATGGCAACATCCATTAAGAGACATACTGGAAAATTTGCACCAAAATACAAGACATTTAGTATATTTTAGAATAACATTGAGGATGTTGTACAAAAGACTACTTTGATGTGGAAATCACTATATGGTTTGATAGCATCCCAGACAATATTGCAGGCACCTATTGAGGGAGGTGAAGAAAAAAAATGAGAAAAAGAAGATGGAACTGGAAAAAATATAGTTTAGGGAGGCACAAACATGAAAAAAGACACATAGGCAGATGAGCAACCAATAGAATAGAGTGTACCAAATACACTAGTGTCGAGTGTCAATCCTTCACATGAGGTAAACAAAGAAGATGACACTATAAAGATAAAGGATATTTCTGATACTATCACTCATAACATCAATCCCCTCATAGAGGATGACGTGAAAAAGATACTAATAGAATCCACCACCCAAGCTAAAATTTGTGAGAATCCTGTACTGGTGAATATTGATGAGTTTGAGAAGGTAGAAATGGTATATGCATTGGAGGTAGTATATATAAAAATTACACCTTTAGCCCCTCCCTTATTCATGATGATACAACCAACACCAACCCTTGTGGTATATCAAATGAAAGAGATAGCTACTCCTACCATTAGAAAAATGACACAAAGTAGTCTAGTCTTAGTCACTATAGAGGAAAGTGTATATGACAACAGTGAGACATATGGAGAGCAGAAATATGAGATAGAAAAGAATGAAGAAACTCAAATTCAAATAGGTTAGGTAGATACTCCTGCACCTACAACACATAATCAAGATGTTATTGATAATATAGAAGAAGAGAAGGACACACTTGAAGAGTCAAGTTTGACAACAAAGCCAAAGGAGAAAATTGCAATACAAACATTGGTAACATTACCAAAATCTGTCACTCCTCCTAGTCAAGCTCTTTAAAAGACCAAGCATAGAAGCCACCCCATTAAAATCCTCAAGGCCAAGTCCAAGTACATCCAAGGGAGCTGAAGTTATATCATTTTTTGATGTAAATATGGATAAGTAATTGAGTTTCCCAAATTTGATTATGCAACTATTACTATTGAGAAGATGGGTATACTCCAGGAAGCTCTAGCAAAGAAGAATCATTGAGAATTTCTCAGACAAGAGCATAGGTAGAAGAAGGCTTTGATTGATGTCAAAGACATTTTTTTTGATGCATTTAGTCTACTAACTCTAGAGGAAAATAAGAAAATAATTGAATAGTTAACTAGCTTAGTGGAGACGCTAAATGGCACAGACCTAGATTCTAATGTCAAATTACTCGAATGGTCTGAGAGAAAGTTCCAACATAAGGTTGATGAAAATATATAAAGTTTTATTGTGCTAACACATGTTGAATTAGCAACAAAAATAGAAAGTGTGAAGAAGATACTAGAGAATATTTTCTCTTTGTATACCAAACTAAATAATACTACACTCTTCACAAGGGAAGTTAAGAGTCGTATCCTAAACTTGGAGAGCACAACGCACACATATAACATAACTCTACCAAACTCTTCATCCCAAAGTGAGAAAAACTTCATCACCCTCCTACATTCCCAAAGTCACTTAGCAACATTACATGTAGATGAAGCCAACATTAGGGCTAAACTGATATGCATCCAATCGATGTTGACTCCACACATGGAGATACTACACAAGGAACTAGCATACCCTAAAAATCTCTTGAAGAAATACTCTCATCTTTCTACATATGAAGGCTTAGTACACCTTGATTCTGAGCTAGCCATCCGAATTAAGTCATTTGAGGTAGCTTGTGATAATTGGGATGTAGCTATAAAGATTATCCTTAAGATCCACAAACCATTTTTGGAAAAATACACTATTATTGTATAACCCATTGACATAAGTGTCAAAAAGGGGGAGTACGAATAGAAGGGGAGTAATAATGAGAAAGAGAATGAGGAAATAAGGACAAAAAGCTAAATAGATAGACAATCTACTCTGTAGGAAAAAATTTGTTGCAGATATAGAGTATAGTAAAAACTAAAATTTTGAGGTATGACTAATAAGTCATGTATTCCCAAATTTTGAAATTTTTGAAATTTTTGTATAGAAGCCAAATAGATACTAGTTATATATGTTATGCTTATGAGGATAAGATCATTAATGCATGACCAAGTGTTTTTGACTAGTGAGTGTCGATACACTTATGTCATCTACTTAGTTCATACCAAAAAAGTAACATATGTTGAGCACAACATATAAGGTAATGCATGTTGAGTAAATAGTGAGTGTTGAGCCACTCAAGTGTCAAGTCACTCAGATGTCGAGTATATAGTATGTGTCGAGTGATTCAAGTGTCAAGAAAGAAGTGCATGTTGAGTCATTTAGATGCCAAATGACAACATTGAAGCTACAATTAGTGTTCAGCTCTAGGGACTTTACATGTTGAGTAATATAGTTTTGACATAGTTGTTCATATTGGCACAAACTACTATGTAAATTATTTTTGAGCTAACTTAAGTATTATTTTATGATCTTTGTTGATAAAGACTAATCTTAATTGTGAATCCCTATGCATGAAATGCATCCAATTAGAGAAAGGGAAGGTTTAAGCAACAATATGGGTGAATTACTATCATTGGTTTTTACCTAACCCTAAATCACCTAGGTCTTCTTAGGGAAGATAAACCCTAAACTTTAACATATAGAAAGGAATGCTAAGGAGATTGGAAGAGAGTTTTTACATGCACAATAAAGAATTCACGGTGATTAAGGTGTTATGAATTAAATTTCATTATAGAATCAATTAGAAGGAGAATAAAGGAAAGGAAATAGAGGATAATAGAGATACATTTGATTAGAAACGATATAGTACACATTAATATAAAAGTGATCTAACATCAAGAAACATAGTGTTAACCGAAGGATCATTGCTAAGACATTTTTACAAGTGAATCAGATAAATCTATTAACATAGTAGTCATAATAGGCTCTTGAAAATCCTTTAATAGGGTGCTTACTTCATTGTAAGTTAAAGTCCTCTTACGAGGCACACTTTTACCAGGTTGTTTTAAATCCTTTAACAGGGCACACCTTTTATAGGGTAGATCATGTTTCATGGTTAAACATTGTAACCTTCATTGGACACCGTTTATTACTATAGTAGTGAAGATTTGTGGGTGTCATGCCCACCCTAGTTTTACCTTCTCCTTGGATGGTTTTTGGGTAACCAAATATCTTGTCTCATACATGTGTTGAATATTCACTTTCATGCTATGAATTTATATGCTTAATTTGGTATTGCAGTTTATATGCATAGAATGTGAGATGGATGTGTGGTGAATAGTTTTAGAGGTTGAAAGTTTTAGTGTTGATTCACCCCTCACCCCCCCCTCTTAGAGTTTAGTTTTCTACTATATTTCCAATAAAATTGAATTCTTTGGGTACTAATGTAATTGAGAAAACATCTAAACCCTCAATTTCATCCCACACTTTATTTAAATAGTTTCTTCATCTTGAGTTCTTTACTGCATATTGGTTTTTAAATTGTCTCACCACCAATTCTACATCTCTTTGAGCTTTGAGTATCTTGAATACTTTTTTTTTTGCTTCCATTATACCAAGGAGAAGGGATTCATACTCTGTAGTATTGTTAGTATTTTTGAAATCTAACTTAGAAGCCAAGCAAGTCATTTCTCCATTAGATAATGTAAACACTACTCCTGCACTTGAACCAACATTAGCACAACTTCCATCAAATTCTAAAGTCCACAACTGATCCACTTTATCTTGTTTTGATTCTTTTGAAATATTAGGGGTGTCAAAGAACAACATATAATTCCAAAAATATAATTCATGATACAAGATTTAGGACCTAGGATCATCTGATTTAGAGATAGTGAATTTTGCCTTTTCTTCTAGTTCTAGCTTCACCTTTTTATCTCCAACTTAGCTAGTGGCACAAAAACAATCTATCTTTATCTCTCCCACCATGTCTTTGTAGAGATTTCTACTTAGGAGCATGCCATAACTTGCAAGGGTATCTGCCACTAGAATAGTGAGTTTTAGCCTTTTGGAAGGATAGGCAGCAGGGGTAACTTGAGCATCTTTTATCTATCCAAGCAAGGGCACTTGTTTGCATCCATTGAATAACATCTACCAAAAGTTTTAGTCATTGGAATTCCTAAAGATTTTTCTATAGAAGTAGGTATTAGATTATTAAATGCTCCTAAATCTATGATGTAGTTACTCAATCTATTTCCATTGATAAACAAGGAAATGTAGAATGGATTAGGTTTCTCATTTGGGCATGTGGCCAAGACAAGAGGTTCTTTAAACAACTTAGGGAGTGCAAAATCTTCATCTGTCAAAGAAGTTCCACTAGTGCTAGCTTTATTGTGATGATCAACATTAGCATTAATATTAACATAACCCCCATCCTTATTATTACAATGCTCAACTAATCTTTGCAATTGATCATGATTAGACTTCAAGTAATCTAATGGAGATATCTATATTTGTACCTCTTCATAGTATTGTATGATGTCAAAGGAATTAGTTGACATACCTATGTGCTCTTTTTTTGTAGTTGAAGCTACTATGTCACTATCTTTATCAACTTTTTTTTGATGGTGCATTATTTTTTATAGGAACTGAATTGTTAGTCTAATTTCTATTATTCTAACCTCTGGTCATTAGTGTTAACTAAGATCCTTTTAGAGTAGCAAAATAGTCACCTCCTACTTTTGAATCTGATACATACTCCAAGAAATAATTTCCAAAGTCACCACAAGGAGCATGATCATCTTCACTTTCAGGATATTCAATTGTTTGTTTTTTTTCATCCACCATCTACCTACATCTGATCATATTAGCACAAGTATCTCCATCATGATCTGCCCTTAGATGAAAAACACACATATTTTGTCTTTTTGGGGCACCTTCAATTGCTAATATTTGTTTAATAGGTGGTATTTGCAATGTTTTACCTCCATTTGGGTTTTTATCACCTTCTTGATGAGGTTGATGAAAAGAATGAGCAGGCCTATTGATTTGTTTCTTCAATGAAATGAGCTCATTAAACAATTTTTGAAGCATGGTTTTTGTATTGTTAGAAGTACTAGTTGCATTAACCATGGTTCTAGATTGGAATTCTCTTTTCCACTTACTAGAGTATATCATGTCATCCTCCATCTCTACAAGTAGTGTCTAGGAAGCTTGCAAGTTTACTACATTTGCTCTTCTAATTTGATGTCCCAGATCAGGATCCCAGATCAGGAAGCATAGAGATAATGTAGAAAGTCTTCTTATTATCATTTTTAGGTGCACTTTCAGCAGGTATTCTTTTGATGAGTTTATTGAACTTTGCACTAAAATCTCTCATGAAAATTGATGGTTTTTTTTCTTTAACTGTGCCAATTGCAACAACAATACGTGTGCATCCTCTATACTTTTGTAACATTATTCAAACCTTTATTTCATGGTATCCCAATTTGTGATGCATCATGCAGGTAGGTCTTAAAACCAATTAGTAGTATTTTCTACAAGTGTATCAACAAACATTCTGACAGCCACATCCTCATGTTGAGGATTTACTACACCACAAGCCTTATGGAAAGATTTAAGTGTTATTCTATAGAAGTGGTACCATCACCATTAAATTTTGGAAAGTTCTTCCTTGATGCTCTTGGAAGATGGTTATTAGCCCCTAGGGAAAGTAGACCAGTATAATTTCCCCATGGTTGTGCCATAGCTGCTAGTATACTATTCTAGTTTATCTAAAAAGTAACAAAAATTGGAAGTATTGCACCAATCAACAACAAAGTGTCAAAAGTAGTAGGAATAGAAGTCATAGCAACAATATGAGAAGAATATTTACTTCTTTGTGTTCTATTAGGAGGAATCACTATAGAAAATTGTGTATCTTGGAGTTGCTTGGTCACAAATTCCCTTGCACATGCTTTTCCTCTTCGACAAAGATCTTCTAGTATAAGAAAATTGGCCTTCTTGAGATCTTTGTATATTGGGATGATATTTACTTTCTCCTTGGCCCTCTTGGTATATTTGGAATCTAGGATGTATTAGATGTTCAAAAAAATGGTGTTTTGAATTTACCTTATCCATGTTCAATTTTGAATTTGCTTCTCTTCTTCAGCAGGTTGAGGCTATAAAAATGTTATCAATTTCTTATAGTAAACATCTCACTACCACAAGTCCTTTCTTACAACTCAAATATATGGAATTAGATTGCAAATTAATATGAAGGAAAATTCTTCAAAGCTTTCACTTGGATTCTTTCTAGTAGAGTCACCAAAAATTGTTGGTTAACAGTTTGTCCTCCTATTAGATTTTATAACTTGACTCTTTGATAACCAATGTTTTGGAGAGACAAAAGGATGTTTACCAAAAAATGAGTTAGTGTATGTATTCTATCACTTCCCTCCAAATTACTAGGTACAACTCCCTTATGATTTTCAATGATATGCAATGAATATGTTTTTATGAGATTAGAAATTTTGACATTATAAGCTCTTAACCTAAGAGCAGTAAAGGATAATCAAATTGTTTGTAGACACAAAAAATTTAGGAAAAAATATATTTGAATAACCTATCACACCCAATGGAATAATTGTAGTAGATTATCTTGATATTTTTGACTTTTACTTCTATTCTAAATGTAGATTAACCATCTAAATGCAGAAGAGGAATGGAAGAAGAAATGCATATGAAGATAAGTGGAATTTTTTTAACTATTAGCCTTGAATGAAATAGAATCCAACAAGTAACTAATAGATTCCTACACATTTATTTTTCACTTCCCGATGAAACTATCTAACATGTTATGAATCCAACAAGAGAGGAAACAAAACCATATATGAAGAAAGTAAATGGAATCACCTTTACTATAGTTAGCAAAATGAAATGAAATCCATATGATTATCACATAATCAAATATGATTTTCTTTCAACTCTTAATGTAGAACTAATCTATGCATGAGCAACAAAGCATGATAAGAAAATAGGATGAACAGAATCACGAAACCAATTTATCATCAAGTTTGCCAACTTTGTATTGTCAAATGAGGCTACATTTATAGTTTGTTGTTATCCTTTAGTTTAGAAGAGAAGTAGTAACAAAATAGAAAAGGAAATAAAATATGAAATTATCTAGTGATATGAACACATGGAATCTTCTCCATCAATGCTTTTGAATCCATGGTGCTTTTTTAAATATGCAATGACTATTCAGCTTCATGCAATCTTAGGAATCCTATAGAAAATCCTTGTATTCTTCATCTTTTGTTGTTTCCTACCAAGCCTATATAATTCATAATACAATAGTCACTATAGCTTTAAATTTCCATCGTTGATCTCAAATCAATGGTTTAGATTAAATCATTATAAACACCTTTTACTTCTTCCTTTGCACTTTCCTCTGTGGGTCCCTTATGTACATGCATCAAATCATCGTTATGTTGCTATAATTAACATTCGGAAATTTTTTTATAGTGACATAATGATGAGCATTGATTTCAAGTCTGATCTATGGTGATAACTCTTCTGGCGATCTTACCTTTAGTTGGTTCCTACGGATAGATGTCAACTTGTCACTATGTTGTTATAATTATCCTTCATGAAAATTTCCATAGCAACATACCAAAAAGTGTAGATTTTAGAAGATCTAATGGCTAGAAATGATAACTCTGAGAGCCATTATAAATACATCTCAAAATGTCATTTGTTTGTAATGCCCCCACCTGGAGATCCTTTGAACAAGAATTCAATACAAGAAAAGTTTTTTTTTTTTTTAAACAAGTATGAGTGCATATGACAACATCATAGAGGGATCACAAAGATCACAATGAAAGAATTTACCAACAATCCCAACAATCAAAAATATCCAGATGCCACAGCCAAACTAACCCACTCAAACCAACGATGAAAATACAAGACAACAATAGAACCTAAAATCTTTGATCTATCAAAGCATGGCAACACTAGCATTCCTAAAGGGTACTCAAAAATCCAAATTGTGTTCTCTAAAAAATAACAAAGATGCCCCATATTTTTTTTGTGAGAGAAATTACAAATGACAGTCTCATGCGAGAAGGTACCTCTTCATGTGAGAGAGTACACCAAGCCATGCATGTACATTCCATCTCACATGAGTAAATGTTGGGACCAACAGTCAAAAAACACTACACTAGTGCTAAGCTTCACACAAGGAAGTGCCAAGAGCTACATGAGGAAATGCAAGGCCCTATGTGAAACTTCCACAATCTCATGCCAGGAAGTACAATCTCACATGAGGAACCATAATAGAACACACGAAAAACAAAGGATAAAAATATAGAAAAGATAATTCCTCCACATTGGGGAGTACTGGACCCACAAATCAAGTCTTGAACACTCAAACACAAGAAATACAAAACACTATGCAATATGGAGTAGAATAAACTATCCATCTAATCCATAACAGCATATGAAGGATCATTTGGAAAGCAACATCACAATGAACAAACATGGTTCATAAAACAAACATCATAAGAAGGAAAACATAAACAATAAAGCACCAACACAACCAAAACTTGTGCATAGTTCCTCCCAACCATAATAGCATCATGATACCTCAAAGGTCCTAGCCATCCCCCACATGTAACATCCCAAACTACCAACTAGCTAGTCAGAGTTGTCTTATGAGGACATAACTACTAAAGTGTAATAACATCATAAGAATAGAAAATCTAACATGCTAAACCAATAAGCAATAGATACTCCAACTAAGAAAATCTCATCATCTAATCATATGATAAACATCATAATAATAGGAAATTTAACATGCTAAACCAATAAGTAATAGATATTCCAACAAAGAAAATCACATCATCTAATCATATGCTAAACACCATAATATAGGAATGCATAAAAAAAACTAACATCATCTAAACATGATATCCAAGCATTTCAATGAAAGCATAAATCCTAGGAAAGTATACTCTGGAACCTAAAGTACCAAGTGAAAACATCCAACAATGATCATACTAGGAGAATAGACCATCTCTATACATCATTCGCCAGTAGTGGTAAAGGTAGCTATGCCTCCCAACCACATCAAACCCATAGGTCCACTTCCGTCGTGGTGATGGAGATAATGATCCAACCAAAAACACACACAAGAAAAATGACTATGGCTAACACTCACACCAGATAGTAATGATGACTAAAACCAAGATCATGAAACAATGCAAGTATAACAGGTCATAGTCAAACACTCTATGAGTAACTATGTAGGGACTGTTGGCGCTCAAAATTGCCTTCCCAATTTTGATCACCATTGAAAAAATCAAGCCTTGTTCGACCAATAATATCTTTAACCCAGTTGACCCAAATGAAAAAATTCTTTTTGCATTGTGTTCTAAGGGTAAGACACTTCATATGTTCCAATTTTGAGATCATGTCAAATCCATTTGATCAATTTGCTAAACATGATCAAAAACTCAGTTTGCGTTGTTTTGTTACGGCTAAGGTATCCAGATTGATCTGTACCCCTGTTCGGCATGTTATAACTTTGATCCTATGATTGGCTAGCCTAAATGGATTGTACCATTGTGTTGTGTCCTAGAAATCCTTGAAGTAGACATGTATGCAAAATGTGGAATCTTACACAAGGCAAATGAACTGTTTGGAAAAATGCTTCAAAGAGATGTAGGTTCATGGACTGCAATGATTACAGGGTATTCACAAAATGGTTTTTGCAAGGATGCCTTGAAACTCTTTGAACTAATGAAGCACTCTGGAACATATCCTAATCATTTAAGCCATGCTTGTGTTTTATTAGCATGCAGCCATGCAGGTCTGGTGGATGAGGGCTGCAAATACTTCAATGGCATATGTGATTCTTATTGCATTGTACCTACAACTGATCACTATGTTTGCATGATTGACCTTCTTAGCCGTGCTGGCTATCTTAAGGAAACTCCAAGCTATATCATAAAAATGCCAATAAAGCCTGTGGCATTTGTGTGGATGTGTTTGCTTGGTGCATGTAGACCACATGGAAATCTAGGATTAGGAGTATTTGCAGCAACTCATCTTTTTGAGAAGAACCCTACAGATGCCACGATTTATGTTTTTCTGTTAAGAAATTTAATAAATGATAAAGGAATCAAAAAGATGCCCAGATGTAGTTGGATTGAAATCGATAAACTAGTACATGCTTTTTGTGTGGGAAAATATAGCACACCCATAGACATTGGAGATCCATGCAAAGTGTGGGCAATCTATATTGGCAGTTTAAGGCACCAAGGCATTTTCCTCTGCATAGGAAAATGAATTATTTTTCTGCCACCATTGGGCCAAGCTGGTGATTGCATTTAGATTTTCAAGCATGCCCTCTGGGAAAACAATTAATTCATCAAAAACCTCCGAGTACGGGTTTACCAAGACATGCAAAGAAGTTTATGTCCAAGATTGTTCACGGCAAATTGCTATGAGAGATGTGTACAGATTGCACTATTTGAAACAAAAATAATGCCCTTGCGAAGATGTTTTGAGATCCTGAGTGAAGCAAGATCTAGCAAATGTGTTTGAGAAGGGACTGCATTTCATTTCTAGTTCGTAGAAGAAAACAAAATTCTGAGTTCATAGAGATATAGACCATGTAGGCAGATAGAAGAAGTGGCTTAGATAAGGGCAGAGCATAGACTTGAAATAAAGATTCACGCCACCAGTGAAGCAACCCTGCGCAAAGAAAAGACAGAGATAAAATGCAAGCAAAAAAGTTAAAAGCAGCAGGCATATTAACACAAGCTCTCACGCATCAAAAGAAAATAGGGGAAGCAATTGGAAGTAGACTCACATTGAAAGAGATAGACAAGGAAGCCATCCATGTTTCAAAGAACCCGCAGATTCAACGTTAAGGGCAGAAGGAAGCCGCGCAGTGCAGATTATGCGAAAAGCAATAATCCCACATCACTCGCAAGAGGGTACCTTTTAATATTTAAATACAATAGCATGCAAAAGGCATTGTGTCTAAAGACCAAGCACTTTTTGTGGAGGCCGTGAGCAATTAAAGTGGGACCCGAACCGGATGAGGTGGACTGACGCCAGCATGACAAAGCAATATTTTAAACAAACTAATCGGCGTGATGAGGTGGTAGGAAATAGACTAAGGAAGGAGATGGTGACACATGTCTTGATCGAGCGGGTGTCACTATCTCGCCAATCGAAAGTGCTCACCGGTTACCATAGCGAGATAGTGACCTCGCAACATGTGGCCGTAGGCCTGAGTCAAGGGATGACATGGTGACTCTGTCAGCGTGCTGAGGTGGTAGTACAGGCCAATTAAATCTGGACACATAGCAAAGAACAGAAGGTCATGCGGCGAGTAGGTCTCAAGATTGCACCAGATCATGCCATGTGGCATAGATCTGACGCTAGGCACTATGTCGCTATCGAAAGTTGCTCACTAGTTACCATAGCGACATAGCATGAGCGAATCAAAGGGTGCCACGTGGCAGAAGCTGGTTGACCCGGATGGAAGGAGAGGGAAATATGAAGGCAAATAAAAATAATAATTTTTATTATTTCCCATTTTTTTTTGAAGTCACGTTTAGGCTTTTGAAATCAAATAAAGGATATATTCTAAAGTTTGGACATTAGAGTATTTTAAATTTTTTGAAATTTTAAATATGAGTTGCAGACCTAAGCATTTTATAGCCAGAGGGGACATTTTCAAACAGCAATTTTAGGCGCTTTCGATAACCAAAAATGAAGTGTTATATATCGCCAAAATCGAGAGAAGATGAACTTTGCGATTCTGGAGTCGGTTTTTGCACAAGTATCAATCAGTTTGAGCTACATGAGGTTTTCTATCAGGTACCTAAAGTGCAACCATATTCATACCAGGAAGTTCAGATTTGTTTTTTGTCAAGATAATGACCTAGATATCAGTAGAAGGCAATGGAAATGTAGTTAGGGTCGAATTTGTTCTAATTTACTTAGTAAAAACTCATTTTCACTGGCTTTTTCATGGGGCAATCAAATTTTTTGGCAAGTAAAGGGTTTTCATCATTAAGCAAGGATATTTTGCAAGTTTGTTACAGATTAATGATGAAACAAAATCAGATCAGAAGGGATGAAAGAAGAAAGAGGTTTTTCAATTACAGAGGATTGGATTTCAAGTGGACACCTGGCAATTGCATATCGAATCCGAGAATTCATTTCTTGCTATATCTTTCTTTCTTTTTTCATTTGTATGGGTTCCAGTTTTTGTCACTGAGAAACCAGTTGGTTCCAGTTTCTGGGAAGAAAAAAGTTCATTGCTGTGATACCATTTGGGATCCCAGTTTTTGCACTGTGAGACCATTGGTTCCAGTATTTTGACATGTTTCCATGACTGTGACACCATTTTCTTCAGCAGAACTCTCATGTGAACAGCATTGTAGAGATAATATAGATAGTTCTGAGATATTAGGTTGTTTCATGTTTTAATCTTATGCATATGAATGTATAGTTTCAAGGAAATGAATACATATAAGCAACAATCTCACTAGTTTTGTTCTGGTTCTTGTCTCCTGTCTCAACAATCTGTAAGTCTTATGTGGTTTTGGAACAAAGATTTGAGACCCATTTGCATCCCTTTCAGGTTGTATGTTTAATGTATCTTGCTATTGGACCAAAGGGCCAAGTAAATGCTCGATATGTTTAAACAAGGTTACTGGTTGTTTGAGAAGGATATTTTGTGAGAATGAGACTTGAATGAACATTGATGTCTGAATCACAAGGTGGTTGGATAGATCTGATGTCTAGGTATATGAGATACGTCCTGATGTCACAAATGTATGTTTTGAATTCATGGAATTGCCCAATGGATTAGGCACTGATCATTTATAGGATCACTGGTTATACTGTTGCATTTTTGAGGTTTTGTTGAATCAACATCTTTAATCAAATGAATTTCCCTTTCATGTTGAAGAGCTATAAACAGAATGCCCTCACTCAGCTTATGAATTTCATTGTTTTGCATCTAGCTACTGCAGATATATGTTATTTCATAAGTTATCAAGAGAAATAAGGGTTTTATCTACTTCATATTAGATTCAGTGTATGCTTTGACAACTGGTACCATATAAAGAATCTACAGGTCTACCCGCCTAGGTTTTACAGAGCCTAAAGTAGAAGAAGGGTCATGCCTTATAGTTGGCCTGGTGTCTGAATGGATGTATTGATAATGGAAGTTAGCTGCCCCTAGATGTGTCATATTCTCATTAGGGTAATTGGAAATGGGTAACATTTTCAAAAACCAATAGGGAATTTGGTGGAGAGTTGGTGAACATGGTAACAAACCATTCCCCTTAGTACTCCCTCAGGAGGTTGACATATTGTGTCCCCAGCTAAACTGCAAGGACTAAGAATCACTAACCATACTCCTCAGAATCACCCTCGAGAGGTTGACTTTAAGTTTATTATCTTATTTAATTTTCTATCAATTAATTAAGTTATCACTTATTAGAAACTCCTTAATTCTAACTTGGGCTAAGACACCATGGTTGCAAGAGAAGCCCCTCCATTGACCTTACCCTACATACTCATAATCATCACATGATGAGTACCTGTAGGCATACATATTCCCAACCCAACCCAAATGAACATAACTCCACCAAAATACAAATGGGAGATTGGGCATTGCAAGTCACCTAACAAATGCACATGCATGTGCTCATGTGTGGTGCACCACCATCATGAAGATCAAAACGCAAGGGTTGAATGACAACACAAGCAATAAAACACTCTATCAAAAATAAGCTTAGGAGAATGGATTCTACACAAACCCTAAAGAACCATAAAACCATACATCAAAACTCACTCAACTAGCCTCAATCTAGGAGTATGGATTCTACATGAATTCTAGTGTCCATGAAATAATAACAAGGGTCCAAAAGAAATAATAAAACTACGTATAAAATCACTCAACTAAACACAACGTTAGGAGTACGGATGCAACATGCATCCCAATGCAAACATAAAAGTGTAGCAATGGTCTAACTAGCATCATACAGATAATCCAAGTCCATGACCAACATCATGCTAAGAAAACTTGAGAAAATTGGGTGGCACACAAAATGAAACAAAAACCCTCAAAAAACCCAATGTTGAAGAAAATTAATGAAAATAAAACCCACTCACTCCAAGGATGAATAATCCACAAAAATCCAATAAAATTTAAGTTCAGACACTATATGCAAAAATGGCCAGCATAACAATCTAAAACCCCAAACCCTCATCCCAAAAATAAGGGAAATACTCATACCTACCCAACTGGGTAGAGCTAGCATACACAAACAAATGGGAACACTAGTTCTTAGCCTCCTAACAAATGAATACCAAAATTAGAAGTAGAAATGGAGCAAAAAAATAAAATGGGAGAGCCCTACCTCACAACCAAAAAGGGGCAAAAAAAGAATGTAAACCATAAAATAAAAATCCCATAGAAGTAGCAAAAAATTGTGGTAATCTAAGGTCTCCTCGAGCTAGATCTAATGAGACCAATCTCGTGATGATCCCATTCTTGTAGCTTCCACAATGAACAAAACAATAATTCCTCATGAAAAAGATTTTGGTTTTTACTCTCAAACTTTCTAATTCAAGAGTGAGAAGTGAGGAATTAAATTCCTTTCTGGATACTTATTCACTTTTTGAGTGAAAATTAATAACTAGCCAACCTAGTTAAACCCTGAATCAACCCAAAGGAAAATAGATTATTCCAAGTAATTGGAATTCATTTATGGAAAAGCTACCAAAAAATTGAAATCAATTAAAATAAAGCAGGAAAACCCTTAAACCAAAATCCCAAAATTCCTTAACAACTCTCGTGAAAAATGTGAACCTCTAAATGAAAAACATGCTCATGGATCTAATCACACAATGCAAATAAGTTTGGATTTAATCAAATCATAGGAATATTTAATTTAAACAATTAATAAGATACACCAACCATACAAGGATGACATTGGTAAAATATGAACAATTGAATCACTAATATCCATATGCCATAGCAAGGGATATAAATCTGCACACTAAAATACACAATCAACTACAATTGCATATAATAATTTAGCCAAAGCAATAAATGCATTAAATCACCTAATTTAACCATTTATTCAATTATACTAAAATAATATTTTTACATCATTCATGCTCACATATAGTATAATGAAGCAAGAATGAAGTAAATAACCATAGCATTAAATCCATCTCATAACATAATCAGATATATATCCAAATAATGGATAACTAAATATCATCATAAAACATATTTTCATCTCAAAATGGCACCATCATGCAAATATGATCAACTGAACAACATAGTAGTCTAATACCTACGATACTAAAACCAAAGTATAACATCTAACCCTCAGGTCATCTCAAATGTAAAATATAACATGAGTAACAAGTATCCCTTGGATCAAAATATAACAAGGTAAATATTCACAATACATAACCAATGAATCCAACATGGACAATCCATTTCTAATTATTTAAGCATTTAATAATAGTTGTTTAAAAAGCATGAAAAGGCACTTAAACACAAAAGCAAACACGGTCATAAAAATGACTAACCACTACTATAGGAACCTAGTCCAGTGTAGCAAGATAATAGTACACAATGAAATCTTTGCACACATCTCTAGGTAATCATGGAATACCATCATGATACCACATCGATCCTGGTAACCATGACATAAACCTTAGTGAACCATATAACACATCATAATCTCATAAATCAGCCATAAGCATTATCAAAGAAACTGATAGAGTAACATGAATCCAATCAACCCTAGGATATAGACCATTCATGGTCCCATTCATGATTTGTCATGTCCCCTTTTCAAATAATTAAAAATAATAATCTTTTTCTAAGGCAGGCAGACCCAAAAAGGTGAAGTTTCAGAAAAAGGGGATGATCTTTGGAAGCTAATGGACTAATAAATGAAAATTATTATTAAAATATGTTTTATTAACCTCTCTTGGATGTGAGTTAGGGTTATGCCATCTTTTAAGGAGCTTGGAGGCATTTTGGGCTCATTTCAGAACTTGATTTTTGCTCATTTCTTTGTTATTCTTCAGAGGCTGCCAAACCTGTAGAGAAGGAGACCCAAGAACGGGAGTTTGCAGGTTTCTAGGGAGACCCAAGAATAGGAGTTTGTAGGTTTTTAGGAAGGCTAAGAATGGTATTTTGAATCCATTCCATGTGCATGCTCATACAGAGTTTGCCTTTGTGCTGAATAGTGCAGATTTGTGAGTTTTCGGGTGTATTTTTTGGTATGAGTTTGGTGTTTTCAGTTGAGTATTTCATATCAGTTTGGGTTGCTGCTGTATTTAAAACTTTAAGATGTTAAAATAGAGCTAAATATATGTATTGGTATGTGATTAAACTTTTGAGATATATTATTAGTGTTTTGTGGTGTTTTCGGGTATTTTTGTGTTAATTTTGGGAGCCCGATGAGCATAGTTTTTGTCCTACATTTGTGAGTTGTTGTGTAAAGGCTATAAAGATCTGGAAATATCATTTTGTAGTCTCTTATGCTGCTGAAATTTCTCTAAAAATGTTCATTTTCAGATTTATTAATAATTTGTGAAGTTGTGAAGTTTTTTAGCACTATTTTGGACATACTCGATTTGGGTTTATTTGAAAAATTGGTGGATCTTTGTAATATTGGTTGTTTGGTTTTAAAAATCTGATTTGAAGCTTGAAATATCATGTAAAATCAGAAAAGGGACATTTCAGTGGTATTAGAGCCATGATCTTGCCAGCCTGAGGGTTTGTAGAAGCGTGCATGTCAGTTTTGACAACTACCCAGATCTTGCATGTCAGTTTTGACAACTACCCAGATCTTGCATGTCAGTTTTGACAGCTACCTAGATCTTGCATGTTAGTTTTGACACTACCTAGATCTTGCATGTCAGTTTTGACAACTACCCAGATCTTGCATGTCAATTTTGACAACTACCCAGATCTTGCATGTCAATTTTGATAACTACCCAAATCTTGCATGTCAGTTTTGATAACTACCTAGATCTTGCATGTCATAATTTATGATTGCATGTTGCTTCTAATCAGCTACATGTCAAAATTTATAGTTGCATGCTACTTCTAATCATTTGCATGTTAGTTCTTGGTGAATTTCGTGGTTGCATGTTGCTTCTAATCAGTTGCATGTCAAAATCTATGGTTGCATGCTACTTCTAATCATTTGCATGTTATTTCTTGGTGTTTGAAGAAGTTATATCCTATTGGGGTTACACTCTACTTTATCTAGAATGGACAGGTATAGTACAGAGTCTCAGAGGACACAATCTTGGACAATTGATATCCAGAGTCAAAACAGTAGAAAGGATGGTTATTTAGACATTTGAGATAAACTTATGAAAATAAGCCATGACATGTCTGAATAGTTGGTTGAGCACCATCGTATGATGAATGACATGTTGTCTGACCCAGCTAAGGTGGATAAGTTGACTGGATTTCTATTTGGCAGATTTTCTCACAGGGCAGATGACACAATTACCAAGAACTTGCATGAGGAGTTTGAGAAACTAGCTTATAGCCAGGCAAAGGTCTCAGATTCTACTCTGCCACAGGAGGTAGTGAGTTTAGATGATGATTATGAGGATGTTGTTGTGCATGATGGTGAGATACCTAGTAGAGATGAGCAGACATTGAGCATTCATGACTTTGCTGAGAAAGAGTACCAGGCACAGTTAGATGCTTCATCACATGAGGTTGAGGTAGGTAGTACTTCACATGATTTGTCCAACCAGCTGAAGGTGAACAAAGATAGTATTGTGACTTCATTATCTCATCATGACAGGATGCAGGATATGATAGAGGATCACATTCAGATGATTTAGTTACAGGGTAGACATAAGGGAGTTCAGGAAAAGTCTCCTTGTGTTGACTTATAAGCGATTAGGGAAGGAAAGGGAATGATGAAGTTGAGTTATTTACATCTTCTATCAAATCGTGACCATCTTCTTAGCCTTGTTGGAGACTATTCAGATGCCTTGAGGAGGAAGGAGGAGGAAGTTGATAGGCTTTCTCACGAGCTTGAGGACACTCGAGCTTCTTTGGTGAATACTCCATTGGCATTACAAGACTGGGAGAGACATGGGGATAAGCATGGCATGGAATTGAGTTTAGTTTCATCTTGCACTCCTAATACTTAGCTTTCTACGAATGGTAGATCATATGTGGACATTGATAATGTTGCGAGTTCATCTTACATTCACATCCAGGATATAGGGATAATGTCAGACAGGTATGTGGAATTAGTTGGTATTGGTCATATTACTCAAGTGAGGATTTTGCTTGAGTTACCAGCTGATTATAGTTTACTGATATGGACTCGAGATTGTTATATTGGCATTTGGGATTCAGTTGATTGGAAATCTTTAACACTTTTTGGTAGCAGTGATTGTTTGGGTGCTATCATGGATTTGATTAGTAGATTGCACCATGTTGTCTTTTCTTGTGCCAGGAGCTTATCTGATGTTGGTATTGTTTTTTATACACTGGTGTTGGGCTTTGTTCATATATCCAGTCGACCATACTTGCTGGAATGTGTTGATAATATTTCATATTTGGCAGTGTGTACAGATGAGTCCCAGGATCATATTGGCATTGATGACATCCAGGAGGATGCGGTGGGCAATTTTGAAGACTTAGTTTCCTTGGGTACAGAGGAGTTGGACAGCAGTGCTAATGTTTTTGATACTCCATATGTTGATATGAGCTTTAGATTTGATTCACAGGATATGGATGGTAATACTCTAGAGACTAGTAACTTTGAGGATACTCCTTTAGATAGTGCATCAGAGGAGATTTGTAGGAGACAGTCAAGCCAGTGCCATCATGTGTCTAATCAGTTAAGAGTTAGTGACCGAGACGTTGCTGTCACTTGCCAGCATTTCGATGATGCTAGTCAGTTGTTAGCAGTTTATGGATGGGGTCCTCCTACTAGTGATGAGCAGGAAGACAGTTATCTTTCCTTGACAGAGATCCACTCTTTATGGGAGGCTATTCAGATTTTGAGACAGAATTATATGCAGTTGGTAGCCGACACAGATTATCTTATGGAGTGGGGCAGTACAGGATATGATGCATTGTTGGCCAAGGAAGATGAGGTGAGTGAGCTTACTGAGCAGCTTGAGGTGACTTCTGAGATTCTTGAGAGTACACACTTGGCTTTCAAGGAGTCACAGTTTCATTTGGCTAAGGTGACCATGGAGTTAGAGCAGCTACATTCTTTACTTGATTCTATACAGTCACAGTCAGCTAAGGTGAGTGAGCTTGGCTTTCAAGGAGTCACAGTTTCATTTGGCTAAGGTGACCATGGAGTTAGAGCAGCTACATTCTTTACTTGATTCTATACAGTCACAGTCAGCTTATGGAGTGGGGCAGTACAGGATATGATGCATTGTTGGCCAAGGAAGATGAGGTGAGTGAGCTTACTGAGCAGCTTGAGGTGACTTCTGAGATTCTTGAGAGTACACACTTGGCTTTCAAGGAGTCACAGTTTCATTTGGCTAAGGTGACCATGGAGTTAGAGCAGCTACATTCTTTACTTGATTCTATACAGTCAGCTGTGGTGTTTGGTGATCCGAGGATGTCCATGGCCGAGATTGTCAGAGACAGTGGAGATGGGGATGCATCCATCCTTGATACTAACATTGGCATATCAGGTTCATTCCCACTAGAGTCAGGTTCAGTTGAGTTGGGTGTTGTAGCAAATTGTTGTATGCCTAACGTGGTGGTGGCCTCTAGTACTAATGGCACAGAGACTAGAGATGTATCAAAGATCATGTGTGATGTTGGTGAGTTGGTAGTTGGCATGGTTCCTGCTAGTAATACTACTCCCTTGGTGATATCTTCGGAGGTAGTAGTCAGTTCCAACATGGTTAATGATCAATTGCAGTTAGTTTCATCTGGATTACAGTCTAAGCCACTAACTGAGATTGGTGCATTCTATCGGCATTACACTGTGAGGTACGCTCATCAATTTACCTTTGATGACCATGTTGATGAGATGATGATACAAAGATGTACTTTGGTTCCTAGTGCTTGTCATCAGTTATGGGATAGTTTGACGTCTTGGGATGAGAGTTGTGATGGGCATGACATGGTGATAGGTTCTGCAGTTGACAGCTTGATAATACATGACTTAGAGTAGGAGTTTGGGAGTGATGCTTCAGCAGTTGTTGTTACTGATTCTACTCTTTTGGCTATGACATCTCCTAGCTTAGCTGGTAGTCAGTCACAGTGGGCTATATCACTTGTTCATGGAAAATTTGGTTTGGGTTCCATTTCTTACTCTTTATCTTGTGATGTCTTTTCACCATCAACAGTGCATGGGAGTTATGGTTATGAGATAGTGGCCAGTGATTTGCAGAGTTGTGTTGACTATAGGAGTTGTACAGTGTGTGGATTCTCCATACTTGGAATACTTTCATTCGAGAGCATTCACCATTGTTGCAAAGTTGGATTGTACATTCGGTATAGGCCAGTGGGATGCCTTGATGGTATTTACTGTGTTGGTAGTTTGATTTGTCCACTTTACTTGGGTTTTGATGTTCTAAGAGTTTGTGTCTCATGGGTTTTTTACTGTGGTAGTGGTGATCTTGGAGTTGGGTTGAGTTGTAATTGTCAATTTGATTATGGATTCCTCTTGGTTATATTGCAAAGGATATTGCAGGAGCCTGTGTTAATTGGCAGTAGTATAGTTCATGACTACATTTGGGATCCAGGTGGATTGATTGGTTTATTGTTCAACCATTTCTTGAGGACAAGAAATATTTGGGAGGGGAGGACTTGTCATGTCCCCTTTTCAAATAATTAAAAATAATAATCTTTTTCTAAGGCAAGCAGACCCAAAAAGGTGAAGTTTCAGAAAAAGGGGATGATCTTTGGAAGCTAATGGACTAATAAATAAAAATTATTATTAAAATATGTTTTATTAACCCCTCTTGGATGTGAGTTATGGTTATGCCCTCTTTTAAGGAGTTTGGAGGTATTTTGGACTCATTCCAGAACTTGATTTTTGCTCATTTCTTTGTTATTCTTCAGAGGCTGCCAAACCTGTGGAGAAGGAAACCCAAGAACGGGAGTTTGCAGGTTTCTAGGGAGACCCAAGAATGGGATTTTGCAAGTTTCTAGGAAGGCTAAGGATGGGATTTTGAATCCATTCCATGTGCATGCTCATATAGAGTTTGCCTTTGTGCTGAATAGTGTAGATTTGTGAGTTTTCGGGTGTATTTTTTGGTATGAGTTTGGTGTTTTCAGTTGAGTATTTCATATTAGTTTGGGTTGCTGCTATATTTCAAACTTTAATATGTTAAAATAGAGCTGAATATATGTATTGGGATGTGATTAAAATTTTGAGATAGATTATTAGTGTTTTGTGGTGTTTCCGGGCATTTTTGTGTTAATTATGGGAGCCCGATGAGCATAGTTTTTGTCCTACATTTGTGAGATGTTGTGTAAAGGCTATACAGATCTGGAAATGCCATTTTTTAGGCTGTTATGCTGCTTAAATTTCTGTAAAAATTTCCATTTTCAGATTTATTAATAATTTGTGAAGTTGTGAAGTTTTTTGGCACTATTTTGGACATACCCGATTTGGGTTTATTTGAGAAATTGGTGGATCTTTGTAATATTGGTTGTTTGGTTTTAAAAATCTGATTTGAGGCTTGAAATATCATGTAAAATAAGAAAAGGGACATTTCATGATCCCTTCTCAAGGAGAGATCAACAAGGTTGCATCCATTGGGATGACTTACATAAATTAAATGGGTGTCATGCCCAAAATTTAAAGGGCAAAACACAACAAACATTTTTTTTTTTTTTATAAAGGTTAACTAAAGGATAGTATGTATAGACCTGCACTCTGTTATGAGTGTTCAATTGAACTATGGGGTGGCTGGAATACAAAAATTCATGTTTCCTCAAGGTTATAAGAAATTTTCTCATTTGATCATTGGGTTGAAGATGGTTAATCTTAGTTGATGTGGAAGAATTTGTTTTCATTCAAAATACTATATTTCCAATTTTCAAGGGAGACCAAATTAGTTTTCTATCATTTTTTGGAAATGTAAGAGGTATATGATGTTATCCTTATGAACTACACATCCTAACCTTAAATTAAGACATTACGTATATGAATGTAAAGATGTTTTATACTAGTCCTAGATGTTCCAATACCACGTTGTCTTACCAGATATATATATACTTAACCTTAACATCCTTTTCCCAATTATTTTCTAGTGTATAGGTACTAATATTTAATGAACTTCTTACATTGTATCCTTTATGAACTTCAACTAAATTTATGTTTTTTGACTAGGTATTTATAATCGATTTTTAATTATTTATTCTCCAAATTTTTTATAACGCATTACCATTTACTAACCCTTTATCAATAATTCACATCTTAATAATCCTAACACTAAATTAATTAGGCATACATGCATTTAATAAGTTTTTCTTATAGCAAATAATCTACGCTAGCTTCTTTATATTAATCAACATGCAAATCAACTTCTTTCCACGTATCTTACTACTAGTAGGATACTTTAAACTACAAAAAAATTATGCTCATATTTCAAAATGTATATATTTAATAACATCAAGAGGTATCCATGTTATTTTATATTTGAATATTTCCTAATTTCATATTCTTACTAAGAACCTACTCACTAACATAGATCCAATATAGTACTTATCACTGAAATAAGAAAAATCATATTGAATATATATGAAATTAATTCCTAAGCTAAGGTAATTTCCCAAATAAGCTCTATCATAACTAACCCCATAACCCAATTAAGAATCACACCATTATTATTATTGGATGAAATTAATTAGAAATTAAAACCCAATTAATAATTACTCGCTATCTCCTAAGTTTTAATCCTTTAAGAGGTTCTACAACTATACTATACTTTCCTACCTACTATCCTATTTTACCACCTTACTATACTAAAGTGATAGTTAAATAAATTAAAAGAAGACAACATAATTTTTTTGTTTGACAACTTAATCCTATTTATTTAAATGCATATCTTAATGGCTTCCTAAAATAATACTATACAATTACTAGCTCTCCAATTGATAATATTTCCTACTCCTTTTCCATGCCTTCTTTTTACATGTTTTTCAAAAAAAAAAACATATTTACCTACACTCCCTACCCCCTAGGCACCTACCCCTTTTCATCCTAAGTCTACTCTCCCCCTTCCTAAGGCACCATATCACCTAGTGTGAGCACATTTCCTTTGTACCAAGGATGAAGGTACTCAAGGTGGGGTATTATGACTTAGGTCAAAGAAAGGAAGCTTTTGTCTCATTTCACACGTGACAAGAAGATGTATGAAGTGCCTAGAGATATGATGTTATTGACATGGCAGGGAGGTGAGACATTACATAAGGCATCCAAGTACCTTCAAGAGTGTTAATGAACCTTTCTTTAACTAGGTTGAATTTTTTCTTGTCTTTGGTTTAATTGAAACATAGCGCCTAAGTATCTCTTCCTTGTATAGGTGCTTAAGTCTTCTTTTCTTGGATTCTTTCCCATTCTAAAACATGGCACCTATAACATTTAGGTTTGTTATTTGTGATTTTTTTTTTTAGGTTTTTTTTTATATAGATATAATTATATGGTACCCCTCCTTTTACCTAATTCTAAGGGGTGAGTGTCTAGGTCTCTGACTTGTTATGAATTTTTTTTTTTGATATTGTGATGCAAGGGTCACATGACTAATGAGTCTTTCCTCACAAGTATTTATGAGCTAGGTATCTATTATTGTTTGAGTCTTATCTCTTAACACATGTATTATTTTATAAAATTCTATGCACAAGATTCCAAGTATATTCTGACTGAATAAAATATTAGTCTGTAATAGGCATCCACTATATTTTCTCATCCCCATACAAATTCCAAAGAGGTAAAATGTACACCAACAACATAATTTTTCTCATAGATTTTAGACTATATATTATGCTAAAGTTAATCTCTCCTATGTCTACTATGAACATTTAAGGAATAGAGTTGGTGACATGTTGATGTTATCTAGTCTAGGGATTTATTGATATAATTCTAGCATCAATTTTTAACAAAATAATGTACAAGATCAATTACAAATTTGTTTCTATAAATAAGTTGAATTACATATGGTTTTTCTTAATAACATGAATCATTTCATATGATCTCTTTGAAAAGCAAGAACTCTCATTTCTATTATAGCAATTACATAACAAAAAAATCTTATAAAGAAATCACTCTAATTTTCAATAGCTATTCATTACAATACTTATCTCACATGAGGATTCCTTAGGGCTTACTGATGGATTACAAAATCTAGGAAAGAACAATGAGCTAATTTACATTACTTCAATATGTTTCCCCATAATATTAGATATTATTTTGCATGAATGATCCTTTCTTTCCTACACAACTATGATAGTGCCACAATCTTTCTCTTGAAAAGACTACTATATACAAATCCTCAAAAAATCACCTCACACATTCACAACAATATGCAATAGGAAGTAATCCTTTTCACAAATACAATGAAACATTAATGGAAACTTAACATCACAACATATTATGAGATGACATGGAAATTATTAGGCTATCCACAATACTTGATTCCTCCACATTGCCAAGGGTAAAACCCTAATCTCTTCAAAGGATCTACTTTCTCAAAACCTACAAAACAACACAAAACTTGGAACCATGGAGGCTCACCTCCCATCCTAGGCTTATATGAAGCCACCCACTGAGCAGGGGAAACAATATTCAAATTGGGTTTCATTCCAATCTTAAAAATGCATAAACATCACATTTCAACACTTGCATGATACCATCCCAAGGGTATTTCACAAAGGTTCACTAATGGAACCTTGAACATAGGGTGAAGGTGTGCTTTCAAATAGGATACTTACCATATCATACCATATCTACGATAAACAATTTTTCATGCCCTTTTGGGGCTTTTCACAAATTAACAAATTCCATGCGCTTTCGGGGCTTCCACAAACATCCTCCAAACATACTACCAATAGTTATAGCTTCCTTGAAGCCCATACTCCATTAACTTCCTTTCTACACCATATTTCCCTTATCACCCCCAAAGAAAAATATGAATGAATATGGCATACAATGGAGCCCATACTCCAAGGTTCTCAACTATATTTCAAGCCCAACTAAGCCCTTCACCCTGGACTTCTCTTCGCTTCCCAAAAGGTGAGTGAAGCCCTCACACCAAAAACAACACTCATGCATAAAATCATGGAAACTCAAAAAAAAGGAGAACAATGAAAACCCAAACTTCATGTTCATCACAACACAACACAACACAACATGATACAAGATGATACCACACATTTTTCTTGCAATGCCATTCTCCATACCTACATACTCATGAATGCAATACCAAGATTCAAATTCAAAATGGAAGAAGTTTCACTACATGGTAAGAACACCAACCTTGAATTTCTTTGTAAAATGGTAATGAAAGGTTGTAGAAGATCTCCCTCCAAGCTTCCAAACCCTAAGAGTCTCTAAACTTAGAGAGTGGTTGAACACTACACTAGTTTATCCAAGACTCTCTAAAAAGGCTTTTTCCCTAACTATTTTGGCAAAAACACCAAGCCACCTCCTCTTACCAACTTGTCTCCCCCTAAGTTTTCTATTTTTGACTTAGTGGAAACATGGGAAAGAGCTCATGTGACAACTCCATTTTCGAATTGATGGAAGGAAGAATTGGTAAAGGGCCCCCCTAGGCTATCTAGGCATTAATATGGTCAAAATTAGACTTTGAACATGTTATACTATCATATGGGTAGCTTATTTTCACACAAAAGACACTTTGGGACCACCTAATGACCCTTCAAAACCATAATCAAGTCTACTTTTGAATTTCCTTTGATTGTGACCCATCCTATCCCTTGTCAAGTGGGTTTACTTAGTCATTAACAAGGTAATTAGTTTTAGGGTAAAATGCCACCATGACCAAACCCTAGATGATATGTCATTAACACAAAAAATCCACAAGTGTCAAGTGACACATAAAGACACATTCCACATCATCATGACATGTCCCTAATGCATCTTTATGATTAAAAATTTCTCACACATGCAAGCTTACATTTATGAAATAAAATACATCACAACGAGGCTTTTGAATCTTCCAAAGATTCACCTTGGCTAGACTGTGTTCACATAAGTTTGGACCTATTTTCTCCCAAAATTTTCCATGGTTCCACTTCCTACACACTAAACTCAAAGATCATTAGTCCAAGGAGGTCATATAAAATACATATCATAAATGCATAAGAATTTAAATGTTATGTAATCTATATTAACATAATTCAATGGAATTCCTTTACTTAATCATTTCAATATAACATTCAAAATGTTAAAATATCAAAATCTAGACATCACATTAGTATCAATCAAAAGATCAACTAGCATTTTGAATCACATCATAATTCATTTCTTATCATAATGATGAAATGTTGAATCTATAATATTAAATTAGCCAACATGAAGATTAGTTCCAAATACATATTTTAGGTCAAAATTATTAGAATGTAAGCATCTTAACTAATATCCCTTGATTTAGTTAAATATATTTTGGTTGCTAACATTATCCCACTATCATTATGAGATAATACATTATGAAGTGTATCAATTATTTTAGGTAACGGGATGTTTGCATAGTCATGTTGATCCACCTCACAATAGGTTTATCATAGTTATGCTCTAGGCCATGCTTAGGAATAATATATTCAAACTAAGGACAATTATTTTCCTGCTATGAGGTGCATTTAATCTTGTCAACCCAAGGACGTATACTTGAAATGGTTGACACAATATGTGCACTGGGTCTCTTAATGAGTCACTAAGCTTATGCTACAGGAAAGTAAAATACAAGGAAAAGAACTTACACTATTGCTACAAGAAACTAACACACTTAACTCTATGAATACTAGAAATATAATGAAAGGATAAGAAATATTCCAACTCAGTTCATCCATAATAACTATTCTCACATATGTTGTAGGAACATTCAAAAAGTGTGATGCTACATGAAGGAACTTACAACTTCTAATTATGAAACTAAGAATGCTTCGAAGTAAATATATTCTATCCTAATCTAATCCACCTTCCAAGTGGGTCCCCTTGGTCAGCTTTAATAAAATACTAACACAAGATAGAAGCCAAAAACTATTTCATTAGATTTCAAAAATTCATTACATAACACAGAACTATAAAAACACGACTGTAAAAGTTAACAGTCTGTTCTCTTAAACTATTTCTTCTAACTAGTTAAAAAACTTAACACACTTGGGTTGATTCCTATATATATAGGAAATCAACACTTATTCCATAATAGAAAAGTAAATGACCTAGATTTAAATCCACAAGAGAGAAAATAGGAGGATAACAACTAAAGGTGGGAAGAGGGAATAATAGCTTAAGGCAGGAATAATAAAGTTTGAACATCCACTTGCCAAAGAAGAAATGAAGAGAAGGTAATAAGTCTTCATAGCTTCTCCTTACTCATTGCCATGTCTTCTGGAACCATTGTAACTTTCATTCATCGTCGCTACTCCTTGTGTTCTCTTCTCCTTGAATGTTGTTGGCACTTTAACTTTTGAATTCCTCCAATCATCTTTCAGTCTTCATTAATAGGTTAGTTTCAATATAAAGACATGTTTGCAAATAAACATTTATCAAATTAAACTCAAATATAGGAACACACATTTTGATAACTACATGAAATACTGCATACTGTATATAATATTAGCAAAAGATGGCATAGTTTCTACCCATAGTTTTATCATAGGTTTGATAAAAATAGGTCCAAAAATGTTTTGACAAAGATAAAATAGAGTATCAACAAAGTATCTTAAAACTATCATAAAATAAAGGAAAATTTTGGTCTCATCATCTGCCCCCTACTAAACTAATGCTTGTCCTCAAGCATTGCACTTCCTCGTTAATGATCTGAATTGTCCAACATGTATCATTCCTTTTTTATTGCTCTTGAAAGTGTAGTAAAATCCTCTAGTTCTCTTCCACACTTCCTTTCTATGATTTTCCTGAAGCTTGTCGAGTCTATCAACATTGATGTCATACAAAGGCCACAGGAACATTGGAGGTTGCATGGTTAGGGGACACCACAACTCTAGTCTGGCTTGCTTCCCTGACTCTAAATAATTTGGAACCTTGTGAAGTGCTACCTCCAAGTTAATGGGACTGTGTGGTTCTAACTTTTAAGAGATTTAGGCAGTCTAGCCCATCTGCCCCTTGCACTAGTCATAGCTCTCTGAAAAGCAAAGTAGGGTAGATTTTCATAATCAACATAAAATTTAGCTCTATTAGAAAAGATCTTATCCATTACTTCTAGATTCTTCTTTCCATAGGCTAATGTGAACCGATCCCTGAGCACTTTATCTGGCTTGCTACTCTCTTCTCTTAAAGGCAAAGGTTCTATCCTTTCCTCATCCTTGTAATTATTTAGTTTCCTATCATAATTTTCTTCATTGGACATCCAGGACATGAGAGCTCTTAAGAGTCTAATATAGTCCATAAAATTCTTGTGCTGATTTGAACTCTGCATTAATATTCTTAAGAGTTAACATTAATTGAAAAAAAAAAATTGTTCTTTCAAACAGAGAGCATAAACTCTTGGTGATAGTCTACAAGCAAGGGCCTGATCAGCTAGCTTGAGGGCATGGTCCATTCATTGTTGTTGGCTTGCTAACTATTCCTTTAAATTTTCAATTTCATCACCTTGAGATACTATAATCTTATTCATCTTTTTCTTCTCTTCTTTCCACAAGGCTTCAACAAATAGATGATGTCTATACAACTAAAAAAGGGTTTCTATAGTGTGATAGAACCACTGTCTTCTTCATAATCTCTTTTCCTTTTTCTCCATTCCTACCATAAATTTTCTACAAAACTAGTAATCCATGTTGATCTATGGGGAACAAGGGGAGTGTTTGGATCAACATAGTTAGGAATTATTTCATCCCTACAGCTGGAAGTACCTGGTGGGTCTGCTAGGGTATCATCTAGATTTTCTTTTATTTCATCCCTACGTTCCTCAATAGGATTTTTGGGAATACTTGTAATCTTAGGATGGGGAGGAGAATGATCAAAAAAAATGTGCATAGGGGATTCCTTGGTGGATGCTTTAGACAATGTAGAATCTTTAGAAACTTGCCCTCTCATCCTAGGGCTTCTCCTTACAGGGGTTTCCTCTTGTATCATGGCCTTTTGCCTACTTTTCCCTTTGGGCATCTCTACTACAAGAGTGGGTACTGTAGGACTTTTCTTTGTTCTCTTTTGTCTTACAACTGTAGGGTTTGACTCTTCCTTTCCCTGAATAGAGATTTCTTCCTACAGTTTATGTTTCCTCTTAGCTCTGCTATTAGTAAGTTTCAGTATCTCTTGCATAGGTGAAGACACATTTTCTTGGACAAGGATAGTTTCTTGCACATTTTCTTGGGTCTTTTCAACTTTTTCCTCTTAGGTATTGTGTTTAGTAGGTTCACTAATTGGAGCTACATTTTCCTCACTAGGTTGTTCACTAGGGGTAGCTTGGGGTTGCAAAGTTTTCACTTGCACAAATTCTTCCCATGTCATGGGAGATACATCCCTAAGCGACCTCTCTATCAATAACTTGATTAAAGCATGATGAGTAATAGAATTATCTTTTCCTTTTTGAGTCTCTTCCACACTAATACAAAGCATATTATACAAGAAATTTGGAATATTTATTGCAAGATTATGCCTTACACAAATAAGTAATTTGAAATGGTGTGCATGCAAGTATGAGAATTTGCCTTCGCATGTAAAATACCTGATTATGTGCATGGCTAATTCATTGTATGGTGGTGACAGTGACATTCTCTTGCAACCTTTCTTTGTAATGTCCATTTGAGGTTCAGGTAGCCTAGTGAATTAAGCTCTTGCTAACCTCACTTCATGTGCATTGGGGTAATTTTCTCCAACTGCAGGCAACCCAGTCACTTCAGCAATGCATTCCTCTATTGCAATCATCTCTAAACCCCAAATAGAAGCTTCACCCTCATTGAATGTCCTTGTAAATTCTGCGACAGCCTTCTCATCAAATGTAGTCAAACTTAGAAAATACCCTAGCCATTGGCATGCATTAATCCTTCTCACAGCTTCTACATCTGAGAGTAACATAGTGTGTTCCACTGGTTCTCTCCTCTACGATTGTCTACCCCTTCTCTTAGCACTTCCTCTATTTACTCTGTTTTCCCCTTTTGAATTCAAGCTTCAAACTACTTCGTTATTTTGCAGACTTAACTCACACGTCTTTGTTTAAACCAAGCAATTAATGTCATAACAAATTGTTATTTGCAATAGTATGACTTTTAATGAAGGAAAATCATAAATATGTGTGAGAATTATCCAAAAATAGGTTTTGGATCACATAAATTTAAACATTAGTCGTACATAAATTTAAACATCAGTCACATCATAGCTTGACACAGAAAATCATTCAAAAAAATAGGGAGTATGACACCTCACTTGTGTACTTATGGAAATTAATTTTCATTAATGAAGGGAATGCAAAGATTTGGAAAAGTCTTTACGGATAAATAGAAATTCCATTGGATATTAGTGACCTTCTCTGCCCCCTGCTAAATTTGGACAAGTGTCCTCACTTGTCAAACCTAGTATGGGTAAGGGACTGGCATAATGTCACCATCATATAAACTATGCAGTATTAAACATAATTTATAAAATTTGTAGACCATAAGTGAATGATAATGTGAAAATGTTATACATGTTGATCTGATTATCACATGTACCAAAAAAGTGGCAAAAGTGATATCATCATCGGTAGCATCCATCAGCATCTCGCGGGGTTTATTGAAAACATGAGAAATTGATGATGTGGAAAGTGGATGGATGGAAGATAAAGAAATGAGATGAGGTGGATGGGTGGAAGGTAGAGAGATGAGATGGAAAGAAAAAGTGAATAGAAAAGTGAACTTTATGTGAACATAAAGTCTTTATTATGAGCATGAACAAAAAGGCTAATGTTGAAGAGTGGTAGTTGGAAGGTTAACACCTTTGGCTACAGGAAGAATTACTTGATTTGTGTTTGAATCCAGAAGTTGAAACTGTTGTAGGAAGTCTGCTTTTGTTTGGGGCCGCTTGTATAATTTCAATCTGTGACCATTGACTAATAGTTTGAAGGGTACCGGATCAATGGTAGTGAGTTGAATAGCTCCATTATCAAAGACATGACTAATTTCATATGGTCCTTGCCATCTTGTCTGCAGCTTTCCTAGCATATCTTTAAATCTAGAATCATATAATAGTGCCTAGTCACAAACTTGAAATTGTTTACTGATAATATGAGAATCATGCCATTGTTTCTATATTAGTTTAGTATTTTCCAAAGAAACTTTGCACATCTCATCCAAAGAGTTAAGATGTAGGAGACATTCCCTTTGTGCTACAAATCTAATGCCAATGTTGTCTTTAGAGTTTTATGTTCAAATTCAATTGGAAGCATTGGTACCTTACCATATAAGAGCTCAAATGGTGTGAATCCTGTAGTAGTATTCTAGGTTGTTCTATAAGCCCAAACAACTTCTTGTAATGTGTTGGTCCAATCCCTACAGTGCAAATGGATTGTTTTTGTTAAGATGTTCTCTAGCTCACAGTTTGTGACCTCTGCTTGTCCATTAGCTTGAGGGAGATAAGTACTAGATTTCCAGTGCCTAATATTATACTATTTCATCAACTCTAAGATTAGATTAGAGGTGAATTGTGTACCTTGGTTAGTGACTAGCTCCTTGGGTACACCATAGCGAGTAAAGATCTCTTCATACAAAAATTCAACAACTTTTTCATCATGAGCATGCTTGATAGCCTTAACTTCAACTCATTTGGTTGAGTAATCAGTGCACACAAGAATATAAGATTTCCCATTAGGTGGAGGATCAATTGGTCTAATGAAGTCCATGCCCTATTTGTCAAATGGTGCTAATGCTATCTAAGGATTAAGAGGCATTTCATCTATTCTTGTTGGTTGACCCATCCTTTGACACTTGTCACATTTCCTTGTATAGTTGACTGCATCCCTGTGAAGTGTAGGCCAATAATAACCAGTTGTCAAGATTTTGAAAGATGTTCTTTTTGCTACAAAATATCGTCCGTAGGGTTCATTATGAAATGCATGTAGAATGTCATATGTCTCATCTTCTCTCACACATCTTCTCATAACTTGATCAAGTCCAGTGTAAAAAAAGAGATTATGTATCTAGAAAAAATGGAAACTTTTCTCCACAAGCAGCTTCTTTTCCTTGTAAGAAAAATGTACTCGTATTTTATTGGCTGCAATGTAGTTAGCAATGTTTGCATACCATGGAGTTTGAATAGCAATATAAAACAAATGCTCATCTAGAAATGCATCATCTACCAAAGCAGTGTCAGTATCATCATGATGGATTCTTGATAAATAATTAGCTACAACATTGGCTTTTCTAGGCTTATCAATAATAGTTATATCAAATTCTTGCAACAATAGTAACCATCTTGCTAAACTACCTGTTATGGAAAGTTTTTTCATGAGATATTTAATTGCTACATGATCAGTATGAACAAATACGGAATAGCCAGTTATGTAATGCTGAAATTTTTTGAGGACATAAACTATTGCTAGCAATTCTTTTTCAATCATAGTGTAGTTTAACTCTAGGCCATGAAGGCTCTTACTGATATAATAGATTGCATTTTCAAGATTTTGGGATTGTTGTGCTAGGAATGCACCTATGGCATAATCAAAGGTATTTTTATATATATGGAAATGTAAATTCCAATCAGGGCCTTGTAAAATTGGGGTTGTAGTCAGGAGTTTCTTAAGCTATAGGAAGGCTTCATCACATTCAGATGCCCAAGTAAATTCAACTTCTTTTGTGAGTAACTTATACAAGGGACTAGCTATTTTGTTGAAATCTTTTATGAAACATCTGTAATATCTAGCATGACCTAGAAAAGATTGTACATCTTTTCACTTTATAGGTATGGGCAATGTTTGAATTACCTCTATCTTAGCTAGATCCACTTGTATTCCTATAATGGATATGAAATGACCAAGTACTACACCTTCTTGCATAAGCATGAAACACTTTTCACTATTAAGTGCCAAATTATGTTATTGACATTTGACCAAAACCTTTTCAAGTTTCACCATTGCTTTCTCAAAAGTGACTCCAAATGTTGTGAAGTCATCCATGTAGATTTCCATACAATCATGTGATATATCAACAAAGATGCTAATAATAGCTCTTTGGAACATTGCAGGAGCATTACATAGACCAAATTGGTAAAATAGAGTATGCAAAAGTACCCCATGGACATGTAAATGTGGTTTTGTCTTCATCTTTAGGAGAAATATTGATTTGATTATAGCCACTATACCGATCTAGAAAAGAGAAATACTTCTTTCCAGCTAGTGTGTCCATAATTTGATCTATGAATGGTAAAAGAAAGTGATCCTTTTTGGTAGCTTTGTTCAATTCTTTGTAATCTACACAAATTCTCCATTTTCCTCCCTTTTTAGGTACTATGACTGGGGGTGACACCCATCTACTATCAGGTATAGGATAAATAAAACTAGCATCAAGTAATTTTTGCAATTCAGTTTTAACTATCTCTTTAAGGCTTGGATTTATCCTTCTCTAGGGTTGACATAGTGGTAGATAGCCTTCATTGATGTATATCCTATGAGTGCATAGTGTAGGACTTAGCCCTTTCATATCACTATAATTCCATGCAAAGGCCTTTTCATGCCTTTGAAGCAATTCTTTTAACTGTTCTATCTGTGTGGGTGTTAACTTAGGATTAACATGGAGATTATGACCTCTAGTTAGTTCAACAGTGATGGTGGACTCTATCATAGTAGTTTCAGAGATTGGACTTGCTTCTAATTCACAAGGTAAAAGTGGATAAAGAATTTGAGGTTCTTTGAGAAAAGTACAATTCTTATCACATTCCTCGTATGTTATTAATTCCAACACAGAACTTTCAGATATATCTTTTTCTACCACACAATTGTTTGTTAGTGAGGATACTCTGAAGTACTGAATCTTCCTCTTGCAATTTTAGAAAATACTATTTATCCAACATCATGTGTTGTACTATAGATTTTAACTCTTCTTCTTCATCTCCTAAATCTATCCAAACAGATGTACTTAGATCTGGTAATGGTTGGGCTAGAGGATATAAATCAAATTTCTTTATTGCTTGGCCATTTGATATGGTCATATTCCTTGATCTATAACTTATGTTTGCATTGACTGTGGCTAACCATGGTCTACCTAAGATGATAGGATAACTAGATAGATTAACTTTCGAGGATAAAATCATGAAGTCTGCAAGGTATTCCAGGGAATCTAAGGTTACAAGTATGTTTTCTATCATCCCATCAGGGGTAATAGTAGAACTATCTGCAAGTTGCAGAATTATTGTTGTAGCTCTTAGTCCTTCTATTTTCAACTTCTTCATGGTATCCTTGGTCATAAAATTTATAGCAGCTCCAAGATCTATTAAAGCATTTTTAAAAAAATGACCATTTATACTGACATTCACTACTAGACTTCTTGGATCAGAATATTTTGGTGTATTTAATTTCCCTAGCATGATGTCAACCAGTTGTCCCACAACATGGATTATTGTGGGGTCCTTTTTCTTCCTTCCAAGTTTCTTCAAGCAGGCTTCCCTAATAGCTTTTCCATAAATTGGGACATCTTTAATGGCTTGAAACAAAGGTATTTGGACATGCATGTTTTTCAACTGATCAACATTATTAAAAGGTTGTTCTTCTATTTGTTCATGTTTCTTTTGTATCAGCTTTTTTGGAAAAGGAGGTTCTACTATTGGTTGAGTTGGGGTTCACATAGTAACATTGGTGGAGTCAATAGTTTCAATAACTGAGGGATCTAATGTTGTAGGAGAGTCTGGTATTTCAATTATAAGAGGTGGTTTAGGTGCTAGTAAAGTTGTACCAGATCTCAAATGTATATCAGCAACATTCAGGGTGTAAGAAGGATACCACTGAGCATCAACACTATACATGGGCTACTATGGTTGTTGGCTATTTGGGTTTGGCTGAGGTTGTGTAGGTAATTGTGTTTTCTTTTGAGGTCCAAGATTTTTAGGTGGGGGCATTAGAGCAGGTGTATTTTGGTTAGGCCATTGTTGAGATCTTCTCCATTGATTTATACACTACCAATTCCCTTGGGGTGGTTACCATTAGTTCTGCTAGTCTTGCCAGTAGTTTTGTTAGTTTTTCCATTGGTTACTCTATTGCTTAGGCCAAGGTGGTTGGGAAGTCTAAGGCCATTGGGATTGTTGCTGATTGCTTTACCCAGCATTGTTTCAATTGGGTTGATTTTGTGGAGGACCTTAGGGATTATGGTTTTGCCATTGATTACCATATGAATTTGAATTTTTCAAGGGGTCCTGATGCATACCTTGATGTTGGGCCCATGGTCAGAATTGAGCAACAAAGAATACTTGCTCATCATCTCCATCTATCTTGACATACTCAATTGGAAGATGCTAGCTTTCAAGGCTTGAGACCAATTTACATTAGCAATCCTTCTTTTGCTTCTAGTAATGAGGGTAGTATTCAACTAGTTGTAACTCAGCTTCGGCTTGTTTCTTCTTTTTAGTCATTTTTTTCAGATGTGTACCAACATCATTGATGATATCTTGTTTGAAATTTGACAATAGGTTAGATATCTCAAGCCTTGAAATGCCTTGACTAATTCCTTTAGTGACTGTGGAATGAGGTCCTTGGCCTTTCTTCATGGTTGACCTTGAATAGTTCTAATAGGTCTTCTTGAGATCATCACGGGAAGCATGATATACATCACTACCAGCCATCAGGTCCAATGTTTCTAAACATTCATCATTCACAGCTCTCAGAAAAACTAGATTTTGTGAATCTTCAAACAAAGTGTGCTGAGGATTCTTCTGTAGTGTCTATGAGAAATGTGAAACATAATCTTCCAATGTTTCTTCCTCCTTCTATGATATCCCAAAGATATCATCTCCTCTTGAATTAGATGCTTTGCAATATTCTTTATATTTATCTAGAAATAGAGCTTGCATCTCATTCCAACTTCTTGTTGCATTCGCTCCTAAGCCCATGAACCATCATAGAGCTGATTCTTTCAAGGTTCATGGAAATAATTTAAGCTTATGGGAATTAGTGTTGTAGTCAAAAATATGACAAAGGTTATCAAATTCAAACAAGAAAGTATTAGGGTCTTCAGTTGCAAGGCCATAGAACTTTGGAAGAGTAGTGGGAGGTATGTTCTTAAGATTAGCATTGGTTATGAGACTTGGAAGAGGAAATGGAAAAGTAGGTTGTGCCATGACTGGAGGTATTAGATTATGAGGTTGCTTCTAAAAAGGAACATTAGGTACTAGATGATTAACAATTGGTGGATTCAAAGCAATCTTATCAAGAAAACTAGCCAAGACTTTAGTGAAGGGTTGAAGATGGCTTATATCTATTGGTTTAGCTCTTGATGATGATGTTGTGGGAAAAATAGGGCTTGTGTCTTCAAAATGTAACTCAACTTCTTCTTCTTCAATTTCTTTGTTCAAATTAACAGACTCCTATGGAAGAAATATGCCATATTCATCTTGTTGTCTTCCTCTTCGATGCATGCAATTAAACTTTTCACACTAGTGAAAGAAACTTCAAACTAGAGATTTCTAAAAAACTTTATCTAAGAACTATGACTCAAAAATGCTCCTAGCTTGACACCATCCCCAAAAATGGCACAATGAATGATCTGCCTCACAATAGGTGTATCATAGTCATGCTTTAGGCTATGCTTACGAATAATATATTCAAACTAAGGACTTTTTTCCTGCTATGAGGTGCATTTAATCTTGTCAACCCAGGGATGTATACTTGAAATGGTTGGCATAGTATGTGCAGTAGGTCTCTTAATGAGCCACTAAGCTTATGTTGTAGGAAAGTAAAATGCAAGGAAAAGAACTTACACTATTACTATAGGAAACTAACACACTTAACTCTATGAATTTTGGAAATACAATGAAAGGATAACAAATATTCCAACTCGATTTATCCACAATAACTATTCTCACATATGCTGCAAGAACATTCACAAAGTACGATGCTACAAGAAGGAACTTACAACTTCTAATTATGAAACTAAGAATGCTTGGAAGTAAATCTATTCTATCCTAATCTAATCCACCTTCCAAGTGGGTCCCCTTGGTCAGCTTCAATAAACTACTAACACAAGATAGAAGCCAAAAACTATTTCATTAGATTTCAAAAATTCATTACATAACACAGAACTATAAAAACACAACTGTAAAAGTTAACAGTCTGTTCTCTTAAACTATTTCTTCTAACTGGTTAAAAAACTTAACACACTTAGGTTGATTTCTATATATATAGGAAATCAACACTTATTCCATAATAGAAAAGTAAATGAACTAGCTTTAAATCCATAAGAGAGAAAATAGGAGGATAACAACTAAAGGCGAGAAGAGGAAATAATGACTTAAGGCAAGAATAATAAAGTTTGAACATCTGCTCGCTAAAGAATAAATGTATAGAAGGTAATAAGTCTTCATAGATCCTCCTTACTCACTATCATGTCTTCTGGAACCATTGCAACTTTCATATGACGTGTCTACTCCTTAACATTCTCTTCTCCTTGAATGTTGTTGGTGCTTTAACTTTTGAATTCCTTCAATCATCTTTCGGTCTTCATTAATAGGTTAGTTTCAATATAAAGACATGTTTGCAAATAAACATTTATCAAATTAAATTCAAATATAGGAACACACATTTTGATAACTATATGAAATACTGCATACTCTATATAATATTAGCAAAAGATGGCATAGTTTCTACCAATAGGTTTATCATAGGTTCGGTAAACATAGGTCCACAAATATTTTGACAAAGATAAAATAGAGTATCAACAAAGTATCTTAAAACTATCATAAAATAAAGGCAAATTTTGGTCTCATCACATGTCACATAGTTTTCATAATCCAACATAGAATAAATTGATTTTACTTTATTGGTCCATAAAATATTTCCTTATAACTACCAAGATATCCACCTAATTGACTTATTACATTACACAATATCAAGTTCTATCATTTAGACATTTATCCAAATTTGATAACAAGTTTCATCCTAGGACTATTGATATTATTCACAAGAGTGGGTGTTGATTTGTCTTTCCATAATAACCATCTAATTCAATTATTTTAAGAGGCCATAAAATATCACAAACCCATCGATGTAGTTTCTAATTTATGTCATCTTGAGCCTTTATTCCACATGTCTTAGCTTATCAACCTAGTGCAATTTGGAATATGGTACTTAATACGTCAATAACTAAAATATATACATCAGTCTAACTAGGTTAATATGTTCATTATAGATAAGAAAAATGTCAACCATGACATAATTAGATCCCAAAACCTTCTTACCATCATTTTTTCATAAGGCATATGGTAAAAATATATAATTCACATTCTAATACACTAGAGATAGAAATAGGACATTTCCTCCCTTACATTTTCTAGCTCTAACCCTATTTGTGTTATTAATATTTATAATAGGGTACTAGGGGAGGAGCTTTACAATGGGAGAGGCACTACACCATTGATCTGGCCTTTATTTGGCGATCTAGATTTAGTCCTTGAGCCATTTGACTTGTCAACTTTTCCATGTAGACACACAGATTAAATATCAACCATTGATTGGATTTCAAAAAGATTCATACCACCTTTGACCGAGTTCTTTCACCATCTCTGCATATTTCAATGCTCACTCTATATCAAACTCAATTGTTCTTTCTTCTAGCTTGTTCTCACAATCTACATATCATCTTTAAGCCTTAGCCCTTAATGTTCTCTATTGTCTTTTGTTCTGAATATGAGTATGATCTTTCCTTTGAATGCATCCTATCTTCACCATGATTAGGAACAAAGAAAGATGAATCAACTAAATATCTAGACCTTCTTCTCATCAGGGAAATACATAACAAACCTCCAAAACCTAATCACCGAGCCATTGGACTGGTGCATTGTTCATATGATTTCCTACATCAAGTTAACTCAAAGGAATGATGAGGAGAAAGGCCATCCTATGGGAAATCTAGTATCAAACTCAAGAAATTGACACTTGACTTGACTCAAAACCCTAGAGAAAAAAGATATGAACTAAAACTTGGGCAATAGAATGATTTTAATCTAGAGAAGTTAAATAATTTTTATGATAATTATGATGCTAATCAAAAGAGGAATTTGGAAGTACCTGTCATTAAATATATGATAAAATTAAGAAAACCTCTTGTCATTTTACATGGAACTTTGCCTAATTAAATGTATGAAAGATTGAAAAAGTCAAGACTTAGAGTAGTATAAGAGAAGAAGAAATTAAGAGAACTTTTCATCCATAAATGTTGTATCATAGAAAACAATGAGTAGCTAGAAAGAATTAAGAAGAAGTTGAATCAATTTTAGAGAGATAAGATGAGAAAATTTAGATTAAGGGGTAGTTTATATGAAGAGGTAAGGGATGAAATAGAGAAGGTTTTTTTATCAAGTATTAAGTGAGTCTAGTATCTTGCAAGCAATAGAAGTAGAAGAGTCATCACATCAAGACATTCAAGTCATGGATATACAAGACAATACAATTTCTACTAATTAGATAGAAAACACTAAAATGTATATAGATTGAGTACAAATTACTATTGATAAAAAAATGGATCCCTTCAAATATTGTTCATAGATTTCAAATGGAAATTTGAATAGTGACAATGTTGAAGACTATTCTAGTGATGAAGATGAAAAAGATGATAAGAAAAAGAACACTAAACTGAAAGCGAGTACTTAATCAAGTGAGGAAACTACAAGATGACTATTTTTAACTTGGCCCTATCTAATTTTGGCATCATCAACACCTAGTATGGAAAACATTGGTATTATTCTTCAAGATCAGTGTCAAGGAACTCAAAAAAAAAAAAAAAAAGAGGAGAAGGGAAAGAGGACATGAAAGAAAGGAAACAAAAAAATAGGGAGCAACGAAAGGAAGAAATTACTAGTGTAAAATAGATCACACCAAAGGATACAACATAGAAATCATATGAAATTTTCAAGGAATGGCATGTCAAAACATTGCAACACCTCCTAAAAAGGCAACAAATACTACAATGGCTAGTACTTCAAATTCACCCTTTGAAGTGTTACTTTCATATTTGACAAAAGATGTTATAAAAATGTTTTGATAGAAACATTAATATTCAAAAATACATTTATCTATCAATATTTTCTATTGGGAAAATTATAGAAGAATCAAGAAGTATAAGTAAGAATGCATAGAGGTTTCTTGAGCTTGTTATTCCCTAGTTAGAGATCCTTGGATAACAAGGATGAAACATGCACAAGATAATTTTTTCTTAGGATAAGTTACTTAACAACAACATAAAGTAGCCATGAGAAAGAATGAAACATCTAAACAAGGTAATAAGAATAGGGGACATGGCTAAACTCACATATTCACCTACTCTAGTGGAATTCTTACAAACACTTCCAAAGATCCCCAAGCACTAAACTATAACTTAAGAACATAAGATCACAAGAATAATTAGAAGATACTAAGGGAATACTCTTTTTAAAACCCAAAGTAAAAGTTCCTAGCATGGTTAGACATACAAGTCCATTTCTACTAATCATATCATAGTCAAGAATTACAAGCAAAGACCAACAATGGTCATGCACAAGACGAGGGCTCAAAGTTATAACCACTCATCTATTGGACACCATGCTGAAAGAAAAATATTGAATCCTAAAATTAGCTAAGTCTAAAATTCCAAAGCCCTGAAATCTGACAAAATCTAAATTCTTAAAGCCGTCAAATTTTCTAGAATCTTTATCTTAACTTGGAGAGGTCTAGAACCTATCTCAAATGAATCATTGCATATATTAAAGTATATCCTAAATATATGCCAACTTATACTTAAATGATATATTTTATTCTATTATAAATTTGTTTAGCACTCCCCTTGGGGTTTGTGACAAGGGCTTAATCACCTCATGTGTAGTATAAGTTAACTAGTTCTATCAACCATTTACATATTAGTTTTTTGGTGCAATGGAATCTCCATTCTAACTAGTGGTATTAGAGCTTGTTCATAGGTTCAAATCCTCAAATCCTCAGGTAACACTAAGGGAGAGATTATTACAATTTTTTCCAATGCTCCCCTCAAGATTTGTGACAAGGGCTTAACTACCTACTATTTAGTATAAGTTGAGTGGTTGAATTAGACATTGACATATCATTCTTTTGGTGCAATGACATGTTCACCTTACAGTTGATCTATTTTAATATGGGAAGTTGAAAAACCCAAGGGTGATCAAAAACATGTTTCACATCTCCTCAAAATCTGTGAAAACACTCATTGTTTTCCATGTGAGAAAATAGGGAAGATTCTCATGCAAGTCAATATTTTCTCTCGTGCCAGCATTTCTAATGAGTTACACAAGTTTCTCCATCAGATGTGTGCAAGACTTTATTTTTTTGCATGAGTAAGTACATACGCACAAGAGAGAATGCATGCTCACATGATAGGATGTATGCTCATGTGGGAGAATATATATTCTCCCATAAGAGATTGCCCTTCCCATGTGAGAAATTCTAATAATGCATCAATACGACAAGAATAAATTACATAAAATCATGAAACCTCCACACTGAGGAGTACTAGATCCACATAATTTGAGGAATGATCACTTGAGAGCATTAAAGTAGTTATAAGAACATGAATGAGTCTAAAATACACATTACAATCATATAAATCCATCTAATCAACAACATCAAGCTACAAAATGATCATTAAAAACATCGCAGTAAAAAGGAAAGTACACACATACAATAAAACTAAATAAAATCAACCATGCTCATTTCCTCCCTACCATAATAGTCTCATGAGACCTCAAGGGATATAACCATACCCCTGAGCATAAATCTCAAATTTCCAACAAAATAGTTGGAGTTGTCTAATGAGATTGTTCTTACCAATAACTATCAATTTCATCATAAGAACAAGTACATCTAGCATGTTAATCTACCAATAGCATCACTAATACAAAGTAGTGGTAAGAAACATCATCAAAGTAATAATCTACCATTGTCATGATAAAGTAATGCATCTAGTAGCATACTAATCATCACATAAACATGATATTAAATGTATCCAAAGTAAAGCATAATTAACAAGAGAACATAGTCTAGATACACCAAAGTACCAAGTGAATATCTAGCATCAACCTCAAACAAGAAGTATATCATCTCTATACACCAGTCTCCAACAATGGTATAGGTAACTACATCACCCAACCATGTGGTACCCATAGGCCAACACCCTCCATGCTCATGGAGATAATGACCCAACCATAATAACATAACACAGTCACCCATGGATAACACACACACCAATAAAGAACATGATACCGACATATATATGATCATGAATAAAATGTAGTACATTAGGTCATTGGTTAGAACCTCTATAAGAAAACTATCTAGGGACTCTAATAGAGTGTAAGTCACTTGGAATTAGGCCCAAGCTAAACATCATGCAAAAACTCTCCATCGGGAGATCATCACACCATGTCCTCGATAAACCCGTATAGACACCCATCCTTAGAAAACTCATACATGTATTATCTTATCTTATTTAAGTTGTATTACCCATTAATTCATTTTTTTATCATTTATTAGAAAATCCTTCATGTTTACCTTGTTGTAGATGTTATTTGAGGTAGTGAGAGAAGTCACTCCACACATCTATCCTGCATACCCACACTCATCACATGATGAGTGCCCAAAGGCAATGCAAGTTCCCACCCAACCTCGAAATGATCAATACCTCAACTAACCTATATCCAGGAGTTTAGATCTCACAAGATCCTATCATACACATACACATATTCTTGTGTGTGGGCACAACCAACTTTACGAATATAATCACATAATACCAATGCAAGGGTTGGATAAGAGAAGTGCAACAATTGCAACAAGTATAACAATCACACTCGACTATATTTGAGAGTATGGATTCTATACAAATCTCAATAATAATAAAAAATTGAACATCATGGCTCACTCCACCAGCCTAAATTTGGGAGTATGGGTTCTACATGAATCCCAATGAGGAAATAAAACACCGAACATGAACTCACTCAACTATATTAAATCTGAGAGTATGGATTCTACATGAATCCCATTGCAAAAAGAATATATCTATGGCTAGATTGGAATCCCCATGGATAATTCAAATCCATGACCAACATTAGTGCAAAGAGACACCCAAGAAAATTGGGTGGCACACAAATTGAGGCAAAGTAAAAAAGCCCAAAATTCAACATTGACAAAAATCAATGAAATTAAAACCCTTTCTATAATAGGCTATAAAAACCACAATATCAAATAAAATTTAGGTTTAGATTCCATATGCAAATACAACTAGCATAACAGTCTAAAAACCCAAAACCATAAGTCAAGAGGCAATCAAATTCTTGTACCCACCCAATCGAGTATAGCCATCATACAAGAATGGAGAGGAACACTAGCTCTCTTCTTCCTAGTAAACTACTATCCAAAATAGACTAAAATGAAGTTGTAATGTAAAATTGGGAGAGCCCTACCTATAGCTAAAACAAAAAATATGGGAATGCTCATGATAAAATAATTGCTTGGCTAAAGTTGTCAAAAAACATGGTGAATTAAAGTCTCCTCGAGCTCGATCCAACAAGATCAACCTCACACTGATCTGATGCCCACAACTCCCACAATGAGAAAAATAACCATTCATCCTTAAGAGGATTGGGATTTTTCTCTCCAAAATCATGTTTTAAAAGTGAGAAGTGAGAAATAACTCACTTTCTAGGATATATGTTCACTTATAAAGTGAAATATTAAAATAGGAAAATAACTAGCACACTTAATTAAATCCCTTTTTAAACTAGACAAAATCAGGCAATTCCAATTAAATGGAATTCAACTACAAAAAATTTGCCACTAATTACAATAATTAAATCAAATTATAAAATTCCCTTAAGACATTAAATCACAATATTTCTTAGTAAAATCTGCGAAAAATGTAGAAATTTAGATGCACAGATAGAATATTGGTCTAGTCACAAATGCAAATGAATCTGGATTTATTAAATCACCAAATGGTTTAATTAAATAATTAAATAAAATACGCCATCCATACAAGAACAACATTGTTAGGTATGAATAGTTGAATCACTAACTCCATGTGCCACTGCTAAGGATATAAGTCCTACACAATAAATAAACCCAATCAAGTGTAGATGTACAATAATAACGGCCAAAGTGATATTTATGCAAAATCATGTAATTAAAGAACTTCATTTCATTTCATTTAAATAATCATTAAATAGTCCATTTTTCATAAATTACTGAAATGAACAAGATAATTATTTGTAGCACATAATTCCATGAATCTAATATGGATAGCTCATTCTCTAATTCATTAAGCATTCAACAATGAAATTAATAAAAGCTTATCAATAACATAAAAGGCACTAAGACATATAAGTCAACATGGTCAAACACATGAGTAAACACTACTATAGGAACCTAGTCAAGCATAGAGGGGTAATAATACATAGTGTAATCTCTACACACATCTTAGGGTAATCATGGAACTATTAGCATGAATATTAATGATACTACTTTGGGAAGTATCCTAAGCATTGGAGGGTATTGACATGTTGCACTCATGGCTCTATTTATCATTGATGTCAACATAGCATGGTTTCTATAAAAACTAGTTGAGTAGCAGATAGAGATCTTGATGGTATAGACAATGGTTTGATTGCATAGTGATGTGCATTTATGGACATTTTTGCCACAGTGTCATAATGACGTGGTCAAGTGCATAGAGTCTAAGTTGAAGACATACAGATGATATACCTAATTTATAGAGGGTAGTTTAGAGATAGAGTATTGGGAAAGTAGTTCTTTATGGTTGTTGGCTATCTTACATCTAAGATGTAATGAAGAGATGTGTAGTTAGGTAGTGATAGAGGATAATTAGCTAATGATGTCAGCAAGTGCACAAGCCCTAGTATTGCATGTGTGAATTTTTGTATAGACTATGAGCCAAAAATGCTATTGTAATTGTAATTAATTAATTATCTTATTATAATTAAATGGGAAATCCTCAAGGCCAACTAAAGAAATTATTATGAAGATGTGGTATAAAGGAAAGATATTTTCATTGATTGTAGAGAGCATGATGAGTGTATTCAAGTATTGTGATCATTGTTGAAGTACAAAGTGTAAAAAGAATTAGAGTGCTTACTTAATACATGTAAGAGATCCAAGGGATTGTTGGATGCAAGATTTGTTATCTGGTTCCAAGATAAGAAGGAGTAGATGTCTGGTTGTGTAATGCCCTGCCAAGGGATCCAAAGAATTAACCTAGAATTTCACTAAGTTTGGTAGCTTTTTTTTTTTTTTTTTCTTCCATGAAAGTAAATACCACGAATAACTTATGCACAATAATGGAAGCAATAGTAATGTCCATCTGAAAGTAAACATAACATACATAATATATTACATTCTTTAAAGATCCCTTAACATTGGATTACATCTACAAACATCTAACATACATGAATCCATCTAGTACAACATCCACATGAAATAATAATGATAAGTCCATGTTTATACATTACATTTCAAATACTCAATCATCCACTATACATGTCACAGGGTATGACAAGCTCAAAAGAATACACATACATAGAATAATGTACATCATCCTATTCTAGCCCATGATACATCAAAGTAAAGATAATCACATGATACATCATCATAGAAGACATATACATCCATCATAAAGATCAAACATAGTAAACTAAGTGCACGATTCCTCCCAACCATTAATAGCATCATTAGACCATCGTGGATCCTAGCCGTCTCTCCATACATAACATTCCAAATCACTGAAGAGATCATCAGTATTAACATAGTAGAAATTTCACTCCTAACATATACAACATCATATGTAGAAAGTAATCTAACATGCACATAAAAGCATAAGATAACATCATCTAACATATGCTAATCATCAATAAAAAGGATACATATCCACCATCATGAAGGACACATTAGCCACGATGTCTCAATGAATCTCAAAATGATAAGAGTGGAAAATAAACTACCACCCGATCGTGTGGTACCTAAGTGGTCCACTCCCACCGTGCTGAGGAGATAATTCAAGTCCCAAATGGGCTATCAAAACACATAGCGCAAATCTCTACAAGTCCAGGAATCCTAAAAGTATACTAACTCAAAGGTTCAAAACACAAAATCTGACATCTAATCCCCAGAGGCACACAATGACATGTAGGAACCTACTATGCAAGTGAGAAAGTGTCATCGCAATTATCACGTACAAGTTACCCTGGTAGTTAGCTAAATTCCACGGGTCCATACTGATTTCATGCGGCCACTAGTATCCTCTCATACTGATGAAGCATACTACAGAATGCAAGGTCACAACCATGCATTCTCACTACTCCCATCTTAGCCTGTACAAGCACTCAAGGCATGATCGAGAACAAAACTCTTATCTTTTTAGGTTCATTCAGTTAGTATTAGCTGTGTATGTTATCACTTATTAATCCAACTTACAATGAGTTACCCTGGTAGCCTCTTAGGGCCCTGGCCCCTATTGCAAGCCACTTCCCATCACTACATGCAAATATCCTACCCTAATGCTCATGGAATCATAAATCTCAAAATCACAAAAGATAATCCATAATAAAATCATTAAATATGCATAAAAGCATCAAATCTCCATGAGCAAACATCCATAGAAAATCATGAACACAACAGCTCTCTATTGGCAACTGAAGTATCACTGATAATCAAAGTATCCAATGGTTCTCAATAACCAAAATATATCTCAATCATACTGATCGAAGACTCCAAAAATGGTTGAGTCAAAATATGTCACATCATGACATCATCAAGAATAAATCCACATCACAGTCCCATCATGGCAACTAGAAAATAACCAAGGATAACTGATCGATGACCAAAAATAATGGTTAAGTCAAGTATCTCATACATAAGAACTACAACAATCAGCAATCGCATCCAATACATAGAGCATTCCATCACATAACCATGGTTGGGTTTATAAAGATCGAGATTAAACATCATCATGACATCACAATCACATAACTCCCAAGCCTCTGGTAGACGTCCTATAACTGGTCAACACTAGTCAACCCAAAACCCAAAACAATAGCATAAGAATACACAATGCAAACATATGTTTTGGTTTTGCTAAATTTACAATTTGAATTTAAATGCAAAAGTCTCGGTTTATATTTCCAAGTTTAGAGAAAGAATTTGAAGGAACATTTATACATTTAGAATGAATACAAATCCATTCTTTAAATATAATTTTAATCCAAACGTCCCCCACCAATCTAACAATCAATATTTAATATACTTAATAAAACAATTAATTTAAATCATGAGCCTTTGATATAAATTAATTATCAATTTTACAATTATAAAAAAAATAATCGTATTTACATATTATATACATACTTATATATATATACATATATTTTATTAAAATATATACATATAAATAGATATATGAATATATAAAAAATTTTATCATTTAACAAAATCGAATTAACAAATTTGATTAATGCCAAAAATTAAAATCGAATATGGCAAACATTTTTTAATCAACACATATTTATGTAACATAACTGTCGGTATGCAGGACCCTGCGGTCGCAGGGCCTGCGACGTCAGTGGTACTGCGTACCACTACCATCACAGTACCTATGACAGAGGTACACTGCGACCGCAGTGGGGGTGCGGGTCTCGTCCCCCCCGACTCAATGTATAAAATGTTTATTTTATTTTATTTGTAAATCGCTAACATGATTTCCATTTGCGATTTGGTTTAAAACGTTTATTAAAACATTTTCGCCCACACGTATGTTATCTAGTTTTTAACAAATATATATTATATATACATATATATGTGTATATATATATATATATATATATATATATATATATATATATATATATATATGTATGTATGTATGTATGTATGTGTATATTTACAAATATATGTAAAATTAAAAATATCACAGTATATGAGCATATATATACATATATATATATATATATATATATATATATATATATATATATATATATATATATATATGTATAAGCAAATTGACAATATATCAATACAACTTCAATTTTTCAGAATTCCTCCATAAACTTTTGATCTCCCAAAAATTTCCAATAATTAATCTAATGGTTTTGACTATGAATCTCAACCCTAGCCCCGTGTTCTTTTTAGATCCATGCATATAAAATTTTCAAATAAATTAATCTACCCATATTGAGAATGCACAATAAATTATGAAATTCCTCAGAAGACATATGGAAAACACAAAGAAGACAGGGAATGCATGATGCAGAAATAGCATAACTAAAATCACAAGAATCTACTCGGATTCTGATGCTAAATCGCTCTTCCTCAGAAACCCGGAGAGCAAGCTCCTCCCTTCTTTAGAGTTCTCGAGTCTTCCAATGCTCCAATTTGCACTCCAACCGCTATGTCTAAGCTTCTAGGAATGCTTGAATATAAAGAGCTTTCAAGAAACATCTAGAATGCTTCTAGAAACAGCTGGAAGGTGTCACCAACTAAGCATGGGTCTTTTCCAACCTTCAAGATGAACCATAGGGTTGTAGACACCATGTGCTTAATTGATGCACTAACCCTCGTGTTGTTGACACTTGAGAAATAGAAAAGTGCGTTAACTCCCATGCAAGCTTATAACTCCAATTCACTTTTTATAGAATTTCTATTTAAATATTAATAACTTCCATTTTAATCTTTATAACTTTCATTTTAATTTTTATAAATTTAATTATTATTATTTATTTGTTACTTTATTATTATTTTATAATTATTATTAATTTTAATTTCTAATTTTCTTTTATTTAATTCTTTTTTCTCAATTAATTCCCATTCAATTAATTATAATCAAAATATCAAATAACATGATATTTTATATTAATTTTTTCAAATAATTAATTTATTAATTAAATCTATTTATTAAGACTTAGTTAATAGAAAATTCACCATAGACCTCCAAGATAAAATATGAAAACCCATCATAGAGAAATTCACACAAAATCAGTCTAAAGGGTTAAAAATCATGAATTATGTCATCTGACACATTCGGTGGGTAAAATATCTAGATACTTGTCCTACCTCACTAGGACAATTGGCTTAAGGGTTTGGGATTTGGACTTGAGAATTTATCTCCCTTCTCTTATCATTGAGATAGTATAATAGGGTACGCTCATCCTGGCAATTCAGAGAAGTCAATACTCGGTACCTGCAACCTGCAGAAAAACCACGCATGTACATACAATATATATAATGCTAAACTAAACAGACAATGGCAGGAAGTGGTGCATTGTGTAGATCCCGACTAAGCAAGTGACTACGAATCCCTTCCTTAACCACATTAGAAATGCCATACAATAAGAAAACATGCACACCATACACATGCAAGTATGGGGTAAGTATCCATAATAAAACACATGAGATAATAAACCATCCAACTAATCATCAACAATAGCTGAAAACAATATAATGATCATCATGTATGCATGAAATGTAAAGTCTAAATGATCTCATCTCATAACCTCTAAATCCATAACATGATGTCTGATAGTGTCAAAACAATACCACTAATCCATCAACATAAAACTAGTCCATCATAGTCTAATAATAACAACAACAGTGTCCAGAAAAGATGTGAACGAGGGTAGGCACTATAGGTTGATAGGACAAAGAAAGAGGAAGGAATAATACAATACCATTCTATTATTCTGCAAGGAATAATGTAGAGATCATTTGGATACTAGGTTCATTTGTCTTGCCCTTGAAAATGTTTAGGCAATTGGTCTAACTATCTTCCACAACTCCTAACATGGTTGGAATCTCCTAATAGGGATTCAAAGTCTGCTACAGGGACTCATATGTACTAAATGTTTTAATAGACTCCTAACAAGGTTTATCCTCTAAAAAAGAATATTTGTATTAGTACATCATCTTGTGGGTATCATCCCCACTAAGATTTTCTCTTTGAACAAGGGTTTCCCTAGTTAACATATCTGGTGTTATTGTGTATGAGTATATTATTGTGGTTTCAGATAATATTACTCATATGGTTAAGATTGTTTAAGGTTGATAATTATGATATTAGTTGGATAATTGGCTCACCCCCACCCCCCCTCCTCAATTATATCAGTGGACTATATATTCTAACAATTGGTATCAGAGCATTAGGTCCTTGAAGGATAAGCTTAACAGCTTTGGGAGATTGATGGAGAATATTTTCAGAAAAGATAGTCCTAGATTTTATGGGCCCAACTATGATAGTTGGAAGGAGAATATGAAGACACATATGTTGTTCATAGATTTGGGATATTGGATCTTGGTAAGAAAACAATTGTTGAAGAAGCAAAGCTAGAGGGTTGCAGTGAAGAAGAGAGAGACCTATTCATGTGTAACATGAGAGAAAGAGAAGCTCTACTAATGGATATTCCAAAAAATAAGTATAGTTAGGTAAAGTCACTTGAAACATCTTATGAAATTTGGAAAGCATTAGAATCTACTTTTGAAGGAGATTATCATGTAAAGAGAATGAGATTGTAGAATTGGATATGTGCTTTTCAAGATGCTAGAATGATGGAAGATGAATCTATAAGAAATTATATTGATAGAATATTAGAAATGGTTGCAGAAATTTGGTCTCATGGTGGAGCTAAGGAATATGATAAATTTATATGGAAGATCTTGAAAGTTTGACACCACCATTCAAGCCAATAGCTTAGATGATTCAGTTAGTAATGCCATGCACTTAGGATTTCACAAAGGAAACATTTCTTGGAAGATTAGAATTGGTTGGAGAATATCTAAGATAGTTTGGAGAACATGCAAGATTAAAAATAGCTTTCAGTGCCCTAAATATTTGACCTAATTTGACAAGGAGTGCAAGTACTTGTACAGATTTTGTTGGTAGTAGCAGGTCTAATCAAGACAAGAAGATCAAGGAAGGAATAGCCCTTTTGGTGAGAAGAGGAAAAGATGGTAAGAAAATCTTTAAATGCTGGACTTGTAAATAATTTGGCCATTATGCATCTAAATGTCCTAACAGAGAGAAAAATTATAAGGGAAATTTTAACCCTAGAAGAGATAGAGATAGAAATTGTTTATATGCAAATGAAGATGAAGAATCTGATGAGAAATGTCAAAGTGATAGTGATGATGAATCAAGATTTGTGGCCATCAAGGAAGATGGTCTTGATAGAGAAATTAGAAAAGAAAGATGTCTATTTACCCAAGTGGGAGAGAAGTCTAATTGGATAATTGATAGTGGTTGTTCACATCACATGACTGGTGATATGAATAAGTTTGTTAAGTTCAAGAATCATGATGGAGGTATTGTTAGAGTAGGTAACAATGCAACCTTTCATATAATAGGAATTAGATCTATTAGTCTTCATGGTAAAAATAACATTGATGATGTCCATTTTGTTGATGGATTAAATCATAACTTGTTGAGTGTTGGACAGTTGGTGGACAAGGGTCATCTGTTGCAGTTCACCAAGAAAACTTGCATTATCAAAGACAAAGATTGTAAGATGATTGGAAATGGCACTAGATCTAGAGGTAATGTATTTTAGTTGAATCCTACTGAAATTAAATGTTTGGTAGCTAAAGTAGAGAATAGTTGGTTGTGGCATAGAAGATTCTGTCATGTAAACTTTGATAATATCGCAAAGGTTAGTAGCACTTTTGTCATCAAATAATTGCCTAAGATTGTGAAGCCTACTAATGTTGTGTGTAAGGAATGTATTTTGGCTAAGAAAAAGAAATTTTTATTCCCTAGCAAGAATTTCATTGCAACAAAGAAGCTAGAGATAGTTCACATAGATCTAAGTGGTCTTCTAGAACAAGAGGATTCTATGGTGAAAGGTATTTTATGATTTTTATTGATGATTTCACTAGAATGATGTAGGTAGCATTTCTTAAAGAGAAATCTAAAGCTTTTTAGAAGTTTAAGATATTTAAGAATAGAGTTGAGAATGAATTTGGTGTTAAGATAAAGTGTTTGAGATATGATAGGGGAGGTGAATTTACTTCTAGAGAGTTTAGCATATTTTGTGAAGAGAATGGAATCAAAAGGTAGTTATCTGCACCTAGAACACCTAAGAAAAATGGGATTACTAAGAGAAGGAATAAGTCTATAGAAGAAGTAGAAAGAGTGATGTTGTTTGAGAATAATGTCTATAAGACATTTTGGAGAGAAGAAGTCAATACAACAGTATATACTCTAAATAGAGTATAGATCAAAAAAGGTATGGATAAGACACCTTATGAACTATGGTTTGATCATTCACCATTAATTAAGTATTTTAGAATATTTGGGAGCAAATGTTACTGTAAGAATTTGCCTAAGGGAAAAATCCACCCAAGAACTAAGAACTCAAACACAAGCACACAGTAGACCAAAAATAGATATGATCAATTAATCAGAGTATGGCCGAATACATTGCTCTATTCAGAATGTGATGTTCAACACACTAGGAGTGTCTGTATATAAAGGCCCCTTAGGAAGCACCTAGAATGTCTCTAGAAACAACTAGGAGATAAGACAACTAAGCACCTTGTCCAACATTCTAGATGAATGGATAAGAATGATAAAGTGTCATATGTGTGTAGAAGATTCTTGTGTTGTAGAAAAAATGTGCTTAAAAGAGGTGTGGACCCCTATGATGTCATCAAAAAAACTCACAAGAGTGCACAAACTCCTAAGTGTCTCACAAATAAAAATAACAAAATAATGAAAAATAATTAAATAATGCATAAACCTAAGTAAACTTAAGTAAGTGTAATAAGTGAATACTTATTTACACCAACACCCCCTCTTAAGTGCAACATAGGGAAATGCTCTTAAGCTTACGAAACTAGGATGAAGATGCATAATGGGTCCTAGCTACTAGGCCATGTTAGGTACCCATGTACATAATGAAAATGCAATCTCTCATAAAGTGGGGAAAGAGAGAAAACCTCATGGGAAAAACCCTCCCCCAAAAAGAGAGATAAATATGGATGCATGGATGGATGGAGTAATCAAGACCCCCCCATTATGACATACATCCATGTATATACAAGAAAGAATGGAGAAGGAAAAAATCTCTTAAGAGGAAAAAGTCCCCCCCAAAAAAGAGAAGAAGGAGACGAGGTAGTCCCCCCCCCTTAAAAGTAGTGTGCCGATCAGTGAGAAATGCTCCAATGTAGAAGCTAATCCACGACCTTTGGATGATGTTCCTCCCCTTTGGAAGAAACAAAGGCAAGGGTACCTATGAGATGCATCCCTTGGATGGAGAAGGAATCTCTATGATGACTGGTATCTCTAAAACCTATTCAAAAGTCCCTGTGTCGATACTATTGACGGCTTCCTCCAAAATTGCTAAAGAGAAGAGAAAATCGAACAAGGAAGGAGGTAGAACTTGTCTCAAAAAATCAACAGTCTTCTCAACTGATGAAGAGGCCTCTTGCAAATGTTGTAAAGAAGAATCCACAATCACACCAATCTAGAAGGATTGATCATGTAGAGAATGGAGTTGAGGGTTAGACTGGGCCCTCACAACAACTATAGAAGACTCCTCAGCAAAGAGAAGTGAGAAATCATCATAAAATTCCCCCATATCTACTGTGTGTGACTCCAAGAATAGAATTGAAATGTATGGCAAGAAATCATCACCTAGAAGACCATGAGTACCTTGCAGTGCTAAAGTACATGAATCTATCACTACGGCAAAGGATGAAGTATTCGCCTCAAATAGAAGATGAATGTCATCAAGAATATCTCCCACATCTTCAATGTGAGACTCCATGAACAACTATGCAATGTCTGAGAGGAAGTCTTCACATGAAGGTAGAGTAGGAAGACATAAAGTATCCTGTTGCACTGATTTTGAAGCATTTGTGGCTGAAATAGGATTAGTAGGAGCAACAAGAGCTAGAGGTGTGATCTCATCTGAAGAGGGGTTAGTTGCAACTGGTGGAAGAAGATCTTCTAAAAATGGAGGAATAGCTAGATCTCCATAATGCTCCCAAAGATACATCCATAAAACATATGGATCAGATGACTTAATTTTGAATGTCTTTTTTAGAACTTTATATTCCATATAATGATAAAGAGTAGGAATAAGAAGGTCAACTTGATCAATAGTATACTCAAGATCTAGCGCATATGGTAGTACATTGTGTTGAGAGAGATATCTGACCATAAGTTGACTCCATTCCTTATAGTTATCTGGGTTCAAGTAGATCAAATTTGACTCTTCCATGATGGACAAATCAAAGAACCTCCAAAAAAAAAATCAAAGAACCCCCCCTTAAAAAGATGCTATTGGCACTTGAAAGCCACTTGCCAATTTAGGGCCTATTTTTGAAAGTAGTATTTCTGTCTACAAAACCTATAATGTGATTGCAGATCTAGAAAGTAGACAAAAAAAATGCACTTTCAAAAAAAATGAAACCTAATTTGGAGTCCAGATGAGCCCGTACCAAGCATTTTAAGTGGCAAAATTTGAGATTTTGAAGTTGTAGAAAAATTCAGAAACAGAGATCTCAAACCACCTACACCAATGTGTAGATCACGAAATCCTACCCCAAAACAAAAAAGATTCTCGCAAAAAGGAGTCCATATGAGGAAGATATCATTGTTTGAAAATCATTGCTGCTGTTATTTTTTTTGAATCGCCGTCGCACCTCCAAAAAACAAATGGCTCTAGATTTTGCCTCAAATGTCCAATTTGGATGAAACAAGATCTAATCTTGGGGTTTTTGGACCTTCTGAATGTGATGTAAATATCATATTTGCACCAGCAAGCTTCAATCTTCACCTGCAAAAAATCTCTCCTATGGCCCTATGGCCAAAATTTTTCCAAAAAATAATGTAGATCTAAAAAAATAGCAGAGATGCAGATGAAAAAAAGTAGATCTAAGAATTAAATGTATAGATCTGAAATGATTATACCAATTTTGCAAATCAATCCTTCAAGTGCCAGTTTGCAAAAAAAATTTACCTCACAATTGACTTTGGCCTAGTGTAGGAAACTTTGTAGCTGATTTTCACCGAATCAGCATTCTAGATGCCATGGTGAGGTCAAATTTGGCTCTAGACACTCCCAATTTTTGTAGCACTCCAGATTCAGGCTGAGGTGATGAAGCAAGTGTGGTCTTGAAATGACTATGTGATGAGAAAATCTTCAAGTTGCTCTAATACCATGTAAGAATTTTTCTAAGGGAAAAATCCACCCAGAAACTAAGAACTCAAACACAAGCACACAGTAGACCAAAAATGGATATGATCAATTAATCAGAGTATGTCCAAATACATTGCTCTGTTCAAAATGTGATGTTCAACACACTAGGAGTTCCTGTATATAAAGGCCTCTTAGGAAGCACTTAGAATGTCTCTAGAAACAACTAGGAGATAAGACAACTAAGCACCTTATCCAACATTCTAGATGAATGGATAAGAATGACAAAGTGTCATATGTGTGTAGAAGATTCTTGTGTTGTAGACAAAATGTGCTTAAAAGAGGTGCAAACCCCTGTGATGTCATCAAGATAACTCACAAAGTGCACAAACTCCTAAGTGTCTCACAAATAAAAATAATAAAATAATGCAAAATAATTAAATAATGCATAAACCTAAGTAAACTTAAGTAAGTGTAATAAGTGGATACCTATTTACACCAACAGTTACATTAAGAGAGATGATGACATTGGTAAGTTTGATCCAAGAAGTAATTAAGGTATGTTTCTTGGCTATTCATTAAAAAGCAAGGCTTATAGATGTTTCAACTATAGAACTAAGACAATAGTTTAATGCACAAATATAAGGATTGATGAAAAGTTTTGAACTAAAGAAAAGATGGTAGATTATAATTTGGATGGAGAAGTAGACAATCTTGGAATTATTAGAAAGAATTCTAAAGTTTTTGTTGAGACTAACAATGATTTGCATAATGATGTGCTAACTATTGAGAAAAAAGGAGAATAGATATATAAACCAAGATAAGAGATAAGATTTGAGATGTCAACTCCTACCCCTAATAGGAATCTAAGAAAGAATTACCCTCCTGAGAAGATAATTGGAAGCAAAGAAAAAGGAGTGATGACAAGGAATAAAGAAATGAGGATATATGTTTGATATCTGAATTTGAACCTAGGAACATAGATGAAGTAGTAAAAATGATCATTGGATTCAAGAAATGAAGGAAGAATTGGATCAAATAATAAAGAATGATACATGGGAGTTACTTCCTAGACCTAAAGACAAGAATGTGATAGAAACCAAGTGGGTATTCAAGAATAAAATGAATGAGAAAGGAAAAGTTGTGAGAAACAAGGCTAGACTTGTATGCAAGGGATATTCACAACAAGGCATAAAATATGATGATACATATGCACCTGTAGCTATAATGGAACCACTAAGTATGTTCCTAGCTTATACAGTGAATACCAAGTTCAAGGTTTATCATATGGATATTAAATCAGCCTTTTCTGAATGGAGAACTTGAAGAAGAGCTATATATTGAGCATCCTAAAGGTTTTCCTTTATCAGAAGATAAAAACATGGTGTGCAAATTAGAAAAATCTTTATATGATCTAAAGCAAGCATCTAGAAGCTATTATGCAAGGTTGGATAGTTATTTGGAAAAGCTTGGATTTGCTAAAGGTATGACAGATAGTAACTTGTATTTGAAAGAAATTTAAAATGATTTGTTGATTATTATAATATTTGTTAATGACATCATTTTTGGAGGTAATAATGAATCAAGTGATAAGTTTTCTGAAGAGATGAAGAATGAATTTGAAATGAACATGATAGGAGAAATAAATTTTTTCCTAAGATTGCAGATTGTATGGAATAATGATAGTATTTTCATTTCACAGGCTAAGTACTTGAAAGTTTTTTTGTAAAGGTTTGGTTTAGAAAGTTGTAAGCCTACTGGTACACCTATGGTTATTGTTCATAAGTTATCCACCAAATATGAGACACCTACAATAGAGAAGAAGAAGTACAAATCCATGAGTAGAGGTCTGCAGTATTTGACTCACACAAAACCAAATATAGAAAATGTAGTTGGGATTTTAGCTAGATTTCAAACTAATCCTAAGGAATATAATTTTTTAGTAGTGAAGAGAATATTCAAATACTTGAAAGGGACATCTGACTATGGAATTTAGTATGAAAATTTGAGTAATTTTAATCTATATGCATATATTGATTCGGATTGGGTAGAAAGAATGGATGACAAAAAGAGCACCATGGGTGGAGCATTCTTTCTTGGAGGAATATTGGTTTCTTGGTTAAGCAAGAAGCAAGATTTTATTTCGTAGAGTACTGCTAAGGCAGAGCATGTTGCAATAGAAAATAACTATAATCAAATTATGTGGATGAAATAGATGTTGAAGAATATCATAATTGAGTTTGAAGAACCTGTTATCATTTACTGTGATAACATAAGTACAATGAGTATGTCTAAGAATATTGTATTTTATTCTAAGACTAAGCATATATCTATTAAGTATCATGTGTTGAGAGAGAAAGCAATAGAAAAGGAGATCAGATTGGAGTATGTAAGTACTAAAGATCAGATTGCAAATATCTTTATGAAGCCTTTTCCTAAAGATAATTTTGAGTACTTAAGAGGTATGCTTGGGGTTATGCCCCTACCTACTTTTGAGTAGATGATGCAAAGAGTGCATCAATCTAGTGGTACAGAGCACTATTGGTAGCATGGGCTAAATGTTCATGCTTCTTATATTGGGGAGTATCTAGCATGTACTGAGTCAGTAAAGACTCTTGGTATCTGGTATTGAATAATGTCTTTGGACTCTCAAGCTAATTGAAGAGTTGAAGTAGTTATAACAATTGGTATGTAACAATCAATATATTTGTATGTGTTTGAGGTCTTTGACATTGATGTCAATAGGGGAGAATATGCATGAAAACATATCTAAGTATGGGGGAGAGATATCTTTTTAGAGAGATTTAGAAAGATTCATGAAAGGAAGTAGGAATGTGCATCTGATGTATTGTGAATTAGTTTTATCTAATTTCCACAATCCATTAGTAATATCAAAACTTTGTTTTGGAATTTGATTGTGCTTAAATTTAAAAATAAGTTTTGATATTAGTGTTGTGAATTGTTTAGTGTGAAGTAAACAATTGATGTCTAAGAAGAATGAGTATGCACCTATGCACATCTATTGTGTTTGAGATTTATTTTAGCATGTGGATAGCTGATGTCGTTCTCTAAATCTAGAGGATTTCAAACTTTCTTGATGAAGAGGATTTGAATAGATGAGAACAAAAGTAGCAACAGAGTATTACTTAGTATTCTTGGAACTTAGATGTTTTTCATCTATGTTTCCATCAATAACAAAAGGAAAATATTGTTAGCACAAATATTGATGATACTACTTTGGGGAGTATCTTAAGCATTGGAGAGTATTGACATGTTGCATTCATGACTGTGTTTGTTACTGATGTCAACATGGCATGGTTTTTGTAAAGATTGGTTGAGTAGCAGACAAAGATCTTAATGGTACGGATAATGGTTTGATTATCTGGTGATGTACAGTTATGGACATGTTTGACACAACATCCTAATGATGTGGTCAAGTGTGTAGAGTCTAAGTCTAAGACATATAGATAATATACCCGATTTATAGAGAGTAGTTTAGAGACAAAGTATTAGAAAATAGTTCATGATGGTTGTTGGCTATCTTACATCTGAGATATAATGAAGAGATGCATAGTCAAATGGTGGTAGAGGATAGTCATTTGATGATGTCAACAAGTGCACAAGCCCTAGTATTGCATGTGTGAATTTTTGTATAGACTATGAGCTGATGGTGCTATTATAATTGTAATTAATTGATTATCTTATTATAATTAATTGGGAAAGCCTCAAGGCCAAATCAAAGAATTATTATAAAGATATGATATAAAGGAAAGATTTTTTCCTTGATTATAGAGAGCATGATGAGTGTATTCAAGTATTGCAATCATTGTTAAAGTGTGAAGTGTGAAAAGAATCAAAGTGCTTACTGAATGTTTGTAAGTGATCCAAGAGATTATTGGATGCAAGATTTGTGATTTGGTTACTAGATCAGAAAGATAAGAGGCCTAGTTGATGGGACATAGAAAGAGGAAGGAATAGTATATTACCATTCTATTATTATGCAAGGAATAATACAAAGATCATTTGGATAGTGGGTTTACTAGTCTTTCCCTTGAAGTTGTTTGGGCATGTTAGGATTAAACCACAGACAGAAATAATAATTACATGCAAATATAAACAATATAAAAAAAATTAGATCACACAGAAAAGAACACAAGACATCAAGATTAACATGGTTCACCCAATCCCTAGGGTATGTCCACCAAAATTCAAGTCTAATATTATTACAATCTAATGATTACAACTTGATTACAATCTGTAATCTCTTACAACTCAATACTACTGCAAGAACCAATTTTCTCATCACCACTATGAAAAAATTCCTAACCCTAAGCCCTTTTATACAAGTATTTGTACTACTTTAGGGTTATAATTAATAACTACATGTTGGTGCAAAATCTTGATAAAATAGGGCCAACATTTTTTTAAAGGGCCTAGCCCCCGAATCCCTAAACAGTCGCAACCTAACGGCCTTAGCTGTATTGGGGGCTACCACCCCTAAACCCCTACTTGGGGCTTGGCCTAGCCCTAAACCCCAGCAAGGAATTATGGAGTATGTATAGTACTTCCTTGATCAGACACCACAATCTAACAATCTCCCACTTGGGGATTGATTAGGCTCCACACTAAAAAAAAAATCCACTTGGAGACTAATCCTATAGCTATGCCACTACTCCATGAGACTCCTATTGGATCAAACCACACTAGACTCTACTATTCATTTATTCATGTTCAGTCTAGAAGACCAACCAAAGCTGAAAAGGAGTTCAACTTCTCCCTTGTTACTACCTTTGTAAACATATATGTTGGATTGTCATCTTTATGTATCTTGTCCAACTTTAACTATCCATCCTCCAAAACTAATCGAATGAAATGGTATCACAACTGTATGTGTTTTATCTTTGAATGAGAAGCTAAATTCTTTACAAGATAAATGGCACTCTGACTATTTGTAAACAAATAATTATCCTTTTGAGCGTGTCCCAATTCTTCCAAGAAGAACTAAATCCATATTATATCCTTAGCTACCTCTGTAGCAGCAACATTCTGCCTATGTAGTGGATTAAAAGCATTAACGTTCTATAACCTAGAAACCTAACTCATGGCTACCCCACCAACAATAAAGACATAACCTGTAGTACTCTACCTGGTATCAATATTTGTTGCCAAATCTAAGTCAACATAGCCTTTTAAATCAGTAGTAGGGTCCCCAAAGTGTAAATTTTCAATGTTCTTGGTTCTTTCTATTTTGCAGGAGATTTTTGACCCACTTTATCAACTGCCTATCCCCTCTCCCTTGTCCACATTAGGGGGGGTTCTTCTATTGTTTATAATGCTTCCTTGTTTTTTTGGAGTGAGCCATGTATTTAGTATTTGATCCTATGTACTAGGTGATTGTAATGGCTGGATACCTATGCATTTCAGTAAGATGGATCATCTACCATATAGAAAGTCTTCTTTTTGTTCCTACTTTGGTTGCAGCATTCCTTGGTTTGATTGATCAGCTCTTCAGGCTTTAGTGTTTAATGCCATCTATATTTTTGAGTTTAGTTATTTTTCTTTTGTTTCGTCTGATTTGATGTAGATTATAGTATTTTCTACTTGTTAGGTTTCATTTTAGAGGAGGTTCTACAAATTAGTAGTTTCTTTTTGACAGAGTTTGTTGCTTCTTCATGCTCTAGTGGTTTTCTTCATGATCACTTTTTTTGTTCCTATTTTCTAGAACAATCCTTTAGTTGGAGGCTTATGTAGTCTTTCACTAGATTTTTCAGCGTTGGTACCATGTAGAAGTTGAGAAAACCAACTCCATAGTTTGTCAAGAACACCTACATGCAAATAACCTATTGCTGAAGAAAAACTAGAGAAGGAAAAAAGCGTAGCTTGGAAATCTCAATGGAGTGAGATCAAAAAATTTATTCCAAGATAATGAAAAATAAATCACAAGCGTTCAACCTTCAAAATGAAAAAAAACCCTAAAGGGAAATAAAACTAGGTTGTGCAATATGATTAATATAAAATATTAATTATAATGCACCTAAGAGATAGCTTAAGTAAACTAGAGTAATAGAAAACTTAATTTATTAAATCAAGATGATCTAATTAATAAGCATAAAAGAATAATTACTCTAACAAAAAATAGGTCAACCACAAAGACAAAGGGTCTCACCTTAACATAAAGTCCTCTAACAAGGAACTTCCTATGTGCTAGGAAAACTCATCTAGCCACAACTCAACACTATGAGGTAAATTACTAGTGTTCAACTTTAAATTTTTTTAAAAAAAATCCTAAAGGGAAATAAAACTAGGTTGCGCAATATGATTAATATAAAATATTAATTATATTGCACCTAAGAGATAGCTTAAGTAAACTAGAGTAATAGAAAATTTAATTTATTAAATCAAGATGATCTAATTAATAAGCATAAAAGAAAAATTACTCTAACACAAAATAGGCCAACCACAAAGACAAAGGGTCTCACCTTAACATAAAGTCCTTCAACAAGGAACTTCCTATGTGCTAGGAAAACTCATCTAGCCACAACTTAACACTACAAGGTAAAGAAAAAGCCACTCTACCTCATCAATAGGTGCCCAACTACAACATACACCTACCAAGTAACCACAAATCAAGGTCAAATCACTAAGCACTTCCAAAAAGAGTTGGAATCATGGGAATAGCCATCCCAAAATTCCCAAGAACACTATCATGCACCACATCAGTATCCTTGAATTCATGTAGAGTCACCCTTTAAAAAAAAAAGGATGATGGTTCACTACAAAAATTGGACAATCCAGAAGGTTACTCTCCACATCTAGCCACCAAGTGTAGAGGCACTTAGTCTCTATGGTACACAAATCTCAACTATCACTAGGAACTAGGTTTACTTTTATCAATATTGTAGGTAATCACCTTTAGACAAGGTAATAACTTCATACCAACTTGAAAGATGTTAATATGTGTCCAATGATACCATGTCCCTCCAGAAACATGCTAAGAATAATACACCCTACTTACCACCAAACTCAATCTCCAGTCCTCAAGTTGACCCTGAAAGAGTAACTTGACTGAGATAGCATCCTGAAAATACAAGCTTAGGTAAATAGAACTATAAATAATTAAGGCTAGGAGGAATTCTCTCTCAACTTCTACACTAAGTTAGCCATAGATGAGTTGAGTAACCTCTCCATACCACCAACAATCTAAATACTCCTCCAACACTATCTAAGCTAACCATGCTAGCCTAATTTCTCTAGAGAGGCAAGGATAAGGAGATGTTCCAAATTCAACGTCCAAAAGGAAGATCTAGACTCACAAAAAAATGTTGATTCAATCCCACATGACCAAGGAAACATCTACACCAAGCTAGGAAACACTCGTAGTCTACACTTCATCTCATAGAAGTGGATTGGTGCTATAAGGTACACAAAACACCAAGCACAAATCCTAAGTAACAAGTAGATCATGTAGGAATAATAGCTCTGTTGACATTAAGGTAAATTTGGCTATTAGTGACTCACTCTTAGTCAAAATATAGTTGCTAGTTAGCTACAAAACCTATGTATAGTTCATGCCAAGTATAGCAATGTGTACCAAGTTGTTCAGTGCAAGTGATGGAAACTCTAGTGTTAACCAAGCTCCATAGTGTCAAATAAGTTACATAGCGTTAACCAAGTTATTTAATGTTAACCATGTTCTCCAATATCTACTGAGTTCATAATTTAGAAATTTGAATCTAGTGTTGACCAAGCCACAGAGTGTCAATCGAGTGATTTAGTATATGTCGAGTTTCATAGCATTGACTGAGTCACACAGTGCTAACTGAGTTCAAGATATTTAGAAATGATTAGTTTGAACTAAGTCTTTTCATCAATTGATTGTCAGATGATGTCAAGTGTTAACAGTGATTTTCAAGTATCAGAATATCAATGAGTTTGTCTTCAGACCTCAAGTTACAACATTTGGGCCAACTTTGTGGATTTTAATAAAATCTTGTATTGTAGCCAACTTTAGTAAGTTATGATTTGGATTGGTATATATGTAAATAATTTTATCATATCCAAATAAGTATTACATAAACATGGAATAAGATAAAGTGAAAATTAAGAAGGCTACATGAAGTAAAGGGACAATAAAGATTTATTTATTACAGTAAGGTGATCATTACAATTCAAGGAATCTCAACCAGCTAATCAAAGTTGTAGATTAGAGATCAGCCACTGGTTCATCCTACTAGGTCTATGATGGGGACACAACCCAAGCATAGAATGTACACAACAGGAAAGGAAAATTTTTATTAATTATAAAAATATGCTAGTACACTTAGTGTAGAGAAACAGACTCCAAAAGATGCCCTATGGGCTTATAATAGCATAAATCTGGAGATAAATTCTTCTCCCAGTACCTTCTCTCAAACTCCACTCTGAACTACCTTTTACAATGCCAGAATTATTCTTAAATAGACCCCAAAGGGTTAAGGATTAGGAATACATTATAGAAAGTGCTAGTTGGCATCCACCAACCAAATAGAAGGCTCTAGAAGTCGCATTAGAAGTCAGCACAAAATTAAAAGAATCCAAAAATGGTAACTGAACTTCCGAGAGGCATAACTTTTGAACCGTAGCTTCGATTGACAAACCATTTACATTTTTGAAAAGCTCTCAAAGTGCTCTATAGCCCTATGGACAAGCCTCACTCATCCCCCATTTTTTAGCCCTATTTTAGGTCATTTAATGCCCCTAACCTAACTTTAAAGCATTTTTAGGATGTCTCTAGAAATCAAAAAACTGCGATAACTTTCAAACTGTGGGGACTTTTGACCTAATTCTTTTTCTGGAATGCTCTAAATCACAATGAAAATCATCTAACCAATTTGCACCTTCTAGTTCACCAAAATGATGGCTCAATTACATACTCTTATTTTTTTGGCATTTACATGTATCCCAAGGTGATTAAAAACTCTAACCTAGAACACTAATAGTGGAACTGTGAGAGTTGGAACCTTTATTTGACCCAAATGGGTATCCAAAAATGAAAACACATGAAATAGAAACTAAGTCTAAGTACATTTTTTGGATGACACAAGATTTCCCTTATACCTCTAGATGCTCCTGCATCAGTCTATCAGTTAAATATTTTAACAAGGTAGACTTAAAAATCTTATGTAAAATCTCTTTACTAAGTGCATACTTCATTGTATGTTTGGTAAATCCTTTCACAAGGTGGACCTCATGGTCCTTATTTCTCCTAAAATGGAAGATCATTAGAATTGATCCATTGTAAGCCTTAACAGGTTTACTTTATACTACAGTACTAAAGCTTTTGAGTATCATCCCCACCCCAGTTTTACTTTCTATTTGGAAGGTTTATGGGTTAACATATCTTGTGTCAAGTGTTATGAATGTTTTATTTCTTTCATTCTTTCATGCATACAATTAGATCAGAATGTTATATGGATGATTAATTAGTAAAAGAAATAGAAGAAGTTTTATTGGTTCCTAATTCACCCGTCCCCTCTCCATAACTTTTCCTACCTCATATTTCCAATAATTGGTATCGTAGTAGTGTGGTTCTTAGAGAATAATTTTAATAGATTTAGCAAAGATTAGAGAAAATGGAGGTATATAGGATAGATAAGGCTATTGACAATAAAAGCTGGATCTTGAATTGGTCATTGGGAAACTAAAGAAAGAAAAGGAGCAACTCTCTCAATCATTGAAAAGAAGGAAAGATCTTATAGTACAAATGAATGACAATCTCTACACTAAAGAAATAATTGAAAATATATATCTTGAAAGAAATTTAGATGAAGACCTATTAGAAAAGAATTCCAATCTTCAAGAAGAAGTTAGAAAGTTGAAAAGAGAATAAGAAATCCAATCAGTGAGATTATGGTAAGTCATGGAAGGAAAAGACAAAGCCAAAGAAGAGATAGAAGAAAAGAAAAATGAAATTCAACATCTATCCCTTTAGCAAGAAGACTTCATTGATCATCTCACTAATGAAAAAGAAGAATTTATGAATCTGAGGTTAGAAAATGAAAGATTGGAAAATAATCTAAACACTGAAAATAAAATCAATGAAAGGATGATGAAATCTCAATAAAGCATGAATCAATTGAATGAACCACATCAGTATAGACACAAAGGAAAATTTGGAATAGGATATACAAAAGAAGGTGAATAATCTAAGTAAGGAGCTCAAAATAATCAAAGGCCTACTTGAAATCATTCTAGTTAGATAGGTAATACATCAAACAAATGTCAAAATAATGGAAAAGTAAAATTCAATGGAAAGTGTTATAGCTGCAATAAGCATGGTCATAGAGAAAGTGAATGTAAGGAGAAATCTAAGTTTGAAGGTAAATGCTATAGTTGTAATAAACAAGGACACAAATCTTCTGAATGCAAAATTGAGAAATTGAATCCTGCAGAACAAATTGTGAAAGAAATTTTTAGAAGGGACTACAACACATGGTGTAGATGCTACTACTATGGTGAATTTGGTCACATTGGAGAAAACTGTGTGAAACATCACACGAGGAAAAGAGATACCACTAAAAGATGTTTCATTTGTACAAAACTTAGACATTTTCCAAAACTATATGAACATACGAAGAATTGAAGATGAAAAGAAAGTCGAGGCTAACAATATTAAAAGGAGATGAAGTAGAAATGGATACAAAAATCTCCTGAGAATGAAAGTCCAAGTCATGAAGTAGAAGTGACTCAAGAATTTCAACTTGAATCTCTATGTGAGTAATTGGAATAGAGATTCTAAAGTAGACATTCCTCATTAATTCCATCTAGCAAGAAGAAGATATCCATATCAGCAGTCAAGATTGATACAAGAAGGGCAAAAAATAACTAGGGCCAAAGGCACACCCAATAATCCAAACCAGCCTTGTAGAGTAAACACAATGGAAGCAAACATATAAAGAGAACAACACCATAGAGAGAGAGAGAGAGAGAGAGAGAGAGAGAGAGAGAGAGAGAGAGAGAGAGAGAGAGAGAGAGAGAACAAGATAATTTTATTGATTCATGAAATAATTAGTATACAGGCCTAGTAGTAAGGCCTTTTCTATTATGGCTAGATACAAAATACATTCTAGATGTAATATCTAGCTTCAAATTCACACTTCCAAACACATATGTCACCGACTTTCCAAAATCTCTAATCACTATTTAACTCTAATCCTAAAAACCCTATTTATATTTGTCAAAATGGCTTATAGATCATTCTAGAGCATTACATAATAGAAAGGTCAACCCAACAACAGTTTGGGCACATCCCAATAAAATATCTTATCATAAATTTCATAATCAAAATAAATCTCCCAAGTTAAGTCGCACAAAAATATATAGAAAATACATCCAAAATACAGACGCTTAGCATTAACAAGATAACTCAACACATGATCACTCAGCATACACTAGGTAGCTCAACACATGAAGAAGAGCTCATCACACATTGTAGAACTTGACACACACTACAGAGTGAGATGGGATAATACACTAACACGAGTATTAACATAATGTGGGATAACCTCAACTTGGCTTAAACTGCAAAATTATTGGCACTTGGCAATTGCTGCAACTCAAAAATAACTGAATCTTGACAACAACTGGCAAAATGAACACAAAAGAGTAGGATAACATGTCAACCTAGGATGCTCCTGCATCAAAAAACTAGGGTAGAAAGAAATGATTCTCCTAAATAATGCAAGTGTCACAACCTAAGTTGAATCTAACTGAGATTGAGAAATCCATGTAGCATAGAGCCTGGTCTATTTTTTCACTTCACCAAATATGCATAGTATTATTTTCCTCTTGTGCTTCTAACAACTCTCTGATCCAATATATGTTCAACTTCTTCAATTTGCTTAGGATAATCACCAGGTATAGCAACTTCATCATCTCACTTATGATACTTATAATGATCAACAATATTGAATATAGGAGATATATCCATTTCATCAAGTAACTCAACTTCATAAGCTTCCACTATCAAACTTTTTCATCTTCAACTTACTATATGTTCCAACCAAAAATCTTCCTTTCTTCAAATGAACCATCACCTCATCACCAACTTCAAAAACATGATGTCTTCTAAACTTATTAGCATTCTCTTTGTACTTCTAATTACTTTGTTCCAACTTCAACTTCACTTCCTTATGCAAAGACTCCATAAAATTAGCAAATTCTTCTCCTACATCACCTCTCTTCTCTTCACTAGAAACATCCCTTAAATTTGATACTCCTCTAGGCTTTATTTCAATAATAATCTCAAAAGGTGTCTTCCCTATACTTCTATTCACAAAATTATTATATGCAAACTCAACTTGTGCCAAAACCATCTCCTAGTTATGTGTTTCATCTCCAACTAAGCATAATAGAAAATTACCCAAGCTTCTATTTACAATCTCTATTTGTCCATCTATCTATGAATGGAATGTAGAATTAAACTTCTGCTCAATACCCATCTTCTTCCACAAAGTTCTCCAAAAATAACCAACAAACTTACTATCTCTGTCAAAAATAATTCTTCTTGGTAATCCATGCAATCTAACAATGTCTTTGAAGAAAATTTCAGCAACATTCTCATCATCTAATGTCCTCTTACATGGCATAAAATGAGCCATTTTAGAAAATCTATCCACAACAAAAAATATGGAATCATACCCCTTTATTGTCTTAGGCAATCTGAAAACAAAATCCATACTAATATCACTCCAAGGTTTCTCAAGAATAAAAATAGGTGTTTACAACCCAGTATTCTAACTTACTCCTTTTGCAACTTGATAAACTCCACAACTCTTCACAAAATTTTTGAACATCCTTATACATCTATGGCCAACAATACTTCTCTTTTAGCAAACTCAATGTCTTATCAATTCTAAAATATCCATCCAATCCACCACTATTTTTTTTCCTTAATTAGATTCAACCTCATAGAACTCCTAGGGATACACAACTAAATACCTTTGAACAAAATACCTTCTTGAATGAAATATTCATCATAATTTTTGATGTGATCTATTAGATTTGGTACTTTGCACTCTCTCCACACCTCAGAAAAATTAGGATCAGTATCATACAACTCTTTCATTTCATCAAAACTAAGAACTTCAACCTTCATTTCAGTCAACAAAGAACATCTTCTACTCAATGCATCAACAACTCTATTAGTAACTCCACTCATATGCTTGATCACAAATGCAAAACTTAGCAAATATTCAGCCCAATTCATATGTCTCTGATTCAATTTATGTTGAATTCCCAAGTACTGTAAAGCTTTATGATCAGTATAAAACACAAAATTCATAGGAATCAAATAATGTCTCCACTTCTTCAAATCTTGAACAATAGCATAAAACTCTCGATCGTACATAGAATACTTCCTTTTAGCATCATTCAAATTCTCACTAAAGAAAGCAATAGATTTACCTTCTTGACTCAATACAACTCCTATTGTACTACCACTTGCATCACATTTAATTTGAAATACCTTATTAATATTAGGAAAAGCCAATATAGGTAACTCAACAACCTTTTGTTTCAAAGTCTCAAAACTCTTATCAGCTCCATGTGTCCACTTGAATTCCTTTTTATCTCCTCTCATTGTCTCAGTCATAGCATTACAAATAGCACTAACATTTTTATAAACTTTCTATAAAAACTAGCCAAACCATGAAATGATCTTACCTCACCCACATTCTCAGGTGTAGGCCATTCCAAAATTGCTTTAACCTTTTTAGGATCCATTATCAAACCATCAATTGAAATAACAAATCCCAAATACACAATCTCCTCTTGCATAAAAGAACACTTTTTTAGATTAATCATCAACTTCTCCTCTTGCATAAAAGAACACCTTTTTAGATTAATCATCAACTTCTCCTCTTCCTTGGTAAGAACTAATTCCTCTTCAGAATGAACTACCACCTTTCCACTTGGTCTTGTCTTTTCATCATTCTTCCATTCATATTTGCCTTTATCCTACAAAAAACTATTAGATCTGCCACTTTCACCATAAGATATACCTCTGTCTCTCTGGAATCTACCACCTCTACCTCTTTGTCTTTGTTCATGCTTCTTTGTCAAGATCTCCTTAGCTTTTAAGGCATATTGATATGCTTCTTTGACACTTTTTAATTTAACAAAACTTATTTCATCTTGAATTCCAGATCTCAATCCATTTATGTATCTTGCAATTTTCTCAACATTATCATCCACATGTCTAGATCTTATGTCCAATCTATAGAATTCCTTAGTATACTCTTTCTCAGTCATGTATTTTTGACTCAAAATTTGCATCTTTCTCAAAAAGCTAACTTGGTAATCAATAGGAAGGAATTTTTTCTTTACCTTGTTCACCATTTTTAGCCAAGTTTTGATCTTCTCCTTTTCTTTCCTTTGTCTATCAATTTACAAATGCTCCCACCATAGTGAAGCATGACCTTTTAGCCTGGTAACTACAATCTTCACCTTTCTATTATCAGGAGTGTTTTCATACTCAAATAACTTCTCCATAACAGAGATCCAATCCAACACAACATTGGTATCCAACTTTCTGTCATAAGGAACAAGTTCTACAATAGGCTTTGAATGTGAGCTAGATAATACTCTGAACAATCTTTCCTCATCTTGATCTTCTTTAGGTTCTAGATTAGGGTTTGGTGATACCACTTCATCATCACTCACATCCTCAAGATGTGCTCCTATCCTCTAGGCTATCTCTACAACATCTAATCTGGTTTTAAGTTGTCTCAATGCATCTAACATGACATTATCATTATTTCCTCTTCCATGGGCCATCTTTTAGGTTCCTATAAGATTGTAACCTTCTGCAAGTTATAGATCAAATTTGTAGATCTATAACCCTACAACTAAATCTGAATTAGGGTTCTACATGATCCAAGGTCTTGGTACAAACTACCTCACACTTTAGTGATTTTCTTGCACACTCAAGAATAACTGCGCTCTGATACCACCTAATACAAGGAGGGAAAAGAATAACTAGGGCCAAAGGCACACCCAACTATCCAAAACAACCTTGTAGAGTAAACACAATGAAATAAAACGCACAAAGAGAGCAACACCATAGAGAGAGAATAAGATACTTTTATTGATTCATGAAATAATTAGCATACATGCCTAGCTATAAGGCCTTCTAGGTTATGGCTAGATACAAAATACATTCCAAATCTAATATCTAGCTCCAAATTTGCACTTTCAGACACATATGTCACTAACTTTTCAAAAATCTCTAATTGCTACTTAACTCTAATCCTAAACACCCTCTTTATACTTGCCAAAATGACTTACAGATCATTATAGAACATTGCATAATAAAAAGGCCAACCTAACAATGGTCTAGACACATCCCAAAAAAATATCTTGCAAGTCAGCTCACACCAAAAATGCAAAAAATATGTCCAAAATACTAACACTTGGCATCAACAAGATAACTTGGAACATGAAGGATCATTTGGCATACACTAGGTAGCTCAGCACATGAAGAATAGCTTAGCACACACTATGGAACACAACACACACTATAGAGTGAGATGGGATAAAACACTAATCTAATTGTTAACATGACATGGGATAACCTCAACTCGGCTTAAACTACAAAATTACTAGCACTCAGCAATTGCAACAACTTGGAACTAACTAAAACTTGATAGCAATTGGAAAAATGATCACAAATGAGTAGGATTATAGGTCAACCCAGGATGCTTGTGTATCAAAGATGCACAAGGATTACTAAGTGGTTGTGGAAATTTAAGACCTTATCGAGCTAGCTCTGATCACAAGACCTTGTTGAGAAAGGTCAAGATGCACTAAAGTATTGTATGTAGACACCAAGTTGTTGAAGACTCTACTAAGTGATAATGATTCTTCTAAGCTATGAATATTTGTCAAGCATTAAAGGCTGAACCAAGTGGAAGATACTCCATCACCAAGCAAGTAAATGTATCAAAGGTTAACGGTGATTGTAAAGAGGAAATTCGCTAAAGAGGAAGAAATTGAATGCATTGTTTCATTGTGAGTTTCAAGAACTATTTTAAGAAGAAAGATTTCAAAGCTTAAGAATGATTTGAATGTTTACTATTGAAGAAATTCAAGTTTTCTAAAACCATACCAAGCATGGCATCTTCTAGCAATAAAAACAAGAAAGGGTCTAAAATGTTGGTTCGAGGAGTTGATTGCAAGGCTAATGAAGAGTGATCCCCTTAATACCATAAACATATAATAGAAACAAAGAATAATAGAAAAATGCAAGAAAAAAATATGGACTTCTTAATTGCACCACAAATGTGGAATTATAAATTCATAAATACAATATGCTAACCCACATGGGTGCCTTCATTACAGTAAGTTGCAAGATTAAGCTACGAACAACACCTAGAGTTATCTTAGACAATATTCAGATCTTTCTTAAATAGGCAATTTTATGCCACCTTGGAAGGTTTTAAACATTGAAACTTAATACCTAGGGCTGATGGACCCTAACAATACATATAAAGTCAGCCAAATATATCTTTGACAATTATTTTAGATATTTCAAATAGCCCAACTTTAAAAGGCCATAACTCATGAACTGTTTCTCTAATTGGCTATTATAACCACTTTTTGGAAATGTGAGCTCGTGATCTATAGGCTCAAAATTGCACAAGCACCCTTCCATTGAGTTTTCAAACCTCATTCGAGCACTCTAAGGCCTTCAACAATGAGCTTGAAGATTTTTCTACAAACATTTTCACCGAAAATCTATAATAACTTCTTCGATACTTAAGATGGAGCAATGATATTTTATGGTAGGCTTATAACTCTAAAATGAACCTTCATATAGAAAATGAGAATATTCTGAGCTCGTATCATAAAATTACTAAAAATAGAAAGTTCCCATAGATAGTAACCACCCTATCTACTAATCCTTATCAAAATAGAAAAGAGTGAAAAGAAAATATTTTTATGTGATGCAAGATTTCTCTTACACCTAGGATGCTCCTACGTCAAAGGCACCAAACTTCAAATTGAGTCTAGTTATTGTAGAAATTCTTGACCCAAATGGTGCACAATCACAAGTTCCACCCAAGGTATTTCTTGTGCATGATATACATTCATATTATCACTGCTCTATTCAAGAGCTAGGCACTCATGAGATAGATGAAACATTGAACAAGTTATGTGTGAATGTCATTCTAAAATCGAAGTGGGCTTGACACACATACCACATATGCCAAGAGACTTCCAGGTCAAGTGTATAAGATTTATTTTGAGTCGTGTGCATAATGGATAGTTATGGTTAGAGCAACCTATTTAGATATCAAAGAAAATGATTCACAGAATCACTAGTCTTCCAATGTTGAAGAAAGCCAAACAAACCAAAACAAAAGGATGGGTTGAACTAGAGAAGTGAACTCTTGCCAAGTGGGATGGTAGATGAATGAATATAAATAGAATTATAGACATGGAACTAAAATTTGGAACTCATGTGATTGCTCATAAGATCTACAAGTCTAGTCATCTCAACAATGTGTCATGTGAGGTAGTTGATCTAGCTCTCAAAGTAGTAAAGAATAACATGGCATTTGACCTTACTGAGTTGTTATTGAATAATTTCAATAAGAACATGGAGAGCAGCAAAGGTTCCAAGAAAAATTCGTGTAAGTTTGGTTCACTCTTGACTTTTTTATTCTTCTTTGTGCAAAAATTCTTCCCTTTTAAAGGTTCAGTAGTATGGAGAAAAGATGTCTCTATTTTATATCAAATAAATGAGTATATAGTAGAAATGAATGAAAAATTTGATAGCATCATGGATAACTACTTTGAAACATTCAAGGAGAAGATGTAAAATAGTTATAGGATACCTAAGAAGCTTATAGAAGACTATAAGGATGATATCTATTTCATGGTGGACTGTGAAAAAGTGTATATTGAAGTAGTCAAACCTAGAGTGGCATGGGTTAAACCTCTAGAGTATGAGGTTAAGATTGATGACACCAAAGATATCATTGAGGCACTTCTGGATGAGCTTGTAGAGTGTAAAGAACCTTATTTTGGGACTTATGAAGAAGCCAAGGAAAGAATGGAACTTGAAATTAAGCCTCCTCAAGTAGTTGACAAACGAAGAAAGAGGATAGTAAAACTAAGACAAGCAAGTTATACTCTCCTACTTACAGAAGGAAAAGGTGATGATGTGGAAGAAAGATAATGTTGAGCATGAAGATGAGGAAACCAAATTTGAGGAAGAAGAGCCTATAAGGAAGAAAGGTAAGGTTATCATAACCAGACCTACTAAGTCATCCACTATTGTATTCACAAGAAGGGCACCAAAATCTAGAAAGAAAATGAAGTTAGGTCAAGAGGATGTTGAGAAAATTATCTTCAAAAAGCCTATACCTACACTTCAAGAAAAGTTAAAGGAATTGGAAGAAGGAACTGGATGACATGTTTCAAATTTCTCAAATATGAATCAAGGAATGAAGATTAGAGAACAAAAATTGAAGATACTATTATGACCAAATTGGGAAAATGGAAGTATTCTCCTGATGATTTTACTCAGCAAATTCCTAATGAGCTTATGCAATAAATTAAGCCTAGATGGGAGTATGAAAAGAAGACTACAAAAGACATCTTTGAATAGACTCTAAGGAAACTCATGCCAGGTCTCAATGAAAAGGAGGTGAAAGAATGTTTGAAGGAGAATGAATTGAGATTCACTCTCAAATTAAACACATGCATGATACTTGTCAAAGGCATTGAATATGTAGTGAAGGCAGCTACAAACACATGGAAGAACATCTACAAACTATATCAACTTAGTGATTTTGTTGTTCATGTTAATGACAAAGATGATGAGGAGGAGGAGGAAGAGAATGTGGAAACAAAAGATGATGAAGTAAATGATGTAAATTTGGATGATAGGGAGGAAGAACAAGAAGTTATTGGAGGAATTCTTGTAATGATTCAAATCATTGAGGAAACTAATGCAGAGAAGATTGTAGCAGTAGTAATGGCATCATTTCCTCATTCTTTGAGAAAAGTGTTAGTGCACTGTAGCTCAAAGAAAGCTTCTACTAAGTTGGTTGTGGCTACTAGTGCAACACCAAGCACCCAACCAAGTTGAGGACTTGTTCAACTGAGTATTCCATTGGTTGAAGTGACAAGCACTTCATCTACTAAGAAGCAAGTGCCTCCATCATCAAGTCTATTCATGTAGTAACAAGGTATTTCTACTATTAGTGCCATAAATACATTTTTTCCTAGCCCCTCATTTTCTACTATTGTTTCTATTTCACATGTATCCATAGCTAGTACAATGATATTTAAGATCAAGTCTCAATCAAGTACTAAATTTTTAGATAAGGGTAAGGGTAAGGAAGAAGAAATTAATCTAGATGAGGATATAGTTATTCCAAATTGGCATAACTCTATTCTCGCTCCTGATCAAATGAATACCCTAGGAGAATTATTGCAAAAGAGAGCTAAGAAATAGAAGCTTAGAGAAGAGAAGAGAAAGCAAACACAAGTGCTTGAAGATATAAAGGTCATATTTGTAAATGCACTAAGTATTGAAGTTGATAGTACACAACCTATTTTGGACTAGTTACCAGAAGTTGTCTAGAAATTAAATGAAGACTTGAATGGATAGGATAAGTTGCTACAAAGAGCAGAAAGAAAGTTTGAGAATAAGGTATTGGACCAAGTGGTGCAAAAATTACAATAAACCAAGTAGAATTTTCTACTATTGTTTAATTGGAGACATCTATAAATAATTTCACTTTTTTATTTGTTAAGTCGTGTAATACATCTACCTTCACATAAGTAATTAAAGATAAAATATCAAAGATAGATGAAGACATGAAGGCAAGTGCACACCAATTGTCACTTGACCCAACCTATAGTTCTACTCACTATTCAAAGATTAGATTACTGACAAATTTGCAAGTAGAATTATGAAAGGAAGAAGTTAAGATCAGGGCCACACTTGCATAAATACAAGGCATGATTCTTGCAAACATAGATGCACTGTAGACACACATTGCACATGCTAAGACACTCATCCATGACAATAATTTCTTCATGGCTGATCACATAATGGAGTTATCAATAGAAGTTTATATTACATTACATACAAGTAAGGTGTTATAGGAAAATTGGGACAAGACAATGGCATTAACATATAGTATACACCTTTTGGTATTAACATATAGTATACACCTTTTTCATTTATTTCAAAAAGGGGGAGAAGTATAGATGAATGTGTATATATGTATAAAGAAGGAGAAGTATATGTAAACACATGTAATGAATTTATGTATGGGGGAGTAGCATCTAGATATATAAGGTATACATATGGGGGAGCAGTATAGTATTATACAAATACATGAACAAATAAGTAGAAAACTCTTTTACAAAAGCAATTTTGAAACATCTAAAAAATAGAGTATGTTACCAAGAGTTAGACACAAAATGGTGATAAGAGAATGTTTGACTCTTAATTATGAGTATTCAATTTTTGGGATGATAAGTGTTTTTTTCACTAATTCCAAAGAGGGAGATTGTTGACATTAAGATCAATTTGTCTATTAGTGACTCACACTTAGTCAAAATATAGTTTCTAAAAAGCCACAGAACCTATGTACAGTTCATGCCAAGTATAAAAGTGTCTACTAAGTTGTTCAGTGCAAGTGATGGAAACTCTAGTGTTAATTGAGCTCCATAGTGTCAACTGAGTTACACAATGTTAACCAAGTTATTTAGTGTTAACCATGTTCACCAGTCTCTACCAAGCTTGTAGTGTTAGCAATGTGAATCTAGTGTTGACTGAGGCTTGGAATGTCAACCGAGTGATTCAGTATATTTCAAGTTTTACAGTGTTCACATAGTTACATAGTGTTGACCGAGTTCAAGCTACTTGGAAGTGATCAATATGAATTGAGCCTCTTTGTTAATAAAGTTCCAGATGATGTTAAGTATTGACAGTGGTTTTTGAGTATCAAAAAACATCATCGAGTTTGTCTTCAAAACCTGAGTTATAGTAGTTGGTCCAACTTTGTGGATTTTAATGAAACTTGTATTGTAGCCAACTTTAGTAAGTTATGATTTGGATTGGTATATATGTAAAGCATTATATCATATCCAAATAAGTATTACATGAGCATGGAATAAGATAAAGTGTGATTTAAGAAGACTACATGCAATATAAGGGACAACAAAGATTTATCTATCACATCAAGGTGATCATTACAATTCAAGGAATCTCAACCAACAAATCAGAGTTATAGATCATAGATCATCCACTAGTTCATCCTAATAGGTGTATTAGTTAAATCCTTTAACAAGGTAGACTTAATAGTCTTATGTAAATTCTTTTAATCGATTGCATACTTTATTGTATGTTTTATAAATCCTTTCACAAGGTGAACCTCATAGTCCTTATTGCTCCTAACAAGGAAGATCATCAGAGGTGGTCAATTGTAAGCCTTAACAGGTCAACTTTATATTGCAATACTAAATCTTGTGGGCATCATCCCCACCCTATTTTTACTTTCTATTTGGAAGGTTTCTGGGTTACCATATCTTGTGTTAAGTGTTATGAATCTTTTACTACTTTCGTTCTTTCATGCATGCAATTAGATCAGAATATTATATGGATGTTTAATTGGTGTAGGCAGTAGAAGAAGTTTTATTGGTTCTTGATTCACCCCTCCCCTCTCACTAACCTTGCCTACCTCATATTTCCAAAAAGATCATCCTTTAAGAAATAACATGAAGATTTGAACTTCTCAAATGTCCATGAACATGATATATGATTATTGAATTGGCCGCTACTCAATAAAGGGTATTCAAAACATCAATCTACACCTTCTAGAAGTGTGAAAAAGTGTTTTTTGTTCCCTAGGTAAAATTTTGCATTAGCACACTCTTGTGCAAGGTTTTTCACATAACTAGGCAAGATATTGTGTGTCCTAGGCAAGAAAGTGCATGACAACTTGTTTACTCACATGAAATTTCAAATTAGCACAAAATTGCCTACACTTTGGAGGCAAAAACTTTAACATACAAACTCTGATTCACTTCGTCTAAAATGCATCAAAAATATCTCAAAGAGGCCTAAAAATTTATGGGGCTTAGTTATTCCTAATACCTAAGATTTTGGGTCACAACTCAAGATAACACAACCTAGGGGAAAAAAATAGTCTTGGTTATGAAGACAAGGAATGGACAGGACATCCAAAATGACCAAAGAGAAGACATGTCCAAATTTACATAAGACATAAAATGAAAGATAATTCAGACATTAAGAACCAATATTACTTCTCCTACATGATTTCATTACTAAAACAATATCAGTTGCATCTATAATAAAAAAATGAAACTGGAAGGTTTCTGAATCAAGGGATCAAGAGACAATTACCATAAAATAAGTACACATCCTTTCCAATTTCCTTCAAAAATTAATTATATTTTATCATCATTAAAATGAGTTTATTTTCAATAATATATTTATCTCTATTCATAAACACACTAGTATGTTCTCTATGATATTATCTCTTGTACATACTACCAAAGGTTCAAAATGAATGTGATAGGTTCACAACACCAGACATGCCATCAGTATAAAACATGTGGAATAGTCATCATGAAATAAAAGAAAAAGCCCAAATGGGGAATTATTAATTCCAATAGTAGATCTCCAAGAGAGATCATTCCAACAATAAGTCAAGTGTGAAAACTATCATGAAGAGATAGATAGATAAATTGCATGACTAGTCTAAGAAAGAAAAAATTGGAAACTAATGCTAGCCCAACAACACTGGAAAGATCCACCAGCCCCCCAAAAAAGAAGATAGCAATCAAATAACATTACATTTGATGACTAAGAAAAATCACACAAGAGGGATAAATCAACACACAATGCTAAGGAATACATCATCCTAGCAGCATTAGAGAACACACTCAAACACATCATTCAGTATACTATTAATAACCTCATACATATGCATACTACCATAATTTCCTTAATTTTTTTCCATGGAATGCAACATTTAAGATATGAAACCAAACCACTACAAATTTTATAAGCTTAAGAAAAAGAAAGTTTGGGATGTAAGTCATTAACCCAAGTGATCTACTACAACACCTACTTGCTTACAATGATTTCACAATATACACTCATTTATTCCAACAAAAGTGAACTACTTCATTACTATAATGAATTAACAATTAATTATAATTACATTTATTTTTCAATGAAAGAAAACATTTCATAAATATATTGGCATAACATTGAATTGTAAGTAAGATTCATTTATTTACTTTTAATAAGAGAATACAAGAAAAACAATGCACCTTACTCCATAAGGAGAAAGAAAAAAGGCGCCCAAAGCCAACACATGGACACCAATCAGTGGCTCCATCTAAGTGGATCACATAGGCAATTGGCCATGCTAAGGCACATTTATTTTTTCTACATAACAAGGAAGGATTCACTTCATTCTCCTCACATTACTTGATTCACATCTACTGGATAAGAAAGTCAATCCCAAGTAGGTACCCAGGTAATAAGATATAACAAACTCAAATGGGATGGATTGCAATCCCACAATCACAATGTCAACCATGTAAGAAACATATACACTGAGATCCCAATATTTGAATAAGGACTCTGATACCATATGTAATGCCCTACTTAGAGCTCCTTGGATCACAAGGATAAAACATGCACTAAATAACTATTACTTAACAACAACGTAAAGTAACCAAGTCCAAGAATGAAACATCTAAACAAGGTAATAAGAATAGTGAACATGAATAAACTCATACATTCACCTACACTGGTGGAAGTCTTACAAACATTTACAAACATTTACAAAGATCCCAAAGCACTAAACCATAACTTACAAAATAAAGATCACATGAATCATTAGAATATACCAAGGGGGTGTGGTTTTTAAAACCCAAAGTAAAAGTTCCTAGCATGGTTAGACATACAAGTCCATTTCAACTAATCATATCATAATCAAGAATTACAAGCAAATCCCAACAATGGTCATGCGCAAGATGAGGGATCAAAGTTACAACCACTCTCCTACTGGTTGCCATGCTGAAAGATATATACTAAATCCTAAAATTAGCGCAAAGTTTGCAATCCTAAAGCCTTGAAATTTTACTAAGTTTGAATTCTTGGTGCCCTAAAATTTGCTAGAGTCTTTATCTTAACTCAGAGAGGTTTGGAACCTATCCCAAATGATTTTTTTCATATATCAATATATAAATATATATATCTTAAATATAAGGAATTAAATATATGCCAACTTATAGTTAAATGATATTTTTTATTCACCTTATAGTTGATATGTTTTAATATGGGAAGATGTAGGACCCAAAAGGGTAATAAAAACCATATTTCACATCTCCTCAAAGTCTATGCAAACAATAACTATTTTTCATGCAAGAAAATAGCCATGATGCTCGTGTGAGTTAGGATTTTCTCTCGTGTAAGCTTTTTGAATGAGCTGCATGAGTTTCCCCATTAGATGTGTGCGAGACTTTGTTTTTTGCATGAGAAAGTATATGCTCATGAGAGAGAATGCATGCTCATGCAATAGAATGTATGCTTATGCTGGACGATACATTCTCACGTGAGAGACTACCCTTCCCATGTGAAAAATGCTAATAGAAAATCAACAAGACAAGAAGAAACTACATAAATATATGAAAACTTGACATTGAGGAGTACCAGATCTATGTAATTTGAGGAATGATCACTCGAGAGCATGAAAGGAGTTCTAAGAACTTGAATGAATTTAAACTATTTATCATAATCTCATGCATCCATCTAATCAACAACATCAATCTACAAAATGATCATAAACAACATCACAGTAAAAAGGAAAGTACACACATGTGATAAAACTAAATAAAATAAATTGTGCATAATAATAATAATCTAAATGTGATATAAAATGTATCCAAAGTAAATCATAATTCCCAAGTGACATACTCTAGATAATATTTCTTCTTTCTTAGCCAAGAAACCAATCTTCCTTTAAGAAAAAATGATCCACCACTGGTGCTCTTTCTGTCATCTATACTACCTGCCCAATCCACATTAGTATATGCACATAGAGAGAAATCACTTGATCTATCATACCAAATTCCATAATCAGATATTCCTTTCAAATTTCTAAATAGTATCTTTATTGCTACAAAATGATACTCCTGAGGATCAACTTGAAATTTAGCTACAATCCCAACTTTGTTTACTATATTTGGTCCGGTGTGACTTAGATATTTCAAACCTCTGATCATGGATCTGTACTTTTTCTACTCTACTATAGGTATCTCAACTTTGTTGGATAACTTGTGACTAGTTATCATGGGTGTACCAATAGGTTTAAAAATTTCTAAGCCAAACATTTTCAAAAATTCATTCAAGTACTTGGCTTTTTCAATGAAAATACCATCACTATTTTGTACAATCTCCAATCCTAGGAGAAACTTCATTTCTCATATCATGTTCATTTCAAACTCATTCTTCATCTCTTTAGAAATCTTATCACTTTCTTTATCATTACCTCCAAAATGATGTCATCAACAAATATTACTATTATTAGCAAACCATTTTGAACTTCTTTCAAATACAAGTTACCACTTTCTTACCTTTAGCAAATCCAAGCTTTTCCAAATAATTGTCCAACCTTGCATACCATGTTCTAGGTGCTTGCTTTAGACCATATAGATCTTTATTTAGTTTGCATACCATGTCTTTGTCTTTGATAAATGAAAACCTTCAAGTTGCTCAATATATACCTCTTCTTCAAATTCTCCATTTAGGAAGGTTGATTTAACATCCATCTGATAAACCTTGAACTTCTTATTTGGTGCATAAGAGAAGAATATCCTTACTGCTTCCATTTTGGCTATGAATACATATGTCTCCTCATAGTCTATGCCTTCTTTCTATGAATATCCCTTGCATACAAGTCTAGCCTTGTTTCTCACAACTTCGCCTTGCTCATTCATCTTGTTTCTAAATACCCATTTCATTCCTATCACATTCTTGTCTTTGGGTCTAGGAACTAACTCTCATGTATCATTCTTTACAATCTTATCTAAGTCTTTCTTCATTGCTTGAATCTAGTGATCATTTTTACATGCTTCATCCGAGCTCTTAGGTTCAACTTGAGATATCAAACATATCTCATCATATACTCTATTTCTTCTCATCACAACTTTGTCTTTGCTTCCAATTATCTGCTTAGGAGGATGAATCTTTGTTAGATTCTTGTTAGAGGTAGGAGTTTACATCTCAAATTTTATCTCTTCTCTAAGTTTAGATCTCTACTATCCTCTTTTCTCAATAGTTAACACATCATTTTTCAAATCATTGAAATTCTCAAAGAAAACTTTAGCATTCTTTCTAACAATTCTAGAATTATCTTCTTCTTCATCCAAATTATAATCTACCATATTTTCCTTAGTTCCAAAATTGTCACCAATCCTTACATTTGTGAATTCAACTATTGTCTTAGTTCTATAGTTAAAACATATATGCCTTGATTTTCAATGAATAACCAAGAAAAATACCTTCATCACTTCTTGGATCAAACTTACCAATGTCGTCATCTCTCTTAATATAAATTTTGCTCCCAAATATTCTAAAATACTTAACTAATAGTGAATGACCAAACCAAATGTTCTAAGGTGTCTTGTTCATACCTTTTTTTATTTGTACTTTTTTCAACGTGTATATTGTTGTATTGATTGCTTCTATCCAAAATTACTTAGAAACATCATTCTCAAGCAACATCACTCTTATTGCTTCTACAACTAACTTATTCCTTCTTTCAGCAATCCCATTCTGCTTAGGTGTTCTAGGTGAAGATAGCTATCTTTTGATTCCGTTCTCTTCACAAAATATGTTAAACTCTCTAGAGGTGAATTCTCCTCTTCTATCAAATATCAAACACTTTATCTTAATGTAAAATTCATTCACAACTCTATTTTTAAATATCTTAAACTTCTCAAAATCTTTAAATTTCTCTTTAAGAAATGCTACCCACATCATTCTAGTGAAATCATCAACAAAAATCATAAAGTACTTTTCACCATAGAATCCTCTTGTTCTAGAAGAACCACTCAGATCTATGTGAATGATCTCTAGCTTCTTTATGGTAGTGAACTTCTTGCTAGCAAATGATACTTTCTTTTGTTTAGCCAAAATACATTCTTTACACACAAAATTAGTAGGCTTTGTAATCTTAGGCAAGTCTCTGACTACAAATGTGGTACTAACCTTCACAATATTATCAAAGTTTATGTGACAAAATCTTTTATGCAACAACCAACTATTGTCCACTTTAGCTACCAAACATGTCATTTCAGTAGGATTCAACTAAAATAAATTACCTCTGGATCTTGTGCCTATTACAATCATCTAATGATCTATGTCTTTCATAATGCTAGTCTTCTCAGTGAATTCCTACTGATAGCCCTTGTCCACAATTTTGTCCAACACTCAACAAGTTATGCATTTTTTTCTCTTCTCACAAGAAGGACTATTCCTTCCTCAATCTTCTTATTTTTATTAGATCTATTGCTACCAGAAAAATCTCCACATGTGCTTGTACTCCTTATCAGATTAGGTTGAATGTTTAGAGCACTAAAAGTTTTTTTGACTCTAGCTATATCTCCAAACTATCTCAGATCTACTTCTATAGATTCTAATCTTCCAAGCAATGTTTCCTTTGTGAAATATTTAGTTTAGGGAATTACTAGCTAAATCATCTAAGATACTTTCTTGAATGGTGGCATCAAGCTTTTCAAGATCTTCCATATTACTTCATCATCTTCCTTGATTCCACCAAGATACATAATTCCTACAATAATTTTTGATATTCTACCAATATAGCTTCTTACATATTCATCTTCCATCATCTTAGCATCTTGAAATGTACATATCCAATTCTATAATCTCATTCTTTTTGCATGTGTATCACTTTCAAAAGTATGTTCTAATGCTTTCCAAATTTCATGAGATGTTTGAAGTGACTTTACCTAACTATATTCATTCTCTGGAAGAGTTGATAGTAGAGCTTCTCTATCTCTTATGTTACACATGAACATATCTCTTTCTTCTTGACTTCATTCTTCAAGCTACATTTCATCCACAATCATCTTCTCACTCTTTGTCAAGATCCAATAACCTAACCCATGCACAATAGATGAGTCTTCATCTTCTCCTTCTAACTATCATAGCCAGCCCCATCAAATCTAGGACTATCCTTTTTGAAAACATTCTCCATCGATCTCCCAAATTTTTTAAGCTTATCCTTCAATGACCTAATGCTCTGATACCAATTGTTATAGACCACTAATATAGCTTAGAGGAGTGGGAAGTGAATCAATTATCCAATTATTATCACTATTATCAACCTTAAGCAAACTTAACCATATGACAAATATAAACTAAAACCACAACAAGATAATCATACACAATAACACTAGTTATGTTAATAAAGGAAACCCTTGATCAGAGGGAAAAAAATTAGTGGCGATGGTACCCACAAGATGATGTACTCATATAAATATTCCTTATTAGAGGATGGACCCTGTTAGGAGTTCATGAATACATTTAGTACATATGAGTCCTTTTTAGGAAACTTTGAATCCCTGATAGGAGATTCCAAACTTGTTAGGAGTTGTGCCAGCCCTATTAGGAGTTGTGGAAGATAGTTGGACCCACTGCCCAAATAATTTCAAGGGCAAGACCAATGAACCCACTATCCAAATTATCTATTTGTTATTTCTTGTAGAATAATAGAAATGAAATGTACCTCCTTCCTCTTATTCTATCTTACCAATCAGATCATTTCTCCTTTTGATCTTGTAACCAGATCACCTAACTCACATCTAATAATCCCTTAGATCTCTTACTCGCATTCAGTAAGATCTTTGCTTCTTTTTTCACTTCACACTTCAATATATTTTTCACACTTATACTCTTCTTATAAACAAGGAAAACATCTTTCCTTTATACCATATCTTCATAACAATTCCTTGAGTTGGCCTTGAGGCTTTCCCAATTAATTATAATAAGATAATTAATTAATTACAATTACAATAGTATTGTCATCTCACAATATATAGAAAACTTCACACATGTAATACTAGGGCTTGTGCACTCATTGACATCATTAACAGACTATCCTCTATCATTGCCTAAATACACATCTTCTCATTACATCTTAGATTTAAGATAGTGAACAAACATTGAGAATCGCTTTCCCAATACTCTACCTCTGAACTCCTCTCTATAAATCCAGTACAAGTTTTGTACATCTTTGACTTAGACTCTATGTACTCAACCATATCATTAGGACACTATTCTAAACATGTCCATTAGTGTGCATCACTAGACAATCAAACCATTGTCTATACCATTAAGATCTCTATTTGCTACGTAGCCAATCTTTATAGAAACCATGCTATTTTGACACCAATGACAAACAAAATCATGAATACAACATGTCAATACTCTCCAATTCTTAGGATACTCCTCCAAAGTAGTATCATCAGCATTCATGCTAATATGGGTTTCATATATATGAAAGGTCAAGTTGTGGATTGAATAGTGTGTGAGAAAGAAGTCAAGAAGATTAGATGTGAATAGAGAAGGATATCTAATTTAGAGTAGAGTATCCAAGGAGATGAAAAGTATATTTTTATCAAGGAAGATCTAGAGGATAATCTAGAACAATGATCTAAATCTGTAATCTAGTTGCTTCATCAATCAGGTCAATCATTGTTACTTTCTAACAATTGTAGTAGTGAAGAAATCTCTTAACAGATTTGACTTAACAATCATTTTTTAAATCCTCTAAAAAGATGACATTTCTAGATTGAAGTGTTTTGAAGACCTCTAACAAGGCCACTCCAAACAAGGTGATTTAAATCATTTAATAGGGTCACACCTAATAGCGTGTCTTGTAACCTTTAACAAGGTTGGTTCCTAGTAGGGCTCACTTTAGAAGAGTGAAAAGTTGTAACTAGTTTCATTGGTTGTTTTTCCAAATTGGATTTCCATTTTAAATATTGGTGTCTCTTATATTCATGTTATTTTCTTACTAATTTATCTTTCTTCAACTAAGTTACTAAAGGTTAATACACTTTAATATATTAGATTTTTTAATTAATTGAGTTACAGTGAATATCTAGTTCTAACCGAGCTGTAAGCTTAAAGGGAAGTTTTGTATTGACATCTAAGGGATTTGAAATTGTTTTAGTGCTTATTGATTTACCCCTACCCTCTTAGTTACTCCTCTTATATTTTTAACAATTGGTATTAGAGTTGTTGGTGCTTGTAGATAAGGTTTCAAGGAACTAAGCTAAAGATCAAGGTGTCTTATAGAAGAGAGATTCCTAAGTTGAACAAAGATAACTTCAAAGCATGGCAGGAACTCATGAAACTACATTTGGAAACTATTGGATATATAGACCCAAAATTCCTATAAGGTATGTGTCACCTCTTGATCCTTTGACTTTGGATCAAATAGTACAAAAGAATAATCACAACACAATGATGATTGGTATTTCTTCTGCTCTCAATTATGTTGAATTTGATGAAGTCAAATATTGTCCTACTACTCATGAAATGTGGAACAAGCTAAAAAAGATCTATGGATAAAATGACAATGTGAGGAGAGCCAAAGTATAAAGTTTAAGAGGTCAATTTGATTAGATAAAGATGAGAGAAGATGAAAATTTTGTAAACTAAAGTGAAATAATCAAAGCACGTGTAAGTGAAATCTAAGATTCATATGGAAAAATAGAAGATGTAACTAGGGTTAGCAAGATATTAAGAACTCTTCTTCCTATTTATGCAATTAGAGTTTTAGCTATTCAAGGGATGAGACATGATCCAAAAATGATATAACTTTGGATGCAATAGTGGGAAGATTAACAATTTTTTATTTGGATAATTTTGATAACTATGTTCCTTGATCTCACAACCTAGTTTTAACATTCAAATCCAAACTAACCCTTGGTAGAAAGTGAGAAAACTCAAAAGACAAATAGTCTTACAATGAAGAAGAAGAAGAATCTGATGATGATCTTGAAGATATTGAAGCCATACTTGCAAGGAGGTTACCAAAAGGTAAAGGTAAATATAAAGGAAATTTTATATTGATTTTTTTTTCTTGTTAAGAAGTTGGTCACATTGTTGCATGGTGTTTGAAATAGAGAGGTAGACAGAAACTAGGGCCAAAGGAACACCTAGCTACCAAGGCCACCTGCAAGAGTAAACATAGTGGAAATGCAACACAGAGATTAATCAAATTATCAACATACATGTTTGTTAGCCTTAATTGGAGTCACCATATTTTAAAATTTCTTGAGTTTCCTTTGAAGCTCAAAGTCATACATTGAACAAGCCCTTCTCAATCTCATATCTTGTGAATATCACCTAGCCTTTCATATAGAGAATAATCTGGTGATGTCCATCGCAACTCTCATGTCTTGAACCTCTTTGAACCTTTTTGAACCTTGATTCAAAGTAGTTCAACCAAAGATTTTGATACTAATTATTTTTTTTAGGTGGGACCCATTGAGCATAATGAAGATGTTTTCTTGAACCTCTTCAAACTCTAGTTTGAAGCAGTTAAAAGTAGTTCAATTGCTGAATATTTTTGAGCAAGCATTAATGATTCTCTAAGGATGATTGGTTCTTGAGAAACTAATTGATTTGTTAGAAGTATTGATTGAAGATCGTGTTTGATTTAATTTTGTTTAAGACAAAAGAATAGTTGTCATCATGATTCAAAAAAGGTAAATCTTTCATTCGGGAGTTGGATTATTTTTCAAAATTTTGTAAACATTGCAAGGACACCCACGAACAATGATCATTTAATGAAGATGTCTTATCATAGTTTTGAGCATGCAAATCAAGCCACAATGAAATCACCATGAATACCTTATAATGAGGTGGTACTTTCACTAGTATGTCTCCTTTCCTTTTAAAGTATGAGTTTCTTGTTTCATTTATTTTATTATGTGAAAGGGAGAATTGAAGGAGTAGTGATAAGTGAAGAAAAGAGGTCTAGTTCTCTCTCAGCAAATTATAGGTGAGAATACAAAAAATCCCTTGCTCTTCCCTCTATGTGTGTTTTGAAGAACAAAGCAGGGTAAGTCTTTTACATTTGCTAAAAATGAAGTCTATTCTACATTTCTTTGAGAACATTTCTAGTTTAAAGTGTAGGAGGCATGTCATTTTTAATACCAATTTGGAGGGTGTCAAAGTTGAGAAGTTGCAAGGAAATTTTCTTGAGCAAGTTGATGAAGTTAATGGTTGTCTAGAGATTTTAACAAGTGGTTTGATTAAAGTTGTAGCTTTTCCCCTACCCTTTTGACTCCTGAGTTACTCCAATTGTGTATCAACCACTATGATGTGAGGACTAAGAACATTTTGAACAAAGATGGAGAACTAGTGTTGTCCATCTCTAGGGAGACTATTTCATCAGTCTTGTGTTTGCCTGAGTGTACCTTTGCTACTTTTATCCCTACCCAATCTATAGTTGAGTATCAATAAATTCCAAAAAAATATCGTAACATGATGGCTAGGAAGTGGGCAGAAACAAATAATAAAGATAGTTTAAGACTTCCCAAAATAATCACCAAGGATCATATGAAACCTCATGTTCATGACCTCATGGTCTTATTGTACTAGGTTAAGGGTTCTTTAGATTTTTTCTCTTTGAAGATTGGATGTACCTTTACACAAAAATCATTCTAAAAGGTGAATAGTTATTGGATTGGGTGGAATTGATAGCCAATTCAATGAGAAATCAAGTAAAACATGCTAAGGCATCAAGAGAAGTTTTATACATGTCTTCCTGTCTAACCTATTGTATTGCCTATATCAGCAATATTACTTCTCTTCCTCATGAAACTTGGAATGAAGATGTCATTGTCTACTAGTATTATCCTTTTCTCCAAAGGGATAGAGTATTGGAGGATTTTAGAAAAATGCATGATGTGCTGATAGAAAGTGTGCATTTGAACCCTCAAAAAGACACCAATACTAAGGGTATCCCTAGAGGCCCAAAAGATAATTCAAATTTATGGGAGCTATTTCATCCAATTTCTGAAGTTCACATACTTAAGAATAAGGGGATTTGAAGAAGAACCAATGAAATTGCCTTGTTATGCCCTTAATTTTTTTATCATTGCTGAGATTTGTACATAATTATTTTTAGTCAATCTACCTCAGGAAGCCTGGGAATCTATTTTCCCCATTAAGCTTAGCCACTTCACCTAGAGTAACATGATTAATGCCTTAGTAATTAGAATCAATTTTCTTAGCTTCAATTTTGGATCCTACTAAGGAAGGAGGAATTTAGACCAAAAAGGTTTTGCAGCTAAAGTACTTGGTTTGAAGGCTCAATCACCTATGGTTCCACATTTAGAAGATCTATGGAAAGCTTGTAATGATAAGGAAGAAGTGATAAAAAAGGATCATTCAAAATTAACACTCTCGCAAGTTAATTCTCTCAAATTGAAGTTTCAATTGGAAGGAGTAGTAGAGGATGCTTCAGATATTGTAGAACTGAGATGGAAAGAAGCAAGTAAGCTAAAACAATTGGAGGTAGACTAGAATCCATGGGGAGAAGATGATATAAATTTGAGGACTAGATCTATTCTTACTCACACATATAACTTATTGAGGAGAAGAGACATGAAGGTTATCAATGAAAAACAAATTGGAAAATCTCCAAAGAAGGTTTCTTTCTCTGAAACATTGATCTCTGGCATCTCAATTTCATCTCATTTTGAAAATAGTACTTTGACTCCCAATAAGCAAAAAAAACATCATCTACTAAAAAAATCACAACCCCTAGGACCAGGTCTAAGACTAAATCTGAGGCACTCATGCAGCAGGAGATTTAGAAAGAGAAAATGATGATTCAAGGAAAAGGTCTAGGAGAAGAACTTAGCTTCTCAGACACTCGAGATAGTGATGTGTAGTTAGTAGAAGCTCCTAGGTTGGATCAACATAAATTCATGACTCTTCCCTGGGGAAGTAAAGGGATGACCACTACTCCTACTATTCCATCATGGCTATCTAATTTAGTCAACAAGAAACAAACCCTGTAGCTTGTGTCTACACCTGTTAAAAATATTGTCACCAAGTATGTAGCTCATGGTTCTAAGAGTAAAAAGGTTAAGAGTGATGCGTGCTTGATCAAAGGTCCAGTGACCAAAAGGGTAACAACATAAATGGCTACATACAAAAAGAAAGATGATATCAGAGAAATTGATGCCAAAGGCTTTAAGGTCACAATTTTAGAATTAGGGGCCACAACTAGAGACATTAGTAATTGCTTTTTCAAATTCTCTATAGACCACATGTTGACTCAGTCAGAAAGGGATAGCAAAGAGAAGATAGAGCTAAAGTCACTGGTAATCACTATGGAAGCTTATATAGATTCATTGATGAATTTAGGTGCTCTTCCATTAGTTTAGACTCCACATTCTTTTGATCCCAATTCCTCATATAGCCAGTAGTTGGTTAAACAAATGTAAAGGGGCAAATTGCTCTTAGACACAGTATAGGAATGGGTGACATTCATTGTAAAAGAATGTAGTAGATTCACTCTGGATTTTACCACTACATACATGGAAGGAGAAGTGATGTTAGGTGAGATTTAAACCCTTGTGCTAGTATGTGAAGTTAACCAGAATCAATGCCAAGCCATTGTGTTCAAAGTTCATGAAGTTGAAAAATATAAAGTATTGAAGTTCCTAAATGAAAATCCCATGAAAACTATGGATTCATGGATGTTGTTCATTCTTAAGAGCAATATGGGTTGGAAGAATTCAATTTACAAAAGATCCATTGAAGAAATGTGATCAATGGAAACTAAAATCATGGAAATGCATAAAGAACTCCTAAAGGACATGTAGGTCATTAATCCTACCAAAATCTTGCAATTTGAAGATGGCAACATGGATACTGAGGTCTTGATTAAGAACTTCAACAATACTATGATAGAAACCAAAGAAAGTGACACACCTACCCCTAGAGACTTCACTACCCTGGCAAACCTCAAGTCAATGGTGTATCTAAACAAGAATCTCATGTCGAGACAAAGCCAAAGAATTAAAGAGCTAAAATGGAAAAAGGATGCTTGCAGGTCAAAGTTACCTAGCCTAAAGAATCCTCATTCCCATGCAATGTAAGAATTCAAAAATGTCTTCAGGAGTTGGAAACTGTGAAGCAAACTATGGTGGATGGAGGGAATACTGGTGATGGTGTTTAGTTGAAAGTAGTTTTTTTTTTTTTTTTTTTGTTTCTTAGACTATTTCAAAACTATTTTTTGTTCTTGTAATTGTTTCTATCTAAAAGTTTGGGCTTTGATGGAGGCCTTTTGGGGGTTTGTAATGAACTATAAATGTTGGAGCATTTAGCTAGTTAGGGGTTAGATTTTTAGTATCCAAAATATACTTTGATAAAGCTAGTATTGTTTTAAGTTAATTATCTAGAAGTAGCAATAGACAGGTAGTCATATATTTGGTAATGCTTTTTTAAATGACTTGGTGCTAAAGAAGCCTTTTGAATATATGTATATCTATCACATTTTTTCATGCTATAAGACTTGGTGTTTAAATAAGATTCAATCATAGTTAGTTTGTGAGCTATGGTGATTAGTTATGTGTGACATCTACTACTATTTCTTTGTTGTTCATTTTCATTTATCTTTTTCCAAAGTTAGTTTGGATTATTGTAAAGTTTGAATTCCTTAGTTAAATCTTGCTTATTTGTGGAAAGACTGTGAGCTTTTCATTCATTGAATCTTTGAGTATGTAAATCATTACCTCGGTACCCAAGAGTACATGAGCATTCCTTATGCACTTTCTGGAAAAAGTGTGCATTTAGTTAATTTTGATCTTTTGAATTTATTGATAAATCTTTTGTAAAGGGAGTTGTACCTATAAAATTCCTTTAAACAACATACCTTCTTGAATAAAATAATAATCAAACTTACTTGGTTATTCTATCAAAGTAGGTGTTCTGCACTCTCTCCACTTCTTAGAAAAATTAAGGTCAGTATCATACAACTCTTTCATTTCAACAAAACCAAGAACTTCAACCTTCATCCTATTCAAAAATATAGAATGTCTTCTACTCAATGTATTAGAAACTCAAATAGTGGCTTCACTCTTATTCTTAATCCTAAATGTGAAACTCTACAAGTACTCAACCCACTTCATGTATCTCTGATTCAGTGATGTTGACTTCCCAAGTATTGTAAAGTTTTATGATCAGTATACAATATAGACTCCTTAGGAATCAAATAATGTCTCCACTTCTTCAAGGCTTGAACAATTGCATAAAACTCTTGATCATACACAAAATGCTTCCTTTATGCATCATTCAACTTCTCACTAAAGAAAGCAATAGGTTTACCTTCTTGACTCAATATAGCTCCTACTACCACTTGTATCACATTCAAATTGAAATACCTTATTGAAATTAGGAAAATCCAATACAGGTAACTCAACAACCTTTAATTTCAAAGTCTCAAAACTCTTATCAGCTCCATGTGTCCAGTTGAATTCCATTTTATCTCCTCTCGTTGTCTTAGTCATATCATTACAAATAGAACTAAAATTCTTTATAAACTTCATGTAAAAAGTATCCAAATCATGAAATGATCTTACCTCACCCACATTCTTAGGTGTAGGCCATTCCAGAATTGCTTGAACCTTCTCGAGATCTTTTCTCAAACCATCGACTGAAATCACAAGTTCCAAATACATAATCTCTTCTTGCATAAAAGAACACTAATTCAAGTTAATCATCAAATTTTCCTCTTTCAATCTTTGTAATACTTTTCTAACATGCTCAATACGTTATTCCTTAGTCTTACTAAATATCTAAATATCATCCAAATAAATAATCACAAACTTACCCAAAAGTCTATTGAGAACTTCATTCATCAACCTCATGAAAGTACTAGGTCATTAGTCAAAAAAATGCATTACCAACCATTCATACAAACCACTATCAGTGATCACCTTGCAACATTTTCTAGCCATCTTAAATCTGGTCTTGAAAATACTTCTCCTTAGGATAGGTTCCTTATCACTTCCCTTATTACGTAAGGTTCTTCTCACCATCATATTTTCTCCAGCCTCAAGTCCACTTGGTGAACTCTCAACGTCTCCTTAATCTCAACATCTATTTTACCTTGCCCATTTTTAGAGGATCTGTATTGAAAGGATCTATGCCCTTCTTTACCACATTTAAAACAATTAGCATGAAACCCACCTCTAGAATAATAATTACCTCTTCCTTGGTAAGAACTAGTACCTCCTCATTAGAAATTGTGACCTTTCCACTCAGCCTTTCCTTTGTCATCACTCTTCTATTCATATGTGACCTTATCTTCAATGAAATTTTCAAATCTACCACCTTCTCCATAATATCTACCTCTACCTCTCTGGAGTCCTCCAGCTCTACCTCTTTGTCTCTGTTCAATCTTCTTTGTCAAGATCTCCTCATCTTTCAAGGAATTTTGATATGCTTCCTCCATACTTTCCAATTTCACAAAACTTATCTCATCTTGAATTCTAGATCTCAATCCATTTATGTACTTTACAATTTTCTCCACATCATCATCCACATGTCTAGATCTAATGTCTAGTCTATAGAATTCCTTAGTATAATCTTTCACAATCATGTCCCTTTGTCTTAAATTTTGCATCTTTCTCAACAAGATAACTTGGTAATCAACAGAAGGAACTTGTTCTTCACCTTGTTCACCATTTTCAGCCATGTCCTAATATTCTCCTTTCCTCTCCTTGGTCTATCAAATTGAAAATGATCCCACCATAGTGAGGCATGACCCTTCAACCTATTGAACGTAATTTTCACCTTGCTATTATTAGGAATGTTTTTATATTCAAAGAACTTCTCCATACCAGAGATCTAATCCAACACAACATTGTTGTCCAATTTTTTATCATAAGGAACAACTTCTACAATAGATTTTGAATGTGCCCTAGACAATATTCTCAATAATCTTGCATCATCTTGATCTTCTTCAAGTTCTAGAATAGGGTTTGGTGCTATGGCTTCATCATCACTCACATCATCAAGATGTGTTCCTCTCCTTTGGGTTGTCTCCACAACATCTAGTCTTGCTGCAATTTGTTTCAATATATCCAATATAGCATTATTAGCATTTCCTCTACCTCAAACCATCTTTATAATCAGGTTCCTACAAGATCATAACCCTCTACAGGTTGTAAGTCAAATCCTCAAATCTACTACCCTACAACCAAATCAACTTAGAGTTTTACACTATCCATTCTCCACAAGGATGAACCTCAAGCTTTGATATCACTTCAAGTAGAGAGGTGGATGGAAACTAGGGCCAAAGGCACACCCAGTGACCAAGGCCACTTACAAGAATACACACAATAGAAACACAACATGGATAATAGAAACCAAAGGATATGGAAGAGTCAAAATTCTTATTGATTCATAAAATCATCGACATACATGCCCAAGTGTAAGGCCTTCTAGGTCATAACAATAAATACAATTCAAACTTTGATCTTTTCATTTTAACTCTCAACAAAACTATCCTTCCATAAAAATCCTATTGACTCTTCATCATCAAATAACTCCCCCTAATACTCTGACCAAGACCCCTTTAAATATTTACATGGCCACAAGTCAACCTCTTACAAATTACCAACTAAATAAACCCTTACATTAAATGCATAACTAAGCCAAAATTCAGCTCACATCAAATATTAAATACCAATACTAAAATTAAATGCACACAAGGTTGGCCCAAATTGGAACCAGTCACAAACAACTCAGTCATAGAAGGACCAAGAAAAGTACCATCACTTGGAAATGCTCAGTATATACTAGAGCTTAGAAAAAACTAAGACCTTGACACCAATAGGAAATCAGCAACAACTAAGAGCTCAAAAACAATAGGAACTTGGCAACAACAAAGAGCTTGACACCAATAGGAACTCAACACATACTAGGAACTTGGCAAAGCTAGGCACTGTAACTCGACAGTAATAGAGAAACATGAAAAAAACATATAGGATAGCAATGCAACCCTAGATGCTCCTACATCAGTGTCCAAAAAAGGAAAGTAAGCTAATAGGAAGTCCAACAAGTTCAAAGGCAAGAAAGATTTCAAGAGCTACAAAGACTACAAAGACAAAGGTAAGAAATTTTGTTATATTTCTAAAGATTATGATATGATAATGAAGATGAAATGGTGTATACTATTATCAAACATGAGTAGGATTATAAGAAGAATAAAAGGATGCATCTTATTTCTCATGCAAGAAAGGATAACACATGGATAATTGATAGTGGTTGTTCTCATGAAGTTTGAACACTTGGAGCACTATGATGAAGGAAGAGTTAAATTTGGAAACAATGAACCATGTTATGTGAAGGAAAAAGGTTTCATTTCATTGATTGATGAAATTAGATGTGATAACATCTATTGGGTTGAAGGATTGGGACGTAAACTTCTAAGTGTGGCATAGCTGAACAACATTAGATTTAAGGTAGAATTCACTTATGTGAAGGCCATGCTTCTCAATGGTAAAGTAAACCTAGTTGGAACTAGCAATTAGAGTAAAGGTAATCTATTCTATCTTGATCTCAGTAGTATTTCATGCCTTTTGGCACAAGTAGAGTAAATTTGGTTATGGCATAAAAGGATGTATCATGTAAAATTTGATAATCTAGTTATTATAAGCAAGAACAAAAGAGTAAGAGGTATTCCAAATCTAAAGAAACCTAAAATGACCATATACAAACAATGTTAGATTGGAAATATGGGTAAGACTAGCTTCAAAAGTAAAGACTTAAATACTGAAGAAGTCTTGGAACTACTTCATAAAGATTTATGTGGACCAATAGGCATTGAAAGCTATAATGAAGAAAAATACTTCATTTTTTTTGTTGATTATTATTCAAGAATGATGATATTAATGTACTTGAAGGATAAATCTAAAGCTTTTCAAAAATTCAAGTGGTATCTAGTTAGAGTTGAGAAAGAAACAAGTTAAAAGTTAAAATACTTAAGATTAGACAAAGGAGGATAATTCATCTCTAATGAATTCAATGAATTGTGCAATGAAAGAGGAATTAAAAGATAGGTATCTACACCTAGTACACCTAAGAAGAATGGCATAGTAGAAAGGAGAAATAGATCTATCATAGATTGTGGAAGAACACTGATGATAGAGAAAAATGTTGCAACCAAATGCTGGAAGCAAGTAATGAGCATAATAGCTCATACCTTAAACCAAGTTCAACTGAAGAAAGGTATAGGTCAAACACCTTATGAATTATGGTATGGCTATAAACCTAATGTCTATTACTTCAAAGTATTTGGAAGAAAATTTTATATCTTGAAAAAGACAAGGAAAGGAAATTTTAATTTGAAAAGTGATTAAGGTATTTTTCTTGGATATTTCAACAAGAGCAAAGCATATAAATGTTTGAATATTGCTACTCACAAGATTATAGAAAGTGAACATGTAAAAATTGATGAGTTTTTAGAAAAGAATGAAGAAAAAATTATCAAAGAACCTAAGGATTACATAAACTTTTTCTATATCGAGCCTGATACTTTACTCAGCACTCAATAGATCTCTTCACCCAAGTCACCCAAGTCTGGAGTGTCAACCAAGTCACAACCAGTACAACCCAAGTTATATCTAGTGGAAGCTAAGTTGCAACCTGTGCAATCCAAGCGAGAGATAGTTTAAACCAAGTCCTAGATAGAGGAACCCAAGTCATAGTTTGTGGGAACCAAGTCTTAGACAACATGAACATAACATAATTTTGAAATTCATAGAACCTTTGAGCATGGTTAACCAAGTGAATCTAGTCCAAAATCTAGAAGTATGATACCTATAATTGCTAGATATGTCAAAAGGCATCATGCACCTAAGAAAATAATTTGAGATTAGATAAAAGGCATAATGAAAAAAGACAAACTAAAAGGTACATGTTTGCTTACTGATTTTGAACATAGAATTGTTAATGATGCATTGAAAAATGAAAGTTGGGTAGAGGAAACGAATGAAGAGATTGAGAAAATCAAAAGGAACAATACTTGGACTCTTGTTCCTAGACATAAGGATAAAAATGTAATTGGTACAAAGTGGGTATTTAGAAAAAAAAAAATTGAATGAAAATGGTGGAGTATCTAGAAACAAGGCAAGGCTAGTGTACAAAGGATATGCTAAAGAAGAAGTCATAGACTATGGAGAAACATTTTCTCCTATTTATAGACTTGAAGAAGATAGAAATTTAGTTGCATATTTTGGATTTAAAGGATTTAAAGTGTATCAAATGGATGTAAAATCAAATTTCTTGAATGGAATTCTGGAAGAGGAAGTTTACATTGACCAGCCTAAAGGTTTCATTGATCTAAACAAAAGAGACGTGGTCTGTAAGTTACAAAAAGCTTTATATGGTTTGAAGCAAGCTCCTAGAGCATGGTATGAGAGACTTCATGGATATCTGGTAAAGATTGGTTTTCAAAGATCTAATGATAACATTAATCTATATATCAAAGAAGGACCTCAAAATAAGATATTGTTAGAAGAAATATTTGTGGATGATATCCTATTTACAGGTAATGATGACTTATGCAAGTCATTCTCTAAAGAAATGAGGAAAGAGTTTGAAATGTAAATGTTTGGAGAAATAAATTTCTTAGTTGGTTTACAAGTTCATCAAATGAAGGATGGTATTGTAGACACTTAAAATTGTCCTAAACACTATATTAATTTATTTAATATTTCTCTTTACATTATAATTGATTATTGATTAATTTATTATATTTTTCATATTCTTCTACTTATTTAATTAAATAGGTTCACTTCCCTAATGTATTTAAATTTAATTTGAATACTTCCCCTCTAATGTGTTAAATTTATTTATTGCATAGTGCTCCATAAATCCCCTTCTAAATAAATTCTAATTTATTTACTTTCCCTCCACTTTATTAAATTCTATAATCCTATGAGTAAATTAAATCCTATTTAATTTGTTCCTAATCCCACCTAAAACTTATCCTACCACCCATCATTCTCATCCTACTAAGCCTACCCACTAGAGAATCTCACTTAATTATCCTAAACACCTTTTAGTCCCTAAGTGTTTGCTCACACATGTATGAGCAACTCAAAATACAAGAAAGCCTCCCCTTTTATTAATTTATCCAAAAATTATCTTACACCCTTACACACTTGTCCCCCTTTCCTTTCTCTAAGGATGCTCACACATGTGTGAGCAAACCCCGAGCCATCTCTATCACCAAAAAGGCTTATGTTGACCTTTATATATCTTGTCTCCTTAGCCCATGTGTCCCCCTTGTGGCACCTATGTGGATGTCACATAGATGCCACCTCCCCAAGGCCTCTCTCAAACCTATAAATAGAGCCCTTGTCTCAAACATTCTTCATCTCCCTCATTTGCATTGTTATCATGCTAGTGTAATTCTAGAGCTCTTAGTAGTTTTTATGTATTTTTGCTAACCTTTGGTATATTCTAATTTCATTTTGTTGCATGGTTAACTTAGTTTAATTTCTTGCATCCATATTCACTATCCTTGAATGCTTTGAGCATGGTTGTATCCATAACCATTATTTGAAGCATTCTCTTCATATCTAATTAGTTTCATACATCTTGCATTTCATTTCAAATCATCATGGGATGTATTCAATAGTCGTGTTTGGGATATCACATCCACATCCCTCACTATTGATCACACCAACAAGGCCTCTTGTAAGCACCCTTATTAAGTTTCTCTGAGGTTACATGAGGACTCTTTCTTTTTGGTTGCATTAAGTTGTAAAACTCAAGTATAGAACTAGTTGTATTGGATTTCTTTGATATACATGTACAACTAATGTTTTTTTGTTTACAAGTGCTCCTAAAAAATTAGGTTTTCTTGTATATACTTTGGTATACTAAGTGGGATCCACATACCTCTAAACATTCTAAGCTAAAAATTGTCATTTTTCTAAAAAAATCATAGTTTTTTATCTATATTCATGTGCAGTGTCATCTACACAGATGAACTGTCATCGTCGTTGTTTAGCATCTCTACAATGTAAAATGTCATCTCTGCCATGTAAAGTGTCATCTCTTCCTATAGACTAGTGTCTCCACACCTAAACTAGCATCTCCACATTTAGAATGTTGTCTCTGTCATTGAACAGGCATCTCCACATGTAGACTTTCATCTACGATTTCTCGGCCACCCTTTGTTTTGGCATCTGTGATTTGCCAACAACTCCTAGATTTGTCCTCTGTGATTCTTCTAGTAGCTACAAGTTCTATCATTTGTGTGGTTAAGCATCTCCTCTCTACTATTGTCCTCTGTGATCAACCGAAGTAGGTATCAGGTATTTATTTTTAACTCTTTTGTCATCTCAAAAAAAAAATTGTCTACACCTCCATTATGTTGTTCACGATTTAATTTTTTATTTTTTTAAAGTAAAATACAAAAATTGACATTTAGTGGTTCTATAGGATATGGGCTATTCTAAGTTGATTACACATAAAAAATCACAAAAAAAAAATTAAAATATTTTTTTTCCATAGTTAAGCATTCATTTTGGAGATTTGGATGATGCTAATCAAGTTGATTATTTGCAGCATTATAGATAAATCAATTGTATGGAATGTGTGTTGCACTTAATTGGATAAATCAAACAAATTCTTGAATGACTAAACTTGAAACAAGCAATTCCAATCTTGAATGCATAATCAATTGAACACAACCTTTCATTTGGATGAATGTTGTTAAAATACAATCTTGAATTCTTAAAGGTTCAAAAAACATTGCAATAAAAATTTGGATTTGATGCTTAAAATGAGTACACACTCAATCTTGAATGCAATAAAGGAATTTTCTCTATCCCTATCGAATTTCTTATGTGGACAACGATCAATTTATTTATTTTTATGAACTCTCGATTTCTTATGTTAACAATGTTGTCAAGTTAGAAAGAATGTTCTATACTATAAACACGAGTGTCTTAAAAAATAGATTACAAAATCTAAAGCTTCAATTGGAAAAGAACAAGTGTCTTTTAAACCCAATACCACTTACGTATTCACTCCTCTCACACCTTCGGGTGATCTTGAGTGCACAATAAATAAGTGGCCTTGTTTTACACATTTTAGGAGGCCTGCTTGGGGATTTCATCACCCCTTGGGATGACCTCAACTCTAGCATTCTAGCAGAGTATAAATATCAAGAAATGAATCAAAAGACACCTCTCTTGGAAGTAAAATATTGTCACTCTTGGCTAAGCCCAAAAGATATTTATACCTTTGGGAAGTGAAAGTGGAGATTTGGGTTACTATCTCCTCCCAACTGCATGGCATTATTTTTTTTCATCTACATATTTGGGCCTCATCTACCTTGTGTATATCAAGAACACCCCTAGTTGAGCTTATATATTCTAGTCAAAACCTTATAGGATTGTTGGTGTGTTTGACATTCTTGAGTATTTGAAACCCTCCCCAATTGAAGGGGACATACCATCTATAATTTTCTTGTATATATTTCATTATATGCTTCGCACGTTATGTTTCAAAAAAAATCCAAAAACATCATTAAAGTTCAAAATCCGAAAATATTTCAAAAATAAAAATAACATAAAGAAGCTCTTATTTTCCACATCACTTCTTCTATTCATCTATTTCATCAGATTCTTCAAAATCTCAACCATCCTAATCATTACCTCATATTCTTAATCATTCAATCAAATCCCTAATCTTTATCCTAGTCATGATTCATAATCCACATCAAGATCCAATTCCCTCACTCAGTGATTAATCATCATCATTAATCCAATCCCTTGTCAAATTATATTCGTTTCTAATCAATTCCTAATTCAATCCATTTACATATTCATCCAAAATCAATCTTTCTAATTTCATCTATTCAAATCTTCCTCTAGTTTTTTATTTTTTTTTTAACTTCCTCTTTGGACATAGGAGCACCATCATGAACTTTGGACTTTAATCCTAACTATCTTGATTGACTCAAAAAAATATCATCAATCATCTTTCTCCTTGATCAAGATTCAATCCAATCTTTAGGAAGAAAGATTTATGCAACATGTGATACTAGACTTTCATCCTTAGCAAACTTATCATAGTTGTACTCTCTCACTTGGGATCATTTATCCATTTCCAAGTATTAAGTCATCTATTGTATATCCTATTATAACTTGGGATCATTTTTTCCATCTTCAAGTGGAAGAAGATATCATCATTCAAATCTAGCATCCAATTGTTTGCAATATCATAATGTCTTTATCTCCATCAAGGTTATCTCAAACCTTCATCCAAATCAAATCCAATCTAAATCAAATCAACACAAAGTCTAAAATTTCTCCTAGTTCTAAGGTCATATTTCATACATCATCAAATATTTCATCACTCTTCATCTAAGCTCCATGGATAAGAATTGGTTTAACCAAATGGTTGAATATTGTTGGTAAACAGATTTGTCCTTTCTTGTTTCCTATGAAAATATGACTCTTAATGCCTAAATGATGAACAATATCTATTTATAAAATTGAAAAGTCATTCTCTGATTACTGGCTTCTCTCTGAATTGGTAGGTACAGCTCCCTATGTGAATGATGTTCAAGGAATTATGTTTTGTTCCTAAAACTAATGCGAGGTATGCTCTTAACCCGAGAGCAAAAGAGGAAAACCAAATTAAGTCTAACCAAAAGTTAATTCAAGCAAGAAAAACTTACTATTCTACAAACCAAGCAATAGAACTCACAAATCTTATGAATCCATATACTCAACGTCAACTAAACTAAAAAAACTATCAATAGAAATATAGATGAAATGATCAAGAACTTATAATGAATCCTCCCCTAAATATCCCAAAGAACATCCTACTTTGGTTAATTCATAACCTCATAACAAAAGAATGAAACATCTTTTCTTTCCTTTTGCAATTCGGATTTAAAAGAAAGAAACATAGAAGCAACAATTAACTAACTAAATGAAATAGAAAATCATTGATATAAAACACCCTTCCATTGACTCTGCAACCTCAAGTCTATTACATCAACAATTTGCCCCTCTGCTTCCAGAAGAATTTGCAATAAAATCATGCTCTTCAATGACTCTTCAATTATTCTTCAGTTCCAGAACTGACTATTCAATTTCTCTAACTCTTCCCCTCTTTCACCACTTCTCTTGGCATTTATCTTTCTATTTGGTCCCATATTTTTCCTTTAGTCCCATTCATAACCGATTCTTAAGAAAGAAACATCCTTATATTATTAAGAGACTGAGAATCATATTTTCAAATTTTTCCACTTTCTCTCGAGCCTCTTGCTTTCTTGGCTTTTTAATCTTCTTGGAAATCAAACTCAAGGATATTTAGGAAAAATATAGAATATGAAATTTATACAATTAATTTTCTTTTAGGTATCTTCTATTGTCGGGATGTGAGTTTTTCGGAATTATGCAGATGTATTCTTTTTTTATATCTGAATATGCTGAACTATCTTTGATCAATCGTGTGTCACAATACTGGCATTGAGAATCTTGATTGCTATCAAAATCTGAATGTGGATGGCTTCCACTAATTGAAGAGTACCTGATGAGGTTTTTATAGCCGATCACTCTCACTCGGTTCTTCAACATTACTGTATTAACTTTAGACATTTGGTCAAACATATGGTGCATGCATTCTCTGCCATTAACATCCGAATACATAACTCTGTTGGCATAATGGTTGGGCAATACTACCTCATGTTGTTATGAAGGTCAGGATCTTCACATTTGATGCAATGTTAAACTATCAATATGTGCAAGTGACTGGTGTGAGGAAAATAGTCATGTCATCCTGCTATGTATCACTATGAAGCTCTTATATGCATTAATTTAACTACCCGATGGAGGCTCTCTACATTTGGTCAGACATTACAACAAGAACTATCAAAGCCATCATTCCAAACTAACAATTTGTAAAGATTTTGATATTGTGTCACTTGCACCCAAATACAATTTCTTGCAGTGCATCAACCTAATAATGATGCCCTATTTGTGGTAGTAGAATATTCAAGGTGTTGAAGTTTATGCTTTGCAAATAATGATACGTCACTCTCTCTTGTACTCCACTTCATCTCTCTGATGCACGATAACAAAGGCCCTTCTCACAACTGATTCATTACATCTCATTCTTGCTAAATCATCAAGAAGATGTCTCTCAAACATTACATTGTTGATTCCCATTTGCCTTTTTATCTGTGTCTCAACTTGCTGAATTTCATTTCTCATTTCTAGTGTTAAGTTTATTTGATCAGTAATGCCAGAACATGCAACATCCATTGTAGACAAATTGAAAAGTCTCACGGCTTCTGTTACATGTTCCTCTATCACCATAAGTGATAGTTGCATCTTTTCTATGGACTCACTAATCCGAATAATGGCTTCTAATCACCTGATGATAATTGGTATGGGTGTAGCTTCTCCACTTTCATGGTTTTGTTGGTGCATTTGCTATCTAATTCTAACATAGTTGTTTTGTAACATGGTAGCAGTAGCATCTGATAGCCTAAGTTTGTAGTTTACTCGGCAGTTCTCAATGAATCTTTTAAGCCAATTTTCTTTATCTAGAGCATCTAAATCCTTAGTTGTTTCCCTACATTGGCATGTACTTTAATAACATGACTCACAATAAACTTGTCTTGATCATAGATCTGAACATCCTTTACAATGAAGATGAGATCCAATCAAGAAAGAATTGTTGTCTACAAATCTATATTGTCTTGTGCTATCTTGAGATCATCATAATATCTAGAAGGTGGATTGGTTGCAACAAGCACTGAGGTGTGTGAGTTGAGAACAATTGTAATACCTACTTTTGTTATGGATATTGTTTGTTGTTCCATTGCCTCATGAATTACAATCCTATCCTCTACCCTCATCTTATCAAATTCATCAATACAAACAACCCTTCCATCATCAAAAACCATTGTGCCTTCTTCAAGATAAAACTCCCACGTGTTGGAGTCATGAATAATAGATGTTGTTAAACTAGGAGTTGATGATCCTTTTCCAAAAGTGTAGATAGCTATTGGGGTTGTCTTCTCAAAAAATTTAAGGAACTATGACTTAGCTATTGATGGATCACCCAATAGAAAAACATTAATGTCTCCTCTTAATCTTACTCCATCAGGTAATCTCTTTCTTGATTCTCCAAATAGAAAATAGGCAAAAACTTTCTTAACATCGAGATGACCAAATATAGATGGCACAATCATGGAACAAAACTTTGTGTATGCATCAGGTCTCTGACAAAATTCTTTGAACTCCATTTCTTCATCTGTAGTAAAGGAAGTGGGGCCTTTGCTGTCAGCCTCTATAGCTTGTTCAATACCTACAACTCTAATATATGGCTGCCTAATGGCTACTGCTTCTTTTTGTGTAGAAGAATTGTTTGCTTGGAAAATACTATATATACCCATTATAGTCAATCCTATCCCAAGCACAATTGACTGTACTAGATTGCGATCGATTGCAAGAAACATATTCCTAGGAAATTCTCTAGTAGATACATCCAAGTACATCAAGCTCTTGAACCAGGGAGGTAAAGTCATAAAAATTCCCTCTATCAAAGTACAAATCTATTTGCCCAAGAAACTCAACCTTTACACCATTATGCTCAACTTTCTTTCCTGCGATGCGTTCTATACAAACCTCTCCAACAACATGTCCTTAGTTTTCAAAAAGGGGCACCAAAGCTATTTTCCCATTATCCTTCTTCATAGTATCATGTTTGCAATTTTTTCCATCTAAAATTGTAATAGAGGTGGTTCAAGGGGGCTCAAATACCCTGCTAAGATAATTCAATTTTACAACAAAGAAACACTCTTGTGCTGTTACCAAGACTCAGAAACTTGAATTTCATTTTGCTTGCAGAAGTCCCAAAATTCAGCTACTGAACCATCTTTTTGAACCATGGTATACCATCTCTGCAAGTGTCACTGCCTTCTTTGGACTGTAATCTTCCTTCCATTCTTACATGGAGTCGATGCCAAATTTTTACATATTGACTTCACTTTGGCAAAGAATGAAAAAATAGCTTCTCTTTGTGGAAAATGAACATGGGAGTGCACTTTCCGCCAAAGAAACTCCTCCATGCTTGAGTCATCATTTTCAATAGGGACTGCCCATTAGCAAAAAATTTATTTTTAGCTTCTCCCATGGCGGAAAATTGGAAATGGACTGTGACATTAGATTTTTCTCTTCTTTATTGTGATCACTATTTTGTGTCAATTGGTTCATGAATTGCATTGAGCATGCAATCTTGATGTTATAAACTCATGCCTTTCCGTTTAAAATCAAGATTTTGCATTTCCTCTTTTCAGGCAGAAAATGAGACTTTGACTTCTCCACTAGCGGGATTTTATCTTCAAATTTCATTTTCCACTTTTTCTATTATAAGTGAAATTTGAATACATATCAGCAGTCATTATCCTTTGATTATAAAATCTAGAAGCCTTTGATTGAAAACAGATATCAAACACAATTGATCTTGGAAATTGCATTAATTCTGGGAATTTGAACCGTGAGACTAATCTTTGAATTCTGAACTCCTCAAACTTAGAGAATTTGGAAAGTTGCATTTTGGGTCTTCAAACCAATTCAATCTTCATGAGAACATGTTAGTAAAATCATGGAACACTTTAAGGGAACTTCTTTTCATGGGAGGCAAATTTAAAAGTTTAAAAATGGTGTACTGAAAGTGCATCTACAAAGATCTTCAAAAGAAATCTAGAGTTATACCTCCCATTCAACCCATGTATCAAATCCATCCTCAAAACTATGTGTCCAATCCTAAGCCATATCACATTCCTTATTCGTCTACATTTGACAAGGGAAATCTACCTCATTATCATTCATCCACGTATGATTACAATCATAGCTCACATAATTCCTCAAACATAAATGTCATTGTCAAAGAAATTGAAGAGCTCAAGAATTATGTCCTTCGCCTACAAAATGGGGATCAAAAGAAAAAATCTACCTTCCATAACATATTTCCTCCTCCCCCATGTTTCCAAGTCCATAATTCTCGTGTTCCATCCAACCTAAATCCTCCATGTAATTCCCCATGCTTTGAGTTTAATTTATAAAACCATCATCCCAATCCCCTACCCATGCCCCAATCAACATACAATCCTAATCCTCCAAAATCAACATCACCCCTACCTTATAATAAGTATGTCTTTGTCCCACAATCAGTAGTATAAAGCTTTTTTATGTATCAAACTAAAAATAAAATGTGTTGATAAACAGATTGTCCTTTTTAAATTAACTCTTTGAATGCCCAATATCTGTGAACAATGACTGATTACAACAGTTGGGAAACCACACTCAATGACTGATTTCCCTCTAAATTTAAAGGTCCATCTCCCTTGAGTTCATGATTTCCAATGAATTTTTTTGTTCCTAATTCTAAAATAGGGTATGTTCTTGACTAGAGAATAGGAGAGGAAAACCAAGTTAGGCCTAGATGAGAACTAACCTAGGCTATAATTTGGGTCTTAAAACTGATCAAATTTGTGAATAGGCACTTCTTATGAATCTGCAAGATTTGATGATGCTCTAATGAATTCTATTTATATGAATTAGATACTCTGACTAAATACCTTCAACTCTAAAATGCAATGAAATAGGTTAATAACTATTGGAAATAATCTATTTTAACTTCTAACAATACTATGATTATCTTTGATTTTCCCAAAACTTTGTTTATTCATTAATTCAATTCAACTCAAAGAGACATTTTTAACTAAGACAAGAAATGGAATAGTAAATAATTGACACAAAATAAATTCAATAAGTCTCTACAACATGAAGTATCTCACACCAAAAATTAGTTGACTTTTCATTAATCTTTCAATCGAGCACATAAGGATTCTGAGATGAACCATTACAAAAAGTAACTGAATCTATTCATCTTCTCAAAAATGAAAAATGGAAAAAAGCCCATTATTAGTTACAATTTCACATCAAAATGCAAAAAGAGTGGGAGAAATATCATTTCTCTTTCTTCCCCTTCTTTGATTTCACCTTATAGGCTTTAGTAGCTATCATGATTGGAATGAGCTCCTTATTTCTATGGGCATGGACATTGGTGTATCTAAGGAGCCACCTAGAGTGCTCTCTGGCCAAGTCCTTGATTACACTTAACCTCTCTTACATTTCCTCTATTTCCACATGTATACATCCACTGAGTCATTGGAGGTCTAACACTCTGTCTGGAGGACTAGTAGATTTCTCTATTAATTTGTCCAAATAACTAGAGAAAGTCTTTTGCATGACATAAAATCCTACTACTCCTTTCCCCTATCTACTATTTTGGGAGTCAGTGTGTAGGCTTTTTAGAAACTCATAATTCTTGTCTTGTTCCTCCTTAACTTTTCTCTCTATTTCCTTTAATCCCTCCTCTACTAGCAAAATCATTTCAGCTTTGAATTGCAAGCTCTATTGCCATTCAAACAAGGGTCTATCTCCTTTCTATAGAATATTTTCTTATACTGCTTCTTTGGCCTTCATTTATATGACCACATGTAAGAGAGAGAGAGATACAATCTTCACTCTTTTTCTTTTCTACTGACAGAGTAACTCGATTAGTTAGGATGTTATCTTTCTCTATTTCAAGCCTCAACACTACATAACCTAATTGTTCTATAACTAAAAGTCCTTTAGACTTGATTTTTTCACTCCACGTCCTACTAATTTTCCCAAAATTCTTATCCTCTTGTAGCTAAGAGATGATTGCCTAAATATTTGTGTTGGAAATCTGATTGAAAAGCTCATTGTGAAGATCAAAGAGGGAGATTGTTGCAAAGAAAGAAGTTAGAGAATGTTTTCAATCATTGTTTTGTCATTGATGTCAAACTTTCTATTTGTAGGAATCACATTTTGTTATAACATCCAAGTACTATCACTTAGTTGATTGATGAAGAGGATTTGATCAACAAGATGTAACAAGAGCACCGAATGGAAAGGTTGACTTATTATGTTGTAATGAAGTGCAAGGATCAGTTAAGACAATGGTTAAATGATGTATTGATAACATACTCAAGGATATAGAGGATGGACACACTTAGAAACACTAGGGGAAGAAGTTGTAACAAGATTGATTGCAAAGCTTAAACTAAGATCTTTAGTGGGTGCCAAGAAAGTAACTTTAAGCAAAGAAAATTCCCAATTGGAGCCAAGTAATAGGAAATTTTAGTGTGTGCTGAGTAATCTTTAGGTGTCAAGTGATCTTCAGGTGCCGAGCATCAAGAAAAACATAGAGGGTGTCAAGTAACACTGTATGTGCCGAGCACCAGTATTTCAATAGTGTTGAGCTGTTGTATTATTTCAAATCACGAAGATTCACCAAATCTGAGCCAACATAGTGGTTATGTTGAACTTTGTGAATGAGTTGGAAGATAAAGATGATGAGTTGGTGGCACAGAATCTTATGTAAACCATTTTTGGGAAAATTCTAAAGGATTATTCAAAAAGTTTCTAGAGGAAACAAAATATGGTTTAGATGTAATGAATCCTACCTAATCCATATGAATTGAAATTAAAGAATGGAAGAATCGAGTGAAAAAAAGGGAACTCCATGACTTGTATTTAAGGAGTCATAGACCAAGAAGAAAAGAGTTGTTGATACTGTTGCTACAAAGGAGCCAAGCCGATAAAGTGGTTGAAAGGGTGTTAAGGGGAAACATCTAGGAGAAGGAAGAGCACAGAGGCTCCACTTCTATGAGTGGTCATGAAGAGATGATTACACTAGTACATTGAGTATTGAGACTCAAGGAGACTAAGCTTAAAAGGAGGGCAAGTTGTTAAGAGTTGTAGAGATTAAAAGCCAGGAAAGGGTATGAGCTAAGAAGTGATTTGAAATCTACAAGATAAGTTGTATGTTGTAGTTAGGTCAAGATTTTCTAATACTCTCTAGAATTTGTATTAGATCTGAAAATCCTATGGACTTAGGTTGGCCTAATAGCCATTTGTAAATCCTTTAACAAGGTGACATTCCAAGTGAATGTTCTAAAGTCCTCTAACTAGGCCCACTTCTAATAGGGTGGATAAATCCTCTAACAAGGTCACATTTAACAGTGTCTTGTAAGCCTTTAACAAGGTAGGCCTTTCACAGGGCATCACTTCAAAAGAGTAAGAATTGAGTAGCATGTTATTGGTGGTTTTTCCCAAATTGGGTTTCCAAATAAATCACTGTGTCATGTGTTGATTTTTTATGTCTTATGCTTGCATGTTGATTTACAGTAACTTGCTGATTAGATGAGTTAAATCTTGGATGAATGAATGGTTGAATGGGTTCACTATACTTAGCAAAAAGTTTGAATAGGAAATTTGGACCTTGAATAACTAATTCACACCCCCCCCCCCTCCCCTCTCAATTATTCTAAAGTATTTGTAACAATTTGTAGCTATAGGATCACTGGTAGGTGGCACTCCCAAAATACTTAGTAATAGGGAAACTAATTTCTTGATGAGATAGATGAGCTCATGGATCTCTTCCTTCATCTTAACTTTGGTAAGCTTGAGGCCCTCAAGTTCTTCCTCTATTACTTCATTAAATGATTTCCACAAACCCACCTTGGTGTCATGCCTGACCTCTCCTAGATCTAAAGACTACAATGTGAAGTCAGTTGTAGTTAGGCCTTCAATCCTACCATCCTTGGTGGACTTGGTGATCTCCATAGTCAGTTAGGCCTTCAATCCTACCATCCTTGGTGGACTTGGTGATCTCCATAGTCAGGTGCCTTGTGTTTGGGTTTCAACCCAAGATAGACAAATTCTTTTGCTTCTTTACTTTTCTTAATGTCGATTAAGAGAGGATGGGTAGAGATAGAATCTCTTTATTTGGGGCCCCATCTTCTATCCTCTTTCTCTTCCTCTTTATAGTATTATTGAGCCATGACTTAGTGCCGATCACCTTGGAGGCAGTCCCTAGTGCATCCACACTAAACATTTTTCTCTTAATAGGGGTCAAGGCCTTTGATGATGAGGACAAAGGATTTCCCAAAGTAGGGGAAATTAATTTTGGAGCTTCAAGGGCTTTTTTTGCTTCAGATATCTTCTTTACTACCTCATCTGACTCCATGGATTCACTTTTGCTACTCCTACCATCTCCAAGATCAACCACTTGTATTTGGGGGCTACTTGGTAGGAGTAGTGTTGTAGTTATAGATGGAATTGAACTAGAGGGGGATGCAAGAGCCATTTTCCTTGAGTTATTTTTCTTTCTTCTTCTCAACTTTTGCCTCTGTCCTAATCACTAGCACTAAAACATCCTAACAAGTTTTATCTAGTGGGATGTTCTTGTAAGGAACCCCTCTGGCTAGTTGAGCAATTCCTTGAGTGAGAGGCAAAATTGTGGCTAAAGCATCACCATGGGAAGATGAAGTAGCTACTACATTTGGGGAGGGCTTAGTAGATGCACCTTTACTTCTACTTCATCGTGTCATGGTCTACTTGACCCACTTCCTTGTCCTCTTGTAAATTCTCACCATCATCATGTCCAGGTCTTCCATGGCATCTTTAAATCACTCAGAGCTTATAGGACTATTTCTTAACTTGGTCAAATAAGTAGTGTTATACATATTTTTACCATCATCCTCAACTCCATCCATGTTTATATTCACCTTACATAGCTTGACTTGATCTGCTATCAATGTTGTGAAAGTGTGATCATGGCTTTTAAATTCATTTTTGCAATCATCATAGTAGTCTTTAATGGTGCTAACATGCTTCATGACACTCCCAATCTATAGAAAAACCTTAGAATAGTCATTGGGGTCTAACATAGGTCTCAAGACCTCATACATATCTAGCTTGTACTTCTTCTCAAAAAACTTCATCATACTCTTAGCATCTAATTAGGTGTCACAACTGAAAGCTCCAACTTTCATGGAGAACCTGTATCCTTTCTTCTTCCATCTTTTACTCAAGATGTTCACCTACAGAACTTGTCAAATGATCTCTACAAAGACTATCATATCATTCTGATATCTTGGAAGCTTTAGAGGAAATCCATTGTAAGCTACAAGATGTAGGTAAGAAAAAGATGAGAATTGAATGAAATAATGGCCAAATTGACTAATGGGAACCATGGCTTTAGCGAAGAATCTCCTTTCTAGGCATCATTGTAGTTCCCTACAAATTCTCATAGTAAACATGTCATTCACCTTTACATCATCTGCATAACTAATATGCAACTAGAGACATGGATAAAATTTGTAAGATTTGATATCATCAGGGAAGTCATCTAGGCATGCACGACCAAGCCATAATTGTAATGATGCCAGCATATAGATCAGGAATGAAGACAAAAATAATTGGAGAACTTGGCCACTTGAAGATCATTGAATAGAATCTCACTTACCTCTTATGCCCAATCAATATATTGTGTATCTGAGCATATAACTTGAACCAAGAAAAAGTATTGGTCAACAAAATTTAGTGCTTCTACTTAACCTCTCAATCTGTGTAGGATAACTAAAATGCCAATTATCTTTGGTTTGAGATTGGTTCTAAACAAAGTCTTGGAGACTTTCCTCTTATTCTCTATGGCTTCCCATGTTCGCATGATCTCCTTCCTCCAAATCATCTTCTTTGCTAAGAATTCTAAAATGGCTCCACCAACAGTTAGGTCAAAAAAATCCTCCTGTTCTAGCACACAGAGGAAATTTACCACCATTTACCTATTGATTGAGATCAATATAGTGTCATCAGCCAAAACTATCTACTTGGTCTTTGGATTGTAATGATGAATGCATGCATTTATGAGTTCTAGGGCTTGAACTGTAGTTAGAAAACTAGCATCTTAAACCAAACCACATGCTCAAAGCTTCTCAATGCTAGGATGAATGCATTCATATTTTACCCTCCTTTGGAAGTCTGTCATATCATAGAAATGGAGAGATGTGTCTGTGATATTATGCAGTTGAGACTTGATCCCATTCAAACCATCAAAAACTACAAGCTTAGTGGCCATAACTTATGAATGAGACTTTGAATTGAAAAAGAATAAGACAATGGACACTACAATTACTAGCCTTAGGAAGTTACATGTATTCATAAAATGATAAATCAAGGGAACAAGGTAACTCATTCAACTGCCTATGGTTTTTTATATAGTGGCTTTGATTCTTTTGTTATACTTCAAAATTAGAGCCACATGAGTAAAATTTAAGTAAATACTCATTAAAGAGTAATTGCAAAGGTCCAATGGACATTTGAAAATCTTTTCACTATTTTGTTGGATATAATGGTAACTTTCCATAAGCATGTTATTTACTTTTCCATTTTCCTTTAAGTTTCAAAAAGTTTCCTCTAGGGTACTCCGTTGATGAAAATCCACAAAGTGAGATCCTCACCATATCTTCCACCCTCAACAGTTCATTTCATTCTAATATCATTCTGACATCTACTAGATCTAGTGCAGGGGTCAAATTTTCCCTGTTGACTTGATTTCTCTATATAATCAAAAATTTGCCTACGTGGATTGGAAACATACTAAAGAGAAGGTGATTTCTATTTTTATGCCTACACTTAATTATTGGTTGAATCTTTGACAGTTATATCTCTAATTATTTAACATTCTTAGTTAGGGAGTGTGGACCCACTTGGGTGTCACTCAACAACTTGTATTATACATTTATCCAATTTGCAAAAAATTATCTTCATGGGTTGGAAACCCATCAAAGAGAAGATGATGTGAGGTTTTCCACCAAGGCTTGGCATTTGGGCTATAATGAATCCAAATTATGTTTAGGATTTTGATCCCAAGTTTTAACATCAATTTGCCTTAAAATCTACACCCTCTGATTATTTTTAAGCTAGATACATTGCTAAGTGAGGCCTCACAGAAAATTGCCTTCATGGGTTGAAAACCTACTATGGAGAAGGCAACATGGGATTTTTTGCCAGTGCTTATTTTATAAACCATGATATATTTTGGGATGGTGTTGGGAAGACATGTGAATTTTAAGATCTTCAAGAGCATGATTCATCTACAATTAGTGAAAATTGATCCAATCCTTTAGGAATCTAGAACTGAAATCAAACATTTCAAGAACAAGATTGAATTCATCTAAAAATACATAACTTTCTTTTGCCAATAGATTAGAAAAAAAAAGTGGGGTAACAAAGTGATCCAATCACCCAAAGTCATGCACCCAATGGCATGCTAAGAAATTGTTCCAAATCATGCCATTATGGATTCTTCTTCTCCTCTAGATCCAATAAATTCCTCATTCCATGATTCCCTTATCCCTCAAAATCTATTTATCCCTCTTAATCCATCTCATGATCACCTTCCTAATTGAGATCCCCTTCCTAATCAAGATCAAGACATTCCATGTACTATGCACATTATTGATTCCCCTCTATCTCATGAGCTAATATTCATTGATTGTCCACTTCATGAAGATTTTCCTTCCACTTCATCCACTACGATTATTTCATGTCAAGATCAAATAACTCCATCCCATGGTTCTGTTCCCTCCACTCCATTCTATTATTCTATTCCATCTCATGATCCAATCATTCCTTCCATTCCACCACATAATCATCTTATAAGTCAAGATCAAAGTAGCCCTACATTTGCATTTCATGATCCCAATCCATCTTTAGATCCTATTATCTCTCATTATTCCCCTCATGATCCAAATCCTCCACTAGATTCCATCAAACCAATCCAATCCATTCATGAACCCCATATATATGGACTCACATCTTGTATTAAAAATGATAAGTATCTCATTGAAGAAATAATGCCTTAGGATGTTGGTACACCTTCCACTCCTTCCAAATCCAAAATTTCTCCATCCAAACCTAAATGTTCCCATCATCCATATTCCAAGTCCATTTTGGGACCTTATATCCATACTCACATTCCTTCCTCATTTCCATCCATTTTGGGTCCTTGTTTTCCAAAGCCAAAACCTTCATCCCTTCCATCCATTTTGGGTCCTTACATAGATCCATCCACCATATCCATGTTTTCCATTTCATCCCCTCATTTACCTATTAAAGATCAAAAAAGGCACACCTCCTTGAATTCCTTCCAATGTTCACCATCCATAAGCTCTCCATGCCATTTTTGCTCATGCAATCATACCATGGCCAATGAAAGCAAATTGGATTCCAAAGATAAAGTGAATCAAGACAAAAATCTGCAAAAATCCAAGGATCAACATGTCCCCTCTAAAAGATTGTTAAAGAAAAGAAAAATATGATCTTGAACAAAATCAAAAGGCCACAAAGGCTCAAAATGAAAAAATTTTAAATAATGTGAATTCCAAATCTACTTAATGAAGCCATGGATCTCAAAGAAAGATTCAAAATGGCATCAAATTTTTCTAATCCAAAGGCTTCCTTCATTCATAAATTTTTCAAACTTCTATTTTCAAAATCCATTTTGGGTCCTTATGCACCTAAATCCGCTATCCTAAATCCATCATCTTCCTCATCCATTTTGGGTCCCTATATCCCAAAATTCAAACTTTCTCTAAAATTTCCTCTTGTCCATCACCCTTCAAGGTGTATGTCAATGAAAATCTTTCCACCTCTTTCACCCACTCATTCAAAAGTCTTCCAACCTAGCACCCATCAACCATTTCTTCCTCCCAACCACTCCACCTCCTTAATCTAAACTTTTTCATAAGTCATTGAACTCAATTTGCCAACCCATTTCATCCTTCTTTTCACTATCCTACCACCATCTATGAGAAAATGGTAAAAATTCCTTTCAAAAAAATCTTAAAAAGAGAGAAATAAATATCAAGGGATACCATCCATGTAAATAGATGTTGGATTCCTTCCTCTATTTCCCTATCATGTATCCATTATCTTTTCAATTCATATATCAAACCATTCAGTTATCCTTCCACTTGTACTCTACACTGGGGGTAATCCCCATCCATACCACACTGCCTTACATATCTTCCATATTTCCATGTATCATCCATCATCCCTTCCATCTTTGATCTTGACTATCCTATTCATTTTATCCATTCATTCTCACTTTTCATATCCATCCATTATCCTACATATTTCCATCCACTTTCACGTATTTGATCTTGACATCCTATCCATATCTTGTATCCCACAGTCCTTGTCATGATCATTTCCTCCATCCTCCATCCATACTCCTACATACTTCCACCCTTCTTTCATATGTCCTTGGTCTTTATTATCCCATGCATTTCCACCATTGCACGTTCCATATTTCATCATTATCCTTTATTTTATTATTCACATCATATTCACTTCCTTCGCATGATATCCTTTGCCCATCCATCTTCCATTTTTATACCTATGCTTGTGATAAAAAACTACAGGAACTAAGAAAAAGAAAAAAGAGGTAATATTATCCATGTATTCTTTGGAAACAATTCATGAACCTCCATTTCCTCCATGAGTATCCAATACACACCATCTATCATTTCCATGCATCCTTTCCCACCATATTTCTTTCCATTTTCCTATACTTGGTATGAGGCATTTTAACTCCTTTGAAACATGGCCCTTGGCTCCCCATTTTCTAATACCATATCCTTTGGTCCCCCATATTCTTTCACCTTTAATTTCATCCATTTACCATTCCTTTGTTCTCCCTTTTCATTGGACGTAATCTATTCTATCTTCCATAAATTTTTACTTCTTCCAATTCATGGAATCAATTCATTTATCCTCTAATCTAATCAAATTCCCTTCTTCCAATCATTTCATACAAATCAATTTCCATCCTAATCCAACCTTATCAAAACCTTTCTTCTAATCCAATCAAATTCTTCCTTCATCCATCATCTTGTCCAAATTATTCTATTCATCATCTAATCTCATGACGTTGAGCTTTAACCCATCAAGCTGAGCTTATCAAAATAGTGATTACAAAGACACTTACACAAATTCACACTGAGACAAAATATTTGAGAACCTTGTTCCTTTCACACAATTACTAGTGAACAATCACAAAAATTTCAATACAATTCAATCAAACAATCAATTTTCACCTTATAGGATGCATCATTCCTACTCATGCTTAACCGATTCACCATTAGAATAAAATTCATGGCAAGAACTATGGACTGAATGACTACTTGGCCATAAGGTCTTTTGTTGATTTTATCTTTGTGTTTCAGTGATAGCCTCCCCAAGTATGCCTCAATATTTAATATCATAGTATCATTTGAACAGCTAAACCTAATTACACATGTCATTTGTGATATAATCTATTTTCATGATTCTTTAACACATTTATGTCAATTTTTGAGTTATGGTTGAGCATTGCTCACTAGGGGCAACAGGTTACCACACTTTCCACCAAGATCCCTAATGATAATTTGGGTGTGCCTAAACCTCTCCAGTGCATATATTTCATGTGTTCTATCATGACTATGAAAACTACATCTATGTTGCAAAGGAACCTTGTCATCTATGCTACTTTAACATTTGATTTATAACTCCTCTTGCAATATCAAACTAGGATGTGATCTTGAATATGAATAAAATTGAATCCCATGCATTCATGTAGTTAGGATGCATTTAGATTAATCATTATCCAATTCACCTTGCTTTATTCTAGTCTTTTAAGGTCATGCAAGGTCATATTTCAAGCCTTTTTCTTTTGGGTTTACTTCCTGTGTTTATTTTAATAAAATGGGGCAAAATATAGTCCTTTTTCACTCCATTTCCTTAAGGGGGCACCCTGTTCTCTTGTTGTCACTACCACATGATTCTTATGACTACTCTCCTCGCTAGGACAACCTGTATTTTCTTTTCTTTGATGTAATGTTGTGTGGAAACCACATCAAAGAGGGGGGAAATGTAGACACTTAATATTGTCCTAAACACTATATTAATTTATTTAATATTTTCTTTTACATTATAATTGATTATTTATTAATTAATTATATTTTTCATATTCTTCTACTTATTTAATTAAATAAGTTCACTTCTCTAATGTATTTAAATTTAATTTGAATACTTCCCCTCTAATGTGTTAAATTTATTTAATGCATAGTGCTCCATAAATTCCATTTTAAATAATTTCTAATTTATTTAATTCTCCTCCACTTTATTAAATTCTATAAGCTTATGATTTAATTTAATTTAATTTAATTTAATCCTAATCCCACCTAAAACTCGACCTACCACCCATCACTCTCATCCTTCTAAGCCTACCCACTAGTGAATACCACTTAATTATCCTAAACACCTTTTAGTCCCTAAGTATTTTCTCACACATGTGTGAGCAACTCAAAATCCAAGAAAGCCTCCATTTTATTAAGTTATCCAAAAAGTCTCTTACACCCTTACACACTTGTCCCCCTTTCCTTTCTCCAAGTTTTCTCACACATGTGTGAGAAAACCTTGAGCCATCTCTATCACCAAAAAAGCTTATGTTGACCTTTGTATGGCTTGTCTCCTTATCCCATGTGTCTCCCTTATGGCACCTATGTCGATGCTACATAGATGCTACCTCCCCAAGGCCTCTCTCAAACCTATAAATAGAGCCCTTCTCTCAAGCATTCTTCATCTACCTCATTTGCATTGTTATCATGCTAATGTAATTCTAGAGCTTTTAGTAGTTTTTATGCATTGTTTCTAACCTTTGGTAGTTGCTAGCTTCATTTTTTTGCATGGTTAACTTAGTTTAATTTCTTGCATCCATATTCACCATCCTTGAATGCTTCAAGTATGTTTGTATCTGTAACCATTGTTTGAAGTATTATCGTCACATCTAATTAGTTTCATACATCTTGCATTTCATTTCAAATTGTCATGAGATTTATTCAATAGTTGTGCTTAGGAGAGCACATCCACATCCCTCACTATTGAGCTCACCAACAAGGCCTTTTGTGGGTGCCCTTGTTGAGTTGCTTTGAGGTTGCATGAGACTCTTTATTTTTGGTTCTATTAAGTTGTCAAACTCAAGTATAGAACTAGTTGTACTTGTATTTCTTTGATATACATATACAACTAACATTTGTTTGTTTACACGTGCTTCCAACAAGTTAGGTTTTCGTGTATACATTTATTTACATTACTCAGTCAAAATATTTCAAGAATATATTGAAGACCTTTCGAATGGAAGATTCCAAACTAGTTGGAACATCTATGTCTACTAGACATAAGTTATCCAAGGATGATGATTCAAAAGGGGTAAATCAAACTACTTATAGATCTCTAATTGGAAAACTTTAATATGTTGTTCATAGAAGACTTGATATTACATTAGTAGTTGGTATAGTTGCAAGATTCTCTAAAAATCTTAGATAAAATCATATGATGGCAATAAAAAAAATTATGACATATGCAAAAGGTACTCAAGACTATGGTCTATGGTACAAGAAAGGAGGGAACTTCAAGCTAAAATCCTTTACTGATGCTGATTGGGCTAGAAGCATTGATGACATGAAGAGCACTTGTGGAGGAGAACTCTTTCTTAGAAAGAGGTTAGTATCTTGGACAAGTAAGATGTAGAATTTCATCTCTCAGTCTACAACAGAGGTGGAATATGTTGTTGCATTAGTTAATAGTTCCAACATTATGTGGATCAAGTAATTGTTATCAAGAATGAAGGAAGAAATCAAGGATCCAATGGTTATCTATTGTGATAACACAAGTGAAATCAACATATATAAGAATCTATTTATGCACACCAAGACAAAATACATTGCAATCAAGTATAATTTTCTAAGAGAATTAGTTCAAGACAAAGAGGTTAGACTAGAATATGTTAATACAAAGGAGAAGGTTGCTAACATATTTACCAAACCATTACCTAAGGATGAATTCTTGTATCTTAGAGGTAAGATATGGTTCATTCCTCTATTTGATGCTCACTAGAGTATAGATTAATGATGCATCAACCAAACTACAATGAAAGATCTATCAAGTTGATACAAAAGAGTTAGAGCTCATTTCATATGAATCAGTACATCAAGTACATTGACAAATCATTGTAAGGAGTCTTTCAAATTTGATGTCAAAGAGGGCGAGAATCATGTCATATATTTAGGGAGAGAATCATGTCATTGAGGAAGAATATGATATAATCAGAGGAAGTAATATGCAAGTGGGAGAACTTGATCTAATGGAGTTTGAACATAAGATGGAAGAGGGAGAATCTCAGAGAGAGTTCTCATGGATGGATAAAGAATTAGAATGAAAGTAAGGATATTATAAAATTTTATAAATCATTTGATTTCTCTATTTTTTCTTTTCTTAATGACATGTTATGTTTTGATCAATGCCAAAGAGGAAGATTGTTGATAACAATTATTCAATTGTATGTTATCATTGATGTCACACAAATTTCATACTCTAATCAAGAACTTCTAGTTGGAACCAAGTTTAGAAGACTCCAATATTCATTGAGATAAAGCTCAAAAGAATAGGAGTTCAATAATTCAAGTTTAAACTAAGTCAGGTAGATTACCAAAGGAGTTTAGTGTAAGCTGAGTCGGGTTAGTTACCAAGGAACTTAGTGGTAATTGAGTGACCCAGTTTAAGCTGATCTTCAACAAATTAGTTTCATTGGTTAGTTGGTTTATGCTAGTTGACTTGATGGATTTTATTTATTTATTTGAAAGATTATTCAAGCCAACTTGACATTGTGTTTCATATAAATGAAAGGTCAAGTTGTGGATTGAATACTATGTTAGAAAGAAGTGAAGAAGATCAGATCTGAATACAGAAGGAAATTTGATTTAGAGAAGAGTATCCAAGGAGCTTCAAAGTATATTATGATCAAGGAGGAACTAAAGGATAAGCCAAAATAGTGATCTAAATTTGCAATCTAGTTGCTTCATCAATCAGGTCAATCATTGTTGCATTCTAACAGTTGTAGTAGTGAAGAAATCTCTTAATAGAGTTTACTTAACAATCATTTTGTAAATCCTAAAACAAGGTGACATTTCTAGATTAAAGTGTTTTGAATTCCTCTAATAATGTCACTCCTAACAGGGTTATTTAAATCCTTTAACTTTTAATAGGGTTGGGTCCTAACAGAGCTCACTTTAGAAGCGTGAAAAGTTGTAACTAGTTGCATTGGTGGTTTTCCCAAATTAAGTTTCCATGTTAAATCTTGGTGTCTCTTATGTTCATGTTATTTTCTTACTACTTTATCTTTCTACAACTAAGTTACTAAATTTTAATACACTTTAATACATTAGATTACTTTATTAACCAAGTTACAATGAATATCTAGTTCTAACCAAGTTGTGAGTTTAAAGGGAAATTTTATATTGACATCTAAGGGATCTAGAATTGATTTAGTGGTAACTAATTCACCCCTCCCCTCTTAGTTACTCTTTTTATATTTCCAACTTAACCAACTTCATGAATATAATCACATAATATCAATGTAAGGGTTGGATAAGAGAAGTGCAACTATTGTAACAAGTATAACAATCATACTCAACTGGACTATATATGAGAGTATGGATTCTACATGAATCCCAATAAGGAAATAAACACCAAACACCATGACTCACTCCACCTTCCTAAATTTGGGAGTATATGTTCTACTTGAATCCTAATGAGACAATAAAATACTAAACATGAACTCACTCAACCGGCCTAAATATGGGAGTGTGGATTCAACATGAATCCCAATATAGGAAGAATATATCTATGGCTAGATTGGAATCCCCATGGATAATTTAAATCCATGACCAACATCAGTGCGAAGAGGCACCCAAGAAAAATGGGCCGCATGAAAATTGAGGTGAATTAAAAAAAAATGCCTAAAATTCAACATTGACAAAAATCAACGAAATTAAAACCCCTTTATAGTCAGGTATAAAAACCCCAAATATCAATTAAAATTCAGGTTCACAGTTTGTATGCAAAAATAGCCAACATAACAGTTTGAAAACCAAAAACCCTAAGTCAAGAGGCAATCAAATTCTTGTCATTCCCAAATAAATTTGGGCAAAACACAACAAATTTTTGTTTTGAAGGGTAAACTTATAAGACATATAAGGAACCATACATTGTCAATAAGGTTATTGCTTGGTTACGAGTTCAGAATTCATATTGCTATTTTTATAATGTTACAACATACTAACCAAAGTGATTTCAAATCAAGTTGGATGCAAGTTTAATTCAAGTTAGCATCGTGAGTCAGAAGAGTCAATCTGAAGGTACAACACCCATAAGATTGTGAGAGAAAACTTGATTCTAGCAAGCCCTCAATACTGGCATCTATTATGGTTTGTTAGATCATATATAAAACTTCATGCATTTTGGTTTTGATTCCATTACATGTGTATCTACTAATATATAGGCTATCAATAGTATTGGCTAAACCATATCCACACAATATGAATATGCATACATACATACATACATACATATGTATGTATGTATGTATGTATAATTTTATTTTATTGACATTACACCAATATCACTTATATGCTAAAACAAAATAACATTATTACCTAAGGATCACAATATGTTACTTACTCCCTACTAACTGACCACTATATAATGATCACACCTACTTTTACTACTAACCTTCAACCTTTCCACTAACAACTAACTTCTAACACCACTACGAGTTCAATATCTAACTTTAGGCATTGATCATACTAAATCACACAATATAATATCATATGTGTGTATATAATTCAAGTTCTCAATTACCATGTCAACTAATACAACTCAACTAATTATCAAAGGAAAATAAAAATGCATTGATTATCTAATGAATTCTACTATCTATTCTGCATACCTCACCCTTCTCGTGCATCGATCATTAGATTAGTTCACATACTATCTAATCTATAAAACTATCATTTTATTAATTATATGACATCATGCTACTAACTAACTAGCTACTAGCTTTATTTACTACTTAATTCCACTTAATATTTCCTATTGGTTGCATTATGATATAATAAGCTTACTAATTATTTATTAGTCTCCTGCCAACTATCATAAGAGGAAAAATCAATTGGCATACCACAAAGACCTAATATACGCACTTTACGATCATGATCAACATTATTTCATATAACACATATCGTTGTGCTAAAACATACTTATTACTAATGGTCTACAATAAATGTTAATTGTTATATACTTAAATATAATATTACTCATTCTATATAAAAACATATAATATTAGTATGTCTGACACACACACAATATACTTAGCATATGTTATTTAACATCTAGCTTAATTTTAACCACTAAATACTTTACTAACACAAGTCACTAACTACTTAACCCATACTAACTATTAACCATAAGATTAGTTTATCAAAGTACTATATCACCTAAACTTTTTAACTATTAACACCCTTCACACACACACACACACACACACACACAATATACTTAGCATATGTTATTTAACATCTAGCTTAATTTTAACAAGTAAACACTTTACTAACACAAGTCGCTAACTACTTAACCCATACTAACTATTAACCATAACATTACTTTATCACAGTACTATCTCACCTAAACTTTTTAACTACTAATGCCCTCATGTTTATCAAATAATACATTCTAATCTCTAGTTGTTTGGTCACTATTTACTAACTTTATTATTATTACATACTACTAGTTTATACTTTCTCATTACCATGTTGGTTATAAAAATCTACATACATCTATAATATTTAAACCTAAGTCATTGTATCTGTATGCCTTAATATGCATACATAGGATATTTGATACATAAATAATAATAACCATCTATACCTAAGTTATCACTAACCATCATTGAATTTCTAACTCCACTCAATTAATCCCCAAAATATATGAGTTTCTAACATTGTGACTAAATATCATTTAACACCTAATGGTTCCAACACTAATCCCTAAGTATGTCTTAATATATTCTAATCCCATATCATATGCCTAGCTTAACCCTATGAATTATATATCTATCCCAAACTCAAACTAATCCCTTAAACTCTAAATATTCAGTTATATATTACCTATATCAAGATGTTTACTACCACCCATCTATTTTAACCAAACCCATTTATCCTAACTACCTACACCCCTTCTAACTTGCTTCCTCCATGCGGTCTCATTTTTAGTCCCCTTACTTTATACATGGAGATGGTGGCCAGTAGTGGAAGAAGGGATGTGACAGAGATGAGGTGGGGATCCTTCATTCCCTCTCATTCTCATCCCTCAAGTAGGTTCTTGCCAGTGGTCAGAAGGTATGGGAGAGGGGGAGCACATCATCATTTTTGGGGTTTTGAGACATAGCATGAGATGTACAGAGGGGTGGCATGGAGAGTATAGGGAGTGGTAGGGACCACTTCCCTCCTCCCTCTGTCCAAGACAATGAGACTTAAAATGTACACCATGTCATGATTTAGAAAAATTTTGTCTTCTTTAAATTCATTTCTTCAATTATTTTCCATTTATTTCTTGGGTGAGCGTCCTTCCACGCATGTAATAGACTTTAGGGGAACTTAGTTTCTTTTTTAAATCATTTCATAGGGAGTTTATCATATCTAATTTCTAAGATTGAACCGCCCCACAATAGGTGTTCCATAGTCATGCGCTAGGCCTGGATTAGGAATAATCTATTCAAGCTAAGGACTACTTTTCCCCTACAATGAGGTACATTTAGATTTTCAACCCAAGGACGTATACTTGAAATGGTTGGCATAGTATGTGAACTAGGTACCTTGATGAGTCATTATGCTTGTGTTGCAGGAAAGTAAAAATGCAAAGGAAGGAAACTACACTACTGTTGTAGAAAGGAAACTACTGAATCTATGAATGTTGAAAACACAATGACAAGATAACAGAGATTCCATCTTGACTCATCCATTAGACTGTTCTCGTAGATGCTGCAGGAACGTTCATGAAGTGTGATGCTACAGGAAGGAATTAACTAGCTATGTCTTGTTTAAAATACTGCTAATGCTTAGTAAAATGAATCTATTCTATTCTAATCTAATCCACCTTCCAAGTGGGCCCCCTTGGTTGGCTTCTCTAATCTACCAACGCAAGATAGAAACAAAAGAGAACTAATTCATTTTATTAATCAGTCATTACATAATTTAGAATTGTAAAACATAACTGCAACAAACTGTGAATTAGTGTTTTCTTCTTACTCGATAAAACTTATCAAAACCAAAAATTGAAAACTAAAAACTTCACACACAGGAGTCGATCCCGACATATATAGGGAATCTACTCTTTATTACATAACAGAAAAGTAACTATCCTTAGTTAAGTCCACAAGAGAGAATATAGGAGAACAACTGAAAGCGGAAAGGAAGGATAGCGAAATTGAGGAGGGAGCAATGAAGTCACGGCATCCACTTGTTACAACGTAAATGCAGAGAAGGTAATGGCTCGTAAAAACTCCTCCTTATTTGCTGCCATGTTTCCTAGAGTGGTTATAACTTCCTTTTCGTGGTTGTTCCTTGATGCTCATTTCTCCTTGAATGTTGTCGGCAACCAACTTCTGGATTCTTTCGCTCATCCTTTAATCCTTATCATCAGGTTAGTTATGATATAAAACATGTTTGCAAATAAACATCCATCAAACTAAATTCAAGCATAAGAACGCACATTTGGATATTTATATGAAATACTGCATATTAGATATAATTTAGGCAAAGGATGACATAGTTTTTCTACCCCATAAATCATCAAAGGTTTATCAAACATAAGCTTATAAGTCTTAAAACAAGGATGAACAGAGTATCATAAAGTATCTTAAACATAACAAAATAAAGGCATTTTTTAGACTCATCATCTTCCCCCTGCTAAACTAATGCTTTTCCTCAAGCATTACACTTCTTTGTCAAAGATCTAAGCTCCCCAACTTCTGTCTCTCCCTTTCTTCTGCTCTTGAAGGTGTAATAGAATCCTCTGGTCCTTTCCCATATTTCTCGCCTGTGGTCTTCCTGCAACTTATCAAGTTTGTCAACATCAATATCATACAAGGGCCATAAAAGCATTGGAGGTTGCATGGTTAAAGGACACCATAGCTTTGACCTTAGTTGCTTTCCCAGTTCTAAATATTTTGGAACTCTATATAATGTTGCTTCCAAATTAATAGGACTATGTAGCTCTGATTTCTTGAAAGAATCAAGTAATCGTGCCCATCTACCTCTTACTCCAGTCATAGCTCTTTGGAACGTAAAGTAGGGAAAGTTTTCTTATTCGGCATATACTTTGGCTCTAGCAACAAATACCTTCTTTCTAATGTCTGGATTACTCTTCCCATAGGTTAATGAGAACCAGTCTCGAAGCATTTCTTCTGGTTGTTTACTTTCGGCCCTCAAGGGTAAAGGTTTTGTTCTCTCCTCATCTCTGTAATTAACCAGTTGTCTATCATAATTCGCCTCATTAGACATCCATGACATTAAATCTTTCAGATGCACATCTCCTATATAGAGCAAAAGATTCCACTCAGTTTCTGCAGGAATGAAAAAATTATGAATATACAACTCACACAATAGATTTTGTTGCCATGGTGGTAAGGTTTGATACAGCCCATAAAACTCTTGTGCGGTTTTGAATTCTGCATTTACATTTTTGAGGGTTAACATCAACTGAAACAAAAGATATTTTTCTTCCAAACAAAAAGCATATACTCGAGGAGGTGGTCTGCAAGCAAGAGCTTGATCAACTAATTTAAGTGCATGTTCCATGCGCTATTTTTGTCTTTCTAGCTATTCTTTCAATTCTTCAATCTCCTCATTTGTGATGTTATGATCTTGCTCATTCTTTTCTTCTCCTCTTTCCATTGTGCCTCAACAAATAAATGATGTCCATATAATTGGAAAAGGAGTTTTTGCAAGGTGACGGCACTGTTATCATTTTCATAATCCTTTTTCTTTTTCTATTCCCACCATAGATGTTCCGCCAAACTATTGATCCATGTTGACTTATAGGGGACTAAGGCAGTATTCAAATCACGACTTTTAGGAACTACTTCATTCTCATGGCTTGAAACACCTGGTAAATCCATTAAGGTTTCATTAATTTCTTGCTCACATGCTACAGGAGGACTACTAGAAGCTTTTGTCATCCCAGTGTGAAGGGGAGAATGGTCGGAAATTATCTGCATAGGAGACTCTGGAGTAGGTTCTTTAGCCAATATAGGATTTTTTAAAATCTGCCCTCTCATTCTAGGGCTTCTCCGCAAAGGAGTCTCTTCTTGCACTATTGTCTTTTGCCTAATTTTTTGTTTCAATATCACTGCTGCAGGAACCTTCATTGTTTTCTTCTGTTGCTGAATTGAAGGACTAGGTTTTTGTTGAGCAATGATTTCTTTTGGTGACTTTCATTTTCTTTTAGCTTGACTAGTAGTGGGTTTAGGGATGTCTTGTTCAGGTGAAGGCACATTCGCTTGAGTGGAAGCAATTTTTGGTTCAATCCCTTGTGCGTTTTCTATTTCAGCTCCCTCAATATTTTCTTCTGCAGGCTCACTACTGGGAACTACATATTCCTCACCCTGCTATTCACTAGGGTCAACTTGGGGTTGTAGGGTTTTAAATTTCACAAATTCATCCCATGTCAAAGGGGATACTTCCCTAAGAGACCTTTCTATTAACAACTTAATCAAAGCATGGTGAGTGACAAAATTATCTTTCCCTTTTTGAGTCTCTTCCACACTAATACAGAGCATATTATACAGAAAATTTGAGAGATTCACGGCAATATTGTGCCTTATACAACTAAGCAACTTAAAATGGTGTGCATGTAAGTGAGAAAATCTGCCTTCACAAGTAAAATACCTGATGACATGCATTGCTAGGTCAGGGTATGGAGGCGGCAAAGATAATCTCTTGCACCCCTGCTTTGTAACATCCAATGGAGGGTCATGTGGGGTAGTGAACTGGGCCCTTGCTGACCTAGCATCATGCGAGCTCGGATAATGCTCTCCAATAGGAGGTAACCTTGTTACTTTTGCAATTCATTCTTCTGTTGCAATTACTATCAAACCCCACACAAAAGCTTCACCTTCATCAAATGTCTTGGTGAATTCTATAGCTGCTTCTTCATCATATGCTGTTAAATTCAAACAATAACTTAACCACCCGCATGCATTGAATCTTCTTACTGCTTCTACATCAGAGAGCAACAAAATGTGCTCGACTGGCTCTTTTCTCTGTAAACCTCCTCCTATTTCTTGATACTTCTGCTACTCTGTTTCCCTCTCCCTTTCTGAATGCAAACTTCAAAACTCTGCGTTCTTTCTCAGACGCTTCACCGCTTCTTTTTGGGAACATTAATTTCCATAACCAATTGTTATGTGCCATAATTAAACTTTAGGTAAAATTAAATCATGAATTTGCATGGAAATTGTCTGAAAACATGGTTCAAATGCCAAAAAAAAATTTAAAAATAGGTCACATCATGGCTTAGCTTAGCATGAAAAATTTGGCACAAACAAAGAAAAATTCATTCAAAAAGTGGGAGTACAACACTTGACATGGCATACTTATGGCAAAAATTTCTCATTAATAAAGGGTAATGCCAATATTTTCTAAAATCATCACAGTTAATCAAGCATGTCATTGGATAGTATGACACTCCCCTGCCCCCTGCTAATTTTATGACAAGTGTCCTCACGTGTCAGACTAGTATGGGTTAGGGACTGGAATACGCCGTAATTATAAAAACTATGCAGTATTAGATATAATTAACAAAATCTGCAAACTTATAAATGAATAATAGTTTGAAAACATTTATAACTGCCAAGTGGATTTTCATGTGCTCCAAAGAAAGGTGGTGAAAATAATGTAAATGGCAGCATCCATTAGCATGTGCAGATTTGATTGAAAACACACAAACGTAAGTATGTAGAAAGTGAGTGGATGGATGATTAAGATATGAATGGAAAGAAATATCATGAAAAAAAAGTGGACTTTATGCAAACATAAAGTTATTACTATGGACATGCAAATTAGAATTAATGTTGAAGAAGAACAGGCGGAAGGTTTTCACCTTTGGCTACAGGAAGAGATACTTGAGTTGTTGTTGGATCCGGTTGTTCAAACTGTTGCATGAACTCGACTTTTGTTTGAGGCTATTTGTAAAGTTTAAGTCGATGACCATTGATCAGCATTATGAAAGGTAGATCATTAATTATGGTTAGTTGAATTGTTCCATTGTCAAAGGAATGGATGATTTTATATGGTCCTAGCCATCGCGTTTGTAGCTTCCCTGGCATATCCTTGAAGCGGGAATCATACAATAATGCCCAATCACCAGCTTTAAACTTTTTGTTGAGGATATGAGAATCATGCCAATATTTTCTCTATTTTTGCACTAGTTCAGTATGTTCTAAAGCGGTCTAATGCATTCCATCCAAAGAATTAAGATGTAGGAGACATTCTCTTTGTGCTGCAGGAAGATCAATATCTAAGGTCAAGGTTGTTCTTAAAGTCTTGTGTTCAAATTCAATTGGAAGCATTGCCACTTTCCATACAAAAGCTCAAATGGTGTGAATCCGGTAGTGGTTTTCCAAGTTATTCTATAAGCCCAAACAGCTTCTTGTAACCGGCTGGTCCAATCCCGACGATGCAAATGGATTGTTTTAGTTAGAATTTTTTTTAGCTCACGGTTGGTAACTTCTTCTTGTCCATTGGCTTGTGGATGATAAGGACTGGATCTGCAATGCTTGATGTTATACTGTTTCATCAATTCTGAAATTAGGTTAGAAGTAAACTTTGTGCCTTGATCAGTAACCAATTCTTTAGGAACTCCATAACGTGTAAAAATCTCTTCATACAAGAATTCGGCAACTTTTGCATCGCGGGCATGTTTCATAGCCTTAACCTCAACCCATTTGGTTAGGTAGTTAGTACAAACCAAAATATAAGACTTCCCATTGGATGGAGGATCAATACGACCGATGAAGTCCATTCCCCATTTGTCAAATGGTGTTAACACCATTTGAGGGTTCAAAGGCATTTCATCTATTTTGGTTGGGCGACCCATTCTTTGGCATTGGTCACACTTCCTTGTATAATTGATTGCATCTTTATGAAGGGTAGGCCAATAGTAACCAGTGGCTAAGATTTTGAAAGATGTTCTTTTGGCTGCAAAATGTCCTCTGCAGGGCTCATTATGACATGCATGCAAAATACCATATGTCTCATCTTCTCTTACACATCTGCGCATAACTTGATCAGGTCCAGTATAGAACAGAAAATTGTCTATCCATGAGAAATGGAAGCTTTTCTGTATGAGTAGCTTTCTTTCCTTATAAGAAAAATGCATTGGTGTCTTATTATTTACAATGTAGTTAGCAATATCTGCATACCATGGAACTTTAACAGCAATATGAAACAAATGTTCATCTGAAAATGCATCATCTACCAGAGTAGTGTCAGTATCATGATGATTGATTCTTGACAAATAATCAGCTACAAAATTTGTTTTTCCAGGCTTATCTACTATGGTTATGTCAAATTTTTCTAACAAGAGTAACCATCTTGCTAACCTACCAGTTATAGAAAGTTTTTTCATGAGATACTTGATTGTTGCATGATCAGTATGAACATAGATAGGATAACCTGTGATGTAATGCCAAAATTTATTTAGAGCATAGACTATTGCTAACAATTCTTTTTTAGTCACTGTGTAATTCAGTTCTGGACCATGAAGACTCTTACTAATATAATAAATGGCATTCTCAAGATTTGAGTGTTTCTGTGCTAAAACTGCTCCTATGGCATAATCAGAATCATCTGTATATATGTGATAAGGTAGGTTCCAATCAGGGCCTTGTAAAATTGGGGTTGTGGTCAAAAGTTGCTTAAGCTACAGGAAAGCTTTATCACACTCAGGTGTCCATTTGAATTCAGCTTCTTTTGTAAGCAACTTATACAAGGGATTGGCTATTTTACTAAAATCTTTTATAAAATGCCTATAATATCTAGCATGTCCCAGAAAAGATCTGACATCTTTTAATTTAGTGGGTATGGGTAATGTTTGAATTACCTCAATTTTAGCTGGGTCTACTTGTATACCTGCAGTAGATATGAAATGACCGAGTACCACACCCTCTTGCATGAGCATGAAACACTTTTCACTATTTAGTGCCAAATTATGTTCTTGACATCTTACCAAAACTTTTTCAAGATTTATCATTGCTTCTTCAAAAGTAACTCCAAATGTTGTAAAGTCATCCATATAGATTTCCATACAATCATGTGATATATCAACAAAAATACTAATTACAGCCCGTTGAAATGTTGCAGGAGCGTTACAAAGACCAAATGGTAAAACAAAGTATGCAAAAGTACCCCATGGATAGGTAAATGTAGTTTTGTCTTGGTCTTCAGGAGCAATACTAATTTGATTATAGCCACTGTATCCATCTAAAAAGGAGAAGTACTTTTTTCCAGCTAGTGTATCCAAAACTTGATCTATGAAGGGTAAAGGAAAATGATCCTTTTTAGTAGCCTTATTCAACTCGCTATAATCTACACAAATTCTCCATTTTCCTCCTTTATTAGGTACTATAACCAGCGGTGATACCCATTTACTATCAGATATAGGATAGATAAAGCCAGCATCAAGCAGTTTCTGCAATTCTGTTTTGACTATTTCTCTGAGGCTTGGATTTATCCTCCTCTGAGGTTGACAAAGTGGTAGACAACCTTCATTAATGTATATCCTATGGGTACACAGTGTAGGGCTTAATCCCTTCATATCATCATAATCCCAAGAAAAAGTCTTCTCATGCTTCTGAAGCAATTATTTTAATTGTTTCATCTATACAGATGTCAATTTGGGATTAACATGCAGTTTATGGCCTTTACTCAGTTCAATAGGAATAGTGGATTCTACCATAGCAGTTTCAGAGATCGGGATTCCTTCTACTTCACAGGGAAGTAATGAACAAATATTTTTAGGTTCCTTAAGTAAAGTACAACTTGTATCACACTCCTCATATGTAATCAATTCTAATACAGAGCTTTCAGACACATCTTTTCCTACCACACAGGTGTTGGTAAGGATGCTCTAGATTACTGAATCTTCTTCTTGCAACTTTAGAAAAGATTGCCTATGTAACATCATAAGTTGTACTATGGAATTTATCTCTTCTTCTTCATCTCCTAAATCTAGCCAAAAAGATGTACTCAAATCTGGTAATGGTTGTGCAGGAGGATATAGATCAAATTGCTTCATTGCTTGGCCATTTGATATGGTCATATTCCCTAATCTACAATTTATGTTTGCATCAGCTATGGCCAACCATGGTCTACCTAGAATGACAGGATAGCCAAATAGGTTTACTTTAGGGGACAAAATCATGAAATCCACAGGATATTCTAGGGAATCTAAGGTCACAACAATATTTTCTATCATTCCATCAAGAGTGACAGTGGAACTATCTGCAAGCTGTAGAATAGTTGGTGTGGGCCTTAATCCTTCTATTTGTAACTTCTTCATGGTTTCTTTAGTCATCACATTTATAGTAGCTCCCAAATCTATTAAAGCATTTTTAACAAATTGACCATTGATGCTGACACTTACTAATGGACTCCTTGGATCAGAATATTTTGGTGTAATCAGTCTACCTAACATGATATCAGCTAAATGTCCAACAACATGAACTGTGGTAGGATCCTTCTTCTTCCTTCCAGGTTTCTTTAGACAAGCTTCCTTTATATCTTTTCCATAAGCAGGAATGTCCTTAATAGCTTGAAACAAAGGTATTCGGATATGCATATTCTTCAACTAGTTAACAATGTCAAAGGGTTGTTCCTTACTTTGTTCCTTTTGTATTAGTTGGTCTGAAAAATGAGGCTCTACTGCTGGTTGGTCTGGTATTGGTATGGTAACATTAGTTGGGTCAACAGGTTCATCAACCAAAGGTTTTGATGTTGCAAGAGAGTCTGATACTTCAGTTACAAGAGGTGGCCCTTGTGCTGGTAAGGTCGTTCTAGATCTCAAATGTATATCTGTGACATCTAGGGCATAAGTAGAGTACTGCTGGGTATCAGTACTATACATGGGCTGTTGTGGTTTTCTATTTGGATTTGGCTGAGGCTGTGCAGGTAGCTATGTTTTCTTTTGAGGTCCACTATTTGCAAGTGGTGGCATTAAAGTAGGTTGTTGAGCTGGAGGGAGTTATTGTGGAACACCAGTATTTTGGTTAGGCCATTGTTGAGATCCCTTCCATTGGTTTAGAGATGTCCAATTCCCTTGGGGTGGTTGCCATTGGTTCTTCTGGTTCTGGGGCCATTGGTTATTCTACTGGTTAGGCCAAGGTTGTTGGAAATTTTGAGACCATCGAGACTGTTGTGGGTTATTTTGCCCAGCATTATTCCAATTGGGTTGGTTTTGTGGAGGACCTTGGGTATTGCGGTTTTTCCATTGATTACCATATAAATTTGAATTTTGCAAGGGGTCTTGAGGCATACCTTGATGTTGAGCCCATGGTCGGCATTGAGCAACAAAGAATACTTTCTCATCATCCCCATCTATCTTTACATATTCAGTTGGAAGATGTTGGTTCTCCATGCTTGAAACCAATTTACAGTGGCAATCTTTCTTTTTCTTTTGGCAATGAGGACAGTACTCAGCTAGTTGTAACTTAGCCTCTGCTTGCTTCTTCTTTGCAGTCATTGTATCCAACTGTGTAGCGACATCATTACTGATGTCTTATTTGAAATCTGACAATAAATTGGATATTTCAAGTTTTGAAATGCCTTGACTAATTCCTTTTGTAACCGTAGAATGGGGTCCTTGACCTTTCTTCATGGTTGACCTTGAGTAGTTCTAACATATCTTTTTGAGGTCATCCCATTGAGCTTGATATACATCTCCACTGGCCATTAGGTCCAATGCTTCCAAACAGTCTTCATTCACTCCTCTTAGAAAGACTAGTTTTTGGGAATCTTCAGACAATGTGTGTTGAGGATTCTTTTGTAGTGTATATACAAATCAAGAAACATAGTCTTCTAATGTCTCTTCCTCCTTCTATGATACCCTAAAGATATCATCTCCTCTTGTGCCAGATGCTTTGCAATATTCTTTATATTTTTCCAAAAACAAGGCTTGCATTTCATCCCAATTTATAGTTGCATTGGCTCCTAAGCCCATGAACCATCATAAAGCTGATTCTTTCAATGTGGCTGGAAATAATTTAAGCTTATGGGCATCAATGTTGTAGTTGAAACTACGACAAAGGATGTCGAACTCAAACAAGAAGGTATCAAGCTCTTCAGTTGCAAGGCCATAGAACTTCGAAAGAGCAGTGGGAGGTATATTCTTGAGATTGGCATTGGTTATGAGACTTGGAAGTGGAAATGGAAAAGTGGGTTGTGCCATGACTGGTGGAACTAGATTATGAGGTTGCTGCTAAAAAGGAAGGTTAGGCACTGGGTGATTAACAACTGGTGGATTCGAGGTAGTGTTATCAAGAAAACCGGTCAATATTTCAGTGAAGGGTTGGAGACCAGATATATCTAGGGATTTAGCTCTTGATGATGATACTATGGGGAAAATAGGACTTGCATCTTCAAAGGGAAACTCAACTTCTTCATTCAAATTAATAGATCCCTGTGGAAGAAATCTACCATATTCATCTCGTCGTCTTCCTCTTCGATGCATGCAACTAAAATTTTCACACTGGTAAAAAGAACTTAATCCAAAAACTATGACTCAAAAATGCTCCTAGCTTGACACCATCCCCGGCAACGGCGCCAAAAATGAACTGCCTCATAATAGGTGTTCCATAGTCATGCGCTAGGCCTGGCTTAGGAATAATCTATTCAAGCTAAGGACTACTTTTCCCCTACCATGAGGTGCATTTAGATTGTCAACCCAGGGACGTATACTTGAAATGGTCGGCACAGTATGTGCACTAAGTACCTTGATGAGTCATTATGCTTGTGCTGCAGGAAAGTAAAAATGCAAAGGAAGGAAACTACACTACTGCTGTAGAAAGGAAACTATTGAATCTATGAATGTTGAAAACACAATGAAAAGATAACAGAGATTCCATATTGACTCATCCATTAGACTTTTCTCGCAGATGTTGCAAGAACATTCATGAAGTGTGATGCTACAGGAAGGAATTAACTAGCTATGTTTTGTTTAAAATACTGCTAATGCTTAGTAAAATGAATCTATTCTATTCTAATCTAATCCACCTTCCAAGTGGGCCCCCTTGGTTGGCTTCTCTAATCTACCAATGCAGGATAGAAACTAAAGAGAACTAATTCATTTTATTAATCAGTCATTACATAATTCAGAATTGTAAAACACAACTGCAACAAACTGTGAATCAGTGTTTTCTTCTTACTCGATAAAACTTATCAAAACCAAAAACTAAAAACTAAAAACTTCACACATAGGAGTCGATCTCGACATATATAGGGAATCTACTCTTTATTACATAACAGAAAAGTAACTATCCTAAGTTAAGTCCGCAGGAGAGAATATAGGAGAACAACTGAAAGCAGAAAGGAAGGATAGCGAAATTGAGGAGGTAGCAATGAAGTTGTGGCATCCACTTGTTACAACGTAAATGCAGAGAAGGTAATGGCTCGTAAAAACTCCTCCTTATTCACTGCCATGTTTCCTGGAGTGGTTATAACTTCCTTTTCATGGTTGTTCCTTGATGCTTGTTTCTCCTTGAATGCTGTCGGCAACCAACTTCTGGATTCTTCCGCTCATCCTTTAATCCTTATCATCAGGTTAGTTATGATATAAAACATGTTTGCAAATAAACATCCATCAAACTAAATTCAAGCATAAGAATGTACATTTGGATATTTATATGAAATACTACATATTAGATATAATTTAGGCAAAGGATGACATAGTTTTTCTACCTCATAAATCATCAAAGGTTTATCAAACATAAGCTTATAAGTGTTAAAACAAGGATGAATAGAGTATCATAAACTATCTTAAACATAACAAAATAAAGGCATTTTTTAGACTCATCAAAGATCACTTGAATATCATTTGTTAAATGGTTGATTGGTCTATTCAAATACACATGTGACTATAAGGTATAGACACATGAATGTTTATAATACTTCCCTTATTTTTGCAATCATATTTTATTAGACTAGGCATTGATTTGGTATTCTTTTATATTCTAGTTTTTGACTAGGTATATTATCTAATTGATATTCTATGTGGTAGATCCTAAAACATATTCTTACTAAATATTTTATTGATCTATAATTGGTCTTGATAGGGAGAATTTTTACACTTTCTCATAAAAATTCCAGAGGGCTCAAATGCATACTTCTAGCTCTCACTTGCCTTGTATGTTTATACCATAACCTCATGTAGACTATTGTCTCTACTTAATGTATTTTTTACATGAGATTTAGTTATAGGATTGAGATAAATGGCAATATTAACATTGTATTTAATGTACCATTGTGAATGTACTATTGAAGGCTATTAGAAAGTTGAAACTTAAAAACTTAAGAAAACAATGACATTCCGATCTCTTGCAAACAATGAATCTGAAACTTGTAAAACTCTTGGGCAAGATCATATATGAACTCAACCTAGTACATTATTACAAGACTACAATGAGACTATGAGTAAAATTACTAATGGTATTTAACAATCACTTGCAAGAATAATTTGAATGAATACAAGTATTCCCACAATAATTCATAAGGCCCATAAACATAATTCAACCTACTTTTAATCTTCTCAAAAAAACATTGAGTGCATTAGAATGTCCTCATGACCAATTTTCTTGCAACCCTTTCATTATTCCTACAATGATATTTCCAACCCTTCAAATTTCATTACATACAGATGCATATCAATGAAACAATTATACAATTACATATGATGTTCTTTCCTACTATGCAACCATTCATCAAAACCCCATGAATAAGATGGAGAGACAAATTCTCCAATACAAGTACAATGCATCATGACAAGTTTTCTCCTTCAAGCAGCATCAAAAAATTGATCTTCCCAAGCTTTTTTTGTTGCTCCCTCGAGCACCATATCTACAAATACAGCACACAAAACAAAAACAAAAAAAATACCATGGGTACTATCCTCCCAACCATAGGCCTCCATAGAGACCACCCCAAGCTAGGGGAACAAGGCCTAAACTAGGTTTCATTCTAATCTTACAATGAATATACATCACATTACAACACTTGAGCTATTCCATCCCAAGGGTATTTCACAATGGTTCACTAATGGAACCATGAACATAGGGTGAAGGTGTGCTTTTCAAATGGAGACTTGCCAAATCAAACCACATCTGCAATAGACAAATTCCATGCCCTTTCAGGACTTTCACAAATCCATGAATTTCATGCCCTTTTGGGGCTTTCACAATCATCCTTCGAAAATACAACACCATAAACGATAGCTTCCTTGGAGCCCATACTCCATAAAATTCCTTTATACACTACACTTCCTCATCACCTTCAGCAAGATATGAATGATTATGGCATACAATGGAGACCATACTCCAAGGTTCTCAATACATTTTCAAGCCCAACTAACTCCTTCACCCTAGACTTCTCTTCCTTTACCAAAGGGTGAGTGAAGTCCTCATGCCCATAACAATAATCATGCACAAAATCATGGAGAAATTAAAAAAACAAGAGAACAATGAAAATCTAAACTTCATGTTCATCACAACACAACCCAAACTAATACAAGATGATACCACACATTTCTCTTACAATGGCATTCTCACTACCTACATTCTCATGAATACAATTACCAAGTTTTAACTTCCAAATGGAAGGAATTAACTACATGGAAAGAAAAACCAACCTTGAATTCCTTTGCAAAAATGTAAATGAGAGCTTGAAGAAGAGCTCCCTCCAAGCTTCTAAACTCTAAGTGTCTCTAAAGGTAGAGAGTGGTTAGACACCCACTAATTTGATCCCAAGTCCTCTAAAAAGGATGCCCCAAAATGCTCACTATCTAAAATTGGTCATAGCATAAGCTTCCTTTACTTACACCATTGTCTCTTTCTAAAAATGTAGCCTTGAACAACTAAAAAGGTTGTGGAAGGAGCCATGTGATACTCCTAATTTATAATTGCTTTGAAAGTGACTTGTTTGGAGGGTTCCCAAGGTGATCTAGGCCTACTAAATGTTAAATTTAGATCCCCAACCCATACTACTATCATGTGGGCACTTATTTTTCATTGTGGTAACCCCCTAGGACCACTTTTTGATCCCCAAAAGTTAATGGAAAGTTGGAATTCGAACTTAAATGGGTAGGGACTTATCCTAATATTTTTCAATATGAGGTTAACTTGGGTACTATGATGGGGTTATGTTTAGGTTAGGTTACTTTCCAAAAACCCTAAATTCCAAGTCATTTCCACATGGACAAAACAAGTTTCAAGTGACACAAGTAGAACATATTACATTTAAAGTGACTTGTCTCCAATAACACATACATTCAACTATCACACACATACCATTCACATTATGAAATAAAACACATTACAAAAAGGTTTGAATCCTTCCACAAGTCCAACCTTGGCCATATCATGTTCACATGGGTTTGAGCCTTGGGTCCCCATTAAACCCCATGGTTAAAATCCTACACACTAAACTCGAGCATTAGTAGTTCAAGAGAATCATAAAAAAATACATGTTTTCATGTGCATGAAAATTCAATATTGCATAATTCAAATTAGAATATTCACTTATCACATTTAACTTTCCTTTTTCTAATCATTTCATATTAAACATTCAAACTTCACTTAACATGACCAAATTAATATTTTGAATAATTTCATAATCTACTTTCTATTATAGTGATGAAATATTAAATCCACAACTATTGAGTCCCTAGGTATGTGAGTTATGTCCTAGTGCATGTCATAATCTATCCTTTAGCCCTGATTTCCATTTAAACATTACAATTTGATCTGGCTCAGGGAGACCTTGATTTGTTGAGACTTTTGGTAGCTTTAGTAGAGCAATTATTTTATTGCAAGCATTCCCATATTTTCCCTTTTGGCTACTAGGTAGGGCTCTCCCATTTTTATGTTTCAGCTCTATTTTAGAGTTTATTTTGGATAGTAATTTACTAGAAGGAAGAGAACTAGTGTTTGCCTTCATTCCTATATACTGGCTCTATCCAGTTTGGCAAGTACAAGAATTGTGAGGCCTCACACGACCTAGCATAGAATAGATGACATATTTGCATTGTGATACTTCTAATTCTATGTTTTGATACATTTTTTAGACTATAGGGCCATGTTATTTTAATATATGTATTTTGATGATCCACAATTATGCTTGAACATTAGAACCTAAATGATATATTCAATGATTCTAGTCATGTTTAATCTATTACAATTTCTTTGATAGATTAAAACATGACTAGAATTATTAAATATATCATTTAGGTCCTAATGTGCAAGCATAAGTGTGGATCATCAAAATATAGATATTAAAATAACATGGCCCTATGGTCTTAAAAATATGTTAAAACATAGAATTAGAAGTATCATAATGCAAATATGTCATCTATGCTATGATAGGTCACATGAGGCCTCACAATTCTTGTACTTGCGAAACTGGGTAGAGCCAATATATAGGAATGAAGGCAGACACTAGTTCTCTTCCTCCTAGTAAATTATTATCCAAAATAGACTCTCAAATGGAGTTGAAACATAAAAATAGGAGAGCCCTACCTGGAAGCCAAAAGGGGAAATATGGGAATACTTGCAATAAAATAATCGCTCTACTAAAGCTATCAAAATTCTCAACAAATCAACGTCTCCCGGAGCTAAATCCAATGAGATCAACCTCACAATGATCTCATGCATGCAACTCCCACAACAAGAAAAATAGTCATTCCTTCTTAAGAGGATTTGGAATTTTTCTCTCCAAAATCAATTTTAAAAGTGAGAAGTGAGAAATAACTCACTTTTTGGGATATATATTCACTTGGAAAGGGAAATAGAAAAATAGGAAAATAATTGGCTCACTTAATAAATACCTTTTTAACCCTGACAAAATTGGGCAATTCCAATTAAATGAAATTCAACTACGGCAAAGCTGTAGGTAATTAAAATAATAAAATCAAATAAAAAAATTCCCTTAAGACATTAAATCATAATATTCCTTAGTAATTTTCACAACAAATGTGGACATCTAGATGCATAGGCAGAATACTGGTCTAGTCACAAACACAAATGAATCTGGATTTATTAAATCACTAGAGGTTTTTCATCCATATAGGAAAAACATTTGCTAGGTATGAACAACCAAACCACTAACTCCATGTGCCATTATCGAGGATATAATTATTACATAATAAAAAACCCAATCAAGTGTAGTGCACAATAATAATAACCCAAGAAATATTTATGTGAAATCTGTTAGTGTAAATAATTAATTATTATTACACTTACTTAAGTTTACTTAGGTTAATGTATTATTTTCGTAAGAATTTTCCTTAGGGAAAAATTCACCCAAGACCAAGGAACTCAAGCACAAGCATAATAGTAGACCAAAAGACTATGATCAGACTAATGATATGATATTCAATTTAATGTAATTGATATGAATTGATATGATAGTACACTAGATGTGCCTGTATATAAAGGCCTCTAGAATGCTTCTAGAATTCTTAGAAATTATCATACTGGTAAGTCTTACAACCAAGCACATGTCCACCAAGAGTGGATTATCCTCCATTAAACACAAGACTAAGTGTGATGATGAAAGAATAAGCCTACAAAGGTGTAGCATGCAAAATTATGTTGTAGACACTATGTGCTAAATTAAGAGTGCTAATAACTATATTTTCTACATGACAACTCAATTAATTATGCAAACTCTAGTGTTGTAGAAATCATGTACTATTAGAGTTTCTTACTCCAGTATTTTCAACATGACAACTCATAAGAGTATGCAAACTCTTAAGTGTCTCACCTAAGAAATAATAAAATAATGCATTGACCTAACTAAACTTAAGTAAAGTGTAATATGTAAATACTTATTTACACCAACACCCCCCCTTAAGTGCAACTTAAAAAATTGTACTTAAGCTTACAAAAGCTAGGATGAAATGCAAAATGGTTCCCAACTACTAGGCCATGTTAGATACCCATTTACAAACCAATGCAATCTCTAATAAAGTAGAGAAAGAGGGAAAATCTCATGGGAAAAACCCTCCCCCTAAAAGAGAGATGAAAAAAACAAGATGCATGGATGGATAGAGTAATCAAGACCCCCCATTACTACATACATCAAGTATATACAAAAGAGAAGAAGGGAAAAACCCCATAAGAGGAAAAAGTCCTCCCCATAAAAGAGAAGAAGAAGGAGACAAGGTATTCCCCTCTCCTGAATGTAGAGTGCAGATCAGTGATAGCTACTCCAATGTAGAAGTTGATCCAATGTTGTTGAATAATGTTCCTCCCCTTTGGAAGAAACAATGGCAGAGGTACAAATGAGATGCTTCCCCCATGTGTAGAAAGAATCTTGATGATGAATAGTGTCTCTAAAACCTACTCAATTGTCCTTGTGTCGATGCTGATGGTCTCCCCTTCCAATGCTGCTAAAAAGAACAAGTGCAGTTCTAGCAAAAATGGATGTAGAACCTATCCCAAAGAACTAATTGTCTCCTTGATTGATAAAGAGACCTCTTGCAACTGTTGTACATAAGAATCCACAATCACATCAACCTATGAAGGCTGATCATGTAGAGTATGGACAAGAGGGTTAGAGTGAGCCCTCACAACAACTAAAGAAGGATCTTCTTCATCAAAGAGAAGATGTATATCATCAATGATGTCTCCCAAATCTACTATGTGTGACTACAAACCTAAAATATCTATCAAGAAGTCATCCACTAATGTTGGAGCTGGAAGACAAGGTGTACCTTATTGTTTTGGATCTATCACTATGGCTATGGATGAAGTATTCGCTGCAACAAAGAGAAGACGAATATCATTGATTATGTCTCCCACATCTTCAATGTGAAATTCCATGAACAGACCTACAATATCTAAAAGGAAGTCATCCCATGAAGCTAAAGTAGGAAGACATAGTGTTTCCTACTGTACTAAATTAGAAGCATCTATGGTTGGAACTAGATTAGTAGTAGCAACAAGAGCATCAAGAGGTGTGATCTCATCTAGAGGTGAAGGAACCATAGCTAAAGTGACTAATGATAGAATGTCTTCTGGAAAAGGAGGAACTATTGGATTTCCATATTCTTCCCAAAGACACATCCAAATGTCATAAGGATACCATAACTTGTCAATGACTTTATAGAAATCATAAGAAGACATACTGAAATAAATGGTATCCAAAAGTCTTTTAATAGGTGGTAGATCAGTTATCTAACCAATGGAAGAGATCAGTTCATTGGAACATAAATAAGGAAATACTTCCAGATGTTCTCTCCTTAGATGATAAATAAGTGAGGCACTCCATTTTTGATAGTTCCTCTTTGTCAACCTTGGTCTAAGACCACCCGAACATAGGGAACAAAACTCCTCCATGAGATGAATAAATGTATGCACCCTCCAAAATGCAAGAGAGAATCAAAGAAACCCCCACTAATGGATGATTCAGGCACATTATAGCCACTTGCTAATTTAGGGCCTATTTCTAAAAGTAGTATTTTTATCCACACAAGTCTATAATCTGATTGCAAATCTAGAAAGTAGAATAAAAGTTATGCAATTTCAAAAAAAAAGAACCTAATTATGTGTCAAGATGAGCCCATACTAAGGATTTGAAGTAACAAAAATTGAGATTTGCTATTTGCAAAAAATTCAGGAATAAAGATCTCAAACCACCTACACCAATGTGTCTACCCCAAAACAAAAAAAAATTGCTCAAAAAAAGGAATTTGTATGAGGGAGATATCGATGTTTTAAAATCATCTCTATTATTATTATTTTTGAATTGCCACCATCGCACCTCCAAAATTCAATTGACTCTAGATTTTACCTTAGATGTTCGATTTTGATGAAACAAAAGTCAATTTGGAGATTTTTTTGACCTTCTAAATATGATGCCAATATCTAATTAGCACTAGCAAGCTCCAATATATGCCTAAAAAAATCTCTCCTACTGGCCTGATGGCCAAAAAAATTTCAAAAAATAATGTAGATCTGAAAAAAAAATAGAGATTCAAATGATAAAATAATGTAGATTTAAAATTTAAATTCAAAGATCTAAAATGATCATACCAATTCTGAAAATTGGGCCTCCAGGTGTCGATTTGCAAAAGAAATTCCCTCAAATTTGACTATGGCCCAATACAGGAAAATTTATAGTTGATTTTCACTGAATCAACATTCTAGACATAGTGGTGAGGTCTGCTTTGGCTTTAGGTACTCCCAATATCTATGGATTCTCTAGATCTAGGTCGAGGTGCTCAAGCAAGAATGGTCTCAAATAGTTATATGAAGAGAATCTCCTTAAGCTCTAATACCATGTAAGAATTTTCCTTAAGGAAAAATTTACCCAAGACCAAGGAACTCAAGCATAAGCACAACAGTAGACTAAAAGACTATGATCAGAATAATAATATGATATTCAATTCAATGTAATTGATATGAATTGATATGATAGTACACTAGAGGTGCCTATATATAAAGGCCTTTGGAATGCTTCTAGAATTTCTAGGAATTAGCATATTGATAAGTCTTACAACCAAGCACATGTCCACCAAGAGTGGATTATCCTCCATTAAGCACAGGAGTAAGTGTGATGATGAGAGGATAAGCCTACAAAGGTTTAGCATGTAAGATTATGTTGTAGACACCATGTGCTAAATTAAGAGTGCTAATAACTGTGTTATCTACATGAAAACTTAGTTAATTATGCAAACTCCAGTGTTGTAGAAACCATGTGTTGAATTAGAGTTGCTTACTCCAGTGTTGTCAGCATGAAAACTCATAAGAATATGCAAACTCTTAAGTGTCTCACCTAAGAAATAATAAAATTATGAATTGACCTAAGTAAAATTAAATAAAATATAATAATTAAATACTTATTTACACCAACAATTTTATTATTTATTAGTTAGTCAACCTAGGATTTTGCATAATCAATTGAGACGTCATGTAGACAACACAGTTGTTCACACTCTAATTAAGCACATGTTGTCTACAACATCTTTTTACATGACACACCTATGTAAGCTTAACCTCTCATAATCACACTAACTTCTATGCTCAATGGAAGATAATCCACTCTTGGTGGACATGTGCTTAGTTGTGAGACTTATCACTTTGCTAACTCCTAGTCATTCTACAGACCTCTATATTAAGGCACTCCTAGTGTGTATGTGCATCAATTCAAATTAATATTGTTATTCTGATCATACTTTATTGGTCCATATTGTGCTAGTGCTTGAGCTTCTTGATCTTGGGTGATTTTTCCCTAAGGCAAATTCTTACATGGTATTAGAGCTGAGGGAGCTTCTCTTCATATAATCATTGGAGACCCTTTTTTACTTCACCTCTTGGAGGACCATGATTTAGATCTAGAGTATCATAGTCATTGAGAGCATCTAGAGCTAAAGTAGGCCTCACCATTGTGTCTAGAGAATTGATTCAGTGAATTTTGACTATAAATTTGCTTACTTTGGGCTATAGTCAAAATTGAGGCAAAATTCTTCTGCAAACTAGCACTCGAAGGTCTGATTTGCAAAATTGTTATGATCTTTCAAATCTATTCATTTGATTTTCAAATCTATATTTATTATATTACCGTCTCTACAATTTTTTTTTTTTTTGCATATTTTGTATTTTCAGATCTATAATTTTTTTGTGTAGTGGAGATTTTTTATTGTAGGAATCGGGTGATCAAATCCTGGCACCTATGCAAAATATTCCATCATAGACTGGCATATTCCTTAATACCCAACAAATTACATGGTAGAACAACATTACACCAATCCAAATCAAATTACAACTAGTATTTATAATTCCACGATGTTCATTTTACAAACTTGATGATTTCAACATGTTTTAATCCCAGCGAACCCCTATTTTTACATACATTTTTTCACCGAAATGGGGTGCATGTGGGATTAATCCCACACCACCCTACCATCCTTTTCTCCCTCACTGACAATTAAAGTCAGCCCTTTTCCTAGTACCAACTACACTTTTGGAACCCCCTATCATCTTCATATCCTCGGTGCCATCTTCTAAACTCTAGTGGCTCCGGCCACTCCCGATGTTGGCCTTTCTCCTACCATGCAGTGTCAACTCCTCTTTCCATGTGGCACTCTCGTAGCCTACCACACATCGACCCCACCATGTCTTCTCTACCTAGTGCTTTCATCAGCAGTGACACCTCCCCATTATACTCGTCAGCTTTTGGTTGCCACATCAGACAAGTAGCACCATGTCACTCACACTCAACCATAGTGACACGTCAGCACTGTACCTTCCACCATGTCATTTGCCAACTCAACTATCTGTACAAGTCCATACAGCTACGTCATCCAAGAAGGCCCCTTTTTTGTTGACATTACCTTTTTATGTAATTAAATTTGACAATTTTTTAACTGTTACCAGTAAGCTAGATTGTACTATAGTGACGGTTGTTTCGAAATCAAATTTAACGTAGTGTTTTGTTGATTAGACCCCTCTCCATATGTAATTTTGATTTGATATTCCAACTTTGGGAGGCCATATCTTAGTCATCCGAACTCCAAATCAAGTGCAATGTTTTTTCATTTTGGGTAAAATTTCCTAAACCTTTTAGTGGTGCTATTATTTTCTAGTTTTAGTGCATAGATTTGTTAGAAATTTTAGTTTTTAGCAACTGTACCTATCCAATCTTGCATTTTTCAACTTCAAACACTTTGTACGAGCTCATTTGGACACATTTTTAGGTTTCATTTTTTTGAAAGTGCTTAATTTTTTGTCTACTTTCCAGATCTATAATTAGATTATAGGCTTGTGTGGACAAAATACCACTTTTAGAAATAGGTCCTTTTTTTGCATTGTATTGCTTTGATAAAATTTCAAAATTGTTGTATATCTCAGTTACATTGCTTTGTACCAGATTTGAACTCCAAAAGCAGGTTGTAAATAGAAAAATCAAAAGTCCACTTTTGTCCATTTTGACAAGTGGCCTTTTGTAAATGCACTACATATAAAGTACCAAAAGCATCATTTTTGGGGTGTTCTCTAATTGAGTGAATAGGGGGGGGGGGGGGGGGGGTCTTGTATTCTTGTCTCTCTCTCTCTCTCTCTCTCTTGTGCTCGTTTAATTCTTTGCATCATGATTTCACCTAAAGCTCCACTTTTAACTTCACACAATTATATTTCATGGAAAGATGTTATATGGAGTAGACTAATGGAAAAAAGGTTTAAATATATATGTTGATGGTACAATTGTAAAACCCACTAATGTTGCTACACAAGTTGATTGGCAAGTTAAAGACAACCAAGCTTTAGGAATTATTAGGAGTTGTGTTCATAGAGATCTCTTTTTCCACATTTCTAGATTTAAGGATGTCAAGAGTGCTTGGGACAAACTTGAAGGGTTGTATGGTAAGGTGGATGAGGAAAAGGGATTCCAAATTGGGGATGATCTACTTCTATTGGATCCTGAGAATTTTTACACAATTCAAGACTATGTCAACAAAGCCAATGAATTCAGAGCACTACTTAAAGATTGTGGTAATCCCATGAAGGATGATAGATTGATTCATCATATCTTGAAGAGGTTACCTTTAGATTATAAATCTTTTGTTTTGAGTTACAACACTCATAGGTTGACCATGAGAAGTGCCTTCACTAAGCCTTCATTTGATGCATTTATAGAAATGTTGATTTTGGAACAATCCACATTGATAGATATGAGAATTCTCAAGTCATCCAAGTCTACAACATTGGTGGCTAGTAATGAGAACCATACAAATCAAGGTGGAAAAAGTGTTACCAACAGTAAGAAAAAGCAGTGGAAGCCAAAATCACAATCAAAGACACAACAATCTTTCTCCTCACAACAAGACAATTTTTCTTCCAACAAGAAGGGAAATAATAATAAGAAGGATTTTGTGCATATTACAAGAAACCAAATCATGATGAGCATCATTGCAAGAGTAAGAGAATAGATGAGTTGGAAAACTTACTTAGGAAGAATAAAATCAATGTGCCAAATGCTTCTAAGGATTCAAATCCATCCACTTCACAGGGAAAAGGGCAAGAATTTATGGCAAGTTCAAGTTCTTCAAGCGAATGGATTCTTGACTTAGGTGCCTCATATCATATGGGTTCTTCAAAAGGACATTTTTCTTCATTAAAGCAGTCTAAGGTACCTCACATCTTTGTAGCAAATGATACACAAGCGGAAGTTGAATGGAAAGGACAAGTTGAGATGGAAAATGGAGAGTTAAAAGATGTTCTCTATGTTCCTAACCTTATCACTAATCTCCTTTAAATTTACCAAATCATTCACTATGGAGGTAGCAATAAAGTTGAGTTCCTTCCTAGTTTAGTAATGGTGAGAAATCTTAAGGATGATTCATTGGTTTCAATGGGTAAAGTTAATCATGACACAAGGCTTTATTCTTTCTCCCACTTTGTGCATAAGTCTCCTTCACATGCCTTGTTGACACATTCACAATCACAAAGTAAATTATGGCATGAGTGATATGGACATCTTGCCTTCCACTATCTTCATTAACTTAGCTCAAACAATATGGTCAAAGGTCTACCTATAATCAACTTTTCTAAGGGTGAATGTTCAACTTGTTTAATGGATATGCATCTAGAAGAAAAGTGTGACAAAGGGAAGTCTTGGAGAGAATTAGTTGTTCTTGAGTTGGTTCACATGGTTCTAGCAGGTCCTTGTGTAGTGACATCAGTTAGCAAGGGTCGCTATATCCTCACTTTCAGTGATGACTTTTCACACTACACATGGGTCTACTTTCTTGATCACAAGAATGAAGTGTTTGATAAGTTTCTCGCCTTCAAGAGTCATGTTGAGAAGCAATCAAGTAAATCCATCAAGGTTCTTCATATGGACAATGAAATTAGATATGTGAACTCAAGACTTAGAGACTTTTGTGAACTTGAGGGTATTGATCTTCAAAATCTAGTAGCATTTAGTCCACAAAAGACAAATGTTGCAGCAATGAGGATTAGAACTCTTAATTCAATGACAAGTTGTATGATTCAAGTGAAGTCTCTTGATCCATCACTTGAAGTTGAAGCTATAAGCAGTGCCAATATCCTTAATAGGTCTCCTCATTATGTCTTAGATGGAATGACTCCTTTTGAGGCATGGTGTGGAAGAAAAGTAGTTGTGAAACACTTTAGAGTTTTTGGTTGTCTATAATGGGTGCACATATCTTCAAGGGAATGCAAGGCACCACCACCAAGGCCTTGTACTTTCATTGGATATGAAGAAATTATTAAAGCATATAGATATATGGATCTCGAGATTCATAAGATATTCATAGAGAGGAATGTTCACTTTGAGAAAAGTTCACCTAACTTATCCTCTAATCCTCTTCATACTTCATACATTATGGAAACTAATAGTGACAGTAGTGATAGTGATTCAATAGGTTCAGATTTGGGGGATCCTATTGATAGATGTGGAACAAGGTCACAACATCAAAAAATTCCACATGCACACATTACTATAGTGATAGATCCATGTAATTCAGTACAGTTGGGTACATATTGTCTTTCAGTTCTTGAATTAAGGGATGACTACATAATAGATATTTCAAGTTTGTTTATGGAATCCTACCTAGAAAATCTAGGAGACATTACTGATGATATACATCTTCTCTTTGATGAACAAGATCCTTCTTTAGTTGTTGTGAGGGAACACTCTGAACCTCTTGTCCATTCTCTACATGATCAGTCTTACCAAGTTGATATGATTGTGGATCCTTATGTATAGCAGTTGCAAGAGATCTCTTTGTCATTTGAGAAGACAATTGGTTCTTTGGGATATGTTCTTCATCCAACCTTGTTAGATTTGATCTTGTTCCTTTTAGCAGTGTTGCAAGGGACAACCATTAGTATCGACACATGGATAGTTGAGCAATTTTTAAAGACAACATTAATCATTAGGCTTCTTTCTACACATTGGCGAAGCATATCATATGTACCTATGACATTATTTCTTCCAAAAGGGAGGAACATTATTCAACAATCATGGATCAACTTCTACATTCATCTTGGAGCAACTATCATTGATCAGCATTCTACATTTGGGGGGGGGACTACCTTGTCTCCTTTCTTTTTCTTCTTCTTCTCTCTTATTAGGGGGACCTTTTCTTCTTATGGGGTTTTGTCCTTCTCATACTTCTCTATTGTATATACATGACATATGTTGTAATGGGAAGGTCTTAATTACTCCATCCATCCATGCTTTTTTTTTTCATCTCTCTTTGCGGGGGAGGGTTTTTCCCATGAGGTTTTCCCACTTTCTCCTTTTTTTGAGAGATTGCATTACATTTGTACATGGGTACCTAACATGGCCTAGTAGTTAGGACCCATCATGCATTTTCATCATAGCTTTCGTGAGCTTAAGTGCATTCTCCTAAGTTGCACATAAGGGGGGGTGTTAGTGTAAATAATTAATTATTATTACACTTTACTTAAGTTTACTTAGGTTAATGCATTATTTTATTATTTATTAGTTAGACAACACAAGAGTTTGCATAATCAATTGAGTTGTCATGTAGACAACATAGTTTTTCACACTCTAATTAAGCACATGGTGTCTACAACATCTTTTGACATGATGCACCTATGTAAGCTTATCCTCTCATCATCACACTAACTTTTTTTCTCAATGGAGGATAATCCCCTCTTGGTGGACATGTGCTTAATTATGAGACTTATCACTTTGCTAACTCCTAGTCATTCTAGAGGCCTTTATATTCAGGCACTCCTAGTGTGTATGTACATAAATTCAATTTCATATTGTTATTCTAATCATACTTTATTGATCCATATTGTGCTAGTGCTTAAGCTTCTTGATCTTGGGTGATTTTTCCCTAAGGAAAATTCTTACAAAATCATGTAATTAAACTATTTAATTAATTTCATTTAAATAGTTCATTTTGCATAAATTATTGAAATGAACAAGGTAAATATTCATAGCACATAATTCCATGAATCTATTATGGATAGCTCATTCTATAATTCATTAAGCATTCAATAATGGAATTAATAAAAATTGATCAATAACATAAAAAGGCACTAAGACATATAATTCAACATGGTCAAACACATGAGTAAAACCTACTACAAGAACCTAGTCAAGTGTAGAAGGGTGATAATACATAGTAAAATCTCTACACACATCCCAGGGTAATCATGGATCAACATCATGACACCACATCAATCCAAGTAACCACTAGCAAAAACCACAATGAAACTGTCAAATACATCATATTCTCATTAATCAGCGAAAAGCATAATCGAACACCTAATGCAAATATATATATCAAATCACCCCAAGGGTGTAGACCACTAATGGTCCCAATAATGATCACTCACAAAGAAATATCATCAAGGTTGCATTCATCAGGATGACTTATAGAAATAAAATGGGAGAGTCACTACATCATCCCCCCAATGACTTGGCTTACTCCTACAAGCATACAATCCAATAATAGAAGCCTTGCACACCAAGTGAAAAATCAAAACTGGAAACACTCAAGGAAACCTTGTCAACTTCATCACAAGTCCAACCAAATAAATCCAACACTCATAAAGCATCTTATCAACCACAAAATAGGTCAACCATGGAGAAAAAGGGTGTCACCCTAACACAAATTCCTTGAATGAGGAACTTCTTATGTGCTAGGAAAACAAGTCTAGTGACAACTCAACACTATGAGGTAAGGAAAAAGTCACTCTACCTCATCAATAGGTTCCCAACTACAACATACACATACCAAGTGACCATAAATCAAAGTAAAAACACTAAGAACTTCCAAAAATAGTTGGAATCATAGGGAATAGCCATCCCCAAATTCCCAAGAACACTATCATGCAACACATGAGCATCCTTGAATCCACATAAACTCACCCTTTGAACACAAATTATGATGGTTCACTACCAAAATTGCACACTCCAAAAGGATACTCTCCACAACTAACTAGCAAGCATAGAAGCACTTAGTCTCTATGGTACAAAAAATATCAACTATCACTGGGAACTAGGGATACCTATCTCAACCTGACAAGTAATCACCTTTCCACAAGGTTGCAAAAAATTTCATTAGTGGACAAAATTATATAAGAAATTCATACCAACTCACAAGATGGTAATATGTGTCCAAAGATACCATGTCCCTCCAACAACATGTTGGGAATACTAATGTTGGGAATACTACACTCAATGTACACCAAAACTCAATTTCCAATCCTCAAGTTGACACTAAAAGAGTAACTTAACTAAGATAGCATCCTAAAGAAACAAGCTTCGGGAGATAGAACTACAAAGTGTTAAGGCTAGGAGGAAGTCCCTCTCAACTTCTATACTAAGTTATCCATAGATGAGTTGGATAACCTCTCCATACCACCAACCATCTAAATACTCCTCCAACACTAACTGAGCTAATGGCATAACAATGCTAGCCTACTTTCCCTAGAAAGGAAAGGATAAGGAGATGCACTAGAGTCAATGTCCAAAAGGAGGATCTAGACTCACAAAAAAATACTGAGTCGCTCCCAAATGACCAAGGTAATGTCTACCCCAAGCAATGAAACACTCATGGTCTACACTTCAAGTCATAGAAGTGGATTGGTGCTATAAGTAACACACAACCCCAAGCACAAACCTCAACTAAGTACCAAGTAGATTTTGGAGGAATAATAGCTCATCATTTAAGAAATATTATGAAGAGTTAAACTTCTTCAATGGCTATGAACATGATCTTTCATGATTGAATTGGCCTTTACTCGATAAAGGGTATTCAAGACATCAGTTTGTACCTTCCAAAAGTGCAAATAAGTGTGTGTTCTTCCGTAGGTGATATTTTGCATCAACACACTCTCACACAAGGTTTTCCACATAACTAGGAAAGATAATGTATGTCGCTGGCAAGAAAATGCATGATGACTTATTTACTGGCACAAAATTTCAAATCAACACAAAATTGCCTTCACTCTGAAGGCCATAATTTTCACATCCAAACTTTGATTGGCTCTGTCCAAAATGCATCAGACAATTATTGATAAAGCCTACAACATGATGGAGCATAGAGATTCTTATGACCTAGGATTGAGTCACCACTCAAGATAACACAACCTAGGCAAAATAAAACAATCTTGGTTACCAAGACAAGAAATAGATGAAATGTCCCAAACAATCAAAGAGAAGACATGTCCAAATTGACATAAGACATGAAATGAAAGATAATTCACACATTACAAACCAATGTTACTTCTTTTACATGATTTCATTATAAATTTTTGCTCTTTATTATATTTTCTTTTTCTTCTTTTTTCCTTTTTCATCCCACTGTCTTATATATATATATATATATATATATATATATATATATATATATATATATATATATATATATATATATATATATATATATATATATATATATATATATATATATATATATATATATATATATAATAGATGCTTTTATTTATCTATTTTTATTCCCATTTTTATTCTTATTTTATTTTAATTTCTACTTCATTTCAATTTTTTATGTCTGAATCTTAGTTTGTTTCTTTATTTATATTCAATTGTTCTTGTTTCCGTAAACTCCCTACTATTTTTATCTTTCTTTTTAATTATTAATTAATTAATCAATCAATTGATTGATTGATTAATTTATTTATTTATTAATTAATCAACTAATCAATTGATTAATTATGTAAGTAATCAATCGATTAATTATTTATCTAATTAGTCAATTAACTATCAATTAATTAATTAATCAATCAATTGATTGATTGATTAATTAATCAATTAATCAATTGATCAATTGATTAGTTAATTAACTAATCAATTAATCAATTGATCAATTGATTAGTTAATTAACTAATCAATTAATCAATTGATCAATTGATTAGTTAATTAACTAATCAATTAATCAATTGATCAATTGATTAGTTAATTAACTAATCAATTAATCAATTGATTAATTAATTATCTAATTAATCAATTAACTAATCAATTGATTAATTATTTATTCAACTTAATAATTTTTTAAATAATTAAAATATTTATCTATTTTAATAATTTATGTTATGCCCTTTTCATTCATCTATTTATTTATTAATCAATCCACTATTTTTTCATGTAATGTTGTTATAAAAATTTATAATTTCTATTTCTATTTTAATTGGGGTCTTTGGGTTGCTAACTACGGTCTTCTCTTTGTGCCTTCTTATCTCCATTCTTGGACTTTTATGTTTTGACCTTTTTGTTTTAGGGGTCTCCTTTATTGGTTTTTTTCCTTGTTCCATGTGCAGTCTTCCTCCTCTCCCCACCCACCTTTTATTGGGAATCTATTCTGTTATCTATCTCCTTTCTCCTTCTCTTCTTTTGCATGCATCCTGATGATGGATCACAGAGTGTGATCCAAAACATTGATGTAAAAAATTGTTCACACAATCAAATCCAGAAATCAAATCACAAATTAAGTTTCAGTTTCTGATGTTGACCAGTATTATGTTGTGATTCCCAGCATTGAGTGGGGAAGAGTTGTAAGAATTAAACCAATAATTTTAAGAACCAAAAGATTGGTGACTTTGCTAGGGAGAGTTTCTCACAACTTAGATTATGAAGTTACCCAAGAATTTTAGGTTTTCAAACCAAAAAAAAAGAAGTTTTGATTCTATTGAGGGAAGAACCTAGAAGACCTAGGAAAAATTACTCTGAAAAGAGGTGGCAACTCTAATCATAATTTATAAATATAGGTGTTCATTAATGACCATCTATTTATAGTTGAGAAGGAGAAAATTAATAGACATTTATCACTAAATTTTATGTGGGGAAGAAAATCAATACATTATGGAAAATAATATCTTGAATACGCTCTTAAGAAGAGGAACAGAAAGGGAAAATAATTCATTGATATGTCATTCACTGCATACAAGAAGTTTGCGAACAAAGAAAGAGAGTTCCATACTAATGATTAGACAAATAATGGTGGGAAAGGGGAGGAAAATCCATTTCATAATATGGATTCATTCCTTAATCATGAACAACCTAAAGCTCATCGAGTAGACGATGAGACTAATGAGGAAGGACAGGATGACAATGATGAGATTAATGAGAACACACCTCACAAAAGCTCTTAAATTATTATTATGCCAAAGAAAAGCACCAAAATCCATGAGAAATGTTCCAACCAAGTTACTGGAAAGAGCAAGCCTCAAAAAGGATGAAATCGCTACTCCAAAAAGGACCGAAGAAAAGGAAATCAATGAAAAAGGTGAGTCATCTAAATACACTCCACATAATAATAGAAATTTTTAATTTAATACTATACATAAAAAGTCCTTTGTATAGTAAAAATGAAGGAATGGGTCATGAGAGAAAAAATCAAATCAATAGATCTAATCAAAATAGAAATAAAAAAGATGGGACTAAAGGTAATTGGAGAAATACAAGTGACAAAAATCAAAATAACATGGAAAACAATCAAAGAAGACAAAAATTTTACCATACAAACCAAGGGACAAGATCCCCAATGATAATATAAAGGTAAAAGCAGTTATATTTCATGGGGATTGTTGGTTATCCAAATGCTATGTCAAATTATTTCAGAATAGCCATACCAAAATTCTTGAGAGAAGAGGATCAATCTATATAAACACATGTAATAAACCTCAAAAATATTGTTGAAGAATTTTAAGAACATAATAAAGATGTGTTTATGAAATTATTCGTCAATTCATTGATTAATGATGCTATAGAATGGTATAGAGGACTTCCCAATCAATCTTTATCAAGTTGGCAAGAATTTCTTGACTTGTTTCTCTAAAAATTTAGAAATCATAGTGATACATCCTTTTCTTCACATGAATTAACTACTATCAAGAAAATTGTCAATGAGTCATTTTTTGAATTCCTTCCTTATAAAATTTTGCTTGAGTTCTTATGAAAGTAAGACTCACTATGAGATAAGGTTGCATAGGCCAAACAAATTACAAGAAGCCTTTAAAGTTGCTATGACAATTGAGAATGATAGAAAGGTTTTGTGTAAATTTTGAAAGAGAGACGAGCCACAACTATATGATCTAAAAGCCCCTAAGAAGAAGAAAGATGAAGACAAATTTTACAAAATTCTAGGTTTGATTAAGGATCTTCATATCAAGTATAATAATAATGATGGAATGAGGTCAAATAGGAAGGATAAACCTTAGTATAAGATGGATAGATATAGATTGTAGGACATGCCTTATAATACATCCGGGAAAGATGGAAAACCAATAAGGAATAATGAAACTCTTGACCCTCTGAAGAAAAATAACCATTATGTTGAAAACAATCCCTGGTGTGAATATTGCAAGCTACCTCATATGCCAGAGAAATGTTTAGTGGCAAGAAGCATATTGGAAGAAGAAACTCGCCCAAGAGATCAATAGCAAACCTAAATACATTATCATCAAACCCTTCAAGGAGAGCGTGTTTCTTCTAAAGAAGAATAAATTCCTAATATTCATGCAATAAGAATAACAAAATAGTACTCTTGGCAAGTTTTTTCTAATAATGATGAAAATCCTAGGGTGAGACTATCAACTAATGAATAAAGGACTCTTACAATTGCAGCAGTTGAACAAGCAAGGAGCAGTTACAAATTGAGAAACTAAACATTAATCCTAACATGAGAAAAATTGTAGAATCACATGTACACTCAAAGGGTGTCACACTCTAAACCCTTCTATCCAAGTGATTCCATGAGATTGGAATGCTTAAATGTCATCTTAGAGCTCCCTATCCATGGAGTGTAAGAAGTGTGCTTTGACCAATTTAATGGGCTCTCAGTTGAACCTTAGGAACACATTCCTTGCCAGTAAACCATGTAATGGGAAGTTCTTTGAGACAAGAGAAATAATGCAAGTGTCTACAATGAGTTCCTCAAATATGCAATGCAAATATGGATTAAACTAGTATGAATAAGCAAAATGCAGCTATTTTAACAAGAATGAGAGTGTTACAAGATCCAAACTAATTACTATGTGAGCTAGATTATTGCAAAAGAAAACTAAGATACATGCATCTACACTAAAATTTCATGATATGAGAGAATGTAGAAAAGACAATGGAATTTCTCCACAAAGCTCTTCAAAGATTCAAATGGTAAACCTGCAACATAACAATACTCAAGAGTGTCGATCCTTTGACAAGAGGAGAGCTCTTTCTTTTAAAGATGTATGGATGGTGGAGATAGAGATCAAATGATGAATGATCAAGGGTGGAGTTTGAAAATAGGAGTGATCCGTGTGCACAAACAAGTCAACTGATAAACAAAGAGTTGACTTTGCATGTGAGACAAAAAGAGCCTTTTCTTTTAATTTTGAAATAGGAATAATGCTTTATATGTGCACATTGAGTGGGTTAGAAGAATGGGGTATTTTATTTAATTAAAAGGGGAAATGTTCTTTTGATAAAATAATGGACTTAGGATAGCATAGTCAAATTATAGGTTATAATCAAATTAATTAATTTTTAGCAATTTAGTCTAGGCAAATGATAAATTAATTTAGCCAAAATACTGAGAAGGGGGCTAATAGTCTAGGTGATCATTTTTAGGTGATTGAATTTGTCCCTCTTTGAATAAAGTTTGATTGATCTAGGAACACATTATGTCAGAAAAAAATAGAAACCAAGTAGGCAGTGAACCACCTCACAATAGGTGTTCCATAGTCATGCACTAGGCCTGGCTTAGGAATAATCTATTCAAGCTAAGGACTACTTTTCCCCTACCATGAGGTGCATTTAGATTGTCAACCTCAGGACGTATACTTGAAATGGTCAGCACAGTATGTGCACTAGGTACCTTGATGAGTCATTATTTTTGTGCTGCAGGAAAGTAAAAATGCAAAGGAAGGAAACTACATTACTGCTGTGGAAAAGAAACTACTGAATCTATGAATGTTGAAAACATAATGACAAGATAATAGATATTCCATTTTGACTCATCCATTAGACTGTTCTTGCAGATGCTGCAGGAACGTTCATGAAGTGTGATGCTACAGGAAAGAATTAACTAGCTATGTCTTACTTAAAATACTGCTAATGCTTAGTAAAATGAATCTATTCTATCCTAATCTAATCCACCTTCCAATTGGGCCCCCTTGGTTGGCTTCTCTAATCTACCAACGCAGGATAGAAACTAAAGAGAACTAATTCATTTCATTAATTAGTCATTACATAATTCAGAATTGTAAAACACAACTGCAACAAACTGTGAATCAGTGTTCTCTCTTACTCGATAAAACTTATCAAAACCAAAAATTAAAAACTTCACACACAGGAGTCGATCTTGACATATATAGGGAATCTACTCTTTATTACATAACAAAAAAGTAACTATCCTAAGTTAAGTCCACAGGAGAGAACATAGGAGAACAACTGAAAGCGGAAAGGAAGGATAACAGAATTGAGGAGGGAGCAATGAAGTCGCGGCATCCGCTTGTTACAACGTAAATGCAAAGAAGGTAATGGCTCGTAAAAACTCCTCCTTATTCGCTGCCATGTTTCCTGGAGTGGTTATAACTTCTTTTTTGTGGTTGTTCCTTGATGCTCGTTTCTCCTTAAATGCTGTCGGCAACCAACTTTTGGATTCTTCCGCTCATCCTTTAATCCTTATCATCAGGTTAGTTATGATATAAGACATATTTGCAAATAAACATCCATCAAACTAAATTCAAGCATAAGAATGCACATTTGGATATTTATATGAAATACTGCATATTAGATATAATTTAGGCAAAGGATGACATAGTTTTTCTACCCCATAAATCATCAAAGGTTTATCAAACATAGGCTTATAAGTGTTAAAACAAGGATAAATGGAGTATCATAAATTATCTTAAACATAACAAAATAAAGGCATTTTTTAGACTCATCATCTGCCCCCTGCTAAACTAATGCTTGTCCTCAAGCATTACACTTCTTTGTTAAAGATCTGAGCTCCCCAACTTTTTTCTTTCCCTTTCTATTACCCTTGAAGGTGTAATAGAATCCTCTGGTCCTTTCCCATACTTCTCGCCTGTGGTCTTCCTACAACTTATCAAGTTTGTCAACATCAATATCATACAGGGGCCATAAAAGCATTGGAGGTTGGATGGTTAAAGGACACCATAGCTCTGGCCTTAGTTTCTTTCCTAGTTCTAAATATTTTGGAACTCTATATAGTGTTGCTTCCAAATTAATAGGACTGTGCGGCTCTGATTTCTTGAGAGAATCAGGTAACCGTGCCCATCTACCTCTTACTCCAGTCATAGCTCTCTGAAACGCAAAGTAGGGCAAGTTTTCATATTTGGCATATACTTTGGCTCTAGCAGCAAATACCTTCTTTCTAATGTTTGGACTACTCTTCCCATAGGTTAATGTAAACCAGCCTCGAAGCATTTCTTTTGGTTGTTTACTTTCTGCCCTCAAGGGTAAAGGTTTTATTCTCTCTTCATCTTTGTAATTAACCAGTTGTCTGTCATAATTTGCCTCATTAGACATCCATGACATTAAAGCTTTCAAATGCACATCTCCTATATAGAGCAAAGGATTCCACTCAGTTTTTGCAGGAATAACAAAATTATGAATATACAACTCACAAAATAGATTTTGCTACCATGGTGGGAAGGTTTGATACAGCCCATAAAACTCTTGTGCGGTTTTGAATTCTGCATTTACATTTCTGAGGGTTAACATCAACTGAAACAAAAGATATTGTTCTTCCAAACAAAAAGCATATACTCGAGGAGGTGGTCTGCAAGCAAGAGCTTGATCAGCTAATTTAAGTGCATGTTCCATGCATTGTTTCTGTCTTTCTAGCTGTTCTTTCAATTCTTCAATCTCCTCATTTTATGATGTTATGATCTTGCTCATTCTTTTCTTCTACTCTTTCCATAGTGCTTCAGCAAATAAATGTTTTCCATATAATTGGAAAAAGAGTTTTTGCAAGGTGACGACACTATTATCCTCTTCATAATCCTTTTTCTTTTTTCATTCCCGCCATAGATGTTCCACCAAACTATTGATCCATGTTGACTTATAGGGGACTAAGGCAGTATTTGAATCATGACTTTCAAGAACTACTTCATTCTCATGGCTTGAAACACCTAGTAAATCAATTAAGATTTCGCTAATTTCTTGCTCACATGCTACAGGAGGACTACCAGAAGCTTCTATCATCTCAGTGTGAAGGGGAGAATGGTCAGAAATTATCTGCACAGGAGACTCTGGGGCAGGTACTTTAGACAATATAGGATTTTTAAAAGTTTGCCCTCTCATTCTAGGGCTTCTTCACAAAGGAGTCTCTTTTTGTACTATTGTCTTTTGCCTACTTTTCTGTTTCGGTATCACTGCTATAGGATTAGTTGCTGTAGGAACCTTCTTTATTTTCTTCTGTTGCTTAATTGCAGGACTAGGTTTTTGTTGAGCAACGATTTCTTTTGGTGACTTCTGTTTCTTTTTAGCTTGACTGGTAGTGGGCCTAGGGATGTCCTGTTCAAGTGGAGGCACATTCACTTGAGTGGAAGCAAATTCTGGTTCAATCCCTTGTGCATTTTCTATTTTAGTTGCCTCAATATTTTGTTCTACAGGCTCACTACTGGGAACTACATTTTCCTCACCCTGCCGTTCACTAGGGTCAACTTGGGGTTGTAGGGTTTTAAATTTCACAAAGTCATCCCATGTTAAAGGGGATATGTCCCTAAGAGACCTTTATATTAACAACTTAATCAAAGCATGGTGAGTGACAGAATTATCTTTCCCTTTTTGAGTCTCTTCCACACTAATACAAAGCATATTATACAAAAAATTTGGAAGATTCATGACAATATTGTGCCTTATACAACTAAGCAACTTAAAATGGTGTGCATGTAAGTGAGAAAATCTGCCTTCACAAGTAAAATACCTGATGACATGCATTCCTAGGTCAGGGTATGGAGGCGGCAAAGACAATCTCTTGCACCCCTACTTTGTAACATCCAATGGAGGTTCATGTGGGGTAGTGAACTGGGCCCTTGCTGACCTAGCATCATGCGAGCTCGGATAATGCTCTCCAACAGGAGGTAACCCTATTACTTCTAGAATTTGTTCTTCTGTTGCAATTACTGTCAAACCCCACACAGAAGCTTCACCTTCATCAAATGTCTTGGTGAATTCTACAACTATTTCTTCATCATATGTTGTTCAATTCAAACAATAACCTAACCACCCGCATGCATTGAATCTTCTTACTGCTTCTACATCAGAGAGAAACAAAATGTGCTCAACCGTCTCTTTTCTCTGTAAACCTCCTCCCATTTCTTGACACTTCTACTACTCTGTTTCCCTCTCCCTTTCTGAATGCAAACTTCAAACCTCTGCGTTATTTCTCAGATGCTTCACTACTTCTTTTTGGGAACATTAATTTCCATAACCAATTGGTATGTGCCATAATTAAACTTTAGGTAAAATTAAATCATGAATTTGCATGGAAATCATTCGGAAATATGGTTCAAATGCCAAAATTAAAAAAAAAATAGGTCACATCATGGCTTAGCATGAAAAATTTGGCACGAACAAAGAAAAATTCATTCAAAAAGTGGGAGTACAACACTTGACATGGCATACTTATGGCAAAAAGTTCTCATTAATAAAGGGTAATGCCAAGATTTTTGAAAATCATCATAGTTAATTAGGCATGTCATTAGATAGTACGACACTCCCATGTCCCCTACTAATTTTATGACAAGTGTCCTCACGTGTCAGACTAGTATGGGTTAGGGACTAGAATACGCCATAATAATAAAGATTATGCAGTATTAGATATAATTAACAAAATCTGCAAACTTATAAATGAATAATAGTTTCAAAACATTTATACCTGCCAAGCGGATTATCACATGCTCCAAAAAAAAGGTGGCAGAAATAATGTAAATGATAGCATCCATTAGCATGTGCAGATTTGATTGAAAACACAAAAACATAAGTATGTAGAAAGTGAGTGGATGGAAGATTAAGAAATGGAGTGAGGTGGGTGGATGGAAGATTAAAATATGAATGGAAAGAAATATCATGAAAAGAAAATGGACTTTATGCAAACATAAAGTTATTATTATGGACATGCAAATTAGAATTAATGTTGAAGAAGAGCAGGTAGAAGGTTTTCACCTTCGACTGCAGGAAGAGATACTTGAGTTGTTGTTAGATCTGGTTGTTTGAACTGTTGCATGAACTAGGCTTTTGTTTGAGGTTGTTTGTAAAGTTTAAGTCGATGACCATTGATCAGCATTTTGAAAGGCATATCATCAATTGTGGTTAGTTGAACTATTCCATTGTCAAAAACATGGATGATTTGATATGGTCCTAACCATCGCGTCTATAGCTTCTCTGGCATATCCTTAAAGCGAGAATCATACAATAATGCCCAGTCACCAGCTTTGAAATGTTTGTTGAGGATATGAGAATCATGCCAATGTTTTCTCTATTTTTGCACCAATTCAGTATGTTTTAAAGTGGTTTTGCGCATTTTATTTAAAGAATTAAGATGCAGGAGACGTTCTCTTTGTGTTGCAGGAAGATCAATATCTAAGGTCAAGGCTATTCTTAAAGTCTTCTGTTCAAATTCAATTGGAAGCATTGCCACTTTCCCATACAAAAGCTCAAATGGTGTAAATCCGGTAGTGGTTTTCCAAGTTATTCTATAAGCCCAAACAGCTTCTTGTAACCGGTTGGTCCAATCTCGATGATGCAAATGGACTATTTTAGTTAGAATATTTTCCAGCTCACGGTTGGTAACTTATGCTTGTCCATTGGCTCGTGGATAGTAAGGATTGGATCTGCGATGCCTGATGTTATACTGTTTCATCAATTCTAAAATCAAGTTAGAAGTAAATTGTGTGCCTTGATCAGTAACCAATTCTTTAGGAACTCCATACCGTGTAAAAATCTCTTCATATAGGAATTCAGCAACTTTTTCATCACGGGCATGTTTCATAGCCTTAACCTCAACCACTTTGGTTAGGTAGTCAGTACAAACCAGAATATAAGACTTCCCATTGGATGGAGGATCAATAGGACCGATGAAGTCCATTCCCAATTTGTCAAATGGTGTTAACACCATTTGAGGGTTCAAAGGCATTTCATATGTTTTAGTTGGGTGACCCATTCTTTGGCATTGGTCACACTTCCTTGTATAATTGATTGCATCTTTATGAAGGTTAGGCCAATAGTAACCAGTGGCTAAGATTTTGAAAACTGTTCTTTTGGCTGCAAAATGTCCTCCGCAGGGCTCATTATGACATGCATGCAAAATATCATATGTCTCATCTTCTCTTACACATCTGCACATAACTTGATCAGGTCCAATATAGAACAGAAAATTGTCTATCCATGAGAAATGGAAGCTTTTCTGTATGAGCAGCTTTCTCTCCTTATAAGAAAAATGTGTTGGTGTCCTATTAGTTGCAATGTAGTTAGCAATATCTGCATACCATGAAACTTTAACAGTAATATGAAACAAATGTTCATCTAAAAATGCATCATCTACCAGAGTAGTGTTAGTATCATGATGATTGATTCTTGACAAATAATCAGCTACGACATTTGTTTTTCCAGGCTTATCCACTATGGTTATGTCAAATTATTGTAACAATAGTAACCATCTTGCTAACCTACCAATTATAGTAGGTTTGTCCATTTGAATTCAGCTTCTTTTGTAAGCAACTTATACAAGGGATTGGCTATTTTACTGAAGTCTTTTATAAAACACCTGTAATATCCAGCATGTCCCAGAAAAGATCTGATTTCTTTTAATTCAGTGAGTATGGGTAATGTTTGAATTACCTCAATTTTAGCTGGGTCTACTTGTGTACCTACAATAGATATGAAATGACCGAGTACCACACCCTCTTGCATGAGCATGAAACACTTTTCACTATTTAGTGCCAAATTATGTTCTTGACATCTTACCAAAACTTTTTCAAGATTTATCATTTTTTCTTCAAAAGTCACTCCAAATGTTGTAAAGTCATCCATATAGATTTCTATACAATCATGTGATATATCAGCAAAAATACTAATTACAGCCTGTTGAAACGTTGCAGGAGTGTTACAAAGACCAAATGGTAAAATAGAGTATGCAAAAGTACCCCATGGACAGGTAAATGTAGTTTTGTCTTGGTCTTCAAGAGCAATACTGATTTGATTATAGCCACTGTATCCATCTAAAAAGGAGACGTACTTCTTTCCAGCTACTGTTTCCAAAACCTGTTCTATGAAGCATAAAGGAAAATGATCCTTTTTAGTAGCCTTATTCAACTCCCTATAATCTACACAAATTCTCCATTTTTCTCCTTTCTTAGATACTATAAGCAGCGGTGATACTCATTTACTATCAGATATAGGATAGATAAAGCTAGCATCAAGCAGTTTCTGCAATTCTGTTTTGACTATTTCTCTGAGGCTTGGATTTATCCTCCTCTGAGGTTGACGAAGTGGTAGACAACCTTCATTAATGTATATCCTATGGGTACACAAGGTAGGGCTTAATCCTTTCATATCATCATAATCCCAAGCAAAAGTCTTCTCATGCTTCTGAAGCAATTCTTTTGATTGTTCCATCTGTAGGGATGTCAATTTGGGGTTAACATGCAGTTTATGGCCTTTACTCAGTTCAATAGGAATAGTGGATTCTACCATAGCAATTTTAGAGATTGGGCTTCCTTCTACTTCACAGAGTAGTGAAAAAAGATTTTTAGGTTCCTTAAGTAAAGTACAATTTGTATCACACTCCTCATATGTAATCAATTCTAATACAGAGCTTTCAAACACATCTTTTCCTACCACATAGGTGTTGGTAAGGATGCTCTGGATTACTGAATCTTCTTCTTGCAACTTTAGAAAAGATTGCCTATGTAACATCATAAGTTGTACTATGGAATTTATCTCTTCTTCTTCATCTCCTAAATCTGGCCAAAAAGATGTACTCAAATCTGGTAATGGTTGTGCAGGAGGATATAGATCAAATTGCTTGGTTTCTTGGCCATTTGATATGGTCATATTCTCTGATCTATAATTTATGTTTGCATTAGCTGTGGCCAACCATGGTCTACCTAGAATGATAGGATAGCCAGATAGGTTTACTTTAGGGGACAAAATCATGAAGTCTGCAGGATATTCTAGGGTATCTAAGGTCACAACAATATTTTCTATCATTCCATCAGGAGTGACAGTGGAACTATCTGCAAGCTGCAGAATAGTTGGTGTGGGCCTCAATCCTTCTATTTGTAACTTCTTCATGGTTTCTTTACTCATCACATTTATAGCAGCTCCCAAATCTATTAAGGCATTTTTAACAAATCGACCATTGATGCTGACACTTACTACTAGACTCCTTGGGTTAGAATATTTTGGTGAAAGCACTCTTCCTAACATGATATCAGCTAAATGTCCAACAACATGAACTATGGTAGGGTACTTCTTCTTCCTTCCAGGTTTCTTTAGAAAAGCTTCCCTTATAGCTTTTCCACAAGCTAGAATTTCCTTAATAGCTTGAAACAAAGGTATTCGGACATGCATATTCTTCAACTGGTTAACAATGTCAAAGGGTTGTTCCTTGCTTTGTTCCTTTTGTATTAGTTGGTGTGGAAAAGGAAGCTCTACTGTTGGTTGATCTATTATTGGTATGGTAACATCAGTTGGTTCAATAGGTTCATTAACCAAAGGTTCTGATGCTGCAGGAGAGTCTGATACTTCAGTTATAAGAGGTGGCCTTGGTGCTGGTAAGGTCATTCCAGATCTCAAATGTATATCTACGACATCTAGGGCATAAGTAGGGTACTGCTGGGTATCAGTACTATACATGGGCTATTGTGGTTTGCTATTTGGATTTGGTTGAGGCTGTGCAGGTAGCTGTGTTTGCTTTTGAGGTCCACTATTTGTAGGTGGTGGTATTAAAGCAGGTTGTTGAGCTGGAGGGGGTAATTGTGGAACACTAGTATTTTGGTTAGTCCATTGTTGAGATCCCTTCCATTGGTTTAGAGATTGCTAATTCCCTTGGTGTGGCTGCCATTGGTTCTATTGGTTCTGGGGCCATTGGTTATTCCGCTGGTTAGGCCAAGGTTGTTGGAAATTTTGAGACCATTGAGACTGTTGTGAGTTATTTTGCCCAGCATTATTCCAATTGGATTGATTTTGTGGAGGACCTTGGGTATTGCGGTTTTGCCATTGATTACCATATGAATTTAAATTTTGCAAGGGGTCTTGAGGCATACCTTGAAATTGACCCCATGGTCGGCGTTGAGCAACAAAGAATACTTTCTCATCATCCCCATCTATCTTTACATATTCAGTTGGAAGATGTTGGTTCTCCATGCTTGCAACCAATTTACAGTGGCAATCCTTCTTTTGCTTTCGGCAATGAGGACAGTACTCAGCTAGTTATAACTCAGCCTCTGCTTGCTTCTTCTTTGCAGTCATTATATCCAACTGTGTAGTGACATCATTACTGATGTCTTGTTTGAAATTTGAGAACAAATTGGATATTTCAAGTTTTGAAATGCCTTGGCTAATTCCTTTTGTAATCGTAGAACGGGGTCCTCGACCTTTCTTCATGGTTGACCGTGAGTAGTTCTGACATATCTTTTTGAGGTCATCCCATTGAGCTTGATATACATCTCCACTGGCCATCAGGTCCAATGCTTCCAAATGGTCTTCATTCACTCCTCTTAGAAAGACTAGTTTTTGGGAATCTTCAGACAATGTGTACTGAGGATTCTTTTGTAGTGTATATAAAAATTGAGAAACATAGTCTTCTAATGTCTCTTCCTCCTTCTATGATATCCTAAAGATATCATCTCCTCTTTTGCCAGATGCTTTGCAATATTCTTTATATTTTTCCAAAAACAAGGCTTGCATTTCATCCCAATTTACAGCTACATTGGCTCCTAAGCCCATGAACCATCATAAAGCTAATTCTTTCAATGTGGCTGGAAATAATTTAAGCTTATGGGCATTAGTGTTGTATTCGAAACTACGACAAAGGATGTCAAACTCAAACAAGAAGGTATCAGGGTCTTCATTTGCAAGGCCATAGAACTTTAGAAGAGCAGTGGGAGGTATATTCTTGAGATTGGCATTGGTTATGAGACTTGGAGGTGAAAATAGAAAAGTGGGTTGTGTCATGATTGGTGGGACTGGATTATGAGGTTGCTGCTAAAAAGGAAGGTTAGGCACTGGGCGATTAACAACTGGTGGATTCGAGGTAGTGTTATCAAGAAAACTGGTCAATATTTCAGTGAAAGGTTGGAGACCAGATATATCTAGGGATTCAGCTCTTGATGATGATACTGTGGAGAAAATAGGACTTGCGTCTTCAAAGGGAAACTCAACTTATTCATTCAAATTAACAAATCACTGTGGAAGAAATCTACCATATTCATCTCGTCGTCTTCCTCTTCGATGCATGCAACTAAAATTTTCACACTGGTAAAAAGAACTTAATCTAAAAGCTATGACTCAAAAATGCTCCTAGCTTGACACCATCCTTGGCAACGGCGCCAAAAATGAACCACCTCACAATAGGTGTTCCATAGTCATGCACTAGGCCTAGCTTAGGAATAATCTATTCAAGCTAAGGACTACTTTTCTCCTACCATGAGGTGCATTTAGATTGTCAACCCAGGGACGTATACTTCAAATGGTCGGCATAGTATGTGCACTAGGTACCTTGATGAGTCATTATGTTTGTGCTGTAGGAAAGTAAAAATCAAAGGAAGGAAACTACATTACTGGTTTGGAAAGGAAACTACTGAATCTATGAATGTTGAAAACACAATGACAAGATAACAGAGATTCCATTTTGACTCATCCATTAGACTGTTCTCGCAGATGCTGCAGGAACATTCATGAAGTGTGATGCTACAGGAAGGAATTAATTAGCTACGTCTTACTTAAAATACTGCTAATGCTTAGTAAAATGAATCTATTCTATCCTAATCTAATCCACCTTCCAATTGGGCCCCCTTGGTTGGCTTCTCTAATCTACCAACGCAGGATAGAAACTAAAGAGAACTAATTCATTTCATTAATCAGTCATTACATAATTTAGAATTGTAAAACACAACTGCAACAAACTGTGAATCAGTGTTCTCTCTTACTCGATAATACTTATCAAAACCAAAAACTAAAAACTTCACACACAGGATTTGATCCTGACATATATAGGGAATCTACTCTTTATTACATAACAAAAAAGTAACTATCCTAAGTTAAGTTCGTAGGAGAGAATATAGGAGAACAACTTAAAGCGGAAAGGAAGGATAATGGAATTGAGGAGGGAGCAATGAAGTCATGGCATCCACTTGTTACAATGTAAATGCAGAGAAGGTAATGGCTCGTAAAAACTCCTTCTTATTCATTGCCATGTTTCCTGGAGTGGTTATAACTTCCTTTTCGTGGTTGTTCCTTGATGCTCGTTTCTCCTTAAATGCTGTCGGCAACCAACTTTTGGATTATTCCGCTCATCCTTTAATCCTTATCATCAGGTTAGTTATGATAGAAGACATATTTGCAAATAAACATCCATCAAAATAAATTCAAGCATAAGAACGCACATTTGGATATTTATATGAAATACTACATATTAGATATAATTTAGGCAAAGGATGACATAGTTTTTCTACCCCATAAATCATCAAAGGTTTATCAAACATAGGCTTATAAGTGTTAAAACAAGGATAAATGGAGTATCATAAAGTATCTTAAACATAAAAAAATAAAGGCATTTTCTAGACTCATTAGGCAGCAATAGATAGAGATATATGATTCTGAATAACGAAATGCAAAAAGAGATAGCAAATCATGAATGTGCAACTTGATAGTGGTAGTACTGAACACTATGAAAGAGACAATGTTTGAACTCAAGAATAATGCTAACACTAAGAAAATTAGGTAGATCAAGAGAAAATTAAAAGATCAATCATATACTCCCAAGAAATAGATAGTTGTAGCAAGTGATGATAGAGTATTTCTGCCCCCTCAAGATCGATAATTGAAATGAGGTTAGGGGAATGTAGAAATGAGCTAGATATGAGAAAATTGAGGTATAGAAAAGTCCATGATGAAAAATATATATTTAGAACCAAAAAGTGATCATAAGGAAATGAGAGAATGCCCTAGTTTGACCAGAGTTGACCACAAAGGATAAAGAATGAAAATTAGGTCAAATCAAGAAGAAAAAATGATTTAGACATGAAAATATGAAATGAAGTGAATATGAAGTGTAGAAATGATGAAGACATGGAGAAACAAAAATGCCTTAGCAAAGATTTGAAACTTAGACCTCAACAGGCCAACTAACTACATAGAAGAAGGTAGAATTTTGAAATGAAATTTTGACTACCAAGATGAACTTGAACTTTGATTTCAATCTCAAGAATGAATCTAGGATGTCAAAATTAGCTAGGAGTGCAATTTTTGCATAATTATGAGGAGCTTAAAAAATGGGTCAAAATTAGGTCAGAAGGCTATATAAGGGGTCCAAGTGTCATTTTCAATTCCTTTTGTCTTTTGTGAATTTGAGAGCTTAGAGTGATTTTGAGAGAGATAAATGGCATTAGCAGGCATTCCAACCCATTGACACCATTTTGAGTGCAATCGGTTGCACAACTGGCCATTTGACTACGAGGCGTTGGTAAGTCATCAACATTTTGTCTCTTTTTGGTGCATTTATTGCCTTTTTTGCATGTTTGTAGGGTTTTATGATAAAAATTAGTGTGCTATTTTACAAAGTATCACATGAGTACTTTGAAAAATATCACACGATATTTCCCATAGAAAAAAATATGGCTCGATGTACAAAATTTTATCGTGTGGGCTATACCCAAATCTCGCATGAGCTAGTGCAAAATATCACCTAGGTGAAAAGTATCACCTAGGTATACTAAAAAGTGTCACATGATATTTAATCAGAAAATAGTATCACACATGTATAGAAAAATGTGTCACACGGTCTGATTTCTAAGTTTTTTGAGTTGAATTTTGTATTTTGGAGTATTATTTTTTATGTTACTGATGTTTTGTTCTGTTCATTTGTAGATTGTGTTCCTCGCATTGATTATCAAGGCCCCCAAAGTGGTGGGGTTATGTGTTTTAGGATGCCTTACTGAGGACAAGAAAGCCACCATAATGATATGGGGCTAAAGTGGGTCACTCGGATGCCCTATATACGAGCCAACCTTGGGTTGTTGACTGCGCTAGCCAAGTGATGGCATAGCGGGCACAACAACTTCCACCTGCCTACTTGAGAGGTGACCATCACCCTGGAGGATGTGTATCACATCCTCCGAGTACCATGTTATGGAGATCCGGTGAGTTCTTATATTTGAGTGCTCTTTTGTCAATTTTCTGATATCTATGTAGGGCTTACTAATGTGAAATTGTTTATATGTCACAGGTGTACTATGATCAAACCTCAACAAAAGGTAGAGAAACTATGCAAGAGATGTTCCAAGATGTCACCATCCTAGATCAACATTTGAGTTGGGAGTGACTCATTGATGAGTACCCACTATACTGTTTATTATGTTCATTGGCTTCCCAAGCTTTGGTTACTGATGGGGGCCAGAAAGGCTTCTTGCTAGGATGGGTAAGGTTGGTAGCATATCTGATTGGGCAGCCCCAGTGGATAGCATGGGGACCATCAATTTTGATAGATATGTATCATGAGTTGCACAAGGTGGTATATTGTGATGGGCATTTTTTGGGCATGTGGGGTAGTGTTGGCTTAGATATGTGCATGGGAGCATATTGTCATCATTCAACTGTGGGTTCAGCCACGAGAGCACAACCATCCCTTTATCTTAAAATATATAGGGTTTGTACCATAGAGCCACAATGGAGATGTCACTTATCATTGACAGATTTTGGATGAGCTTGCATCATTTGTGTAGCGGTCATACCGATAGTGTCACAGATGGTCTAACTCCTGGGAGTTAGAGTACATGCACTATAGTTGACCATTAGTCCAAAGGCATGCATATATAGTTTATCAGTTTGTGATCAATTGAGTGTGGTGTCAGTTTTCTAAGTGGCAGTGGTTTTAGAGGAGACTATGATTTATACCCTATTTCATGGAGAGGAGTCATAGGGTTGGCTACCCATGCTGGATTAATAGACAACCCTTCAAGAGACAATAACCTTGGTGCATGAGCTTTGGGATTATAAGCTAGAGGTAGCAGATGCGAGGGTAGACCCAACATATTTATATGACATTCAGAGGCATCAATTCCCATGGTTCACATGACCAGATGCCCCACTCGCAATAGCAAGATAGGGGGAGATGGGGGAGACAATGGTAGAGGTAGAGGTAGAGATAGAAAGATAGAGGTTGAGAGCAATTCCTAAGCCAAGAGGAGGCAAGCATGAGCCCAAGCCATGAGGGAGGAGGAGGAGTGTCCACCAAGACACAAGAGAGATGAGCTAGTGGAGGTATGGACAGAGCAGCCTGCTACAGATGATGATAAAGATGTTAGGTTTTAGGCTATGGAGGCAAAGTTACAAGCAGCTGAAGTGACCATTACAATACAGGACCAGAAATTAGTGGATGTGTGGGGAAAGGATGACAGATGAGAGCAATCTTTGAGAGATGATTTAGCAAAGGCCTAGTGAGAGATGGAATGACAAATAACTAGGGTAGTTTACTATCACAAGGTATACATTATTTTAGTTCTGGTGTACCAATGGGTAACTATGTACTCAAAGAGGGTGGGTAGATCAAAGGGTATAGTACAGCTATCAGATAGGAGATAGGCTCCTCCACCAGGGCCACCACCAGTTATAGAAGGTGGGAGTCAGTCCTAGGTCTAGTCTTGATGTTTTATGATAGTTGTATTGTACCCCATGTATTTTGAGACATATCCAAATTTTGGATCTCACATTATATATGTATTATGACACATTTTGATATATGAGATATTTTATTTGATTGATAGCCTTGTGCATTTATCTCATTTATGGATGTTTATGGATGTTTCAACATTTTATGATTCCATGTGATGTTTTGGTTTCTTACTCATGTATGTGTTACTTTATGCTCATTTTTATATGCTCATAGATCTCTCTCATGTATGATTTGTAGCTCTCATGTGTGTGATATAGACTTATGTTTTAAAAAATGTAACACTTGGATAGATTAGATGTGATTTTTAGATTAACCCCTTGTGATGATAGGATAGCAAAGAGGTGAAGTGAAAGATCAAGAAGATGAAAAGACATGATCAAGAAGAAAGAAAAGAAGGTATGAAAGAAGTTAGCTGGCATGTTTGAGAAAATATGAAGAGAGAGCTCTCCCCACATGAAGAAATGAAAAGACTAAGCTAGAAAATGAGTCTATGATGCAAATTAATATGCAAAGTAGTTTACCAACAAGGAATGCATAACATTTAGACTCTAATTTCATCATTGAGTGTTTATTAGTGACATCATCATATCATACAACCACCACTAGTATAACTATGAGGATATGAATATGATCGATATCAAATAGGGATGTGAATATCCAATCTAAGCATCAAAGACATGTAATTCAAGATGGCTATGTGATTAGATTCCCTAAGTTTAATATATCAAGATTACACCTGTATCAAGGCATAAGCGCTAGGATAACCCTCGAGTGTAGTCTTGCGAAAACAATCAAGAATGATACATTGTAGCTCTGAAGTGTTAAGTAGGACAAGCATAAATTCTCTAAACATTGTAGACTAAAAAAGTATACCCACAAGCATAAAGCAAGTAAACATGCCTGATCACATGAAGAAATAGAAGTCTTATTAGCCCTTTTTGTGAACATTTGTCTATAACATACTATACTTTATCATCTTTTAGTATAAACATTTTTGAACTTTTGATGTATAAAGTATGGACATAGGGCATAAAATGACAATCGGAATTATATCTAAAAAGGGGATCATTTTGTGGTAAAAATCTTTCTTCATGAATGTTTGATATGGCTAGACCTTCCTACAACTGAAGAGATTGCAAAAAATATTAGTTGAATAATTAAATGCCTTTTCTTTATAAACTAATAAATGAAAATAAATGTTTACGAGAAGTCTTGTGTGTGTTAAACATTGATCCCAGGGATACAAGTTGAGCAGGAGTTAAACAAACTATGAAGGAATAGCGCTAAGGCATTAATGATATTAAGGAGAAATGTTATGACACCGTTGTAGCTAGAAGACTTGGCGGCAAAGTCAAAGGGGACCTGTCTTAATGAGAAACAAAGTGAGACCTGATAAAGCAGCTGAGCAAGGAAGTAAGCATCAAAGCAATTAGTTAAACATGAAATGCACAATACCTGGATTCCTGGAAGCTATTTGAAATCAGATAAATGAGCAGATCTATCATTTTCTATGATCTCTATATTTGTGGGGAATTTAAGGGAGAATTAATGTCTTTCCAATTACATGTTTGCAGTCTTAAAGTTGTAACTGACTTTCCTTCATGAGAAAGTTGTAGTTTTAGGAGTTTGTTATTATTCCTTCCTTTTAAATAAGATCTTGTCTATATCTATGAGGTTAAGTAGTGAATAGACAGACAGAGTTGATAGACATCTTATTGTTTTTCCTAAGTTATTGTAATACTGCATATTTGATGAATACATGCCTTCACTAAGTTTCTACACTTTTATCTGAGCTTATCTTTTCTTCATGCTTTTGTGGGGGCCCACATGGAAGGTGAAGTTTACTTTAGTAAGTAGGAGTTAGACTCAATTTTTTAAGTTAAGATAGAACTGTCGTTCCTGCAGCCACTGGAAATAGAACCAGTCACTGTTCCTGCAGCAGTAGGTGCATAGATGTATGGCTAAATAATTAGAATTTCCTTCCAAGTATTTGATAGTTGTATTTCCTTTGGATAAACTAGATTTCCTTAATGGTTATTGCATTCAAGGTAGTAATGAATTTTAGTGAAAACTAGAGCATATACTTTGCATACATCATCTCAAGTTCACACTCTCGGATTGACATTTAATGAAAATCAACATAGTACTTTGGTAGTAAAGGATGCCCAATCCTGTAACTAAAAAGGTGTTATATGGATTAGACATATTTTTGGCACCGTTGCTAGGGATAGTGTCAGTCTAGTATTCACTATTGAGTCATTTAGTTTCATTTTTAGCATTCTTGCATGCATAGAAGAAGAGATCACCTTGGAAGATTTCTTCCCAACTTCAATCAAGAAGATCCTTTTTATCCTGACCCTGAAGAAAGAGAAGAGAGAGAAGAAATAGAAGAAGAACTATTTGAGAACATATTTGTAGAAGTACCAGAACAAGTACAATCACTAACCACATCTGAAGATTACTTCCATTTGAATAATATTTTTGTTGAGCCAGAATATCAAGATAATACATTAGCTCTAGTCATTTATCAGACACCACTAGGACATCTACAAATGGCAATAGCTCAACCTACCTTTCCCTTTCCAATTCCTCCTCAGTAGGGTAATCAAAATCTAAAAAATATACCCTTAGCTTCCCTGCCTAAATTCTATGGCCTTATTACTGAAGATCCAGAAACTTTTCTCTTTGAGTTCTACATCCTTTGTCGAAGTTATGACTACACAACTAATGCCCATAAGCTGAAATTGTTTCCATCAACCCTCAAAGAAGTCGCTTTGCAATTATTCATGAGTCTAGGTGCCAATGCTGTGACAGATTGGCCAACTATGAGTACCCTTCTCCTTAATAAATATAAGGAATATTGCAGAGGCCATGATTTGAAAGGAGATGACATTTTCAAAATGTCACAAAAGGAGGATGAGACTTTGGAGGACTATGTTGCCCGGTTCATGTTTAACCTACAGTGCAACACACAACATTAGCTGAATGAGGAGTCTCAAAAGCATCTCTTTCTAAAAGGAGTACATGAGAGGAGTATGGAAGCTTTAGACTTGATGGCTGGAGGTGATATTACATAGAAGATGTAGACTAAAATCCAAAATATTTTCTTGAACTATTCCAGAGCAACAACAACAAAAAAGATGAGGTTTGAGGGACTTACTCCAAAAAAACTCTTGGGGCGGGAGTATCTATGACAAAACTATCAAACCTCTTGTCAGATTTCAAGCAAGACATCATTAATGATGTTGCTAGACAATTGGATACCATGCAATCATGAAGGAAAAAGGAGGATGTTGATAGTATGTTGGCAGAATATTGCCCCCATTGTAGAGAAAAGAAACGCAATTGTCGATGTAAGCCTATTGCTAGCTTGGAATCATAGCATGTGCCTATTGAGTTCAAGGAAATTGATGAAGATGGGGAAGTCCTCTATGTTGCTCAATGAAGGTCGTGGGCTCCAAGATCAGGTATTCCTCAAGACCCACTCCATAATTATGGTGGTAATAGTAAATGGCAACAATAGCATGGTAATTATAATCATTGGCAGCAACCTCACCAAGGTTGGCAGCAGCCTAACCAAGGGTGGCAATAGCCTAACCAAGGTTGGCAGTAGCCTAATCAAGGATGGCCAAAAACTAACCAAGGGTGGCAGTAGCCTAACCAAGGTTGGCACCAACCTCAATAGGGTTGGCAACAACCTCAAAAGGGTTGGCAGCAAACCTAGAATTGGCAGCAGCACTAGCATCAATCGACCTTGACTCAACCTCCTCAACAGCAAGCCTTAATGCCTCCTACAGCCAATACAGCCCCTCCAAAACAACCATAGTTACCTGCACAATGTGTACCTAATCCTAATAGTGCAAAACCTTTAGCCCAACAACAAAGTTATTCCATTATCCTGAATGATATCCATCTAAGATATGGAACAACACTTACCTCACCTCAGCCACCCATTATAACAGAAATAGATGATACAAATGTTGAGTCAGTTCAAGAACCTGCCACCATTATTTCTCCTGCAGCCAAGACACCACCATTTCCTAGTAGGTTAACAGAGAAAACCCTGCCAAGTGAAAATCAAGTTGCACTAGACTTACTTGAGCAACTCAAGAAAATGATGATAAAAATTCCCTTGCTTGATGTAATATAGGAAGTACCTATATATTCAAAAGCTATCAAAGAAGCCTGTGTTAAAAAGCCAGGAAGAAAAAGAAGACCCAAAGACTATCCATGTCCTTGGATAGCTTTTTGCTCTTATGCTTGATAATTGCAAAATGCATAAGTATGCAGACCTTGGAAGCCCAGTAGTGACCCTCACCATTCAAGGAGTACAAGTGCAGAACGTCTTAATAGACCTAGGAGCATCCATCTATGTAATGACCAAGGAAGTAGTGTCCAAATTAAGCATCATTGGTCTCAGGCAAACGCCAACAATCTTGTAACTAGCAGATAGTTCTACCATCATTCCTACTGGTATGCTCGAAGATGTCACTGTCACATTACATTCATGGGAGTATCTAGTTGATTTTGTCGTACTCTCTCCAAAAACTAGTACTGGGGGATACCCTATCATTTTAGGATGACCATGGTTAGCCACAAAAGATGCTTATATTGCATGTCGATCAGGGAAAATGACTATTTCAGATGGAATGAACACTAAAAATTTAACCTTGTATTTGCCTGCTCAGCCTTTGCTATAGGATGATCAAGTTGTCTGGCCAAATATGGATTACTCTGATATGGACATAGATTCTATTCAACAATTGATGATGATCTCACGGGACTCATTTGTAAACATTAAAGAAAAAGATGATGTCATTTCTTCTATCATACTGAATGAGTATGAAACACAACCTGAAACATCTTCTAAGAAAAAGTGTGTTTTAGAAAGCATTTTGCCTTTATTTACTGAACTGCATTATTCTGAGTCTGCACAGCCTATGCATTCACTCCTGCCACATGAGATAGACTCACAACCAATTGTGCAAATTTCAATGGTAGAAAAAGTAGTCAAAATAGCAATCATTCCAGGAAGAGAATTAAATATAAGAAAGTCCTTATCTCAGGCACAACATCATGATACCTTGCAGCTGTTACAAAAGCACCAGGATGCTTTTGCTTGGGAGTATATAGATATGAAAGGTTTGGATCTTGCACTTTGTACCTATCAAATTTATATCAGTCCAGATTATAAACCTGTGAAACAACCTCAACGTAGGATAAACCCAACATTAAGGGATATTGTCAAAAATGAATTGCAAAAGCTACTCAATGTTGGCTTCATATATCCTATTTCAGATAGCCAATGTGTGTCACCATTGGTTATTATTCCCAAAAAGGGGGGGAAATGGTGAGTCTACGTAGATTACAGAGAACTTAACTCTGATACCAAGAAGGATCATTTTCCATTGCCTTTTGTCGATCAAGTTCTTGACAATCTTGCAGGAAAAAAATATTTTTCATTCTTGGATGGATTTAGTGGCTACAATCAAATCTAGATAGCACCATAGGATCAAGACAAGACCACATTCACATGTTCATGGGGAACATTTTCTTATACTATCCTACCATTTGGTTTGTGCAATGCACCTGCAACTTTCCAAAGAGTTGTCATTAGCATTTTTTCTGACATATCTATAGATTGTTTGGAAGTATATATGGATGACTTCACCACATATGGACAAACATTTGAAGAAGCCAAGGAAAACTTGGACAAGGTTTTACAAAGATGCAAAGACTACAATTTGTCTTTAAATAGTGAAAAGTGTTTTATGATGATGCAAGGAGTGGTGTTGGAACACTTTATTTCCCCCAAAGGAATTGAAGTAGATCTAGCAAAAATAGAAGTCATACATACATTGGCAATACTAGCTAAATTGAAAGAAGTTAGGAGTTTTCTAGGACATGCAAGCTATTGTCGACATTTTATCAAAGATTTCAGTCAAATTGCAGCACCTTTATATAAATTGCTTCGAAAAGATGCAAAATTTGTATGGGATTCAGAGTGTACAAAAGTTTTCCTACAACTTAAGGAAGCCCTCTCAACAGCACCAGTACTCCGAGGACCAAATTGGGAGTTACCTTTTCACATACACACAGGTGCTTCAGATCATGCCATTGGAGTGGTACTTGGCCAAAAGATAGATTCAATAGAACATGCAATTTACTATATCAACAAAAATCTTCAAGGAGCCAAGTATAACTACACTGTGACAGAGAAAGAACTGCTTGGTGTAGTTTATGCTCTAAATAAATTCAGACATTACATTATAGGATAACAAATATTTGTACATACAGATCACTCTGCTATCAAATATCTGATGAAAAAGCTAGTAATCTCTAGACGATTGGCTTGATGGTTGTTACTAATGCAAGAATTTGACATCACCATTATTGACAAGCCAGGAAAAGAAAATGTAGTAGCTAATTTCTTGTCTTGGCTTCAAACACCTGATGATCCTATAGCCATAAAAGATAGCTTTCCTAATGAACATCTCTTCCTTTTGTCAACGCAAAACCCTTGGTATGCTGATATTGACAACTATCTAACTACTAGCAAAACTCCTCCACGTTTTTCTGCAAAAGAAAAATGATTGCTAGCAAAAAAGAGTTTTAATTTCTCATGGATCTCAAGATTCATTTTTTCTACTGGACCAAACCAAGTAACACGAAGATGTCTCAGAGAGGATGAAACATATGATGTTCTTCATTCTTGTCATGACGAGCCTTGTGGTGGTCACTTTGCTAACAAACGGACTGCATTAAAGATTCTGAATATAGGTTATTATTGGCCTACACTTCACAAAGATGCAGCTCAGTATACAAAAAAATGTGATAAATGTCAAAGAATGGGTCGACCGACAAAAACAGGTGAAATGCCCCTACAGCCAGAAATAGCAGTAGAACCATTTGATAAATGGGGAGTTGATTTTTTTGGCCCTATTGAACCACCATCAGAAGGGAAAAGTTACATATTGGTTTGCACTGATTATGTTACTAAGTGGGCTGAAGCAAAACCCATGAAGCATCCTCGTGACAATAATGTTGCCAAATTTCTGTACGCATGTATCTTTACTAGATTTGGTGTTCCAAGAGAATTACAATTAGATCAAGGGCCTCAGTTTACATCTAATCTCATAGCAGCACTCATGGAGTATAAAATTCGGCATGGAAAATCATCTCCGTATCATCCACAAGCCAATGGACAGGTAGAAGTGAAAAATAGAGAACTTGAACATATTCTCACTAAAATAGTGTCTTTGCATCAAAAATATTAGGTAGCTAGACTTCCTGAAGCCTTATAGGCGTACAGAACAACATGAAAATCCATTACTGGGTTTACACCTTTTCAACTCCTATATGGGATGATGGTTGTTATGCCCATTGAATTTGAACATAAAACTCTGTGGATAGCTTTGGAACTTGATATCACCCTTCCTACAGCACAACAGGATCACATTTTGCATCTCAATAAGCTGGATGAATGGCGAAAATCAGCTCTTCATAACACAAAATTAATTCAGAGTTAAAGAAAGAAATGGCATGAAAAATTCATTAAAGACAAAGAATTTTCTATTGGTGATTGGGCGCTCTTGTATGATTCACGATATCAGCATCACCAAGGAAAATTTTAGACTTGATGGCTTGGTCCCTATGAAATCATTACAATTTTTAACAATGGAGCAGTTCAACTATCAACAATTGATCTAGTCAAATTCAAACCCCTAGTTAATGGGCATCACCTGAAATGATATCATAAACCAACAACCAAGGAAGAATTTCTTCAATAGTTCACCACAGCAGAAACATCTCTTCCTGCAGCCACTTCGTCTGAGTCTCCCACTCAGACGCCTGCAGCCCCTTGAATTTATTTTCAAGGCCTTCATAATAAAAAATTTTCACTCATGCAAAAATTCCTTCCTTTTCCACCTCATTCCATCCCATCTTCTTGTCTTTCCATCATTATGCCATCTCACTTTCTCTCGTATGGCAATATTTGGACCATCCTTCCTATCGCACCTCAGGTTAGTCACGTTTGACCCCTTTGCATTTATTTAATTTATTATTTATTTAGAAAAACATGTTATTTCAATTTTCAGAATTTGTAATCTTTACAAACTGGTGGGACCCAATCTCTGCTAGGTTGGGGGGAGGGAAAATCGAAATCATGAATGCAAAATCAAGCAAATCTTAAGTTGGCATGTAGGATGTACGGGGAAGGGTCATTTCAGTAATGAGTTGGCACCCCTTTGTACTTCCAAAATGTGTGAAATAATATAAAAAAAGGCTAACTATTAAATCATGATTTTGCATAACCCCTCATTAATATGGCATATGTTTTTTAGCACAATCTTTATCCTCATTATGGTCTAGTGATTAAAATGTCGTCTTGAAGTACTAAAGGATGTAATGTTTGGAAAGCATTGAATACTTTCAATTTTCCTTTGTTAAAACCCTTGTAGCTATCACCAACCATACTTTCAAAATCACTTGCAATGAATTTTTCTGTACTAGCATTTTTTTTTTGAAAACATGGGTGGAGAACCTCAATGGCATGAACTAGCAGACCACAAAGTCTTACTGGCAAACCTAGCAACATGTAGTTTGTTTCAAAAATGAGGTTGGTTGGCTTATTGTCTTAGTTTGAAGCAGTTTGATCAAGAAATTGCACTCCAATTTCATAATACATTGAGGGATGGATATGTAACTATTAAAGGCATTTGGATAGAATTCATCGAAGAAGTGGTCGCAAAAGTTTCTAGTTTGCCCAAAAATGGAGAACGTTGGACAAAGGACATGGATGCATGACAAGCAAAAGAGCAATTCTCAGTACCTGGAGATCCTTGGTTGGAGGAAAAAAAAAATGCAAGGTACATTAAAATTATCTCTCCCTCTGCAATTCATCCACCCTGCTGAATTTATCATAAGATATTTTACCTGTGAAGGAAGATATTCCTATTTGCATGTTGTTCATTTCAAAATTTTGAGTGGTTTGTGGCATGGGGATTGTCCTATAAATCTTCCAAGTTTCCTTTATAATATTATCAAAAGGAAAGCTACCTATGTACAGCAAGGAAAAACCCAGTCAGTATCCCACCATTTCTTGATTAGGGCTATAATTGAAAAGGAATTGACTAGGCAGCACTTGGGAATATGGGAGGATTTTGTAAAACTAAGGATAGAGAGACCTAAAAGGGTTGGACCTAAAGGGAAAGGAGTAGGGACAAGAGAGAAAACTGTTGTAGGAGTTAGGAAAGTAGTATATAGAACGGCTCAAGAAGCTTCAGCTACTACTTCTGTACCTAAAACTACAAAAAGGAAAATTCTGACTGCAGAAGCCTCAACTTCTAGGAAGAGAAAATCACACGCAAGTGCCACAGAGGAAGGTTCAAAAGAAGTATCTCCAATATCACAAGAACATCCACTTAACCCAAATAAGGGGAAATTTTTTGATAAGGGCAAGAAACCAATTTCTACTCCATGACGAGTCACCAGAATGTCTAGGATAAATTTGAGAACTAAACCTCCTACACCACCTGCTAAGCCTCCTATACCACCTATTGATATTGAAACTCTAGTACCTACACCTGCATGGTCACCAGATCACACAGCACCTACTCCTAAACATGAAAATGATCTTGAGGAAATTCTCGCGAAACCAAATAGCCCTATTAATGTTGATAGTGATACAGAGTCCTTAGAGGAAATAGTGTCCAAGGTTGGACAGCCAATGGAGGAAACTATTAATCTACCACCAGACGAATATCCATCTGTTTCACAAGAAATGGTTCAAGAAATTGTTGAAACATATCAAGTTAAAACAACTATTGCATCCTATCCTGTAGCCATTTCCCATTTAGAAAAAGCTGATAACACTATTGCTTTTCAAAATAATAGCTTTGTTGAACATCGGCATTCTCAGGATGATAGCACTGATAACTACCATCATCCTGAGCACCGCCTTGAAGATTATAGACCTATTGTCCATTTTCATACACCACCGAACATTTCTGCACTATTAATAGCCAGCTTTAGTTTGTACCAATAGTTTCAATGGAAAAAAGCAAACTAGAATTTAGAAAGGAAGCAATTGCTCAAAACTATCAAGGAACAAGCACAGCAAATTGAAGAGAAGGATAGTGAAATTATGGTCCTGTAGCAATGTGTCATGAAGATTATAGAGCTCATTCTAGAGCTTGTAAATTGCAGGTCCCCATATCGAGTCTACACACTGTTCCTAAAGGAGCAAATGATTAATTTTCAGTTGTCTCGAATTACTCAAGGGTTGAACCCTTCCTTACACACTCCCAAGGAATTTTATGCAACATTCAATTTAGTTTTGATGACTCTACAAAATCTCCTCTGTGAATTATATGTTCATAATCTTGTTGTTCCAGATGATAAAGATTGGAATTCATTGTTATATGTGGGAGATGTATAGTTTAGGGCTGTTATGTCATGGATGCATAATGAGATTAGTCGAGAGAACCACGTTGCTCCTTATAGGGAAAATGAAATGTTTCAACCATTATACATTCAGCCAAAGGTACAAAACACTTACAGAGTATTCTTCGATTGGCTTTCCATTAACAATAATTGCAGTGATGCTGCCAAAATTCACCCTGTCTGCGAACAAGCATTTCTAGATTGGGAGCAGCATTGCTCTGCAAATGCCACTGATTCTATACAAACCTCCCTTCAAAGATGGATCTGATTGCTAGAAGATCTGAAAATAAGGGAGTTGCACTCTCCCCAAAATCTAGGGTTGGCCACCAACAGGATGCCCAGGTATATGATGTTAGGTAGAAGTCAAAAAATTTATTGGGTACCTCTTTGTTTCCAACCGCCAATACTCTTACATCATATGCTTGGAAAGTATGATTCACTTGTTGAATATAACATGATTGCCGAAGAACAGAAATGGGAAAGGTTGAAACAAAATCATAGATATTTTAATTATAGAGCTCATGAATCAGGGGATAAAATTGCCAATGATCTCAGGCTGCGGATGAGGATCAGAAACCTATAGAGGCTAAAGGGACCAGCCTCAGGATGGTTGGGGGGAAAAATGATGACATGAAGAAATAGAAGTCTTATTAGCCCTTTTTGTGAACATTTTTCTATAACATTCTAAACTTTATCATCTTTTAGTATAAATGTTTTTGAACTTTTTGATGTATAAAGTATGGACATAGGGCATAAAAATGACAATCAAAATTATATCTAAAAAGGGGATCATTTTGTGGTAAAAATATTTCTTCATGAATGTTTGATATGGGTAGATCTTCCTACAGTTGAAGAGATTGCAAAAACTATTAATTGAATAATTAAATGTCTTTTCTTTATAAACTAATAAATGAAAATAAATGTTTGTAGGAAGTCTTGTGTGTGTTAAACGTTGATCGTAGGGATACAAGCCGAGCGAGAGTTAAACAAACTATGAAGGAATAGCACTAAGGCATTAATGATATTAAGGAGAAGTGTTATGACACCATTGCAGCTAGAAGACTTGGCGGCAAAGTCAGAAGGGACCTGTCTTAATGAGAAACAAAGCGGGACCTGATAAAGCGGCTGAGCAAGGAAGTAAGCATCAAAGCAATTAGTTAAACATGCAATGCACGATACCTAGATTCCTAGAGGCTGTTTGAAATCAGATAAATGAAGATCTAGCATTTTCTATGATCTCTATATTTGTGGAGAATTTAAGAGAGAATTAATGTCTTTCCAATTGCATGTTTGCAGTCTTAAAGTTGTAACTGACTTTCCTTCATGAGAAAGTCATAGTTTTAGGAGTTTGTTTTTCTTCCTTCCTTTTAAATAAGACCTCGTCTGTATCCATGAGGTTAAGTAGTGAATAGACAGACATAGTTGATAGACATCTTATTGTTTTTCCTAAGTTATTGTAATACTACATATTTGATGAATACATGCCTTCACTAAGTTTCTACACTTTTATCTGAGCTTATCTTTCCTTCATTCTTCCATGGGGGCTCACATGGAAGGTGGAGTTTACTTTAGTAAGTAGGAGTTAGACTTAGTTTTCTAAGTTAAGATAGAACTATTGTTCCTGTAGCCACTGGAAACAGAACCAGTCATTGTTCCTGTAGCAGTAGGTGCATAGATGTATGGCTAAATAATTAGAATTTCCTTCCAAGTATTTGATAGTTGTCTTTCCTTTGGATGAACTAGATTTTTTTAATGGTTATTGCATTTAAGGTAGTAATGACTTTTAGTGAAAACTAGAGCATATACTTTGCAGACATCATTTCAGGTTCACGCTCCTGGATTGACATTTAATGAAAATCAGCATAGCACTTTGGTAGTAAAGGATGTCCAATCCTGTAACTAAAAAGGTGTTATATTGATTAGACAATGCCTCATGCCCCCAGTCTTCTAGTCCATGATATCCTTGGAAGATTATTAGGGAGGGAACACATAGCAAAAAAATTATCATAGACAATACACAAAGAAAGATAAAGTTCATCATAGCTCATAAATTTAAATGTTTAAGTGTGTGTGTGTAATTCACTTGGCCATTTCTTCAAGACTTGATTCTGATAGTGAAATATATCATGACATCAGAGACTGTAGGTAGACTATCTAAAAAATTTTGAGAAACACTTAATGTCGAAAAGGGGTAGTGTTGAGAAACATTGTTTTGTGAGTTGCCAAAGAAACCCTAGTGCACAAGGAAACCTCAATAGGCTACATAGCTATGCCCCCAAGATGAGGACAAGGAAAAATTCCAAGCTAGAAAATATGTTGTAGAGTGGTTGATTGAGACTGGTAGACATAGGTGTGAGGGTCTCAAGTACTGCCTATTTCCATGTTTTCACTACTTGGTAGATTTTTTCAAGACCTTTTTCAATTGTTTTTGTATTTATTGATTTTTTTTATTTTTTGGTGATGCATCAAAGCACCTATTGCTAGGTTTTCACTAAGATGATCATTTTTTAACGACATTTTCTTCTTTTAAAGATTTTTTCAAGAACCATAGATATGTACAAATAGCTAATTTGTGAGCCTTTAAGAAAAGAACTTTTTTAGATGTTGGGCATTGATATGCTCCACAAGTTGTTCCCCTTCTGGAGTATAAATTTGATAAGCGACAAACCCAAATGTCATTGTGATAATTTAAGGGCCCAACTAATCAAGTTCAAATTTCCCATTCTACTCTCTATTATGTTGATTTTTAAGATTTTCTCTAAGCACAAGCTCACCCACTTGGAACTCATGGGCATGAAATTTCTTGTTGTAGGTAGTAGACATGCACTTTTGATAAGCCCTCATATGATCAAAAGAAGTTTTGCAACATTCGTCGAGGGTTTCTAGCTCTTGTACTCATATAGCCCTATGGTCTTCATTGATTATGAACCCATGTAAGGAGACTTACAATGAGGGGATCTCAACTTCTAAGGGGAGGACAACCTCAAAGCCATAGACTAAAGAAAAGGATGTCGCCCCTATATAAGTACATATGGTATTTTTGTAGGCCCATAGTGTCAGATTGATCTGTAAGTTCTAGTCTTTCCCTTATTTGTGGACTATTCTATGCAGGATTTTGAGCAATGCCTTGTCAAAGGCCTTAGCTTGGTCATTTCCTTGGGATAGTAGATTGAGGACCAATGTTTCATTCTAGATTTCTTTCACAGTTGTTTGAGGTCCTTATTCTTGAATTTTCCTCCATTATCAGTAACAATGGAGGAAGAAATGTCATAGTCACAAATTATGTGGTTGAGTATAAACAAGGCAACATGTTTTCTTGTAGCAACAAATAATGGCACAACCTCAACCCATTTGGTGAAATACTCAATCATTGTGATAATGAACTTGTGGCCACTAGAAAAACTTGGATAATTTTTCCCAATCAATTCAAAGGCCTATATTTGAAATGGCCAGTATGTAATAGAGAACATAAGCTCACATCCCAAAGCATGAATCAAGTTGTAATGAAGTTGACATTTCCTATAGGACTTAGCATAGTGAATAGCATTAGCTTGCATGGTTGGCCAATAATAACCCATCCTAAGAAATTTTTGAGCAAGTGCAAGGCCATTGGAATGTGCCCCACAAATTTCATCACGGACTTTGGCTAGTGCCTTTTTGGACTCTTCTAGCTCTAAAAACCTAAGTAGCATTCCATCTAGACCCTTCCTATACAAGTCACCAGATACCAAAGTGTAATGTGAAGCATTATGAAGGAATTGTCCTTTTTGGTTGTGCATGAGGGTTTTAGGAAAAACCTGATCACGCAGGTAGGAGAAAATGGGAGCATAGTGGGATGAATCATGACCTACAATAGTGTAGATCACATAATTCTTTCAGCAATGATGCAGGGGCATCTCCTTGGGATCATTTTGAAGACCAAAACACTAGGTGGAAGAAGATATAATGAGGTCTTCCATGAAATAAAGTCAAATTGCTTAAAAAGCATATGTTTGTGATAAGTACTTAAAGGACAAAATAGTGAAAATCTTGCATTGTAAGAGGAATAGGGAGTGCATAGGTTAAATAAGTCATTTTATAGGTTCTCATAGTTTTTCATAGTCACATCATGTCATTTGATAGGTTATAGGGTTCAAAAGATCATTTGGAGATATGCAAATTCAAATTTTCAAGCTTAATGGTTAGCTGTTGTTTTGGAGGGAAATGCAATAATTTAAAATTGGTTAAAGATAATCAATCCCAAACACTTGGGAATGGTTAAGGGAGTTTTAAGGCATCTATATAATGTTGGGAAACTCCATTGTACAGACAAGTACAGAGGTTGTACGGACTGCTCCATAAATGGAATGAAAAAGCCTTGTTTTGAGTGCATTTTGAAGATTTCTTGGTGTTTTGAGTTCCAATCTGATAGGAGTAAGTTGTATGATCATTTCCATTAATGTTTAACATTGTTTCATGAAGAACTACTGATGTTTCATTGCATTTTGTTAACCTATTATTCACTGATTGGCTGGAAACTCACATTTTCAAGCAATTTTGAGGGTTTTTACTAATAATCATGGTCATTCCATGATATATTTCTACTATTTTTCATGGGATGGATCAAATCTAACATGTACATTACAGATATGCACTAACATTTGCAGTTAACAAGGTTTGAAGGATAGCTATCCACTAACATGGGTGAAAATTGGTGGATAAGGGCTTGGTAGACTCAAGCAACGGGAGTTTGGCCTTAAGGAGGGCATAGTTAATGTTTAAAACATGTTTGGAATGTTGAAATAAGGATGTTTGTACTTCCAATTGGATTTGGAATTTATGGCACGTGTGAGATCTAGAAAGCCTCAGAAACAAGGGTTTCAAGAGGGCAAATTTGGGGCTTTTGGGGTTAGGGAGCCCTTAGTAAAATTGATTGTGGAATGTTCTGATTGAAGGCATTTTAGGAGCCTATGCAAGTTTTGGATTCTAGACATTAAGTATTTCTATCAGTTGCTTTGTAAATGCATCATTGCTTCATTGTTAAAGACAGGGTCATTGTGAAGAATCTCTGATATTTTACAAAGGAGTTGCATCTCAGTTTTATATATGTTTTGTATGAGGATAAAGGGTATCTAAAAAAGGTCATTTGTTGAAAGAGTCTTTTGAGAAAATCAAAAGTTAAGTCCACATTTTTCTTGCTGCTGTCACAGAATTGAAATGTTGCATTGACAACATTGGGGTACATTGTGCATTTTTGCTTAAAATGTATTGAAACTGAAAGGTATTGGTTGGAACATGTTATATTGGCCAAAAAAATCCTATTGAAGCCTTAAAACCTCCTAGAGTTGACCATTTGTGGGATTTGACCATTAGGACCTAGAAGGGTCACTTGGCACATTATTACAAATTTACTCATTTTGGGTTGTTTAAAGGGCTCATCATACTTCCCTCTGCATCAACCAGGAACTCAAATCATGATTCATGTTCTTGTAACTAGAGGATAAATGCTAGAGTAGCCATAGCATTGGTAGCCGTGTTTTCTACTCTAGGAATTTGTCGGAATGTCAAAAAAGTGAAATAGTTCCTTAGAGCATCAATCAACTTCTTGCAATGTACCAACTTGTCATCTTTGGTTTCATATTCATTGTTCACTTGATTTATGACAAGCTAGGAATCTCCATAGATGTGCAATTTGTGATTCTCCATTCAAGATCCATTTTGATCCCATTTGTTAAGGTCTCATATTCCAAAATATTGTTATTACAAGGGAATAAGAGTTTGTAAGATTTTGGGATTGTGTAACCATGAGGTGAAATAAACAAAATGTCTACCCCAGCCCCATTCTATGTATGAGAACCATCAAAGAATATTTTCAAGTTCTCTCAGTGATGTACATAATTGAAGCATCTAGAAACTAAATCTGCATAGGTGTTGAATTTTCTAATGGAAGATCAACCAATTGGTCAACTATGACCTGCCCCTTGATAGCCTTGCATTCCACATACTGAATCATCCATTTAGCTAGGCAATAGGTAAGCATAGGTTTACTTAACAAGTATTTTAGGGGATTAATTTTAGCAATCAGATGAACTATATGTGCCAACATATAATGTCTGAGTTTTTGAGAAGCAAAGACCATTGCAAGGAAAGTCTTCTCAATGTTTTTGTAGTTCATCTCATAGGCCACCAAAGTGCAACTAATGTAGTATATAGCACATTCTTTGCTAGTCTCGCCACTTTGTCCCAATAATGCTCCTAGAGAGGAATCTCTAGCTAAGATATATAAAATCAAAGGTTTTCTCGGTATGGGTGGCATCAATACTAGAGGTTTAGACAAGTATCCTTTGATTTTATCTAGGCTTTTTTGACAATCTTCATTCCAGATACAGGTAGAGCCTTTATACAATTTTTTGTTGAATGATTGAGCCTTATCATCCAATTGAGAAATGAATCTTCTAATTGATTGTAGACATTCTTGAAGACTTCTAATTTGACCAATATTCCATGGAGGAGGAATTTCCATGATGGCTTGTACTTTTTTAGGATCAACCTCAATAACGTTTTCTGATATAATGTATCCTAGCAGTTTTCTAGACATGACACCAAGAGGCACACTTTTTTGGATTTAACCTAAGTTGAAATTGTTCCATATGGTTCAATATCAAAGAAAGGTCATCAAGATGTGTGTCTCTTTTTTATATTTTTCTAGGGTGTCATCGACATAATGTTCCATGTTATTATGCATCATATCATGGAAGATAGTGGTCATTCGGCGTTGATAGGTAGCACCAACATCCTTGAGCCCAAAGGGCATGACATTCCAGCGAAAGGTGCCCCATGCACATGTAAAGGTTGTCTTTTCTTGATCAGTAAGAGCAATCTTAATTTGGTTATACCTAGAGAATTCATCCATTAAGGAGTACATTTAATAACTCGTCGTCATATCCACTATCATGTCTATGTTGGGAAATGGAAAGTTGTCCTTAGGATATGCTTTGTTTAAATCTCTAAAATTAGTACAAACTCAAATGGATTATTCATGCTTAGACACAGGTACAATATTAGAAATCCACTCTACATAATCAATAGCTCTGATGAAGGTTTCACTTAGGATTTTTTCCAATCCCTCTTTGACAAAGAGGGATACATGTGGATTCATTTTTCTTAGTTTTTTCTTAACAAGTTTTACACCAAGAGAGATAGATAAATGATGCATAATTAGATCCATGTCGAGTCTTGGCATATCTAAGTAAGTCCATGAAAAATTGATCTTCTTTTCTTGAAATAATTTGGCAAAACTCTCCTTTTCTTCAGTTGACAATGACTGAGCCACATGGATAATTTTAGGAGATTCTTCTATACCCAATTTGATAGGTTGTGTATGTTTAATGAGAACTGAAGATCTATCCTAGAAATAACTTGACAAACTACCAAGTACCTCATCTATAGGTGCCCCAAGGGGTTTTTCACCATTGGATATGTCTTTATTTTTACTATTTTTGGGTTCAAATACTACCACAGAGTGGTTTTCACCATCTGACTGCTTGTTTTTTTTTTTTTTTTTTTGACTGAGGTATTTGATATCTGATTCTGTCATGTTAACTGTAGGTTCACTAATGGAAGAAATCACAAGTTCAATGGTGTTATGGTAGCAAGAGATCTCATAATCATCCTAAAAAGATAGTATTTCAGGTCGTTGATGTTGAACTAACCAATCTTTGAGATCAGGATGAATCAAGGAGAGAGATTCTTCAACTACATTTTGTTGGGTCGCATAGGTGTGAATGACATCCACCCCTAATTCACAATATGCATATGATAGACTTTCTCATTTATATTCACCAGAAGTAGTCCTCTGGTTCCTAGAAATTAAGCAAGCAATAATTTTCCTAATCCTTCCTTTGTTTAAGTCTTCATGGCCAAAGTCATCATGATCATGTTGTCTAGAAGTATAAGCTTCAACATCATTGTGGGTAACAATTGATTCTTCTCCCCAAAGGAGAGAAGTGATAGGCATGAAATCCTCATCTTGAAAAGTAGTAGCAACAAAGGGTGGATCATCATCCTCTAATTCACTTGACATGGGAGCTCATCTGTCAAAGGTTGGTATTTCATTTTCTAGCCCAAAACCTAATATTGTAGTATCCCAAGTGTTGTGACCCTCAATATGACTTAAGGGTTATGCTAGAGCTTTTTTGTTACCAATTAAGGACCAGTGGCCCTGATAGCCCATGTTTGACAAAAGTTTATATCCTTTGTCATAGTGCTTAGGAGAGATGGGAATAGTGACCATGACTTCCTCCACATCTCCCTCTTCCCTATATATCCAATCCTTGATTGCTTATTCTTCTTTTCCTACTTCTAGGGGGACTGAAGATTGAACAAAAGTGAAAAAAATGATCATTATTGAAGTTGAAGGCTTCAATTTGGTAGAAGATTTCCTATAAGACCGAGGGGACATTGTTAAAGATGCAATAGAATTCAAAGTATATTCACCCATGCCTAGGCTCATCAATTTCAGTTTTTGTTTGCACTTTATAAAAGATGGTGTTAGCTCATGAGAAGAGCGATAATGAGGAACCAATGTTTCTATAGAAAATAGGGTGTTGATAGACATTGAGTTGTCTCCAAGGACAAATATCTCAATACCATTGAAAGGGAACTTAATGCACCGATGGTATGTAGAAGGTATTTCTTGCATGTCATGAATCCAGGGCCTTCCCAATAACAAATTGTATGCGAGTGGTATGTCTAGGACTTGGAAAACAACTTTGTTTTTCAACTAGACCAACTCAGATTGGAAGCACAATGAGACCTCTAGAAGGTCTTTCAACCTCATCATAGGCTTTGATAGTGATCTTGCACCTAGGTTCGATGGTAAATTCAGATATGCCTAATTTTTGGATAACATCGAATGAGATGATGTTCAACCTTGTACCATTGTCTATCAAGACTCAACGAATGTGAGCATAGAAGATTTGGACTTCAACATGGAGGGTGAGATTATGGGGATGACTAAGAGGTCTATCATCCTCTTTAGAAAAGGTGAGATGGTGAGGTGAAGAAATATGGTTCACTATAGCTTGGAATCACTCTGCGTCAATATCTGTGGGGACGTTGGCAAAACAAAAGGATTTTTCAAGGATGTCCTTGTGCAAAGGAGATAATTCTAACAACTCAAAGATTGATATTTGTGTTGGGGTACATTGTAGCTAGCTGGTCATAATTGGATATTGTTGAGGTAGTATCTTGTTTAGATGATGAAGCATTCTTAGGATCGTTAGCAACTTTTAGAACAACTTTAGGTTGCCCCCTAGTGACACCATTAGGAGGCTCACTCTGGGTGGAGGAAGATTCTACCACTCGAAGGACCATCTTAGGTTGGGTATTACTATGTTTTTGGTGTTGAGTATTTCTTGTTTTGAGGACAACCTTGGGCCTTTAACCCTCAACATAATAATTAGGTTGTTCTTCATAATTAGAATTCATCATGCAAAGATACTCAACAGGCTCAATCATGTTTATAACATTATTAGTGTTAGCGTAGGCATAGTTGATCAACATCAAGATTTTTCTTAGAAGCCTTAGAGGATTCACCTTTCTCATATTCAGGCAAGGGTTGTTTAAAAGCTTTGTGGTCATAATTTTTGATGAGGCCATCTGTGACAACTTTTTCAACCTTTATGAGATCTTGAATAACGTCTTTGAGCTTAAAATAGTGTTCAATATTGTGTCGTTTGCTCCTGTGATAATTGCAAATTTGATCCTCTCTCCACCAAGGGGTTCAGATGGGTGCCTCATAAGGGCAAGAATTCTCTAACAGCATAACAAATTTTTTTTCAATTAAGGTCTTTAAGACCACTTTGTAAGGTTCAACCATCAGTGTATAAACACATCTTTTCTTAACAAACTTGGTGTTCTTGTCAAATGTTTGTGGTTTTGAATCCTCTTTTTATTTTTTAGTGTAAATGGCATTGGAAAGGTTGAGCACGGTTTCCTTGGTCATAGGAGTGTCCACTACTCCATCATTGACAACATATTTGTTTTTGTTCCAAGGTTTATTTTTGTCCTTGCCATTCTTGTCTTTATTCACAACAATGTCACCTTTCTTGATAGAAACATCCTCAATATGATGTGCACTCTCAACCATTGCATTGAAGGATGTGAACAACTATTTTCTTAAGTCAAAGTAAAGTTCTAGTACAAGTGTATTGACAAAGATGTCAATTTTATTGACCTCTGGAACTTGTCGAGGGTACCTAGACTGTAGGGATCTCCATCTCTGAAGGTATGTTGCAAAATTTTGTTCCCATTTTTGTTTTATTTTGCACAAGTCCAACATATTTACATGATGGTGAATGTTATAGGAGTATTGTTGGATAAAATGTTGTGCAAGTTCATCAAATAGTTTGAGAGGGGCAATCAATTTTGTGAACCATTTCATAGCTTGCCCTCTTAGACTCCTAGGAAACAACTACATAAGATAGGTGTCTTCATGCATGAAATTCATGCTAATAAAATAAAAATTCCTCATATTATCGTGAGGGTGACCATTTCCATTGTATTTGTCATACTTAGGAACCTTTATATCCTTAGGAAATGGTAGCATGAAAAGACTCCAATCAAAGGGGAGAGCACATATTGATTCAACAAATGAAGTTTTAGGTTGCTCTTTGGAAGTTTGTAATTGTGTTAGTTGTTTCCTAAGTTCTTACATTTCTTCTCTCAATATTGTAGCCTCAGTGGGCTCTCTCTTTTCTTTTATTCTCTGGACATCAAAATCTTGAGGGAGATTTCATTCCTTTGTTGTCATATATTGGAAGAATTAGTGCCCATTTTGCTCCAAATCTTTGAGCATTAGTTTTTGAGTGACCTCTCCTTGTTGAAATCTTATGACACCTTCAGTAGTGATCACATAATCACTTTTGTGATGTGATTGTGATTGTCTAGGTGGTGATGGGCATGCTCCCACATTGACTCTAAGAGTCCTTGGAGGTGTGTTGTTGCCATCATTTCCATTGAGGGGAATGTGATCAAATGGATTATGATAATAGCCCCTTCTATTTTCCATATTGTGTGTATGAGTATTAGGCTCTACTTGTTGATAATTTCTCTCTCGAGCATGTATTGCCTCTTTGAGTCTCTCAATTTCTCACACTTGCCTTTCTAAGTGACGTTTGATCTCTTTAGGATGCATGTTGGTCAAGATGTTGTCTCACCCATAGGCATGTCAAAGGGTGTACCAAATGGTTTTTCAAAGCTATAAAGTGGATGATGTCGAATGTGAGTTGTTTGCATTTGATTGCAAGATCTTCTACACAAGGTTTTCCATGAGGGCGTCTAGGCGGAGTTTTCAAGTGTGCACAAATGAAAGAGGGATGATTACCATTACCAAATTGGAACCTAGTTGTGACCAAAATGTAAGGATATGTCTTTGCTTAATATGACAAAGAAAAGTGTTTCAGATTTGAAGCTCGTACAATCAAGAATAATCACTTGTCAAAGTAAAGTAGATGGCTTATCAAGAGTGTTCAAGAATTTACAACACTAGTGACTCAAGCCGAGAGAGTGAGCAAGAAGCTCAGTAGAAAATAGCTAGCATAGAACAGTAACCAAATTTCAACAAGTGATCATCAATAACATTTTGAGACTTACATCTAACATACTAGACTCATCTTTTCAAATTAGGGTAGTACCTAACAAATAGATTTGAGACCAGACTCAGGAAGGAATGGAGCCACAATACCCTAGATTAGTTAAAATGCACTGTAGACTCTGTTTTGATAGAAAAATAACCTATGCTATATTCATCCAAGAGATAGGTGACAGTAGGACAGCCATTTGTATTATGAGATAAAGTTCATAGTAACTAGGATACACTTTTTTCTCGGGCAACAATTTCTCTTAAGATGGGTGATAAAGTGCGTTAATACTGGGTGATACAAGTCAAAGTAAAAAGATGATACTTTTTTAGACAAAAAGTATCGTATGATAATTATCTAGAGATAGTACAATAGTGTTCTAGTGAAAAATGAAAAAGGATAGTTTTAACTCAAAAAAAAATTGTTTTAGTTTGTCAATTGAGTAGTTTTCAAATCAAGCAGTTTAGGACTTCAGTTGGTGTCAAAAAATAATATGGTTTACAAATAGTAGGGGTATTTAGCATGTCTCAAAAAATTGAAAAAGGGTCAAAACAACCTTGCCAATATGCATTTGTGATATCAGAATAGCCTTCCTCCCTATTTTACCAAGATGTTTGATTTGTGAGAACGTTTACACAGTTAGTACATTCGAAAACACTTTCCAAGCAATCTCCCTAAAATTCACAGTTCGCTACTCAAAAACTTAGCCCATACTAAGTCATCCTTCACCTCACACAAAGTGATTTCCCACAAGAGATAATTGGCTTTGTCATGAAAATGTCATAAGCATGACCAAGGGAACACAGATAGTGAGTGTAAAATCTTGGGGTGATTTGGGTAATCCACTAGGACCAATCCTTGTACCAAGAAGTTGATGGGAAAAAAGGGTAGTTACTAACTTAGAGTGTCTAGAAAGGGATTTCGTTCATAATTTTCCTCTTGCACCCAATTAAGGGATACCCCACTTTGTGGCAAGTAATAGAGCTCACAGCCACAAAAGCATCTTAAGCATTCTTGCTTAGCATTTTCCTCATGGTCCCAATCCCACAAGTACTTACACTAAACTAAGACAAACACTATGTCTACCAAGGTTTTGTTTTCTTGATAGCCTTGAATTTATAGTGGGTTGGAATAGCCAGGTTTTCTTGTCCCCACTTGGGTCATTCCTCTTGGTTTCCCAAGAGAAGGCCCGCTAAAGGATTCTAACTAAAAATAGATTGGATCCACTTTCAAGAGTCAAGATTTTTGATTCACCTTGTGGGTGGAGAGCATACTCTCCTATTTTGATCGTTTCCCCCAAACACACCAAGAAGTTTCAATTACCCCCTTTCTTTTTAAGTCCAAAGGTGATTCAAGATTTTTGATTCACCACAAGGGTAAACAGCATACTCTCCTATCACCAAAGAATCTCAATCACAAATTTAATGTGCTTAGGAAATGAAAGCAACTAGTAGAGTGTTGCACATGGAATAAAAGAAATACAAGAAAGTTTGGTTTTTTTGCTTTGGGAAGCCCTACAAACAAGTATTAGTAGCCCTTGTGCATTTGAAGTTTTGACATGCATTATTTTCAAAGTAATTGTGCAAGTGTTTTAAGGCAATACCTGAAAAACTCAACCGTTAGTATACCATGAGTTAGTCCCAAAATAGAAGCAAAAAATTGTAAATAAACCTCTGTCACATAGTCTCAGACTTGCAAAATCCAACAAACACCAAGCAACAACTGAGAAACTGACTGAATCACCCAAACAAAAAGCAAATTCAAGCTAGGAAATTTTTTTGCTAGAAGACTGTCATACGATACTTATCAATATACCCATGTGATAGTTTTCCTTTGTGTGATATTTCTTCTTAATTTGAGTGATAAAACTCACTATACTGGGGTGATAAAGTTTAGTAAGAGCATGTGATACTTTTACTAGAAAAGTATCACATGATAGTACAAACAAGTTTCATACGAAACTAGAAAAGTATCGTTTGAAATCTACGACTATAAAAATAGAAAATGCGGACAAAATGCAAAAAATGCAGTAAGATAAAGAGAAAAACTAGGATGTTTTGCCCCATGGTGGGTGCAAAAACTGTAGACTCAAAAGGTGTCACACTCTAAACCCTTCTATCCAGGTGATTCCATGAGAGTGGAATGCTTGAATGTTGACTTAGAGCTCCCAATCCATGGAGTGCAAGAAGTGTGTTTTGAGCAATATAATGGGCTCTCAATTGAGACTTAGGAACACATTCCTTGCTAGTAAACCATGCAATGGGAGGTTCTTGAGACAAGAGAAATAATGCAAGTGTTTGTAATGAGTTCCTCAAATAAGCAATACAAATATGGATTAAACTAGTATGAATATGAAAAATGCAGCTATTTTAACAAGAGTGAGAGTGTTACAAGATCCAAACTAATTACTATGTGAGCTAGATTACTCCAAAAGAGAACTAAGATGCATTCATCTACACTAAAATTTCATGATATGAGAGAATGTAGAAAAGAAGATGGAAGTTCTCCACAAAGCTCTCCAAGGATTTGAATGGTAAACTTGCAGCATAACAATACTCAAAAGTGTTGATCCTTTGACAAGGGGAGAGTTATTTCTTTTAAAGATGTAAGGACGATGGAGATCGAGATCAAATGATGAATGATAAAGGGTAGAGTTTGAAAAATAGGAGTGATCCATGTTCACAAATAAGTCAACCAATAAACAAAGAGTTGACTTTGCATGTGAGACAAAAAGAGCCTTTTCTTTTAATTTTGAAATAGGAATAATACTTTATGTGTGCACATTGAGTGGGTTAGAAGAATGGGGTCTTTTATTTAATTAAAAGGGGACATGTTCTTTTAATCAAATAATGAACTTAGGATAGCATAGTCAAATTAAAGGTTATAATCAAATTAATTAATTTTTAGCAATTTGGTCTAGGCAAATGATTAATTAATTTAGCCAAAATGTTGAGAAGAGGGATAATAGTCTAGGTGACCATTTTTAGGTGATTATAGCACCCAGCCTGCATAAGAGGTTAGCACCTAATGAATAAAAAAAAGTCAAATCACATGTAACATACCCTTCAAACAAACAACTAGAAGGTAGGAAATCAGTAAGTAGTAACTCATTCATTTCTATTGCATTATCACAATTGAAAGTTTTGGTACCATTTTTAGAAATTGTCAAAATTATTTAATATTGAAGAGATATTTTAAATAGCTTATCTAAAATTAACAAAGAAGGGTATGTTAAATATTATAATTTTGAGGAAACACCAATCATTTACCTTAGAACTAATGTTGATGAAAATACTCCACAGGTAGATCCTTTCTATACAACTATGTTGATTAATAAAAAATTGGTTAGAACATGCATGGTGGATTCAGAGGCAACTATGAACATAATGCCTACATATGCCATAAAAGAATTAGGATTGAAAGTAGATATTATTTATGGAAAGTGTTATGCAATGGACAATAGGTCAGTTCTTATGGCTGGCCTAATAAAAAAATATTGATTTCAGGTTCTCTTATTGTCCTAATGTATCCTATAAGATAGATATAACTTTGGTGGAGGTTCCTTCTTGTTATGGCATGTTACTTTCAATACAATGGTCAAATTTAGTTGAAGGGAATATACAATTGGATTTTTCTTACGCAACTATTCCAATAAATGGCCAAAATATCAGAATTCATATGGAACAAAGATTTGATTACCTTGTTGAAAGCTTTCATCCCAACATTGAAGTCAACTTATGTCAAACAGATATTGACAACTTCCAAGAAAGTATAAACAAACGATTTCAAATTATAGAGAATACTAATGAGGTTCATATACAAGAAGAGAACAGTGGTCTATGGCACATGCATTTTGATGGAGCCTATAGTAAAGAAAGTAATGGTGCAGGCAGGTAAGGTGTTTAGGTACTCTTTTTTGTTAAACTTTGAATGCACAAATAGTATATATGAAGCTACAATCCTAAGACTAAATATGGAAAGATTGCATAAAATAAATAAATAAATAGTATTTCAAGATTCTAAATTAATAATATATTAGATTAGAGATAAATTCATGAAAAACTCAAGGTTAAAAAAATACAGAATTATGTTTGGGACTTACTTGAGTTTTTATGCATTTTCAATTAATTATATTGATAGAACTAATAATGTTTTAGCCAATATGATGGCTAATTTAGCCATCAAACAAATTGACTTCCCATTACAAAAAGTCATGTAGGTTGAGATAAAAATTAGACCATTTGTCTATGATAATGTGCACAACTAGAAAGCTTTTAAAGATGAAAAATAATTGTTATAATGATTAAGATGTGAAAAATATCATCAAGATATTGGCATTGATTGAGATGGTCTTGTAGAAAATCAAGATGGAAAGGATACTATTCTACGAGAAGAGATTGTCTAACTCAATTCCAACAAGATACCAAAGGCATTAGTGTCTTTGGAGAAAATCTTTGATGAGCATTAAATACTCAAGAAATGCCCCTATTATTATGTAGGAGAATATTGAGAAGATTAATCTTGGAAATGAGCATTCTCCCAGGGAAGTTTTTATTGGCATAAATCTATCCAATAAAGTAAGGTCCGAATTAATTATTTTATTAAGGAAGTATAGGCATATATTTTATTGGTCAAATGATTATTTAAAATCATATAGAGAAGACTTGTTTCAACAAGAAATTCTTTTAAAACTAGATGTCAGGCCTTTCAGGAAGAAGCATAGACCTATAAACCCAATGTTAGCTCCTAAAATGAAAGAACAATTGATTAAAATGGGAGATGTTGGTATAATAAAGCCTATTAGATATTTGACATGGGTTTCAAATTTTGTTCTTGTTAGCAATAAGAATGGGAATATAAGATTGTGCATTTATTTAATAAATCTGAATGTGTCATCATAAAAAGATAATTATTTTTTCCCAAACATGGAGGTTTTATTGCAAAAGGTCACATGGTGCAGGAGCACCTAGGTTAGGTCACTAAGAAGAAAATAAGGACCTAGGAGTTTGGATAAAACATGAGATCTAGTAGATAGTAAAAATAATTCATGAGTCATGCATGTGAAACACCAAACACTATGTACTGCATGAGATGAGCAAATTAGTTGTAATGATGCATTTGTTGTTAGTTAGGAGCAAAAGTATAAAAGTGGTTTTAGATGGCCAAATAAGCATAGTAGGGTAGGTAGAAATTTAAATGGTCTAATTATGGCCTAAATACCTTCCATGTATTTTTTGGGGGCATAAGGTATAGACCTACCAAGTTTAAGATGCAAAAATGAAAAAATTGTCAATTTTGCAAAAAATGCATATTGACAATTTTGCAAAAAGTGCAACTTTTCTTGTAAAAGTTGCAAAATTGGTTAATAGTTACTAGGTGGTTACCAAAAAATGAAATTTCGTTGAGTTAGGTATGGAATTATTATGTAATTCCCTAGAAGTCATTTTTGTATGGTTCAAATTTTAGGGATTGTACGACATCCTATAGTAGATCAGCAAGTTAATTTTGCTATGTGATTTGAATTAGTTATTTTATTTTCATATATTTTCAACATTTTTTTACTAATTTTTTGTTTTGGTTAGAATTTTTGAACAATCCATTGGTGTCCACAATAAATGTTTTGTTAAATAGTCTGCTTGTTGGCTTGTATTGGGCAGACTTGGCAAAATGATGTCTACTAGCTTTCCCCATGGTTGAAACCTCATGAAACCTTGAGTAATTATAGTATAAATCTTTTATATTATGTGAGAAAAAGGATGGAGCCATAAGTGATGGGCCAATCCAATTCCTTGGAAGCCCTAGGCAAGCCAATCGTGTACTTGGCTAGAAATTGAGCCAAGGAAAGAGGTATTCTTGCAAGCAAAGAGCTATTTGGATTGAATGGGTGTTGTTTAATGGTAGATCATTGAATGGATTCACTCCATGTGAAAGGAAAAGATTCCAAGATCCTTAGGGAAAGAGCAAGAAAGATTTTGTTTCTAACTGGTCTAAAAGGCCATTAAGCCCTAGCAAACCCTTAAAAATAGGGTTAGGGCATCCACTAGAAGTTGGGAACCCAAGACCCCAAGAATCTTGAAGATCTTGAAAAATAGTATTCCATTTTAGAGTTTGTATGGAGCTTCCTCGAGGAAAATTTTCCACCAAATCCCAATTTAGTCCATTAGGAGGGCTAATGGAGGGCTACTAGGCCTAATAGAGGATTTGCATGAATTTTAGGGGATCGTATAGAAACCAAATGTATGGATTGTGGGAAATGGTTTTGAAGAAGTCTAGTACACCCTCGAAGGAGCCTTCAACACTTTCAAGATCAAATTAATCATTAGAGAGGCTTAAAATGAAGTTCAAAGCTAATGAGAAAACCTAAATGGATGGGATGGTCAAAGGGAAAAGTTGTTCTTGATTGATTAAAGGTAACTTGTGTAAGTAGGGTATTTATAGGAGTATTGATCTACTATATACATACCCTATACTAGTCCTATCAAATTGGCATTAGATCCAAATTTGATTTTGGGAAAATAAGTGCATGTCTTCTGATGAAGGAGAAACCTCCATAGTATCCACCATGATGATAAATGCAAAGTTGGCTAAGAAGGTTCAAGAATAGGATGCAGACAATATAGAGTTGAAGGCTAAGAAATTAGCCTTGGAGAAAACCCTTGAGAGAGAAGCTCTCAATATTGAAGCAATGACCAATAAGGTTAATCAGTAGGAGGAACATAGTAGGCAGAAGAAGCAAGTGTCTGATGAAGAGGAGGCACCCACACCTGATCTTGAAATAGTAGAGGAACCTTTTCTTAGGGCCATTAAAAAATTGAATTAGAAATAATTAGGAGTGCAACTTTTTTGTAGAAATTTGGATATAGACCATGTCTTGGAATGGTTGGAAGGCATGTAGAACTACTTTGAAAGTGAGAATGTAATAGAAGCTCAGAAGGTGAAAATGGCAAAGGTAAGGATGAGAGGAGAAGCTCTCACATGGTGGAAGTTTGTTCAAGATGAAAGAGTGAAAGAGGGTAAGAAGCCCTATGCGAATTGGAAGAGTATGGTGAGATGAATACAACAAACCTACCTTCCTAAAGACTTTGAAGTGAAAATGCATACCAAAAGGAAAAATCTAAAGCAAAGAGATAATGATGTGGCAAGCTATACTAAAGAATTCCAAAATCTATGCTTAGCTCCAAGGTGCAAGAAGATGAAAGCATCAATATAGCAAGGTATGTCAATGGCTTAAGGTGGAATATTCAAGAGGAGATTCAATTGTGGACTCCCAACATAGTACAAAAGTGATACTAGTTAGCACTTAAGGTTGAGGAAAAGTTGAAGAAGAAGCAAGACTTCAGCAATATAAGTAGATGTAAAAGTAGAGAGATTAGAAATCAAAGAGAGGACTTTGGTGGTGGAAGATTCCAAGCATCTAGATCCCAAGGGGATAGTAAATCAAATGAGGCAAGTGGTTCAAATGGTCCAAGAGGAGGATTCAACCAAAGAGGTAGAGGCAATAATAGTTTTTGGGGAAGAAGTAATAGTCAAGGCAAAGGACCTTCATACTTTTTCCACCATGAAATGTTATAACTGCAACCAACTAGGACATCCATCTTATAGGTGTCCAGAGAAGGCTTCTTCATTAGGGGAAAGGAAGGTGGCTTATGCTCAAGAAGATGGTGAAAATAAGAAGGTCGTGGATCTCCCACTTGATTCAAAAGAAAGAGAGAATATGATGTTTAGGAGAACACTCATTAGGGAGCCCATAAAGGAGGAGCCAAGTAAGAGTAGAGCCCTATTAAGCATCAAATTCAAGGTACAAAACAAGGTATGTAAGGTTATCATTAACTTGAGTTCTACTAATAACATAGTGTTAGAAGAAGCAGTAGATAAGTTAAAACTTTAAAAGCGTCCGCATAACAATCATTATAGGGTCGCATGGCTAAATAAGGGTCAGCATGTAGAGGTGAAAGAACAAGCATGGGTAGACTTCAATTTGGAAGATATAAGGATAGAGTGTTTTGTGATACACTCCCCATGGATGCATGCCATCTCCTTTTAGGCAGGCCATGGCAATATGACAAAGAGACACAATATGATGATAGGAAGAATGTTAAAAATTCAAGAAAGGTGAAGAGTCCTACACCATTCAATCTTTGTTGGAAGGGAGAGCAACACAATGATGGAACTTAATGGACTCATGATAGGTGAGAAGTATTTCCTTAACATCATGAAGGAAGGAGAAGGTATGGGGTATGCCATTTTTGTCAAGCCCCAAAATGCAAAAAGCACCATCAGATCTTGGTTACCTAAGGAAGTGTGGGAACTGTCGAGTCAGCTTGATGATATTGTAGGTGATGGAGAGCACACATTTCCACCTAAGAGAGCTATTAGTCATTAGATAGAATTCATCCCTAGAGTAGCCTTTCCTAATAAGGTAGCTTATAAAATGACACCTAGCCAACATGAAGAGATATCCAAGCAAGTGCAGGAGTTGTTAGACCATGGCTTGATAAGGAAAAGTGTAAGCTCATGTGTAGTACCAACTGTCTTGGTGCCAAAGAAGGTAGATACTTGGAGGATGTGTATGGATTCAAGAGAAATCAACAAACTAACAATTAGGTATAGATTCCCAATCCCAAGAATTGAAGACTTACTTGATTGATTGGGCAATGCAAAGTACTTCATCAAAATTGACTTGAAAAGTGGGTATCATCAAATAAGGATTAAGGATGGAGATGAGTGGAAGACAGCTTTTAAAATTACTAAAGCACTATATGAGTGGCTAGTGATGCCCTTTGGTTTGTCAAATTCCCCCTCCACATTCATGAGGCTTGTGAATGAAGTGTTGGCTAATTACTTGGGTAAGTTTGTTGTAATTTACCTTGATGATATCTCAATTTTTAGTAGTACCAAGAAAAAACATTTAAGGCATTTAAGTCTAGTTTTGAAAAGGTTATTTGATTCTCAACTCACCATTAAGTTGGAAAAGTGATATTTTATGAAGCAGGAGTTTTTCTACTTGGGTTTTTTCATCTCACATGAACAATTCAAGATGGATCCTAGAAAGGTGGAGGCTATACTTAGTTGGCCGACACCCAAGTCTGCATTAGAGGTAAGGAGCTTCCATGGCTTAGCACAATTCTATAGGAAGTTCATTAAGCATTTTAGCCATATTTGTGCACCATTGTTAGAGACTATAAAAGGTAGGATTAGAGCCAAGTTTAAATGGACTAATGAAGCCACTAGGAACTTTGAGGAGTTGAAACATTAGATTACCACCCAACCTATTTTAGTCTTACCTAGCTTTGAGAATTTATTCACTATTGAGTGTGATGTTAGTAACCTTGCTATTGGAGCGTCAATTAGCTAGGAGGGTAAGCCAGTTGCATTTCATAGTGAAAATTTGAATGAAGCCAAGAGGAAGTATTCTTCCTATGACCTTGGGTTGTATGTCTTGGTTCAAATCTTGAGGAAATGGAGGCATTATTTATTGCCTAAGGAATTTTTGGTATATTCTGATAATCAGGCCTTAAGATTTCTCAATTCCCAAGACAAGTTGAATCATAAGCACATGAAGTGGGTGGAGTACATTCAAGCATATACCTTCACCATAAAACAAAAAAAAGGCATTGCAAATAGGGCTATAGATGCACTTAGTCGTAGGTTGTTGACTATACAAGAAGAGCAGATTAGGAGTGTGGGGAGTGAGAACTTCAAAGAGATGTATCCTGATGATCCAGACTTTTCCAAACCTTATAAGGTGTGTACTGATTATGCTAACCATTTTCATCATGAATACGTTGATTTTACCTTGCAGGAAGGCCTATTATTCAAAGGCAATCAGCTATATATTCCAAGGGGCTCTATCAAATAAAACCTCATACAAGAGAAGCATAATGGTGCTTTGAGTGGGCATTTTAGAATTCATAAAGTAGTAGATTTAGTCCAAAGGTTCTACTATTGGCTTACATTGAGTAGGGATGAGAAGAAATATGTGGAGTGTTGCATTTTTTGTCAAAAAGCCAAGGGGGTTGCCACCAATGTAGGGTTATACCAACCATTTCCCATTCCTCAAAGGCCTTGGGAATGTTTGAGCATGGATTTTGAGGTAGGGATACCTAAGACAATGTAGGGCTATGACAGTGTCTATGTCATTGTGGATAGAGTCAGCAAGATGGCTCATTTTGTGTCATGTAAGACCACACATAATGCATGTGTTATTGCTAATCTATTTTTTAAAGAGGTAGTAAGAATACACGGATTGCCTCTTAGCACTTTTTTTGATAGGGACACTAAGTTTATGAGCCATTTTTGGAAGACTTTGTGGCATAAATAGGGCACTAATCTTTCATTTGGATTTTCCTATCATCCTCAAACAAATGGGTAGAAAAAAGTGGTCAACAGGAGCTTGGGGAACCTCTTAAGGTGTTTGACAAAAGAGTATGGTAAAATTTGGGACCACATTATTGCACAAGTAGAGTATGCTTAAAATGATACTATCAATAGATCCATTGGTAAGAGTCCTTTTGTAGTGGTCTATGGAGTGCATCCTAGAGCCATTCTTGAGTTAAGGGATATGAACACAAGTGCAAAGGTCAATGGAGTGGCTAAAGACTTTTCTCTTTCCATGAAAGAGGTTCATGACATGTTCAAACAAAGCATGGAGCAGAATACAACAAATATGAACCATAGGGGAAATGCCAAGAAGAGAGATGTGCAATTTGCAGTTGGGGACTATGTCATGTTCCATCTTAACAAGCATAGATTGTCCAAGGAATAATCACATAAAATACAGATGATAAAGGTGGGGCCATGTAAGATCTTGGCCAAGTATAGGGCCAATGCCTACCAAGTTGATCTACCAGAAGATATGGGCATCTCCACTACTTTTAATCTTGTAGATCTAGTAGCATACAAGGGTCCCACTCCATCTTCCACTCTAGCAGAGGATGCAAACCTAGATGAAATTATAGCAACCCCCAAGCCATCTACAAACAAGTTGCAAACTGAAAATATTTTGAGTTCCAAGGTACACAAGGTGACTAGGAACAAGACCTACATGAAGCATCTTGTAAAGTGGCAGGGAAAACCAGAAAGTGAGGCCACTTGGGTTGCAAAATGATATTTCAAGAAGAAGGTCATTGACCTTCCTCTCATTCCCTCTTAAAGTCCTCGAAGGATTTTTCAGCTCATTGCGGGAGTATGGTATATGAGCACCTAGGTTAGGTCACTAAGAAGCAAATAAGGGTCTAAGAGTCTGGATAAGACATGACGCCTAGTAGATAGGAATAATAAGTCAAGATTAATGCATGTGAAACACCAAACACTAATGTAATTCATGAGATGAGAAAATTAGTTGTAATGATGCATTTGTTGTCAGTTAGGAGCAAAAGTGCAAAAGTGGTTTTAGAAGGCCAAATAAGCATAGTGGGGTAGGTAGACATAGAAATGGTATAATTATGGCCTAAATACCTTCCATGTATGTTTTGGGGGCATAAGGCATAGACCTACCAAGTCTAAGATGCAAAAATGCAAAAATTGTCAATTTTGCAAAAACTGCATATTGACAATTTTGCAAAAAGTGCAACTTTTCTCGTAAAATTTGTAAAATTGGTTAAAAGTTATTATGGGGTTACCAAAGAATGAAATTTTTTTGAGTTAGGTATGGAATGAGTATGTAAGACCCTGGAAGTCATTTTTGTATGATTCAGAATTTAGGGATTGTACAGCATCCTACAACAAATCAGCAAGTTAATGGCAAATGGAATGAAAGTTTGAGTTTTGGATTACTATGTGATTTGAATCAGTGTTTTTGTTTTCAATATAGTTTCTAAATTTTTTTTACTAATTTTTTTCTTTGGTTAGAAGTTTTAAACAATTCATTGGTGCACACAATAAATGTTTTGCTAATCAATCTGCTTGTTGGCTTGTACTGGGCAGACTTGGCAAAATGATGTCTACTAGCATTCCCCATGGTTGAAACCTAATGAAAACTTGAGGAATGCTAGTGTGAATCTTGTATATTATGTGGGAAAAATTATGGAGCTAGAAATGATGGGCCAAGCCAATTCCTTGGAAGTCCTAGGCAAGACAATGGTGTACTTGGCTAGAAATTGAGCCAAGGAAAGAGGTATTCTTGCAAGGGCAGTGCTATTTGGATTGGATGGATATTGTGGCATGGTAGAGAATTTAATGGAGTCACTCCATGTGAAAGGGAAAGTTTCCAAGATCCCTAGGGAAAGAGCAAGAGATATTTTGTTGTTGATTCATCTAAAAGGCCATTGAACCCTAGAAAACTTTTTAAAATAGGGTTAGGGCATCTTGTAGAAGTTAGGAACCCAAGACCCCAAGAATCTTGAAGATCTTGGAAAAGGGTGTTCCATTCTAGAAATTTTTTGGAGCCTCCTTGAGGAAATTTTTTAACCAAATCCCAATTTAGTCCATTGGGAGGGTTAATGGAGGGCTACTAGGCCTAATACAGAATTTGCATGAATTTGAGGGGATCGTATAGAAACCAAATGTATGGATTGTGGAAAATAGTTGTGAATTAGTATAGTACATCATATAAAGAGCCCCCAACCCTTGCAAGATCAAGTTAATCATTAGGCAAGCTTAGAATGAAGTTCAAAGCTAATGAGCAAGCCTGAATGGATGACATTGTCAAAAGGAAAAGTTGTTCTTAATTGATTAAGGGTAACTTGTGTAAGTAGGAGATTGCTAGGAGTGTTGATCTACTATCTACAAACCCTAGACTAGTCCTATCATTACAAGAAATGGAATTTTTTCTATGATGGATGATTTTTCTGGCTACAATCAAGTGAAATTTAAGGAACTGGAACAACATGAAACCACATTTACTACTCCATGGGGAACATATGTGTACACCAGAATGAAATTTAGAGTAAAAAATATTGGAGCAACTTTTCAAAAGCAATGGATATTGCATTTTTAGGACTTCTTGACCACATTTTGGTAGTCTATCAAGATCTTACTACCTATTCAACTAAAGTAGATGATCATTATAACCATTTGGAAAATATCTTTAGGAGAGCCCTTGAATATGGGATATCTCTCAACCCAAAAAAAATGTCAGTTTGAAGTCATAGAAGGAAAATTATTGGGCGGATTAATTCTATGATGAAATTTGTATCTAATTTTGTAGAAATTGTTAAAACTATGTCCAAGATGTTAAAGAAATGAGAAAAATTGTTTTGAGATGATGAAGTTTTATAGGGTTTTGCAAATATATAGAAAGTAATAAAAGAAGCCCTAGTTCTCAAGACACCACATTTCCAAAAACCTTTCCAAATCTTATCCTTTGCATCATATCATACAATTGTTGTAGTCATGATCCCTAAAAATGAAGGACACAAACAACCAATTTCCTTTTTTAGTATAAGTTTGCAAAGCCCAGACTTAAATTTTGATATCAATGAAAAATAAGCTTATGCTTTAGTGAGAGAAGATAAAGCTTTCATGCCTACTTGGTAGGTTTTGATGTAATAGCATATGTCCCCAATGTTGTAGTCAAAGATATTTTTAGACAAATAGAGACTACAAGAAGGAGATGTCGATGGATTAATCAAATTTAGGAGTTCAATATCAGCATTCAAATAATCAAATTAGTAAGAGGTTAAGGATTAGCCAAACTCATGGTTGATTCTAACTTGGAAGCAACACAAATAAATCAAGTGGAAGAAGAGCACTCTGAAGTAAGTATTGAAAAGTGCCCTTGGTACGACGATATTGTATATTACTTGAGGCATATGAAGTATCATGAGGCTTTGGATGAGAAATAGAAAAGAACTATAAAGTTGTAGGTAGCAAAATATATCCTCATCCAAGGAGATCTTTATTGAAAAAATACATATGGTATATTACTCTTTTTCCTAGATATTTATCAAACAAATTTAATCTTAAAAGAGTTGCATGAAGGGATCCGTGGAGGAAATTTTTCTACCAAGAAAACTACTCACAAGATTCTACAAGTAGGATATTACTGGCCATATCTTTTCAAGGATTATTGTGCTTATATTAAATGTGAGGCATCCAAAAAAATTAAGGAAAACTAAAATATAATGGAGTGTTTCCTCTAAAAATCTTACAAGCAGAAAAACCATTCCAGATCTAGGGAATTGACTTTATAGGGGAGATCGGTAATAAATCAAGTAGTGGGTATAGTTGGATCCTAGTTGCTATAGATTATTTCACTAAATAAGTAGAAGTTATACCATCTAGATGCTCCACTAGCATGGTTTTACAGATTTTTTAATGAACAACATAATGACTAGATTTGGAGTTCCTCAAAAAATAATTGTTGATAATGGTATGTCCTTCAGATCATAGGGGTTTTCAAAATTTGTAGCAAATATGGTATAATGATCTCCTATTCTTCTCCTTATCATCCTCAAGGAAATGGTCATGTTGTATCCAGCAATAAGAGTATACTTAAGATCATCAAATGGATTTATCGTAATAACAAAAGAGTCTAGGATTCAAAGTTGCATCTTGCATTGTGGGCTAACAGGATTACAAGAAAAGCCACCAAATTCTCACAATTTGAACTTGTCTATGGAAAAGAAGTCAAGCTTCAAGAAAATAATATATTACTAGTTTGCAGTTTTATTAAGAAAGAATAGCTAGAAGACATTGACTTTATAGATGAAAGGATTAATGCATTGGTAGAATTGGATGAGAACTAGAGGACATCATTAGAGCAGAACATTGAAAAGTAGAAAAAGATTAAATATCTTCATGACAAAAAGTCAATTGACAAGACATTCAATATTGGTGATTGGGTGCTAAAGTGGAATTTTAAAAATGAGATAAAGGAAAACATGGAAAATTTTATGCTTGTGGCTAGGTCCTTTTATCATATCCAAGAATGCAGGAGAACATTCATTTTTCTTACAAGATACTAATGGGACCACACAAGAATTTCTTGTTCATGGCCAATATCTTAAACCCGTTTTCTTTTAATATGGCATATGATTACTTGTACATTATTAGAATATGACTAATTTTTCTTATTTTTCTTGTTTTTATTCCAGAGATAATTCAATTCTCATCATACTCTTAAGAAATATGCGTCCCTGAAAAAATCCACTAATGGTAATCCAAAAATTTCCTCAAGATTGATCCATTTCACATCTTTCGAGTCTGAGATTGAGCGGATCTGTGAAATGATAACTTTTCAGCATTTTGGAAACATATCATGAGCTTGACATAGAAGATTTGAAACATCATAATATTGCGCTAGTAATCAATTTCTTCATCAAAGAAAACTACAATTGTTTCTAGTTGTCACCCTATACTTATAGAAGGTTATCTTGTAATCTTCACTTGTGAAACCCTACCATTCTATAGGCGGAAAATTCTATCTGTAACATGCTCCCTACTATAGAGGATAAGACTATAGAAAGGTAGTTTTTATTGTAACTATAGGTAAAATCTAAATGCTAGTTGTTCGTAGGTTTTAGAGACACTTAGCCATGGGATTACCGATGCAAACTTATAATCTAGAGGACAATCCAAAGCCTGTTATGCAACCAAACTTGACTCTAGATTAGGGGGATCAATTAGATATAATTAAATGTATGTCTACTTTTTCTTGGGAATTGTGGACCAGTTATGCAAGATTTTTCAATGATTGTCACGAGTTGGAGCTCAAGGAGGATAAAGCCAAGGTTTAACAGATCTTTTCAAGGTTTCAAAATCTTCAAGGAAATCAGCACGTTGATGAGATTCTAGATGTGATACGAGAATTATAATTCTCTTGGATTCTTATGTTTTTGTTATTGTAAATTTTGGTGAATGGTTGCAATTAGTTATTAGTTATTTTTTGTACAGGTCTAAAGCTTCTTACAACCTTTCATTTTGTGGCTAGGTCCTTTTATCATATCCGAGAATGCAGGAGAACATTCATTTTTCTTACAGGATACTGATGAGACCACACAAGAATTTCTTGTTCATGGCCAATATCTTAAACCCTTTTTCTTTTAATATGGCATTTGATTACTTGTACATTATTAGAATATGACTAATTTTTCTTGTTTTCATCCCAAAGATAATTCATCATACTCTTAAGAAATATGCATCCCCGAAAAAAGCCACTGGTGGTACTCCAAAAATTTCCTCAAGATTGATCCATTTCACATTTTTCGAGTCTAAGATTGAGCAGATTTGTGAAATGATAACTTTTCAGCATTTTGGAAACATATCATTAGCTTGACATAGAAGATTTGAAACATCATAATATTGCGCTAGTAATCAATTTCTTCATCAAAGAAAACTACAATTGTTTCTAGTTGTCACCCTATAATTTAGAAGGTTATCTTGTAATCTTCACTTATGAAACCCTACCATTCTATAGGCGGCAAATTCTATACATAACATGCCCCCCACTATAGAGGATAAGACTATAGAAAGGTAGTTTTTATTGTAACTATAGGTAAAATCTAAATGCTAGTTGTTCTTAGGTTTTAGAGACACTTAGCCATGGGATTACCGATGCAAACTTATAATTTAGAGGACGATCCAAAGCTTGTTATGTAGCCAAACTTGACTCTAGATTAGGGGGATCAATTAGATATAATTAAATGTATGTCTACTTTTTCTTGGGAATTGTGGACTAGTTACACAAGCTTTTTCAATGATTGTCACGAGTTGGAGCTCAAGGAGGATAAAGCCAAGGTTTAATAGATCCTTTCAGGGTTTCAAAATCTTCAAGGAAATCAACACGTTGATGAGATTCTAGATGTGATACAAGAATTATAATTCTCTTGGATTCTTATGTTTTTGTTATTATAAATTTTGGTGAATGGTTGCAATTAGTTATTAGTTAGTTTTTGTACAGGACTAAAGATTCTTGCAACCTTTCATTTTCTATAAGAAAGAGTACCAAGACCTTAAGACAAATAGAGCAAGAAAAGATGATACAACAAAAAAGACACAGATATAAAAGAAAATAGTAAATGTATGTATGCAATATAGGATAAATATTGTGACCAGTCACAACCCAATTGTACTCTGCTTTTGAATTAATAAAGATACTTTATTTCTGTTCCAAATTCTAGGAATTGAACATCAACATTGTTATCTTTGGATCATCCTCTTGGATTAACATTGTTGTTGGTAGATTGAAATTGGGGTAAACCCTCAAATAAGAAAAATTCATATGCTTATGTATGTTTTGTTTAATTGGTCTTCATCATTCAAAGTTAAATTCAATTAACTAGGGTTTCTAAACTCCAAGTTCTTCGTCCAATAATTGATGGTAGTGTGCCAATTTCCAGGCAAGTTGATATTGAAATTGACTCTATTCTCCCAACAGAAAATGGTTGGTTTTCTTTTATTTATGATGATATGTATAGTTTTGTGGAAGGTGATATTCTATATCATATTCGTCTGCATACATCATATTACATATTTCATTCCATATACTTTATATTTAACAAATTTCATGCACACTCAAAACATTCAAGAATTTGATTTCTCCTTGAGAAGATACTTGTCAACTCAAGAGTATCATTCATAAAGCCTGCATTAGCAAGCCTCAACTCATTTCAAGGGTTGAGATAAAGGTGCACCTGCCAAGGCCTGTGAAGCTTGAAGTGTGGAAATTGAACAATTAAGTTTTAGTTTTTGATGTTGACTAAGATTGTGTTGTGATTCCTAGCATTGAGTGAGAAAGACTCATAGGAATTCAACCAACAATTTTGAGAGCCAACAAGATTTATGTGCAGCTCTTTGGACATGTGATGCTTGCTGGTAGTGAAGTGTTGTCATCATTTTATGATTGTCATTGACAATTTTTATAGAGTTGCTCTCATATATGTGTAACTTTTGATCCATAAAGAATATCGCAAAATAGTTTGGAGAGAATTTAGAAATTTAGGTTTTACCAAACATATCCCAAATTTAGCACAATCAATGATGGAATTAATTGTTATGCCCACTACAACATGACTATTTTTATGTCATCAGAAAATTCATAATTATAGGTGGCATTTAAAATTATGAAAATCATTCATATTAATTCTTGCACATGAATCATCAATTAATCTATATTATTTGGATGTGTTTTCCTACGTAATCACTAACATGGATCTTTTTCATCATTTTTATGCAACATTATGACTCCATATTTGAGTGCAATATTGACTAAGTCTATTGAACCGTTGAACCAATTTGAACTATTGAACTAGTTCAATCATGTATGGTCCCAATTTCAACCAACTTGAACTGTGATTCAAATTTTGAACCTGGGATAACCTTGAATTGATGAAGTTGGAATCACTAAATTCCAATACTATACTTGGAACGTGCACTTTGAATTAAATGAACCTATTTAGACTATCATAAATCACTATATACTAATCTGAACTTCTTTAAACCAATATGAACCCTTCATACTAGTTGAACCAATTGTGCCCTTTTGAGCCCTTCAAATTGATTTGAACATGCTAAACCCACATATACGTACATGAACTTATTTGTACTTTGTATGTTTCCACTGACATGTTTGAACCATTTGGACTAGTTTGAACTAGTTCAAGGTGGTTTGGGCCTATCCTTCAACTCATTGTACCAACTAAAATATTTAAGACCAATTGAACTTTTGCACTAAATCTTCATTTTGGAGTCCTAAATTCAAACCATGAAAACAAGCTTCTCTCAAGTGCATTCGTGGAACATATGGAACCCTAAGAACAACTTTGAACTAGTCAAAACATTTTGAACTAGTTATGCCAACTGTACCAAATTGAACCATTGAACTTGGCCTTCAAAATAAAGCTCTCAACCTTAGATTCTTTTGAACTTGTTTGTACCAACTAAACTATTTTGAACTAGTTCAAGATGGTTCAAGGTGTTTTTTTGAACTTACCAATACTCAACATGAAAATCGGGGATAGAATGGCTGATTTTAAAATTTAAAGTGGGAGGGTATATGGGTACTAACATCTGTAAGGGATACTAGACACCAAAGTGGTGAAGAAAACAAGAAGAAGGCAATACAAGAAATACCTAGTAAAATTACAAGGTAAACCTAAATTAGAGACAGTTTGGATGGACGAGGATTAGATCAAGAAGCATGACACTTCATTACAAGAACTCATCTCAAGTTTACTTGAGATGATTTAATCAAGAGAGTATGGTGTAGGGGCACCCACTAAAGGTAAAGAAGAGGATAAGGTGAATTAGGATTTCCTCCTATGTATTGGCATTTCCATGTTTGGCATGTCTATAAGCTAGCTTGGGTAAATGACCAACATAGGATATTAGAAGTTAAGATTGTGTTGGTTAGGTGTTTTAAGTCCCTAGGAAGGTCTAAGTCATGGTGGAGGAGTGTCTTTTCTACCAAGTTTCGAATTTTTTGTCATTGATAACTTTTCTTGTGAATCTTGCAAAGTTACAATAATGCAACTTGTCAACTTTTTGCAAGAAGTTGGAATATGCAATTCCAACAGTCATTGCCATGTGTAACTAATGGATACCAAGTAGATTGATGTAAAGAGGGTATTAGAGATAGAATAGATTCAAGGGAGAGTTGGTGTGTATTGAATTCATGTATGGGAAATGAAAGAACAATGAAAATTTAACATTTTCTTGAGAAATTGGTGTTACAAAGTTGTCACATGTGTGTAAAGATTGGTATGAGTCCCTAATCAATTGGAAGAGGTGGTATTTTTTCTCCCATTTGTTAAAAAATTGAAGAATTAAGGTGCTAGAATTCATGAGAAAGTAGGTTTTTGTGTTGACAGGTCCAAATTTATACCAATACCTAGGGTTTTGCAGCGAAATGGCCATAGATTGAGATTCCACTATTGGTTTTCAAGATCTCTTAGAGGATTTCAAGCTTGGACAATGTTTGAAAGCTTTTTATAATTACCTACAGGGAGATAGTAGAAAAATGATACCCTGGGTGGACACCTTCATGTGACCACCAAATACTCAAAGTTAGAAATGATTATAACTTAAAATGAGTGTTGAATTAACAGCCAAAACTTTGGATTTAAAATTCATCTTGTGTTTTTGAGCTTATCCAAGTGTTGTTTTGGATATGTCCTATCTCTAGTTAGTTGTTGCTTCACAAAATTGACCTAATCAAGCCTATTAGATCTCTACAAGTCAACAACATTTCGGTTCTTATGTTAACAATTAGAGTTTGATTCTTTGGAGTTGGATGGAGGTCCCAAAATAGTATTTGGAACATACATTAGTTTCTCAAGTCCTTTGTAAAAGTTAAGAGTTAGGCAGGAAAAATAAGGTAGTAGCGCTACAAGGAAATCAAGCCCCTTATGAAGCAAGTATAACACAATGAGTTGTCAAAACAAATATAATGATCGGAACATGTTGTTCTGATGAAATTGTCACATTCCTCAAGATTATACAGTCTCTTGAGCTTTGGTATTTGTTTTGGGGTTTAGAGGGAAGAGCCTCATAAGGGACACCTAGTGGTTAGTGAGCGGGTGCAGTTTCCATGACATCATGTGGTATAAGTCGGGACCTTTAGTGAGCATTGAAAAACCTCTATGAGATTTGGGATAATTAGCTTGTTCAAAAGTATTTTGATTAATTCCTAGAGTACTTTGTTGAATCCTTTGAGTTGAATTTTTCCCTTAAGGAGAGTACCAAAGGTCTCTACATCACACTCCCCACCTTAATAACCATATAGAGCACTCTTAGATAAACTAATAGGTAATATTGCACTTACAACAAAAAGGATAACAACTTTATCTCCCATTTTCTAGATCAATACATCATATAGATAGAAAAATAGCTTGATAATTGATAGTCATTCTCCTTATTCATTTCCCAACTACTATAGAATATATGAGGTTGATGTGAAGTGCAAATCTATACGTCACATGGGATGAGATGAGAAATTTCTAAATTATGTAGGGGGTAGAGATTGGTTCAAAGTGTAGGTGGATGAACCATCAATCCTACCCCTACTATTTATATTAAAAGAAGGTGGGCAATGGATAAGTTATGGATAATACAACTTAGAAACAACAAATAATTCAAGCTAATAAAAGATAATAATTGTTTGGGAATAGTAGATAATACAAGCTAATAACAAATAAGTGGAAAATTACATCTCAAATTCATCAATGCATATTTTGATTGATCAAATGTATGGATTCACTTATTATCAACTAAACGTATGTTATGTAGAGAAGTACAATATTCCAAATTTATTAGTCAAAAAGAGATGGCACAAGCTAAAACTCTCTAGAGGGAGGTTTATGATTGCCCCTTCCTTCCCTTTGACTCTATTTGGTAATTGCCCCTTCCCTTACAATGTTAACTTTCCTTAATGGACCCCACCTCTTGTTCTAGGTAAGGTCTTCCAAGGGCTCCCCCTACCCTTGCCTATTTGAAGAAGGGTTAGTGATGCAAGAGCATCTTGGATTTTCTCGTGGCTACTTTGTAGTACATGGGAGGAGGCTTGGTAGTTTCTTTGGAGGGTGCTTGGATTATTTCTCGATTAAAGAAGAGGTGCTCGATAGAGGTTACTCGATCATCTCTTGGCAGTTCTTGGTTGAGAACTTGGTGGATGGATGGACTCAGCAATCCTGGAGGTGCTTGGTTGTCGAAGGATCTCGGCATAGCTTGGGGCACTCGGTCGTCGAAGACACTTGGCGATGCTTGCGAGAACTCGGCACACATTGGGAGCTCAATGAAGCTTGGTTACAGTGTTGCTCAAGTTGCTCAGTCTTTGAAGGAGTTTGATTGCTAGAAGAACTCGGTCTGTGAAGGAGTAGAACCTAGCATATACTAGAGAGCTCAACTTATACTACATTGTTCGGTTGTTGTGTTGGCCGAGTGGCTTTCTAATGAATTCTAGCACCTTAAATCTTTAATTTTTTTACAAATGGGAGAAAAAAAACCACCTCTTCCAATTGATTAGGGAGTCATACCAATCTATAAGCACATGTGACAACTCTGTAACACCAATTTCACAAGAAAATATTAAATTTTCACATCAACCTCGTATATTCTATAGTAGTTGGGAAATGAATAAGGAGAATGACTATCAATTATCAAGCTATTTTTCTATCTATATGATGTATTGATCTAGAAAAAGGGAGACAAAGTTGTTATCCTTTTTCTTGTAAGTGCAATATCACCTATTAGTTTATCTGAGAGTGCTCTGTATGGTTATTAAGGTTGGGAGCATGATGCAGAGACCTTTGGTACTCTCCTTAAGGGAAAAAATCAACTCAAAGGATTCAACAAAGTACTCTAGGAATTAATCAAAATACTTTTGAACAAGCTAATTATCCCAAATCTCATAGAGGTTTTTCAATACTCACTGAAGGTCCCGACTTATACCACATGATGTCACACCTAGTGGTTAGTGAGCAGGTGAAGTTTCCATGACATCATGTGGTATAAGTCGGGACCTTCAGTGAGTATTGAAAAACCTCTGTGAGATTTGGGATAATTAGCTTGTTCAAAAGTATTTCAATTAATTCCTAGAGTACTTTGTTGAATCCTTTGAGTTGAATTTTTCCCTTAAGGAGAGTACCAAAGGTCTTTGCATCATGCTCCCAACCTTAATAACCATATAGAGCACTTTCAGATAAACTAATAGGTGATATTGCACTTACAAGAAAAAGGATAACAACTTTATCTCCCTTTTTCTAGATCAATACATCATATACATAGAAAAATAGCTTGATAATTGATAGTCATTCTCCTTATTCATTTCCCAACTACTATAGAATATATGAGGTTGATGTGAAGTGCAAATCTATATGTCACATGGGATGAGATGAGAAAATTTCTAAATTATGTAGGGGGTAGAGATTGGTTCAAAGTGTAGGTGGATGAACCATCAATCCTACCCCTACTATTTATATTAAAAACAGGTGGGCAATGGATAAATTATGGATAATGCAGCTTAGAAACAACAGATAATTCAAGCTAATAGAAGATAATAATTGTTTGGGAATAGCAGATAATACAAGCTAATAACAAATAAGCAGATAATTACATCTCAGATTCATCAATGCACATTTTGATTGATTGGATGTATGGATTCACTTACTATCAACTAAACTTGTGTTATGTAGAGAAGTATAATATTCCAAATTTATTAGTCAAAAAGAGAGGGCACAAGCTGAAACTCTCTAGACAAGGACAAAAATCGAAGGAGGGAGGACCGGAGAGGTCTCCACTATAGAAATCAAAGGAGGGGCAACAAAAGAGGGCACCACCGAAGGGGCAGCAACAACACTGGATGAGTCCACCACCGAGACAGCAACAACACTAGAGGAATCTACCTCCAAAGAGTCCTGAGGTAAGCAATCTTCCCCAACAAGGGGGACCTTCTGAACCATGTATTGATCGTCTGAAACCCCTTTCCACCAAGAGGGAGACTTCTTTGGTCTGGATTTATCATAACAGCAGTGGATAGCAAGGTGTCCAGTATTGTGGCATTTCTGACATTGGAAGGGGATGCCCTTGTAATCAAGCATTTGAGTCCAAGATCCAAGAGAGGAAACTAGATTAATCTTTTCGACTAGTACCTTGGAGACGTCAATCTCCACAAGAATGTGAGCATACATCGTCCAAAACACATTGGACGACATTGTATCAACCAGTAAGAATTCCCCAAGGGCCATCCCCACCGCCTCGAGGACAGAATCCAACCAAAGGTGAAGGGGGAGATTCAGCAACCTAACCCACAACGGGATTTTATTGAAGGACTCAGTCATTGGGTCAAAATCCATAAATCAGGGTTTGGCCATCAACGGAAACTTCTCCCCCCATGAGAAACCCCGGTACAATATGGCATTTCTATCTTCAGTAGAGGCAAACTTCACAATGAAAAAACCCCAAGCCACTGGGTAGATATGGGCCTCATCTAAAATGAGGGGCTCCCATTCATGGGAGATCCAAGCATGCAGGGCCGATAGAGAGGGCCAAAAACCCTTAAACCGAAAGATAGCAGCGGTGGAGGAGAAATCATCCACATAAGTGGATATCTCATTAGAAATTTTAGAATCTAAATCCATCATGATTGGGTTGCAAACAGTGACTGGAACAGCCTCCCAGAACCTCGAATGCTTAACTGGGACAATGTTGGCCTCATAAGCCACAACATCAGCATAGGAGATAGCCAACCTACCCAGACCACAACGCGTCAGAGACACCATCCTAGTAGGAGCAAACGAGCCACGAAAACCAAGCCCATAGGTCTTGGATGAAATATGAGCCCCATTTAGGGTATTGTGTAGAGACGAGGTAGGAACAAATGCACAAACTGGGACCAACCCAGCAAACCGCACACCCACAAGAGAGCCATTCCCAAGCATCGGCACAGAGGAAGACCTGGACACAAGCGCAACAAATGCAGGGGCAGAGGACGCAAGAAGCGCAAGGTACGCAAGCATCATTCAGATACTAGATATTCTCTATTTTGAGTTGGATGCACTTGTTGCTGATATGAATGTTGGATGTTATAAGTTGCATGTTGATTGGTTAGTGGTGACTCAAATGCTTCTAATGTCTGGATGGTTGAAGCAGATCTCGATGATGAGCAGATTGGGATTCTTGTCCCTATTGGAGTACCTTTGGTGAAGATTACGATTGGATTGGATTTTTTGTTGGGTACCAAAGTGTGGGACACACTTTTCTAATTACCTAGGGAGTCTAGTGTAGGAGAATCTTGGATTTTCTCGGTGGCTACTTTGGATTTCATAGGAGGAGGCTTGGTAGTTGCTTTGGAGGGTGCTTGGTAGAGGTTACTCGGTCATCTCTTCACAGTTCTTGGTTGAGAAATTGATGCATGAATGGACTTAGCAATCCTGGAGGTGCTTAGTTGTCGAAGGAGCTCGGCATAGCTTGGGGCACTCGAATGTCGAAGGCTCTCGATGATGCTTGCAAGAACTCGGCACACATTGGGAGCTCGGTGAAGCTTGGTTATAGCGATGCCCAAGTTGCTCAATCTTTGAAGGATTTTGATTGCTAGAGGAACTTGGTCTATGAAGGAGTAGAACTTGACATATACTGGGGAGCTCAGCTTATACTACATGGTTTGGTTGTTGTGTTGACCAAGTGGCTCAGTCAATGAAGGGGCTCGGTTATGCTTGGAGGATTTGTTGATACTCAGAGGTTGTTTCTAATACTCAATTTTTGTGTTGCCTGAGTTGTATGTGTTCGGTCTCTAGTGTGAGCCGACCTTGGAATTTAATTTGGGTTGTAGGTATTTAATATGTATTGCAGCCAACTTGTGGCTTGCATGTGCATTTAATGTAAGGGTTAATTGTAATTTGTAATTTCTAGGCCAACTTGTGGCGTAGTTGGGTATAAGGGGGTCTTGTGGAGTCTTAAGGCATTCAAGGGGTGGAGCGATTCATTATGGAGTGAGGTGTGGAATTCAGTTCAGAGAGGGAATTGGAGAGTAGCTGAAGGGAAATTTTTCTTGAGGTTGTGGACAAAGCGTCAAACGTGAGGCAGTTTACAGCAAGATTGTGGTGGAGTTGTGAGTTTGTGAGAAGAGCTAGTAACTGAGGCTTGGGAACAAGGAGATTTCTTGGTGGGCTTGCGAGCACAAGTTTAGATCTTCCTTGGAGGTTTCTACCAACGTGTAGATCTGGACTAACTAGGGTTTGAATTGGATCTTAAGGGATCTTGCAGAATTGTTATTATAATTGTTATTGTAATTGGTCGTAACTGGGAAAGCCTTACAGCTCGACACATTGCATGTAATCAGTTATTTTATGAATAAAGAGTTGTGAATTGGTATCAGATTGTGTATCTTGTGTTGTGTTTCCACTGTGTGGTTATTTGTCGAAGGCTAGAACATCTACTTTGGGGATTCTCCTGCCTTGCATTGTGTTAGTCAGGGCCCTACTATGGATAGAGTGGAGGACATGCATGTAATGTCTAGCATACTCCTGAATTTATGAGTCAAAACCAAAGGGGCATCAACCAAAACTTTCTAGACTCCACTCTAAATAGGGTCTTCCCCTCACTTTTTTTGGTTTGTTGGTTCTAAGGGTGGGTAATGTAGCGGATAAGTGCTTCCAGCACTTTCTAATATTAAGGTAGTGAGACTTTTCTAGCAATTAACATTAGTGAACAAACATTTTATGCCAATTAGTACTATTCCTGCGCTTTTGTAGCACTAAATTTTTTTATTCTTTAATTTTGCTAGGAAACTCGCCACTCCCTTTTCTAATGATTGGCCCTTCCCAATTCAACCCTCGCTTTCTTAATGCACAACCCCATCTTGTTTAAGCCTAGCCCCTATAGTCTTAGGGGGGAAACCCCCATTGGTTTAGACCTACCTTCCCTTGGGTGGGCTTCCCTCACCTCCCAAGCCAGCAACTCCCCACCAAGCGCACACACTATGTAGGGGAGAAATCCCACCAACCCCCCTTCCTAACCCTTTTATTTGGTTGGTTGTCCATGGAAATCCCTCCAACCACACAACCCCCCTCCCCCTCCCTCACAAAGCCTCTCTTTTTTAGCCCTCCATATCGAATGGATAGGTCCAAGCATAGCTTCTCCCTTTTCCCTAGTTGGGTGGGTACAAGCGTAGCTCCTACACTTAAGAATTACTTGGCTTATTCAATGCCATCCCTCCTAAGGTTGAGTTGTTATTGGTCCTAACCCCCAATCACTCTTAATCTATTTTCTATATCGAAAATTACTTTTCTTAAAAATTGCACCTGATTTCCTGGAATTAGGACCTTGTTATGGGACCTCGGGGGATTTTTGGAGATTATGGGACCTAGTTAACAGGGATGTAGTGCACCCTTGCTTAATCAGGGACATAGTGCATCCCTACATGGCCAATCAGAAGCATGGTGTGCCCCTGCTTAGGACCCATTTTTGGTCCCCTTCTCAGGCCCTATTTTGGGGTTGATATGAGGTGTTCATTGCAATGCTCAGTTAGTCCATGGGAGAAAGTTATTATAAAGTAACAATGTAGAAAGCTCAAATACAATTATTATAATGTTTCGCTTCTAGTTTTGAATGTGTTTGAGTTTTTGACATCAACATTTTGGACCACTCTTAGTTATCAATCATCAAAATGAAAGAGCAAGAGTTGCATAAATTATGAATTACATATAAGGACCAACTGAAGAGATAAAGGCAAGGGAAAGAGGTGAAACACACAAAATGAAAAAATAATACAATTATCAAAGTGAAAAAATAATAAGAAATAAAATAACATGAAAAAGATCCACTAAGAAAAAGAAGGAAGGAACTGAAACACAATGAAACAAAACAAATAAAAAAGAACCTACAAAACTAAGTGATAGATTTTTGGAGACATCTTAGGTAATATTAAGCTTTTCTCTTGTGCGAAGGGTTTCTCTCTTGTTGATTTTACTTCTTCTGAAGAGCTTGACTTGGTATTGAGATAGTGTGAGTATTGGGGAGTCTCTTTCAAGAAAACCCTAGACAACACACTTTGACCTTCTTATTAAACAACTCTGTATGCATTCAACTGGATTAGTCTCCCCAATCTAACCCTTCATTTTTGGGAGAATCTTTTCTTTCAAACCATTGACAACTTTTTTGGTTGCTTCTTAAAGGTGGATGTGGCTATGGTTGCAATGGGCCTCTCTACCTGTGCTCACATTTTGGTCACCATTGATATCTTTGCATCTGTTTAGAAGGATGTAGTTCTCATGCTTGGGAACAAGCCATGCACCCAATCGTTGAATTATAAGGGTCTACCCTTTGATGCCCACAATACATCTCTATTGTTCATCTTGTTAGAGATTGCTCTCTCTTGCATCATAAGGTGCTCCCACTTGGTGGAAGGATGCAAATGAAAACCATCAAATTATCCTGGCCTCCAACCCCTCCTCTAATGACTATCTAAAAGTTGATGGTGTCTACCTAAAGGGTGGTAAACCTGCTAATTTAGCCTCCTCTAATCTGGCAGATTTGATTGCACCTCTTATGGTTGGTTCTATCCCCCTAGCAATGCAAACCTTTCTTCTATTGTTACTGCTACTAAGCTACTCTTGCTTGGGGATGATGAAGTTCATCTTTGTCAGCAATATGTTCTTAGTGGTGGTGTCATTGATTCTCTCTTCGAAGGTTCATCCACTCTCTGCATGTGGGGACCCTCTTGAAAGTATTGCCTACACAGTTATCTGATTGTAAAGGAAACATTACTCTATTATCACTCATCCTCCTCTCCGTCATGTAGACAATTCGTCTACGTACTCTCGATGTGGGTTGTTGTTTGTGTCGTTAGTATGTTGTCATTTATCTTTGTTGACCTTGTTGTTTTAGTCTAGAGAATTAACTCCTCCAAGTTGTGGTTGTATATGAGCAATGTTAGTATGCTAATAGAAACCAAATTTAAATAAAGCTTCTACAAACTAAACAAAATTCATAAACTTCAAGATAGACTAAGATGAACTCTCAATTGAGAATATGAGTCATTAATGGACTCTCTCAATAAGAAGCTCTCTTGTTGAGTAGCTTTATCTAAATGGATAGGATGTATGCTCAATATGCTTCCAAAGGCTTCAATGGATGATTGTGGATTTTTAGTGTGGATAGATGGCTTTAGTATGGATTTGGCTCTCAAAATAGCATTATAACTTTACTTCATGGATTGTGTTATTTTGCAAAGGGGAAGGATCCAATTTATAGGCAAGAGGCTTGAGGGATTGAGGGCTAAGATGCAAGGATGGGAAAAAGTTTATGGAGGGCTCAGATTGCATGAGAGGAGAGCACATGGATTGTGCTTCCTTACAACCAATCAAGGAGTGACACATGTCACATGGTGAGAGGATGGAGGAAAGGGGAAGGATGAGTCAACAAAGGAGGCTCAAGGGATAAAATCTTCATAAAGACCCTCATAATGGCTTGTAAAAGCAATAAAAGGACTTGGAAGAGTCATTTATGGCCTAGTGGACTTCATAAATTTTTATGGTTGAAGATATTTGTGGGAGGTACCATGAAATTCGAATTTGAGGGTTTAGGGAGGTTTTAGGCTTGCTTAGGGTTGTAAAAATGATTAGAGGAAGGGTTAGAGATGGCTTAGGACTAGGCAAGTGGATGGCAAGTGGATTGCAATTAATGAGGGTGGGTGAAGGAGGAGATATTTGTTAACTTTGGCTTGAGTTAGCAAGTCTTAACCCATGTTTAGAGAATGTGACAAGGTTAGGAGGGGATTAAGATTAGGGTTAAAGACATCTTCTAGAAGAGTCTAGGCTTTGGATGAGGATGAAGACTTTCTAGAAGAGTCTAGAACTTCCTAGGATAAGATTTTATGAAATAAATAAAGTTTTATTTATTTCAAGGGTTTGGGTTGAGGAGATATTTATTAAAATATTTTTAATAAACATGAGGATTAACATTTAATCTTGACTAAATATTTTGAGTTGGGATTAGGGGTAGGAAATGATGGGATTAGCCTTTAATCAAAATTAAAGAAGGATTAGAAGATTTTGGAAGAGGTTAGTGGTCTTAAGGAAATTGGCCAAGTTTTGGGCAAAAAAAAAAATTTATTTATTTTGGGTTTTTTTGGTCAATTTATTAATTAAATAATTAATAAATAAAGAAATAATGTTTAAATAAGATTTAAACATTTTTGGGAGGGATTCCTTAATTAAATATTTTTAATTAAGATAAAGGGATTTAATGGCATAAAAATTAATTAATTAATTAATAAATGATGATGTCATCAGAACTTTTTCAAAAAATAAAAATACTTTATTTTCTAAAAAATTTTAGGTGTCTACATTTTGCCCCTCTTTGATGTGATGCCGCAAGTGGCATGGCATCAAAGATAAGAAAATAAGATACCCAAGGCTAGAGCAGAAGAGGAGAGAATGGATTGTGAGATGCCCCCTCAAGAAGGTAGCGAGGAGAGAAAGCGAGGCTCGATGGCTTCTTGAAAAGTACAAGAATCTCGGATGAGCAAGGAAACTCAGATTGGCAAAGAGAAGGGGCTGAATTAGCTCAAACTCTCACTATGGGAGAATGATAAAGGAGAATCAGATGCAGAAGAGGAAGCAAGCTTAAGACTTTAGGGAAGGTGGAGGATGAAGGAGCAGAGCACTATAAAAAGGAATCCAGGATAGGGAGATGGATGAGGGGATTATAAAGCTGATGCAACAGGATTTCAAAGAGTCAGATTGGTGGAAGATGGGTTTCGGAAATCCCTAGGACTAGGATTGTGGATCTCGAAAGATGAGGCTTGGTGGATTGATTTGGATTGGTGGATCCCTAAGACTAGGATTGTGAATCCCTAAAGCTAAGAGTGATGAGTGATTCAAAGAGATACTGATGCATAAGTTGGGGTAGGAGAGACGGATGCTGGATATGGATGGGGGATAATGGAGATGAAGGAAAACCATTGAAGCTTTTTGAGCGGGGGGATACTTCAAAGAGAAGTACCACCATGTAGTTGAGCACTAGATTTGCTATAGGACTATTGGTTAATTGCCAAGGTTACCAAGAACATCAAGGCCTTTTCACCAACCGTCCAAAGGACTAACGAACTAACTCAAAACAAACACGCAAGGATTGCCCCAGCATCACACATGATTCCAAGAGGAAGCAGTGTGGAACCGACACTGAGTAACCCACAAGCAGAAAAGAAAAATAAACAAAAGACTTGATCAAGACCTTACGCTCAGATTGCCCCATTCATAGCATACCATGATATGGAAGATCGTGGCAACCTTGAGGAGGAAACAAAAAGATTGCTTGGAAAAGATATTTCAAGACCCAAAAGGGAAGATTCCAAATCAAAAGAAAGCGAAAATCCAAAAGAGAACTGTTTGCCAACGAGATGGGTAGGACGAGGTACTAACGGACCAAGATCAGACATGAGGAAAGCTATATCCTACAAGGATCTATCGGAGAGCACCTAAGCTGATGGATCTGGATGGGTGATGCGTCTGGCAAGCTGAACTAAGAAGGATAGCACTTTGGTGATAGGAGATCTAGCTAAAGGATGCATTAGAATGGCTAACCAAGGGTTGTGCGATGTGTGCAAGATGCTAATCAAGGAGGAACAAACACGAAAGTTGGATAGATACAACGGTACTAAGCTAAAGAAGATGTACAAGCTGACATACCAAGATATTTACAAGCGGGCTAATCAAGATATGGTAGGTATGATACAGATGGATAAAAAGCTCAGGATGAGAGGATAGCGGGATGGTTCGATGTTGTGCAAGATGCGAAAGCTAAGGGTGGGGTGATAGCGAAAGATATGGATTTGGCAGGATGCATTCAATGATGAGGAGAGATTTTATGACCAAGGATAGCTAGAGGAGCAGGATGAGATGGATGGATAGGATGGTAGATAGCTAGGATTATGATGGATATAAAGAGATGACATTGGGTTTGCATGAGGATAGCCTAGAGCTAGATACCAATGACAAGGGAGGATGGACAAGACAAGATCTCCAAGGAATATAGTGCCCCCAATCAGAAGATAACATGCAGAAGGAGGTCTTATGATGGATGTGATAGGATTGAAGCTAAGATGGAAAAAGCTGAAGGGGCTAGGGAGATGGATGATAGCTGGGATGATTGGCTGAAGTTGCAGGAGATTAGTGGACGGTGTGAGATGGAAGATGGAGGGTGGAGGATAGGTGGATAGATTGGAAGATGGAGTTGGATGTCAAGAGATAACCAAAAGCATGAGGGTGATAGGCTAAGCTGGGGATGGCAGGATTACGCATAACGCTTGTTTGCCAAATTTGCATCATGGTACTTGTCCAAGGTGCTTGAATTGCCAAGTTTTCACCAATGGATGCTTTATTTTTCTTTTCTTTTTTGACTTTGGACTTAGCTGGAATGATTTTGGCTTTCTTCAGCTATTTTGGCTTTTTTGGGATTTTTCACTGGCTGTTGGAATGTTCAATTTTGTTGCTAGCTGTTGGTACACCGGATGTGTGATTTATACAATAGATCGGATTAGATGGGATTGATGGTAGGAGATGGAGGGATGAAAATGCTGGAAAGGAGCATGAGATGGGGATGCTTGCAAGAGCAACATTGGCACATGTTGGAACGGGTGTGAAAAGAGCATATGGGGGATAGATGGTAGATGCGGGCGTGATGGAGGATTTGTGGAAGCGTGCTTGGGGATATAGGCACCCAAGATGGAGTTAGGAGATGGGGGACATGAGTCACTAGATGGGGGACTAGCAATGGTGGATGCCATTATGCATTGGGTTTCAACTTTTTTCTTGGGGATCCACATGGTTTTGGATTTTCTTTTCATAGGCTTTTGCATTGTTTTGCATTCTTTGATTGGATTTTGCCTTTTTGGAGTATGTCTTTTAGAATAGACATATGATTGCCTAGGATGTGGATTTTTAGCTTTATGCATTTTGAAGTTGGCATTCACATTGTTGTGGTAAGCTTTGGGAAGATGGTTAGGAGAAGCTTTGTGAGATGGAGAGGATATGAAAGAGCATGTAGGGGGATGATGATGGATGATGTGCCCTAATATGTGCCTTTGTTGATCTTGCATAGAAATGGATGGAATAGGATTTTTATGATGGCTGATAGGAGGATGGAGGATGGTAGATTTTGGGACATAGGGACCCAAAATGGATTTAGCAGATGAAGGGGGGATATGGTATGTTGTTTTGGGTTGCAAAGATAGTGGAGGGGGGATGACATAAGATTTCTTGAAGGTGTGATGGGAGGCTGGCATGGTGGGCTTGGAGATAGGCTTGGTTTGGGGGTGTGGTGTACCAACACCTTTAGATGGTGAGCCTTGAAATCCTAGATTTTTTTGTGCAATAATAGGCTCTCTGATTCCTTGCTCTTGTGGTCCTAAATATTGACCTTGATAATGCCATCGATTGAGCATTTGAACAAGCTGAGGAAACTTTTTGCTTGCAGAAAATGGTAGAAGTGATTTATTAGGTGTATTGCAATGGGGAGATACTGTTCTAAATTCTTCTGCTGAGAGAGGGCCACCGTGGATGAATGTAAGTGAACCAAGAGGGTAGATTATAGATGGTGGAATAGCTTGGATAGGTGGTAAGATGGAAGCATGGAGCGGGGGAGATGGAAGGATAGGATCTTGATCTAGCTGGTGGGATGACAAGATATCTTGTAGTGGAGGAGATATGGCTTCAGGTTTTGGAGATGGAGAAGATGGTGACTGCACTATGGATGGAAGACATGGTACGATGATATCTTCATTTATGCTTTGGGGGATGTCAACATGCTTTTGGGCAGGATCTTGATAGGATTGGTTTGGAGTGGATGGTGCGATAGGAGGTGAAGGGATGGATTCTTCAAAGGCGGCTGATGGATAGATGGGAGATTCAGTAGTGGAGATGGGTGAGTAGAAGATGGATGCATAAGGGTCATTACGAGAGATTTGGGAAATGCTTGGAGGCGATGTGGATAGGATTTGGAGGGATTTGATAGGTGGTGGGATTTTGATGCTTGCGGGAAGTGGAAGGATTTTAAGCAATTTGATGGATGGTATGGGGATGATAGCTATGGGAGATGGAGGTGATATTATAGATGGGGAAGCTTCATCACTGACTACTTCACATGGTTGGATTAGATGACATGGCTTATCGACTGTTGGAGGCGAATTTTCTTGTATTTCCTCTAGGAGATTCCTTGGAGACTCGTGTGTCAAAGGTGGAGGTGGATTGACAGGAATAGCTAGTGTGATGGGGGTGGAAGATTGGAAGCTTGGTTGATGGGGTGATGGAGGGGAAGCTGGAATATTAGATGGCATGACTAGATAGTTTGGAATAACTCTTGGATTTTGGGGGATGCTTGGGGGAATGTTTCTAAGGCTTTCAATATACCCGTCATAGTCAACAAGATTTTCATCATCATTGGAATAGGAGGTAGCGGGAGCAAAGACAATGCGACCAAACACATCATGATAGGATTGGTACTTCATGCTTTGATGATGAGTTTGATGGGAATGGGGTCTTGCATATGGATGAACACGGAAGCTCATGGTTGGATTTGGATTAAGCACAGATTTTGGATTGGCTGATGAAAGATTTCCTAGGGAGAGTCAAAGCTGTATGACAGACCTAAGGAGGATTGGCTGGAGATTTTTGGCTTGATTGTGGGTGGAAGACTTCAAGGGTATGCTATCAAAAAGTGAGAGTTTTGCTTTTCTATGTGCAGGATTCGTGGTGATTGTGTCAACTTAAGGATACACTAGTGATCCTATGGCATGACACGAGATTGACCACTTGTGGATCCCAACCTTTAGCTCAAGGTGATGAGGGATACAAGTGACAAAGCTGGATTACCCTAGACAATGCTCCTTCAAAGGGATAACCTTGGTGAGATTGGTTGATTGGTAGGATTGATTGGATAGCAAAATCTAGCAAAGTGACAACAACTCTTTAAAGGCTTGGGTGATTTTGGATTGGGTTGCTAGCTGGCTGGGGGGATGATTTGGATGGACTTTGGATTTGGGATTGTTCTAAGGCAAAGAACTAGATAGATTCGGTTGCATCAGGGGAGCTTGGATGATTTTCTGATAAGGCAGTGACTACGCTAAGTATGCCTTGAGTTGGGAGATTTCTGCTTTTCTGGGATTTCGACCAAAATTGGCAAACATTCATTCAAAAGCTATGAACAAACAAGTAGAAAAAAGTTTTGAGCAAGCACGTCAAACACACCAACAACTTAGGAAGCTTTCTACAAGGATGAAATTTGGTTTAGCTAGGGAGTCCTCGATATACACAAGGTACGTGAGGCCCAAATCTGTAGATGAAACCAAAAAAATGTCACACAGCCGAGAGGAGCGGTAACCCACTTCTCCTCTTTCACTTCTCAAGGGTATAAAGTTCCTTGAGGCTTAGCCCGAGTGAAAATTTTGATCCCAAGAGAGGTGTCTTTGGATTCACCTCCCGATCTTTATACTCCGTCGGAACGCTAGAGTTGAGGTCGTCCCAAGGGGTGATGAAATCCCCAAGCAGGCCTCCTAAAAAGCTAAGACAAGATTTTGGATCCTAATCTTATGCACCCAAGATGGCCTCGAAAGACGACAAGGGGAGAGAAGACTTGGATGATCTTGGGCTAAAAAACATGCTTGTTCTTTTACCAACTGACGCTTAAGTTTTCTGATCTAGACTTTGCAAGCACTCATGTTTAAGATACAATATTTATTCCAACTTTGAAGCGTCGACAAAAATAAAATTGATCGAAGAATGCAAACAAGAAGAAGAGTTAGGGTCAACAAGAAGGTAAACCCGTGCGTCCGGAGGCCCTCCACGTCAAGTATCGATTGATTTTTCTTTAAGGCATTCAAAATTGAGTGTGAGTTTATTTTAAGCCCAAAACAAAGGTGTGTGAGAGTCGATTTCAAGCGCGCGCCCGGAGGCCCTCCACGTCAAGATTTGTCCAATTTTTATGCCCAAATGAAGAGTGAGCGAGATTAATGCGCATTCAAAGAATTTTCTAACTTAGAAAAACCACTAAAAACCCAAGTGAGTGAAGTTTGATTTGCGTGGAGCACTTAACACCCTTTTAGGTGGACCCATCCCCATAAATGGCATTGAGATTGCAACCAATGGTTAAATTGATGGGTGATTAAAGAGGGTGAGTCCAACGACAAACTCACTCAAAGCATTTTTATTTGTTTTTATAATTCAAAAGATTACAAAAATGTAGATTCTTTTTATGCTCTAAAAGATGATTATTTGATATATGGCATTCAAGATTGGATTTGTTGTTTTAATCATGCATTTATAAAAAAACAAACTTTGATTTTTAGCAACATGCATTCAAAGAGAAGTGATTAAACATTCAAGTTTTTTCCTTTGAGCATTCAAGATTGAGATTTTGTGTGTTGTTTTAAGAACTTTGAAGTGCTTTGTTTTAACCTTAGATCATTCAAGATTGTTTTGGACTCAAAAGTGAAAATGACTCTTTGGACTTTGCTTTTCATTCAAGATTTTGTATTCTAGTTTGCATGTTTTAAGCCCAAAAATGATATTCCTAAATTGTTTTGATGCATGAAAAACCTAAGAAACATTCAAGATTTTGTAACAAGACATTTGTTTGGAACAAATAACAAAGCTTTTTAGGACAACTTTGGCAATCATTTAGGACTCTTAGTTTTCATGAGATTTTTAAAAGAACTTTAACATATTTGCAAATGAGGTTCATTTTATCCTTGATTGATGCTTTGAATTTGATTTAGATTTTAGTATGCACTTAGTGTTGATTTTGAACCTTTTGAAATGGAAACTTGAAGTTCTTTTTAAATTCCCAAAAATGCAGTGTTCCTAACTTTGCATGAATGCATCTAAAACCTTGATGTTGCAAGGATGCAAATGATTAGATTGGTTTAGTTTCACTTGTTAAAAGATTTTTTCTTTTTTGCAAATTTTTAATTTTTTAATAGATTTAAGTATGATTTGGGGGTTCATTTTAAGCACTAAAAAGAAGTGTGTATGATTTTGCTTCTTTAAAAAAAAATGGCCAAAATCTCCCACAAGAAGAAGAAGAAGTAGATGGAATAAGAAGAATATAGACAAGAAGAGGAAGAAGAATTCAAAGTGCTTTGTCCACCTATAAGCTTGAAAAATCTGCAAATACTATGAGATAGACTATGAGTTCCTTTGTCTTCTTCATGCTCATGTGGACCTACAAAACCAATTTATGCAATCCTACCAATCCCAAAAACAAGTAAAATTAGCCAAAATCAGCAAATGACATACAAAACTTGACTAAAAAAGCTAATGAAGATGACTCATGCGGGGTCCCACCGGGCGTGCCAAAATGTATATGAGCAATGTTAGTATGCTAATAGAAACCAAATTTAAATAAAGCTTCTACAAACTAAACAAAATTCATAAACTGCAAGATAGACTAAGATGAACTCTCAATTGAGAATATGAGTCATTAATGGACTCTCTCAATAAGAAGCTCTCTTGTTGAGTAGCTTTATCTAAATGGATAGGATGTATGCTCAATATGCTTCCAAAGGCTTCAATGGATGATTGTGGATTTTTAGTGTGGATAGATGGCTTTAGTATGGATTTGGTTCTCAAAATAGCATTATAACTTTACTTCATGGATTGTGTTATTTTGCAAAAGGGAAAGATCCAATTTATAGGCAAGAAGCTTGAGGGATTGAGGGCTAAGATGCAAGGATGAGAAAAAGCTTATGGAGGGCTCAGATTGCATGAGAGGAGAGCACATGGATTGTGTTTCCTTACAACCAATCAAAGAGTGACACATGTCACATGGTAAGAGGATGGAGGAAAGGGGAAGGATGAGTCAACAGAGGAGGCTCAAGGGATAAAATTTTCATAAAGACCCTCATAATGGCTTGTAAGAGCAATTAAAAGGCTTGGAAGAGTCATTTATGGTCTAGTGGGCTTCATAAAGTTTTATGGTTGAAGATATTTGTGAGAGATACCATGAAATTCAAATTTGAGGGTTTAAGGAGGTTTTAAGCTTGCTTAGGGTTGTAAAAATGATTAGAAGAAGGGTTAGAGATGGCTTAGGACTAGGCAAGTGGATGGCAAGTGGATTGCAATTAATGAGGGTGGGTGAAGGAGGAGATATTTGTTAACTTTGGCTTGAGTTAGCAAGTCTTAACCCATGTTTAGGGAATGTGACAAGGTTAGGAGGGGATTAGGATTAGGGTTAAAGACATCTTCTAGAAGAGTCTAGGCTTTGGATGAGGATGAAGACTTTCTAGAAGAGTCTAGAACTTCCTAGGATAAGATTTTATGAAATAAATAAAGTTTTATTTATTTCAAGGGTTTGGGTTGAAGAGATATTTATTAAAATATTTTTAATAAACATGAGGATTAATATTTAATCTTGATTAAATATTTTGAGTTGGGATTAGGGGTAGGAAATGATGGGATTAGCCTTTAATCAAAATTAAAGAAGGATTAGAAGATTTTGGAAAAGGTTAGTGGTCTTAAGGAAATTGGCCAAGTTTTGGACAAAAAATAAATTTTTTATTTATTTTGAATTTTTTTGATCAATTTATTAATTAAATAATTAATAAATAAGGAAATAATGTTTAAATAAAATTTAAACATTTTTGGGAGGGATTCCTTAATTAAATATTTTTAATTAAGATAAAGAGATTTAATAGCATAAAAATTAATTAATTATTAAATAAATGATGATGTCATCAGGACTTTTTCAGAAAATAAAAATACTTTATTTTCTAAAGATTTTTAGGTGTCTACAGTGGTTTTGTATGGGACAACACCCTTTTTCTATTTTTTTAATATAAAAAACAATTCATTCATCTACTGTAACAAAAATAGAACTTGATTGTTTTTTGTGTTGATTGATCTAGTGTGTATGTACATTATCCACTCACCCACTTCTTTAGTGCAACTATCATAGGCACTATGAAATGGCTCCTACTTTTGTTGATACAACCTTCTTAAGTGACTTGTAATTGTCAAATGAGTTTTGCATTAATGTCTAGACTCCTTCTACGCAATATTTATTTCAAAAACTAGATCCGTATCAAGTGGAAACAATGTGAAACAATTAACACTAGTGACAAAAAATGCTCCAAGTAACACTACGATTCTTTTGAGTTGTGCAACATATTCTTTTGCACAAAATTGAGCGTTATGGCACATGTGCCCCACTTCTTTTTTAAACTCGTTACTACTAGCATTGTCTCGCTTAAAACACATTCTTGCATTCGCAGTAATATTTTAGGCACTATTTAATGGTTCACACTTTCCTTGGTATAATCTCATTCAAGTAACTCTAATAATTGCCTATTGGGTTTCGCACAATTGTCTTAACTCATTTATACAGCATTTTATTTTTAAAAATATGTCCTTAAGCTAAGTCAATACAACATGAGATGCTTAGCATTGATGAGAATATAAGCTCTAACTCATCAACTTTTGGCTCCTTCAAGTTGCTAAACACTTTCTCTAGTATCTACAAGCTTGTCCTTTGTCAAATATGTGCTCCTCACTTCTTGAACAACTCCTTTGTTAATAGCATTACTATGTTATCATGTCTTTTTACATTGGAAACTCTTCTTGCTATCCTTCGCAATGGTAAAGGCCTTCTTTTGTCTAAATTGGTTGACGCATGTGCGAAAAAGCCACAACCTTCCAAGACATGTCATGCATCCATTAGGAACATGTCACATCATACCTCATTTGCATTCCCCCGAGCATGGTATGCAACTTTGTATTGTTTTGTTATAGTGAATTGTCCCTTTGCAACCGAAAGACTTGGTATGGTGTTCAATGTACACCAAGTATTAATTGTAGGTTATAAATTTCTGCTTACACCAAATTGTTTGCAGTACCTCTTTTCTCCAAGAAAGACCTTGTTCTTAATTGGCTTCCAAACATTCAATGTCCATTAACATACTTCTACAAATCTAAAACAGGCCAACTTACCACCACATTTGTAGCCTCTACTCCTTTTCAAACTGGTCTACTCTCATTTGGCTGTGTAAAACTAATTTATGTCATTTCCTTTTTCCTTTAGTGCATACCCTCACAATGATTCTTGCAAACATAACCTCCATAGTGACTACGGAGAATCTAGGTCTAAGACTTCAACACTATCCTCCTCAATATATTGTTTAAAGTAAACTTATAAAGGTCATTATTGTGTCTCACATTTATAACTGAAACTTAAGTTCCCCTCATGCTTCATCTTTTGCTCTCTCATCGATTCCCTAGCTTTGCTCACCACTCAAGCCTACCTAACATGTTGCACCATATGGCATAACTAATGAAACATGTTTAGGAATTTATACCTAACAACCTCTTGACATGCCCTCTCCTAGCTTACATGACTTTCTACATGCCCTCTCCTAGTATTATAAGGATCATCGCTCTGTCCCAAAAATTAGTGTGGTTTAGCTTGGATGGTTTAAATGCAACTAGTAGAATCTTGTGTCCAGCGACCAACTTCTAGTCACTTATTCCTACCTGACTTAAAATAGCAACGATGTCAAACTCACACCATGATACAAAAAGAGACAAACCTGCATCTTTGCCAACAAACACCATCATCAATATCCGAAAAAATAAACTAACATATGGCATGTTCCTTTGCTTTGAATAAAATGATCTCTAAAAAGGTGATTAGAGCTTTTCTTTAATTGTCGATTAGGAGTGGTCATTCAACATGGAATCTTTTCCAAAATGCGTGAGTAAGAGTGTTATTAGAATTATGATATGTGATAGAAGTGGATAAGATATTGTTATCAACCACAGTTTCCATGTGATTGAAATATCCCAAATGGATATTTGCTCTACTGCTGCTATAATGTTTAATTATATAAATTATATTTTCTTGTAGATTTTTCTTTGATCTTATAGAGCTAGACAGAAGTTGCAAAAGAATGTTGTTTCTTTTTGTATTATTCAAAATATAGGAATTACAATGAATAAATAACAGTAATTGATAAAATATAAGTGATAGAAATCATATGCAGCAATACATACTAATCTGAAAATGATTCTAAAACCATACTAGCAGAGTCTGATGTATTTCAAAATAGTGCCAATATAGATGTACTTCAAACAAGGTTGATGCCAGTTGAAGATGGGAACCAGGCTATAGCCAAACAAGTTCAAATGCTAAAGCCCAAGTTGTTGCAATAAAACAACTCCAATCTGTTGCAAATAAACACTCCAGAATTCCTCACGTGAGTTGCTATAAAGAAACGTCAGGGTGAACCAAAGTGGCCACCTTCAAAATTCATTGCCTGCAAAGTGTGACTGCAATACTAGAAATTGATCCCCTGCCTTGATCAAACTGTATGCATAAGAACCTTCGAATCTAATCTTGTTGAGAGCCACATCCCAACAAATCTACTCTCAGCACTAGAGTTTGCGTCCTAGGTGAGGAATGCTCCTCTAGAGCAATGGCATCCAAAATAGGTTGACAAAATGATAAAAGATACTCACCATTAGGTTACCATCTCCTTATATCCCCTCTCCAAGGCAAATCGAACCCTAAAAGAACCCTAAAGTGGATTTCATTTGCACTATATAATATAACATTATTTGCCCAATAAAAGCGTCCAAATAGAAAGAAATCATTACTTTATTAATGACAAATAGCTCCAAGCATCAAATAAGTCCCAACAAGTGATAATCAAATAGTAGAGATTGAGCTCTTTCCAACGAGCTATCACACATAGGCAAATCAATCCAAATGGAGCTAGAAAACTCCTTATTACTCCAAAATGGCTAAACACTTGGTCTTATTTAAATTATTAAAATGCTAACTTAGGAGAATATTTAAATATATTAAAATATTTCTCAAGTAGCCAAGGAACAACGCAAACACCTCCAAAACATGAAACTGAGTTTGTCACCTGCCTGTGACTGATGCCGGACAACATGGGCCAATTGGTAGTCTCACCTTCAAATCTAGAGAGACTCCTAAAAAATAGGGAACACACCCAAATCTCTTGAAATTGAGATCAGGGGTGATCTCATAGAACCTCAACTTTGAAAAACGTCACAACCTCCTAAAAGGTAGGAATCTCCTAAAATCAAGGAATTGCTCTCACCTGATCTACTGCTGCTTGAAATACCAAATCTGGACACTGACAACCCTAACTGAGTTCCTGATCACCACTGCCAACTTACGAGACTCCATAATAGGCTGACTCTCATGTCACTGCTAGACAGAGCTAAAGAGGGGACATGATATGTTCCAATAGTAATTCTTATAGAATATGCTAATGCACCATCAAAGCTGATGAATAAAATCTAGTGCAGGGTGGAGAAGGTCTTGACTTTTGCTTTCCTCCTTTGACATTTAAAGATTGCATTATTAGCCTTTAGGCGATAACGTAAGATTCTCCTATACTGCTGACCAGTGCCCCTTGAACATGATGTCAATTCTCTCCCGAATACTTTAGTGGTTACTATTTAATCATTTTTGGTGTAAAATAAATAAGTTTCAATTAAAAAGAAAATTGCATGGCTTTCTTTTTTACAACATCACAACTTTCATTTATCTGCTATTTTAAAATCACCAGCATCTTTTAGAGCTTCTGGATATTTAAGTGACATTGTCTCAACCATGTTACTAATAAATTTTAGATCAAGTAGCCTGCGCTTGTCTTCATTCAAGAACTTCAGCAGACACTGATACAAACCAGGATGACAGAAGATACAGAAAACCAACAGCAAAGATTGATAATAAAAAACAATGGGGATTGCAAGAATATGTCATTATTTATCTGTACATGGTAAGGATATTATGACAGGCAGGTTAGAAATGCATTATAATGGATATCCAGTAATCTGGAGATAGCCATCCTATGACCGTAGTGAGGCCCTTGGAACTGTTGGCAGCCCAAACTCATCTGTGGCCTGCAAATTTGTATAGTTCATCACAAAAGATTTAAAAATTACCCAATTATTAAAAAATATTATATGGCATTGTAATGAACAAGCTTAACTTTTTAAGTGGTTACATGGATGTCTAGTGTGCAATTTAAGTACCTGAGGGTTGGCTTGTGGAGTGGCCGATGAATGACCAGAAGGCGCTGAAGGCAAGTTGAGCTCAGCATCCAGATCAGAATCTCTATCAGGTTGCAAATATGCAGGCATACTATCAGTGTTGGTCTCTGAACCCATGTCAGCTTCTAATGCATCTAGCTCTGTCATAAAGGTTCCTATCAGTTGAGACTAGAGAAGAGACGCTACATTTAAAATCTTTCAATTGCAGGATTGAAATTTCTGAAACTTGGTTTTGATTTTTGGTAATTTATTTTGGCTCCTGAAAATTGCTAATCTTTTCCCTTATTGTACACAAAGCAGGAACTTACCACCCATGAGTTCATCTTCGTCAATGTCGTCCGGCACACTGTAGCTTCGCCCAAGTGAATCTTGGATTTCAGAACTTATATCCATTAAATTCATCATTTCATCTTGCATATTCTGCAAAATAGAACAGCTATAATGAATCAGATGAACTCCAAATAAAATTGGAAAAAATTGTGTGAAATAAAACCTAAATATGTAACTGATAACATTCAAGGATGAAAGATCATACATCAATGTCTTCAATCTTCATAGTTTTAAGTGATCCTTTAAGTTCCTTGTTTGCAGATTTCATGGCAGCTACCTGCCCAATCAAAAGAGCTGTTGGGTTATACCACATGTTTTGGATCTCTTTCAACTATTGCATGATGTCATAAAGCTTGAAGGACATAGCATATTACCGTCTGCTGGGCATCTTTTATTCCCTCTGCTGCAAAAGAAACCTGATCAAGATTGAACGTTTGATTGTAAAGCATATCCCTCTGTCCCTCGTACCTGAAATTGATGAAAAAATGCCAATGGGTTGTACCTTGTGTTAATTGAGAATAATTTCTAGAACAATGTACCAAGAAATGCCTCATTGACATTGCCAGCTATCTTAAGGATGATTGGATATCCTCTGACCACCTTGGCAATTTTTAATATCAAAAAAAAAAAACAGAAAATGTTAAAAAATCTGACTTCAAACCAGGTGATTTTGAAACCAGTTTATGGTGGATATTTCCAGTACATAAGGATATAAATGCATCATGTCAGCTTTTCCACTATATAATGTCCCTAGTCACAGGCGTGATCAATTGGCCTAGACCCCTAGCCTATTCTATTTGCCATAGGTTGATTGGTGTGCCTTAAGAGAACAATTAATTAATTGTCTAAACTAAAAGTCACTCATTTCACAAACAAATTATATTAACAATTTTATTATTATTGAAAAGTTATTAAAAGGAGATTTTCTTAGCTGTCAATCTTATCCTTATTGGACAAATCATTTGTAACTCTTATTCAAGGAGACTTTCACTCCTTTGTTCATATCAAATATCTTGTTAATCATTCTCTCTGTCATTACTCTCTGTAATATGGTATCAAACCTTGGATTTTGAAAACCTTTGGATCAATTACCATGAAATCCACGGACTGATAGTGAGAAATTGCATGCAAGACACACAAAAGATTGTGCCACAGAGGTAGCTGTACAGACAACTATTTTCCAATAGGTATTTATTGTGAAATTCATGCCCAGTTTTTGCACAGTGGCATTTCTTTCATGAGCTGAATAATGACAAGGGCGGATGAAAAGACCCTTTTCCAAGTTATGCTAATATTGATTTTCTTTGAGCTGCTATTAAATTGTCTCAGTACTGGTATTCATTTATTTGAACAGAGCTAGAGATTTATATGATGGGCAGATAACAAAATAAAGAGCATACAACCAAAAACAAATAGGCAAATCTGGTATATCAGTGAACAGCACCAGAAGTATAGATTATGATAGCAGGATGACAGATTGTTCAGCATTTAAAATCATTAACACTAATAACCAAAGTCTCTGAAGTTCATAATAAATAGAGACTGCAGAAATTATTGATGGAATAACAACTAGGAATTGATGAAAGATCTGACCTGTACATAATCAAATCAGAAACAGATTTCAAAATAAGCTGCACTTTCCAGATTACAACATAAAGAGATCAGAACTCTCATGCCTTTCAGAATTTCTCAGTCATAAGATTTGTTTTATGAAAACTATTTCCTTCAGCTGGATGCTAGAAACTAACAAAGAGATTCTCTGCTTCAGCGCTGAAAAGTGCTTCAGCAGTATAAACTGGCAATCAGCATACAACTGTTCCAAACTGGAAGACTATGCAGCCCCAAAATCTCTGGTCGATGAAACCAAGAACTCCACTGCCAATCTGTGGTGTCTTCCTAAAAATGCAAAGGAGAATCATTTGCAGGAAAAAAAGGAAATTGTATTATTATTAACCACCTCGAGACTGGTTAATTACTCCTTTCATTCCAAGCTATTCCTATCCTCTACCTTCCATGAATTATTCACCCCACACCAATGAAACTAAGCTCAACGGTAGTGCATAAAGTATCAATATATTATATAAGCTGCCTGTCCCAATAAGAAGTCACGTGCCAGATAGGTAGGAGCCACACCATACAAAGTTCGTGCCAAACTTCAATATTCTTGTCAATTCTTATTTTCTCCAATAGGTGGAAAAGCCCAATAAATGTATTAACTCCAATGTCATCAGCGTGATACAACGGTATCGCTGGCAATATTAAGAAATTTGTCTTTCAGAGAAGAATTCATAAATTTGACACAGATGTAGACTCCATCACAAATCCACCACTTTGGAAGTATTAGGTTTTCTTTCAGCCCTTCTATAGAACTCCTTAAGGTTTCCATCTCAAGAAATCATAAACATTTATCAAATCTAAAGGCATGTCCAAACCACTACCAAGATCCCCCTTATAAAGATCTCCAAGAAGCATCCAGAAGTTGGGTCCACTTTAGCCCCTATTTTAAAACAGCCAAAAATCAAGGATTGCATCCATTATGTGACTAGTCAAGTGCATGAGCATTGGCAACCATGAGTTTTCAGTGAATTCATATCCCCCTTTGTAGCCTGACTTTACTTCAAATTGACCATTTGAACAGTCAAAACATGTAAATTATAAAGTTTTAAAAGGTTCAGATTGACGTTATCTGTTCCATGTTTTATTTATCAATATGGCCGTTTTTCAACATAACCCACTCCCTGAGATAGAAGAGATAATGGAGAAATAAGTTTAATAAAGTCACCTGTTAACCCCTATTTTAAAATGGCCAAATCATTATGACTGACTCCATTATGTGGCTAGTAAAGTGCATGTGCATTGGCAACCACGGGTTTTCAGCAAATTCATGTCCCCCTTCATAGCCTCCGACTTTACCAAATTGACCATTTGAACACTCAGAAAATATAAATTATAAAGTTTTGGGAGGTTTGAATTGAGGTTATCCGCTCCATGTTATATTTATCAATATGGCCAGTTTTTCAACATAACCCACTCCTTGAGATAGGAGAGTTTAAGACTTCTATTTTCCGTGCCCTATTCCCAAAAAGTTGTTGAGATTGGAGTTTTGTCAGTCTGAAATGTTTCCATTTTTTTTCTAGGTTTTTATCGTCACAATTTGGTCGCCCAGCAGAAATTCATGACAAAAAGATAAGCAGTTCAGAAGTTATCAATATTTTTCTCCTGTGAGCTCTCAGGATTCTAGTCACAAACTATGAAAGCACAAAACCGTCATTTCCTCTTGTACAATTTCACACAAACAAGGCATGTGAGCAATGAAGCGATTATTTCATAAAGAAATGTCTCATAGGATGCAATAATCATTTATCTGTCACCATAGTCTGTTGAACATGCCGAATAACTAAGAATAGGGGGATGAATCAATTATCCCACACACTCATTAAGACTTTTCCAGCGGTTGGTTAACACTTAACATACATCCACAGCTACATAAGATCTTTCGTTGGACCACAACAATATACCATCGTGTTGGTTAACAGTTTGTCTTCCTTAAATTTATGGTTTATACCTTGACTCTTAGTGTGCCCAATGGGAAATGGAAAACAAAGCAACTAACAACAGAATGGATCAGTGTAGCAATCTATCAAAGACCCCTGAATTGAAAGTTACAGCTCCCTTTTAAATGCAAAATTTGCAATGAGTTTGTTTTTAAAGTTTTGGGGTATGCTATTACCCAGAGAGCAGAAGAGGCCAACAACCAGATTGTTTAACGCTTCAAACAATCCAAGGGATTTTCAAAATAAGGACTAACACCTAATATGCAACCTATTCTAACTCGGATGCAAGATTGTAACTATGCAAGACTACCTACAACAGCATGGAAGGAGAAAGAGTGACTAATTGGGCAATTCCCGGATTGCTGAAATAACTGAGATTTAACAATACCCAGATTGTCTCCTTTTCAGCTACTTCATTAATCAAATCCCGAACTTCTTATACAATCAATAAAACACACACATGAACTAACGTGCATATCACTAGGGAATAGAATAATACATAAACTGAGGAAAATAAAGCTTACAATCCACTGAGATGACAGAAATAAAGCCAAGTTTATTTCCAATCTTTCAGTTTTCAGTTGCAGCACAATCATCCCAAGTACTATACAACAACTAAATGAACAGCAAAATTAAAATGTAGACTCAGACTCACACACAGTAGTCCCAGCTACAGGGTTTTCCCACAAAATAATTTGCTGATCTTATTAATTTCTCCAAAAAGTTACATATATAGGCCTCTTTAAAATGGCCACTTACATTTGATGATCACCTTGCAGAGAATCTCAGAGGAAATTAAGAATAGGACTTGACTAGGTCATCATCCATTACAAAGTCTAAGCCTCCTGAGAAAATGCAAAAAATGGTTACAAGAGAGAATCGAGAAAGGAGAGAGGGCGACAGTTGTTTGAGAGAATATCAGAGCATCATGCTTTCTTTGGCGTCATGGCCTTAGCTCTATATGCTTTCATTGTATCCGTTACTTATACAATTCGTCGACACTTGGGATTATGATGTTATCAGCTTGAATCATTCAATAGTCGTGTATCTCTTCCACTCTAGTGATCTTTGATTGGAACTTTTCTGATGCTCGTCTTAAGATGGAATATGTTGATGAAAGGTCCTAGATTTTTGACACTTGGAAGTTGAATGGATCAGTGGCTTCATTAACAAATGCTAGGAATTTGGCTTTCATTCGTTCGACGTCCACCAATTTACCATTATTGGATGCATACAATTCTGCATGCAATACCTTTAAGTATTCGAAAATCTTCTCTATGACCTTCTACACTAGACCATGTACATCTTTAAGCTCATTTGCAGATCTTACAGAGCTTTCCACAATGAACTCTAAAGATTGCTTCCAATGAGGCAATGGCTCTTGACCTAATTTGAGGATCCTATGGGTGATGGCGACATTGGTCTTCATATCGATCACCTCTTGCAACAATGCCAATTTCTCCATCAATCTTTCTAATGCTTTGTGCATGGTAGCTTCATGACTAGATACTGCCTCCTTGAACTTGTCAGTATCTAGCAACAGATTTCCCAGACTCTCGATGAGTGAGGGTACCTTGGGTCTTTATTTGATCAATCCAAGAACGACCAATTTGACCAAATCGCCTTTCCTGTTGCAGCTTCAAAAGCAAGTTCTTGTTCTCTTCTGCACTTAGATCAAATGAAATGGTAGAAGTGCTCCCAAGTGTAGCTCTAATGTAGTCCATCAGTTCTTTGTTCAAGGCCTTGAGTACCTCTTTCTTCGCCCTTAACTCCTCTAGCCTGTCCTTTATCTTTTCATTGGTAGATTTCCATATATTAACCATGGAATCATGCACGGGAATACCAATGTCGACCATTCTGATCTGAAAGTCATTGGCAGTGAGCTCATGGAATTTGCCCTCCTTTTGAAGCTCTGCTATCTCCATCAACATATGGCCAGTAGAGGGATCAATGGCCAATCCTGCTATAGACTTCTGCTTCTTCGTCTTCTTCGATTGTGGCTAAGAAGAGGTAGCTTGCGTGATGAGGTCCTTGGATGGGGCAGCTTCCTCATATCTTCGATTTTTCTAATGAATGGTCTCTTCCAACCATGACTCGGTTGAGAGGACATTGATTGCTGACTAAAGGGTTGTATGGTTGAAGAGCTTCCTTGCCACTGAGGGTGTCTCCTTACTCTGAGTGGCAGTAGGGAAAGCAACCACCTTAGTAATTAAGAGGACCAAGGTATCATCATGTTGAGGTGCATCTTGCTCTTGACCATCCATGAATTGGTGTCACCATCAAGATTGATAACTTGGATAGGGGAGGAAGGCTTGGCCACTGATTTCTCTTTCTCCTGCTCTTTATTCTTCCCCTTATCCCCCACCTTTCCTGTATCCGAGAGAGATCCTCCTCCACAAGTAGGGGTGATCTGAACATTCTTCTCCAGAGGTTGATCTCTGCCTTGGCTAATGAACTAGGTTGGGCTTGCTAATGTTGAAGTGGCAACAGTGGTGGAGGTCGCTGCAGTTGACTGAGCAGTTCCAAAAGCAACTCCACCAATAGAGCCTATAATTCTCGTTCTTTTCTTTCTCGCTCTAGTCCACTCCACCCATTTGTCTATCCTTTTAGTGATCCCATGCATTAGGACTTCAATTGTATTGATGATAAGACCTTCAGGCAAGGTTGACACAACGGGAGCTTCCTTGATCTGCTCGAAGGACGAAGGATGCATATAGGGGCCATCATCTACAAGATCAGAAACATCAACAGTCATTATATAACTTAATTTCATCAATTGTGAGCCTAGACCAATACCTCTCTTGGGTTTGGTATTCATTGTGACAGCCAGCCCAAAAATCTTCAATGTCTGGAACATGTCTGTGTGCATATCCCAACTTCAAATGATCTCTTACAAAGTTCACCGGGTCATACTGAGACCTGAGTACCTCATAATCAACCAATTTGATCTTACTCTCAAAAATTTTAACTAGATTTCGTGCATCGGATATAGAGGCACAGGAATATGGTCCCACTACTATTGGGAAGGAAATCCCGGCTATGTTCTTTACATTGGAACACAAGGTGTTCACTTCTAGTATTTGTCAACACAATTCGACAAGAACAACCTTGTCCTTAGGTTACCTAGGAAGCCTTTTGGGAAAGCCATCAAAAGCACCGATCCGTAGGTAGGAGAAGCTCGAGAATTGGATGAAAGAGCATCCGAACTAGCCTATAGCCAAAATAGGTCCGGGTAAAAATCTTCGCACGAGACAACCTTGCAATTTCTAGCACAATCTCATAGTGAAGGCATCATTCACCTTAATGTACTCTTTGAAGCTCCTCTACAGCTGAAGGTGTGGGTAGAACTGAAATACACTTGTATTTTCATCGTAGTCTTCGATGCTAAGAAGACCCAGCCACACGTGATGCATGGCTAAGGCATATATTAAATATGAGGACATATAGAATTTCTTAAATGCTTTAGCTGAATTTAACCACGAGGCAAGCTCATCACATATGATTTTGGCCCAGTCTATCTACAGTCCTTTAGCACATATGGCTTGCACCAAGAAGAAGTGATGCTCCATGAAATCCATAATTTCTTCCTTTCCTTTTCAATCTCAATAGTAATACCAAGATGTCAACGATCTCTCTTTTCAAATTGGTTACAAAAAGAGTTTTTGGCATTTTTCTTTTCTTTGAACGAGGTGCTTGGAACCAAGTTCTCTGCATATCCTCTCTTCTCAAAGTTTTCTTTTCGTTAAACATAGATGCAGAGGACTTGAAATCAATGTCACAATATTCTCCCTTTACTGGCACGCCAAATGCAGATTGCATCAAGGCCTTATTTATCGAAAGAAGGATAGACTGATCGGGAAGCAAGATTTGCTTTGTGTCCGGATCATATCTCTCGATGCATTCTCTTACTAGTTCAGGAGCCTGCACAGCCATGGGAAATCTGGCAACTTCCACCAATCCACTTTCTTTCAACTTCTTGGTGAACGGGTTGAGAATTAAGCCTTCAGTGGAGATCACCTAAGTCATAAATTTGAATGAAGTATCGGAGAGATTCTTCAATTCGCTTTCCAAGCCTAGGAGTCGATCATAACCTACTGCTTTGATTGTCATTTGCTTATAATTTCAAAGAAGGGGGCGATCTACTCCATAAATAGTCGTTAGAACAATGAGGAAGCAAGTTTGAGGCAATTCCGATCAAATAGATGCAAAAATCCGAACATTGGTGCCACACGAATGAAATTAAGCGCAACCAACAATTCTAACAATAGGCTTTGCAATAAAATTGATAATCAACGGCTATATAAAACTTTCCATTTCTATGCATATAAAGACTCACAAATCTGAAAGCCATATTAAGTCACTTAAAATGATATAGTATCATGAAAAGCCACTTACCAAACCAAGGGAATTTAATTTATTCGAAAGTGCCTTATTTACTTCAAAACCCGGAACAAAGACTGAAATGATAACTCTTTATATACGGAGGGGAAAGCGTAGATCCATCTTTCCGTAAGCTTATGTTTCCTTTGATTCGGAATCATAGTGCAATCAATGATCCTTCGATACCTCAAGTACTTCATTCTCTTATTCTCCGCATCGAGCATTTGAATGCTTGGTTTCCTTTATATCGTGAATGCACCTTTATGACTGGCTTTTCCGGAAGCATCATTCTGGCATCTCCGCAAAATATCCTCACACTATACTTGCATAGTTCTTTTATTTTTCAAGTCTTTCAGAGAAGTAGCCTTTTATATTTCCAAAGAACGGAAAACACCTCTAAAAGCAACGCTTTCCAAAGGAAGAAACACTAAAAAGCGTTTTCCCTCAATTTTGGTTAGCTACCTTGTATATCCTTGAGATGAAGTTTCAAACATGGATTCTCCATCACAGACAAGGATTTGTTCCTTTTCAACATCACACCTGGGTTCCATTAATACATAAAAACTTTGAATGGAGCACAAGCCATGATGGCTTCGGAAACAAAGCAAAACGATTCATTTCCATCACGTGAGCAGCAAAAGGCATGCAAACCAGTTTCTTCGCACAGAAATGGATTTTGACCTTGGAACTTTGATTCAAACCTTTCTAAGCTTTGACTTTCACACTTTCTACAACTTCTCATCATAAGTCAAGCATGTATATATCTGTGCATACTCTCATGACTCTGATCTTCGAGGTCCTACTCGATGAAGTTCGCCAAGTTGGACAGCTAGCCAAATTACTCAGAATCCAAAGGAAACAAGTATGTTGGAACAAGAGAAATGTCACGGACACAAGAACTCACTTCTCATCGGGAAGACGCTCAAACCATATCCCATCCAAACCTAAATCACCTAGACCCCAAATGCATTGAAATGACAAGAATCCCACATGGAGGAATAAGGAAAGATAAAGCAAGGGAGAACTGGAAAAGACACAAAGTGGGAGTCCTTGGGAACTTGATGAGAAGAAAGTCACCTAGGGGCTATATCGACAAGCAACTTGGACAACATTGCAATGAATCCCAACAACTACAACCTTAAAAAGGGATAGACTGAAAGTTGGCAACACATCAAAAGATAAGCATTAAAGTGTGGTACACCAAAACAATGTACACCAAATTTTACGTGGAAAATCCAACTAAGGAAAACCATGAGAAGCTAATTCTTATGAAATGATAACAACACCAATTAAGGTGACACCGATCAAGCGACTTAGTAAAATGAGGCTAACTCCCTGAACAAGGGGTGCTGTTAGGAGGCCCAAATGTAGACAACGTAGATTTTTACCAACGTTGTGGGTTGGTCTATAGATTCGCAGGTCTTTGAATCCGTCTTCAAATTTACATAGTTGGGTAACTAGTTCTTTGTGGTAGCCCTTTGTTTCTAGTAATATTGATCTCTACCCTTGTGCATAGGGGTTTTTATTGATTCGTTTTTTCTTCTAAAGATTGTAATTTGGCTTTGAACAAGATGTGGCTTTGGGGGAACCACTTCCTTTTTGCCGAACCCTAGACAGTATCCTTCAACCCTCTTACCAAACTACTCAATGTGTGTTTACTGTGGTTTCACCTTCCTAATCTCCCACTCCATTTCTAGATGTCTTGCTTTGAGGCCATTGATAACTCCCTTGGTTGTTTTTTGAAGGTGGGTGATGCTATAGCCACATTAGGTCATTCCATTTTCACATGTATTCTGGTTGATATGAATAACTTCACACTGCTTCTAGGGGATGTCCTCATGGTCGGGGAACAACCATGAACTCAAGCATTGGATTATGTGGGGCTTCCCTTCTGTTGCCAGCTTTGCTTCTCCAGTGAACACATGGCTTCTGACCCCGCCCTTTTCCATTATAAGGGTGTTGCTACTTGGTGGAACGATGCATGTGAGGATCATTCGACTCACTGTGATTTTGATTCTCTTTCTAATCCTTCCTTGATGGATTCACAGGTTGTTGATGAAGATGAACCCCCTACTAAAAATCTAGATGATGCCCCTACTAATAATCAAGTTCAAGCTTTTTTTGCTAATCTGAGTTCTACTCCTACAACTTTGGATGTTGCCTCTGCTACTATAGGAGCAGCCCCCTCTAGCCATGAGGACCATTTGCTCCTAAGACTTCTTCTGCTCTGCACCAAGTTTCTACTTACACTACTCAACTTCCTCAGCCCTCTAGCCATTGTGTTGACAATTGCCCTAGAGGAGTTTCTTTTGTTGAGGAGCCTAAGGATAACATCACCTAGACTATTGTTTGACGGTGTAGAAAGATTTGCTCTTCCAACTGTCACACATCTTCTCTTGCGATGTGAGTATTATGGAAAAATAATGAATGTATTATTAAACAAAGATCATAAATGATCTATATATACAAGTATACACAAGAATGTTTCCATAACGAATAAATAGAGAGATAGAAACATTCAGAAGAGAGAAAGAGGAAGTTTCCATAATGAATAGAGTGAATATGGAAACATAAAAGAAGACCTTGGTTACCAATTCGAGATACGAATCCAGTTCGCGCACATGAATCAGATTCCTGATTTTTTATTTTTCACATTAGGATTCATGAGGATTCATGAGTACACATGCATTATACATATACACATTATATATATTTATTCCAAGTTTGGCCTGTGGGTCCTTGGGGATTCATGAAGGATTCGTGACAGATTTGTGTTGGATTCGTGAGGATCCACGTAGATCCGTGACGAATTCGTGTAGGATCCTTGTTTTGGACTGTAGATTAGTCTGGATTCACAGTCCACGGATCTAGACAAATCCACAATCCAAAACAAGAATCTTAACATGAATTCTGGCACAAATTCGGATCCAAATCAGATCTGAATCTGAATCCGGATCTAGCCTCCTGGGCACGAATCTAGTAACTAAGAAGTGACCATTAGAAATAGAAGTAAATCTACAAAAGAGAAACAAAAATAGAGAGATTTAACTCTAATACCTTCCCTAAATGGTCGGTCTAACTTCAAAACCAAAAAAATATAGAACCCTCAAAAGGCATAAAAGGCATACTCAGGTTTATCAATGAGTTATGCATGTTCTACAATATTAATCGGTGGCTGAGACCTTCCATGCTTCCGTTGGTCAGAAAGCAATGCGAGTCCTGCATTCTTGGATCACAAGACCAAATTTGTCAAGCAATAGTTGCACCAGATTTGCTTCTTCTTAGAGCTATTCTAAGACTGAGCAGATAACTGAGATGTGCCTTTATCCATGTGAAAAGATTAGGCTGAAAATGCTTGTTCAAAGGAGGATGAAGGGATGTTGCTGTCAAACGAGTGTTTCCAACAGTGCTACTGTAGAAGTTCGGTGCACAAATTTGGAAATTTGAGGTCAACATTTCTCGAAGTAATGTTGAGCGTCTCAATAAAGTGCTCATAGGATGATGGTAGACTTTTCAAAAAAATGACCACCATATCCTCTTCCTCCATTGTACAACCAATGGCTTCAAGTTGATCTCTGATGTCCTTAATCTTTAGAAGATGTTCCTATAAGAACATGTGCTCATCCATAATAATAGAGAATAGTTTATTCTTCATTAAAAAGGGCTTTGCTTTTATCTGATGTCTTGTGGAGATCTTTCAGTGTTTTCCAGATCTCTGCAGTTGTCTTGCCAAACGACACTTGTGGCAGTTGATCTCTAGTAACTGAAAGCTTGATAAGCATAACCACTTCACAATAAGCTCATCAAACTTCTCTTGAATAGCATCAAGAATGGTAGGACGAGTCTCAGTACCCAGAACAAGCACCTCAAGGCAAGAGTATTACAATAATAGATAAGATGTCTATTATTAGTTAATGGGTATCTTGTAAATATCTTTAGCTTTAGTTTGCTTTCGTTTTTTGCTTTCTCTGGAATAGAATGTTTCTATTCTTTACGATTGTTTCCTAAGGAAACATCGTCTCATTCTTTTGTATAAATTGACCTTTCGGTCTCTATTATTAACAAGCAAGTATTTACCGATTACCTCGTAATATGGTATCAGAGCTATTACTTAAATTTTTTCGAAAAAATTTATAATTTCTTCGTGAAATTATTTGTTTAAATTTTTTCAAAATTATTTCTATCGAATTTCTCTAAAACCCGCATAGGGTTTTCGGCCTAGAGAAATTCCCGAACTCGGGCTTGCAATTCGCGTGGGTTTGGCGTCCATTTTTTTCAGAGTTTGGCGTCCAGTCTGCTCGGTTCAAGAAGACTGAACGATTTTTTCTGCAAATCACGATTTTGGCCGCCAGATTTGTGACTGGTCTTGGCAAGCGTTTTTAACCCACGTTTTTGGTCACATGAAGGTTGAATGTTGGAGACACTAGCTGCCCAGTCTAAGCAATCAAGTTCGCAACCCAAAGCGAACAGTGTAGAGCACACTGAGCAGGCGGAATCTGCCTTTTATGCCTTCATGGCTAAAAGACCTGCAGATCATGTGTAGTCATCTGCCCGGTACATTGATTCAGGTGCTTCTCGACATTTCACTCACCGCAGAGACTGGTTTATTGACTACCAGCCTTATTCAGATTCTGTTATCTTTGGTGGTGGAGGAGAGTACACGGTTGTTGGTAAAGGCAACATTCAAATTCAGTCTGTTGGGAGGAAGCTCATATTCCTTGATGTGTACTACGTTCTAGGGATGGAACTAAATCTACTCTCGGTCAGTCAGTTGCTGCGACATTCTCCACACTTGGCAGTCACCTTCAGTTCACATCAGTGCACCATCACTGATCGGGCGACTAAGTCTATTGTTGCAGTTGGTCTTGAGGATCATGGTCTTTTCAGACTTACTGATTCTGGTGATTCTCAGGACTTAGCTATGGCTGCTCGGCGATCTTCCATCAGCACACTTTGGCATCAGCGATATGGGCACTTAAATGTGCATTATCTCTCACAACTTGCTCGAGATGAGCTTGTTCTTGGTTTGCCAGAGATTCAAACCCAACACCTTGGAGTTTGTGACGCATGTCAAGCTGGGAAGCAACATCGCACACCTTTCCCCAGTGGCGATTCTTGGCGAGCTTCTCAAGTACTTCAGCTTGTTCGTGCTAATATCTGCGGCCCTATGGCCACTCCTGTTCTTGGGTACAGGTATTTTCTGTTGTTTGTAGATGATTTCAGTAGAAAAATGTGGGTGTATTTTCTTAAAAAGAAATCCGATGCATTTACTGTATTTCAGAAGTTTAAACCCTTAGTTGAAAAAGAGTCTGGGAAATCTATTATTACTCTTAGATCAGACAATGGGGGGGAATTTTGTTCTAATGTTTTCTCCAACTTCTTGGATACACATGGCATCCAACGCCAGTTCACCACACCCCACACGCCACAACAGAACCGTGTAGTTAAACGTCGGAACAGGACAATCACTGAGATGGCTCGTTCCATGCTCGAACACAAACATGTTCCGAAGCGTTTTTTGGCAGAAGCAGTTAACACTGCAATTTATCTGTTGAACCGATCACCCACAGTGGCGGTCAAAGGTAAAACTCCGGAAGAGGCCTGGTCAGGTCGCAAGCCCAAAATCAATCACCTGAAGGTTTTTGGCTCTCTTGCTTTTGTTTGGATCCCTGATGCTTCACGCACCAAGTTGGATGCCAAAAGTCAGACACTGATGCTTGCTGGATATAGCAGTCTGCACAAAGCCTACCGCCTTATTGATGTTGAGACATCTCGTCTCATATACAGCCGCGATGTAGTCTTTGATGAGCAGCGAGGACCATTCATGCTTGTTTCTCCTGTTCCTGATCCAGCAGACTAGCCTATGTAGGTTCATGATTTGGGAGTTCAGCTTCCATTAGGTCCACCTGATGGGAGGGCTCCAGTAGCTCCTGCAGCTCCAGTCATGCCAGTGATACCTGTACAAACACCTCTGGCTTCTCCTACAGGATCACCTCGTTTTGAAGATGCTTCACCTGAGTTTGATCCAGATTCTTCTGATGAGGATCCTACTAATCAAGCATCTCCTAGTACTACTGTTGGTCATTCTCCTCTCCAGCCTAAGTGGTGGGCTACGACACTTGCTGATCTTCATGATGATGAGCTCATTGATGGGAGAACTGCTCGAAAAAAGAGCAAAACTACAGATTCTGTTAACTTTGCTCTTATGGCCAACATTCACAGTGTGTTTGAACCTCAAACATATTCCGAGGCTAAAGGAATTCCAGAGTGGGAACAGGCCATGCAATCTGAACACCAAAGCCTGCTAAAGAACAACACTTGGGTCCTTTCTGATCTTCCCCCAAGGAAGAAACCCATTAGCTGCAAATGGGTCTACAAAATCAAATACAAATCAGATGGTACTTTGGATAAGTACAAAGCTCGTTTAGTGGCAAAGGGCTTTTCTCAGCGTCAGGGCATTGATTATGAGGAGACCTTTGCTCCTACTGCAAAGATGAGCACCATCAGATTAGTCCTAGCCATGGCAGCACAATTTGGCTGGAAGGTCCATTAGATGGACGTAAAGAGTGCTTTCCTGAATGGTGATCTCCATGAAGAGGTCTACATGACGCAGCCTCCTGGTTTCAAGGTTGTTGGTAAAGACCATCAGGTTCTCAAATTGGTAAAAGCTCTCTATGGTTTGAAGCAGGCCCCTCGGGCATGGTACATCAAGATTGATACATACCTCAGTGATCATGGCTTCAAGAGGAGTTCTTCAGACTCAAATCTGTACATCAAGACTACTGACAGTGACATCATCCTTCTGGTTATCTATGTGGATGATCTGATCATCACTGGCAGTTCGGCATCTTTGATTCAGGGAATCAAACAACACTTATGCCAGTCTTTTGATATGACTGACCTTGGGCTCATGCATTATTGCTTAGGTGTTGAAGTTTGGCAACAGTCTTTTGGTATATTCATCTCTCAGTCCAAATATGTCAGGGCCTTGTTAGACAAATTCCGAATGCAGGATTGCAAACTTGCGTCTACACCTATGGAGAAAGGTCTCAAGTTATCAACCAAGTCTGATTCTCCTTCCGTTGATGATACTACGTATAGGCAACTAGTAGGCAGCCTCATCTACCTATCTGCTACTAGGCCTGATATCAGCTTCGCAGTCAGCTATATTTCACGCTTTATGACAGCTCCTAAGGCTGATCATTGGATGGCAGCAAAGCGTGTGCTTCGTTATGTGAAGGGCACTTCTGATTATGGACTTCTGTATTCTCAGAGTTCTAATCCTAAACTCAGTGGGTTCACAGATTCAGATTGGGCAGGCTCTGTTGATGATAAAAAGTCAACATCTGGATATGTGTTCAGTTTGGGATCCGGTGCAGTCACATGGACCAGCAAGAAGCAGCAGGTAGTTTCTCTCTCTTCTACAGAGGCTGAATACAGAGGGACTGTTAAGGCAGGATGTGAAGCTGTTTGGCTTCGTCAGATGCTTGGGGATATACAGATGTCACCAACAGGACCGACTACTCTGTTTGTTGATAACGAAAGCGTTATCAAGTTAGCACGGAATCCAATCTTCCATGAACGAACCAAGCATGTGGATGTTCATTGTCATTACATACGACAGCTGGTTGAAGACGGGACTATAGATCTGCAGTATGTTCCTAACACAGATCAGACTGCAGACATTCTCACCAAGCCTCTTGGTCCTGATAAGTTTGTCAAATTCAGAGGACAGCTTGGTGTGTTAGATAGATTAACCATTAAGGGAGGGTATTACAATAATAGATAAGATGTCTATTATTAGTTAATGGTTATCTTGTAAATATCTTTAGCTTTAGTTTGCTTTCGTTTTTTGCTTTCTCTGGAATAGAATGTTTCTATTCTTTACGATCGTTTCCTAAGGAAACATCGTCTCGTTCTTTTGTATAAATTGACCTTTCGGTCTCTGTTATTAACAAGCAAGTATTTACCAATTACCTCGTAATAAAGAGTACTCAAAGATTGTCATCATTCTCTGCTTCCAGGTGTTATAGTTCTTTCCGTTGAATCACTGACTGCCTTCTAAGAGCAAATTGGTGAGAGATGTCATAATATGTTTTTTTTAAAACAAGAATATCTAAAAAGGCATGAACTTCGAAGCAAATTGACAAAAGACCCAAAAAAAAATGAGGACGCATAGAAGAGAGCTCAAAAAACTCAAAAAGAATTTGAAATTAGATTTTGTATCCACAAGCTCAAAAATTGAGGCACAGAAAATGATACACCCAGAAAAACAACCATCAACCTAGTTGAGATCTACAAAAACTCAAGAATCTACAAAAAGTTTTTAAAAGCGTCAAAGAAAAAGAGAGTTTCAAAAGAAACCCTAGCCATTTTCGAAAAACCCAAAAAAAGGCAAATGTGACTGTAAAAATGGTGGAAAAATGCAGCCCTTTATTGCGAATCAGTCTTAAAAACCCTAGACGACAACAAAAATGGCGGCTGCTACATAAAGAAAGAAGCCCAAAAGGCCACGAATTTGCAAAAAAAATAGAAAAATGCTTAGAACAGTAATGCCCAAAAGAATAAATAAAGCATATTCCCTTCCAAAAAAACACTACTAAGAAACCCTACTCAGATTTGAGAAAAAATGAATTCATGCAAAAAGACAAAAGAAAGTAAAAAATGAACACACACAGGGAAAGGTTTTCAAAAATCTTAAAGAGTCTAAAAATTTCAAGTAGAAAACTGAAGATTTTCAAAACCTACTTCAAAAAGTAACTTAGAAAATTTCAATAATAAAATTATTATTTTTCGAAAAAAAATAGCTTTGATACCATATTATGGTAAAATAATGAATGTGTTATTAAACGGAGATCATAAATGATCTATTTATACAAGTATTCACAAGAATATTTCTATAATGAACAAATAAAGAGAAATAGAAACATTCAGAAGAGAGAGAGAAGTTTCCATAATGAATAAGAGAGAATATGAAAACATAGAAGAAGAGTGACCATTAGAAACAGTAGTAAATCTACGGAAAAGAGAGACAAAAATAGAAAGATTTAACTATGATAGTAAGTTTGACTTTTCCTCTAAAGGGTTCCTAGCCTTTGTGCTTTGTATTTGTTTTTCTAGTCAGCATTGGTTGTGCTGTCTGTGTTATTGATGGTCTGATTCTTCACCTTTGGGTCTTATTTTTGTTAGGGTCAGCCCCCTTGTTAGGCTGTTTAAATAATAAAGAGCAATCACAAGATTTGTAGAAGATCAGTTGGCAAGGGGGTAGAAAATTCAAATTCTGATGATGTCAGGAAATCAGAGGAACAAATTTGACAGTCAAAGGACTATCATTGAAAAAAGAAAATACCCTTGTTTGACGATCAAACAAACGTCAATTTTATCGTTACAGATTTGAAGTCGTGGCAAAAAAGGGCCAGTCAGAGGATGACAGGAATACTAACTAGATGATGCTGATGTAATAATGCTAATTGGGTGACCCATCACTGATGATGTGGTAGAAATTGATTTGTTGATCCTCGTTTCGACAGGCAAAGGTCAGGTGACTAAAATTTGGCCGCTTGTCACAAGATGACTAGGTTGTGTAGGTGCTGACAACGTCAACAGCGTGCTAACTGGGCAAAAAACTCCACTGTAATGATACCATGTGTCAAGTAAAGACTGGCAGGTTTTGCAGGCTCAAAGAACTGTGAAAATCAAATGATGACATCGCTAGTGGTCAAGATCACAATGTGGGCATTGACAAGGATCTCAGTGAGTGTGGATAGTGGGTACCAAGTTGGAGGATTGGCTCAGCAAAAAAAAACTCGTATGTCGTGCTCGGTGTAGACAGTCTATCAAATGTCCCGTGTTGGGTACCCGCGGTTATTTACATTGGGTAATGCCCAAACAACAATGAAAAGATCAAAATGATGTCCAATGTCACTATGATTTGAGAGTGTTGCAATTTGATGCCCATATAATGTCCATATTGGTGTTGGAACCACTCTATGCAATGCCAAGATGATCATCTTGTAGTAACTTGAATGTCTGTTGGCTCAGCGATCTGGAAGTTGGGTCACTGCCAATGCAAGAATCTGATCTCATTCAATGAGCTTCCATGGGATTCTGCTTTGTGATGCCAAGAGACTATAAAAAATGGTGCCTGCATAATCTAGGGCAGCTCGGGTCAAATCGAATTGTAAGTACTTGAGATGGGCTCAATGAGACCCCATGTGTTACAAAATTGTCATAAGTTGATGAGATGGTGGATGGAATATGCTGTGTCCCAAGGAGTAGTATCGGATCGATCTCGATGTCAATGAAGACTACAGATTGCACAGCTCCAATGACCCATGTTTTATAATGTTGCCGAGCTAGGTTTGTAAATGAGGTGGGGATCTTGCTTCTTGTGGGGTCAGCTAGTATGTTGGCGAGGGCTTCAAGGGTGTCGAATTGGAGTGATCGGGCAAATCCCTAAGGGAACCTGACTTGTGTCAGCAATGGAGCTCATGCTCGTTGGAAGTCACTTGTTTGGCGGAAAAAATTGGGGCACGCAGAGAAGTAATAATGATAAATCTTAGTCTAAAGAATCTTTATGTTGTAGATCTAAGAATGTAGCGTAGAATGCTTAGCAATCTGAGTATATGTGTGTTCGGGCCTCAACTCAAAGTTAATGGATCTCAACAAAGAGTCAATGAAGCACCTCGCTATTAGATATATGCCAAGCTCAGGTTGGGGTTATTTGGAAAGCGAATCTAGCTCACATGTTCTGAGATGGACGTGCTCGATGCTGATGTGGATCTAATCTCAGGGTGCATTCACCAACTAAGGAGCACAACTGGCAGGAAGCATAGAAGAGATCGAAGTAGCTGGTGAAGGGAGGGCCTGTGAGTGGCAAGAAGCGCCCAAGCTAATAGAGGCACAGTGGTGTACATGCACCACACTTGATCTTCTTTACCTTTTAAATACCTGAGCCTATTGAGACAATATCGATGATTTATCACTGATTAGTGCATTCAACTTGAGCTCGAGGTGATTAGCAGAATGGCCTGTACTTGAAACAATTTGTGGTCGGGTTGGAAGTCAACTTGGTAGGATGGGGGGCTTAATACAGGTTTACTACAAATTCACTCAAGTTGACTTGAATGTGCTCACCAATTTAGGTAATTTGACCGACAGTGATTTGCTTGCTTTACACGCTGACAGATGGTGTAGAGAAGACCAATTTGGCCAAAAATAATATTTTGCTCCTCAAAAGATGCAAAATATAATAATGACAAAAAAAATTAATGAGATCCCATTAAAACTTTGACATATTTTTTAAGTAAAAAATGCAAATCCATACCGTCAGACTGCAGATTGGGCTGCCCAAGCTCAATTTGCAAAAACAAATTTGCCTCGACTTTGACTTTTGCCCAATGTAGACAAATTTACAGTCAAAATTCACTAGAACGACTACAGTCAAAATTTACTGGAATGACCATCTAGATGCAATGATGAGATTTGACCTTGCTCTAGACGCTCCCAAAAAAAAGTCGATCCCGGATCTGAATCATGTCCCTCCAAAAGATGAAGCAAAATACTCTCTAATGGATATGCAACAAACACTCCTTTGGTTCTAATACCATGTAAGAATTTGCCTAAGGAAAAAAATGAAAATGTCAACATCTAGAGGCTCAAGAGACAAGGGAGACAAAGAAATATGATCCTCAAATGACTTGATTTAATGATAATCAATAACCAAATTTCATATATGTAAAATGTAGATGTGCCTCAATATATAGGAATGCATGATAACTAGGAGCAATGATAGAGATAAGCTATCAACCGGACAAGGGGTAACCACATGTCCACTAAAGGTGGATCATGCTCCATTGTGTAACAAAGTATGTGCAACAATGAGAGGATGATAATGTGATAACAACACAAAAGTGGAGCTCACTAACACAGAGGTGTGAGACAACAACTAAGTGCAAGTGGATATCTCCTACACCATGTGCTAAATATGCAAACTCCTAGTAGTCTACATGACAACTAACATGAAAATACATTATCCTAATTAAACTTGAGAGTAATTAGTAATATCTAATTACACCAACACATATTAATCCCAATTTATCAAGTCCAATTACCTTCCTTAATAATGTGCACAATCCTAGTCATGAAGATTAGGCAAGTAAGTCAACTCTTCCATCTCATCACACACATGGGCCTGTCCACTTGGTCATGTGGGCTTGTCCCCCAAGTACTCAACATAGGAATTTTTAATTCCTTTTATTCATCTCAAGCATCCTCCACCATGGATCTTTTCAATCAATATTGACCATTCATTTATTTCATCCAAACCCTATAAATCCAATCCCTCACCATTGCAATCTCTCTCACCCATTTTGCACTTTGAGGGCCACTAGGAGCCAAAATCTTTAGTAAGCACACATCCAGCCAAAAATTCATGGAATTATCCTTGCATATGGGTTTGCCACTTCATTTGCATTCTTCTTTTTATTGCTTCCTTTCATCTAAATCTTCTATATTGCTTTGCATTTGTGTTTTGACTGTTTTTACTTGTCGCTTGCATTCCTTTGAAACATATTTTCTTGCACATTGTAAAGTCATCTAATTAAATATCAAATACATTAGCAATTGGTCAATTTCTATTCGTTGCACAATGGAAGATGAAGGCATGGTTATAATACTGAATAGCTTACTGTGGTTCTATGAGCATTCCATAAAAAAACTTAACATCATGTCTTCCAATGTTGACCTAAAGTTCAATACTTGCACAAAAAACTTTTGCCCCAAGCAAATTGAAAAAGCAATTTAGTGGCAGCAATAATTCACTAAGTGTAAACTAGGCCTTTGCAGCCAAAGGCAAAGTCAAGTGCCCTCAATGTAAAGGTCAAGGGCAAAATTAACACTTAAAAGAATCTGAATACTATCACATGTCATTACTGTGGTAAAGTTGGTCATATGAAGCACTACAAGAAAAAACTAGTTGACTCAAAATCCAACTAGTAAGGGCCTTCACCAACGGCTCATGTTGTAGAGCATTCAGAGTCAAACTTTTACATTTTTATGGCCAACTAGCAAATCAGTCTAAGTCTTCTACACAATATATTGATTTTGAAGTGTCAAAGTCTAATGAAGAAAGACTAGGGTTCTTCCAAATTTTCTACCAAAAACTAAAAACACATTTGCAAATGGGTGTACAAAGTCAAGTACAAAGCACAATTGGTGGCTAAATGGATTCTCAATTGTGGGAGTTCCAGCTTTGACCTCGAATCCACTTCAGCAGAAATAGTTTCCAATCATGAGAGAGTAAATCATAGAGATGCCATCAAAAATATAGAAAAGTATCAAACATATAGTAAAAGGGTTTGTGATAGGATAATTCAGATGAAAGCGCAGTCTTTTGAGTTGTTCAGTGGAATAAAAGCAATGTATGCCAAGGGAGATCAACTGGAGCGGCAAATTTCAAAAGAGAGAGAAAACATCAAGAAAGAACAGATATTTTGGCAAGAGATCATGAATAATCTTGGAGGATAAAAGAATTGGAAATCAATATGCTGGCATCACTCAAAATATTTTTAAGTGGAGAAGAAAATCAGTCTGACATGTGGCTTGAGAACATAGAATGAAAATGTATGAGTATGAATCAAGTAACAACTGAGCAAGATAAGTTGTTTAACACTTGTAAGCAGCTCCAGACCAAAGTGTCGAATGATTTACCAACAATCATTGAGGACATTCCAGTTGATGAGAAGACTAAGGATCAAGATGTACAAATAATACATAATAGTTTTCAAGCTAGAATCAACGCAAACCTTAATGACAAACAACATTCAAGGGAAAATGTGATGATAGGATTAAGTGTCATTTCAGTGGCTCTGGGCACATGTATTTATGACCTACTTGGCTGCAAAAAAGATGGAGTTTAGAGAAATCATGATACATGGAAATTAAGGATGAAAAGTAATAATCATTCTCAACAATAAATTCTTAGCTCAAGCCATCAAGTTGTTCAAAGTATATAAAGCAAATACTTCACAACAACAACCATCACCTGCAAGTCAAGGAGTTTCAACTACATATGCTAGCAACAGTACCTCGACATCAACTTCAACAGTTGTCTGCCTCATTAGAGTTTTTCTGTGTAAGTTGGATAAAGTTGCAATTTTGATATTTATGTGAAAAAATTATGAATGTTAGTAATGTTCCCAATTTTCAATTGACGCTAATTTGATGGGTTTGGTCTATTATTGGGTCCTTGTAAGCTGATACTAGTGTTTAAAGGACCTTGTTGTGGAGTTATTAGTCTCTCCAGTGGCCTATGATGAGTTTTGGCTCCGTTTTGAGGGACTTACTATTGATAATAAGTCATCAGTTGGTTCCCATGAGCTCAAATGAGAGGAATTGAGTGATGCACTCAAATTTTATCTAGTTTGGGCTCCAAGAATCTTGAAGGGAGCATCTACTTTTAGTAAGTCACCCCGTCAAGTTCATTCATCGTCTTCCTCCATCAAGACTACTATGCATTATGATAATAGATAGTTTCTATTATCATTATTTATTATTTAATATTTATCTATTGTAATCTCCTATAAATATTAGAATGTCTCTAACATTTAGTTTCCTGTATCTAGAATCCAATGTTTCTATTCTTTATGATTGTTTCCTAAGGAAACATTGTTCATTCTTTTGTATTTATTGATATCTTGATCATTGCTAATATCAAGCAAATATTTACCAATTACTTCGTAATATAGTATCAGAGCCAATTCTTTGAATTTTTACGTAAAATGTTATAATTTCTTGTTCTTAACCATCAAAGCAATATTTTTCGAAATTATTTTCTGTGATCCCTATTTTGTCTAAGATTTTTTTTGTTTGCAACTTACAGGCATTTTTCTACAACTATGGTCTATAATTTTGCAATAAAATCACGCCCAAGTTATGCATTTTTTCGTAGTCTATTCGTGGTCAATTTTTCATGCAAAAATAGTGGTCATTTTTGCCCATTTTATGATCATCTTTTGCCTATTTGGAGATGTCTAGGTTTTTTACAAACCTCTGCCACTGATTCGCACCCAAAATCTATTGTTTTTTCTGCAAATCTGTCATTAATTTGAAGCTTTTTCCAACCTAGGCCATGTTTGTTCATTACCCTAATTTTTTGTACTTGATCAAAAAAATAAGAGATTCTTGGTGGGTTTTTCAGGAGCTCAACTAGGTTGTCATCTATCGGTGCCTCAACTTTTGAGCCAATGGATCCAAAATTAGACAACATATCCCTTCTAGGTTTTTCAAGCTCTCTTTTAGGTACCTTTTCACTTGTTTTGGGTCTTCCTCTTTTTTACCTTTAAGTACGTGCCTTCACATATTTTCAAATTTTTTCACTGAAAAAACGTGCTATAGCATCTCTAACTAATATTTTGCTCGAGGGAAATCAGAAGTTCAACTGTTGCAATTATGGCACGTGGAAACAACAGATGCTAACTATCTTCGAATATCGCAACAGCAATCAGGTGGTTCTGATCCTCATCAAATTGCATATGATCAGCATAATCGAGAAGATTTGATGCTTCTCAAATTATCTGTAGGTGATGATCAGCTCTCTCAGATTCCATCCGGCAAGACAGCTACCAAGATATGGGAGCATCTCAAGACACTTCATGAGACTTCAGAAAAAAACAGAGCCTTCTTTCTCAAGAACACTTTGTTTTCTATTATCATGGATGAGCAGAAATCACTTTAGGATCCATTGCTTGCCATTGGATGCAAGATGGAGAAAAAGGACATTGTGGTCATAACTGATGCAAAGTAAGGTGGGCCTTTCCAAGTTCTATGACAAAAGTGATCAAACAATGTGTTTTCCCATAAGTTTCATAACACAACCTTAACGCTTAGGTTGCCCAGATCAAGTACTTGATCTCTCCAATGACTTCTTAGGGCCCTAAGGGCTTTGAATCCCCTAATCCAACCTAAATAACCAGCCTAGCAAGTTTCAAATGCCTATCCTCAAGGAAAAACTAAACAATTCTGCCTACTAGGCCTACAAGCCCCAATTAGCCCTCAAATGCTATCCTTTTGCATTTTTCTCCAAACTTTCCGAAAACATATGACAAATAAATTGTATATTTGAATACCCATTTGGCTTCTCTTTAACATATCCAAAGATTAGGTGGGGTTGTTTTGGACCATGTCTCTAATGTTACACTTGTGCCCCTTTTTAGGCATAAAACCCCCTCATTTACAAAGAACTATATGGAATACTTATCCCCCAACCCTACAACTTGGTACAGTATCTTAATATGATCCTTAACTAAGGATTTTTCAATTGGTAAATTCATAAGATCTCAAATATAAGTTTACCACATAAATATACTATACCAATAACACTCAAGGGTTTATCCAAGTCCTACGAGCATTTTATCGACTCTCAACATCCCTTCTACTGGTGTTGATTTGAAGTTCATAGATCTTTGCACACGTTTGCTTCAGCAAGATCGGTGGAAACAACAATTCGGCAATAGTTCTAGCTCCACCTCCACAAAGAAAGCCTTTGTTGCTAAATCCTTTCAGAAGAATAAAGGCATATCTCATTCACAACAATCTTCTTGGCAGAGGTCCTCTACTCTAGCTTCAGAAGGCTCCAGGAAAAAAACATTCAATGCAACTATTGCCACAAATACAGTCACATGAAGGTTGAATGTCGGAAACACGTAGCTGCCCAATCTAAGCAATCTAGTTCACAGCCCAAAGTGAACAGTACTGAGCACACTGAGCAAACAAAATCTTCCTTTTACACCTTCATGGCTAAAAGACTTGTAGATCATGTGAAGTCATCTGCTAGGAAAATTCACACTTCACCCACCATAGAGACCGGTTCACTACCACCCTTGTTCAAATTATGTTATTTTTGGAGGGGAAGAGTACACCGTTGTCGGCCAAGCAACATTCAGATTTTGCCTACTGAGAGGAATCTCATTTTCCTTGATGTGTTCTACAGTCCAAGGATGGAACTAAATCTACTCTCAGTCAGTCAGTTGTTGCGACACTCTTCGCAATTGGATGTCATCTTCATTTCACATCAATGCACCATCATTGATAGGGTGCTTTAGTCTATTACTACAGTGGGACTTGAGGATCATGGTCTTTTCAGACTTACTGATTCTGGTGATTCTCGAGACTTAACTATGGTTGCTCGACAGTCTTTTGTCAACACACATTAGCATCAGTAGTATGTGCACCTAAAAGTGCATTGTCTCTCTCAACTTGCTCGAGAAGAACTTGTCCTCGAATTGCCAAAGATTCAAACTCAACAACTTGGAGTTTGTGATGCATGTCGATTCATGTCAAGCTTCTTAGGTACTTCAACTTGTTCATGTCGATATTTGCGGTGTTATGGCCACTCCTTATGTTCTTGGGTACAGGTATTTTCTATTGTTTGTTGATGATTTCAGTAAAAAAATGTAGGTATATTTTCTTAAAAAGAAGTCAAAAGCATTTTCTGTATTTCAGCAATTTCAACCTTTGGTTGAAAAAGAGTCCGAAAATCTATTAATGCTCTTAGGTCAAATAATAGGAGCGGGAATTTTTTTCTAATGAATTCTCTAGCTTATGTGATACTCATGGCATCAAGCACCAGTTAACCACACCCCACACACCACAGCAGAACAATGTAGTTGAACATCGGAACAGAACAATCACAGAGATGGCTCGATTCATGCTCGAACACAGACATGTTCTTAAGAAATTTTGGGCAGAAGCAGTTAACACTGCACTTTATCTTTTGAATTGGTCAAAAGATAAACAGTTCCTCAATGTGTCCTACATTCCAAGGATGGAGCTAAGGCCCCGTTTGGTTGCGGGAATTGGACGGGAATAGGAAAATCTAAATACTCGCATTCGCCAATTTGACATTTGTTTGCAAAACACAAAATTGGAATTAGAATTCACTTATCCTAATTTGACTCCAAAATGAGCATAGCAGAATTCCTTAAAAAAGATGGAATAAGAATAGCTTATTCTTATTCCAGTTTTTAATAAACCCAATTTGATGGGTTGTCGGGTTCGTGACTTTGTCGTTTGATTGTATTTTGCCACTCATGCATCTTTTGACTATTTTGTTCGTTCACCATAAGATATAAACTAGGTCAACATTATTTAATGTTTAATATGTGTTTTTTCTTAAATGACAAAAAAGACTAATATCAGATTTGATATCTTTTCTAAACTTTTATAAAATTCTTTACAAATAAATCTTGTGTTTAGTCTTATAATTAAAACTTTGTTGACAGATCTTTTAAATATCAAAAAAATGATCTCGACTTATTTTGTATTTTGTATTTTCTTTAATATATTTAAAAACAAAATTATTTTAGTTTCGATCTTATACACATTAAAATAATTTGACTTAATTTAGAATTAAATTTATAATATACAATATAATATGTCATTTGAATTTCGATGAATTTCAAAGGTTGTGTTATATCATTCACTTAAAAAACAATTTAAAAATTTAAATAAAGGCTAATTAAAATAATTAGGTTTTTTAAAAAATAATTAAAAATGAGTTTTTATAAATAAAAAATCTTGTTTATTTAAAATATTACCAAACTAAAAAAATTAATTATTAAAACTTTAAAAAAAAACTTATTCCAATTCCTATTTCAATTGTTGCAACCAAACATAGAATATGCATATTTCGACTCCTCTTCTAGGTCAACCAAACAGGTCCAAATGATATTTCAAAACTTATTTTAAGAATGCATGAATACCAAAAGAGAGTTTATTCCAACATAGATGAATGCCGCATTTGGCAACTCTTGCAGCCAAACGGGGCCTAAATCTACTCTCAATAAGCCAATTGTAACACTCTCCACAATTGGATGTCACTTTTAGTTCACATCAGTGCACCATCATTAATAGGGTGACTCGGTCTATTGTCACGGTGGGTCTTGAGGATCATGGTCTTTTAAAATTTATTGATTCTAGTGAATCTTGAGAATTAGATATGGTTGCTCAACAGTCTTCTGTCAGCACACTTTGGCATTAGCAGCATGGGCACTAAATGTGCATTATCACTCTCAACTTGCTCAAGAAGAACTTGTCCTTGAATTGCCACAGATTCAAACTTGGCAGCTTGGAGTTTGTGATGCATACCAGGCCAGAAAGTAACATCACACACCTTTCACCAATGGTGATTCATGGCAAGCTTCTCAAGTACTTCAGCTTTCTCATGCTAATATCTACTGCCCTATGGCCACTCTTCTTCTTGGGTAGAGGTATTATATGTTGTTTGTTGATGATTTAAGTAGAACAATGTAAGCATATTTTAATGAAAAGAAATCAGAAGCATTTACTGTATTTCAAAAATTTTAACCTTTAGTTGAAAAAGAGTCTGGAAATCTATTATTGCTCTTAGGTCAAGCAATGGGGGAGAATTTTGTTCTAACGGATTCTCTACCTTCTGTGATAGTTGTAGCATCAAGTGTCAATTAACCACACACCACACACCACAATTGAACAATATAATTTAACGTCGAAACAAAACAATCACTGAGATGGCTCAATCCATGCTCGAACACAGACATGTTCCAAACAAGTTTTGGACAGAAGCAGTTAACAGTACAGTTTGTCTTTTGAACTGGTCACCCATAGTGACAGTCAAAGGTAAGATTATGGAAGAGGCCTAGTTAGGTTGCAAGCCGAAAATTAGTCACCTGAAGGTTTTTGGCTCTCTTGCTTTTGTTTGGATCCTTGATGCGTCACGCACCAAATTGGATGTCACAAGTCAAAAACTCATGCTTGTTGGATACAATAGTCTTCACAAAGCTTACCACTTGATCAACACTGAGACATCTCATTTCCTATACAGTTGTGATTAAGTATCAGAAACTAAATATTTACCCAATTTCTTCCTCTAGATAACATTCAGATCATAAACATATGAATTGAATTATAAATAAACTAGTAATGTTAACCATAGGAAATATCCCAAATAGATATTTATCCAGTTCCTTCTTGAATACAATATTTAGAACTCAAACATAGGCAGCACTATTACGAAACAGCAATAGAAATCAATAGATTCTCCCATACATATAAACCCGTCCTTTCTCAGAATACTATTCAAGATTCAAGCATATGAAAAGGCGTTACAAACCAACATTATAAAACCAATAAACTCTCATAAAATTCCTCAAAACATGTTATTGCATTATACAACAGCAATACAATAACCAATATTCAAAACCCAATCTTAAACATAGATTTACAGTCAAATTGGAACACTAAGAGAAGAACCTGTAAGCACATAAGAGACACCTGAAGTGACGTCTCCAGGGACAATGGGTTTGTGTTCACTATCTGCCTGTACGAGGGGCTACATCCTCACAATGGCTGAAAGTTGAAGCTTTCTTGAATAACTCTCGCAAGAGAGAACTGAAATCTAAGTCATAAATCAAGCATGCTAAATGAAAGAGTCTCTTCTCCTTTTATCTTCTCTTCGACTCCCCTCTTGGCTTTTCGTCTTATCTCTCCTTGTCCTTTTTAGCCCACTTTATAATATTAAATTGACCTTTTATATTTTGAGTCCACGCTCTCCAAGTCAATTTTAATATTATATATAATATGTCTAACTTTTCTGATGTCCCAAAAAGGGGATATTACAAATCTCCCCTCCTTGAAATTGCATGTCCTCAAGCAATTAGTACCAGGATCCCATACGAATCTGCAAGTAACTCTACAGCCCAATCTGAAAACTAATCTAGCCACACTGCGAAGCACAGTGTCACTCTGCAACCCCTCCATCAACCGGACCCCTGGATCCCATATAAATCTATGAAATATTGCTGCACCTATAGACTATACAACTCTGATTATCCTCAAATCCCATCTCAAACCAAGTAGAACTATAACAAAGTCCTTAATAAGCTATAGATACATACTGTCAACACCTGGATCCCAAACTCTATTGTCATAACCCGTTGATATGATGAGGTAGAAGTGCATCAACGAGCTATGCATAACCCAGTAGATGGTGAGGACCTGACCTAAATAGATGATGTAAGAAACAAGTTGCTCAAAAACTGAAAATAACACCATGGGCACATCAAATACCATACTGTTGTCATCAATCTAGAGAACCTATGGGTACATGGGTACTATGAATAAGAGTGAAGCTGAAAAACCATTCCTTGTGACGGAAACATAACTCTCATCAAAACTCCACCAAAATCTATCCAATGGCTGATGTAGGAAATCCATCTAACTCCTATATGGGGTGAAATCGGAAACCATATTTGGGCTGATTCAATGACAGGCGACAGTAGTCAAATCACTACTCTCATCCTATGACCAAGATTCACTGCTAGGAATCATACCAGGATTCCATATCCTAAAATCAAAATCATCTCCTTCATGGCAATCAAAAGGAGTTCCCTCGTTTATCACAAAAAGGCAATTATTAGAAGTCCAATCAGCATCAACTACAAACAAAGGTTTGTCTACAAGCTGAATGTGATCTGAAGTTTTGGTACTTGGTCTTTTGGGACAACTATCCAAGTCATAAGTCTGCTGAATGCTATCAAGTTCCTCAATTAGTTCTTGGAAAAACTCCTACCTCTCTTTACCCTCATGTTCCCGAAAATGGTTCGTGATCCTAATTTGGTTTTCTGCTTCCTAAAGAGAAAATTGAGTATCATCCAATGCCTCACGAGCATACTTAAGCTCCCTATTGAGCTCCTTAATCTCATTCCTTTCTCTATTCGACTAATCAGCATATATTGTAGCGACCTTAAGAATATAATCTCAGTCTGAAAGCATACATAAATAATCTAATTTCATAGTTTCAAGAGCTGTTTTGACCACCTGTAAATCAGCAACAGATCTCCTTCCACTTCCCTTTAAGCCTTCCAGTAGAGATCTTCAACCATCTTGTGAGTGCCATCATAACATACCAAAGATGCCACAACCATGTCTTCACTAACCTTCAACTAGTTCTTTAAGGTATGCATTTCATTATTGTCATGTTGAAGCGGTTCGTTGTCTTACACCGTCATCTTAGATTGTTCTTCTAAATTCATATGGTTCATTGTACAAAGATTCCAACCTGCTATTACCTCATGTACAACCGACCTCATCAACCTGCTTGTCAAAGCTAATCTCCAAATCACCAACGTAGAAACTTGCAACCTGTGTAACATCTACGTGATCCCAAGAAAGCTACAAATCAATAGTAGTTGAATGCTCTTCTTTATCAAGACCCTCTATTAGATAACTTGGGTCTGCTGGAAACTCTTCATACACTTTTTTATACTGGTCTTTTGCAAGGAGATCCTGAACCAATTCCAAATACTTCTCTTTTTCCATATCAGTCTTATTTTGCTGCTCTGTATGAAAATCTATGTAATCACTGAACAGTAAAACATTTTGAACTCGGGTAGGAAGTTTTTTATACTCTCTATAAATATCGATTATTTCTTATATCATGTTCAAAATTTTAGGCTAATTGATGTTGTCGCTTCATAATATTTTTCATGATGTTATCCTAGCCCTGTATGTTCGAAATTCTAGGCTAACTAATGGTGTTGTTAAGGAGAGCTTTATTCCCTACATGAAAGCCCAATTAAAACTGGAGATTTTGAAAGATCTGCTGCCTATATTTCTCTGTACAAATTACTGCTCGTGTCCTTTATGATGCTTGAAAGATACTCATCAAGGAAATCTTCCTTACTAAAAGCACACCTCCCAGGTTCCTCCTTGCACTCACAATTGTCCGCCTGTTCCCAGAGAGTAATGGTTATTGATTGAATGCATAAAATCAGACTGGTGCAATCTGGAATCAACTTTGGAAATACGTTCCCTCCTACTCAATAACTCTTGCCCAGAGTCGTCCCCAACAATAGCTGGTAGATTTTCAAACTAATGCCCAATTGTTGCTAATCAACTCTGGAGTCACTATAACTTGCTTCCTCGATTGGCAATTACATTGTTTGAATATGTGCACAGTTTTGAGGATGACCTCCAAAATTTAGCAAGAGGCAATCTATGACTCCATGTAATATCCGTTTCCGGATATTATACCAAAAACCCGAGATACGTACTTGCAAATTTAAATCCGAACAATAAACCAATATGCAATATAAATTCTAGAACTTTAATAGATTTATAACCAACAAATATGCATACAAGAAAACCCAGAAAAACACGTTTATTTCCTCCAATGTTCAAAGGTACACATTTAAACCAGCAATTAACACAAGTAGTTGCCAAATAACGTTATTGTATTATACATCAGCAATACAATAACATGCAACAATTCAGAATATCCAATCTTACAAACAGAAATAACAGTCAGATTGGCAATATAGATAAAACCTGAAGAAGGCTAGGTTTGTGTCCAACCTTCAAATGTTTCTTCAAGAGTTTGCGTCCTAGAAGAAATAACCAGCAACTATCTCCAGCTCCTAGATTAATATTTGTCTTCAATATTATAATCTTCATATATCCTCCCATGTAGAGTTTGTTGTACCTTTATCACTTTTCCCAATGTGATGCACACATCTTTAAGCAATGTGGGATAAAGCACCTTTTTTGTCCTTTAGTCACTTAAATGAACATAGTACTTTTTAAATAAGGTGACAAGTTAAATGAACTTTTAAAGTCACTTAGCCAATAAACCATATAATCATTAGGCATTCAAATAACTGACCAAACGAACTCAAATAAGCACATGCAATAGCTTGTTGGAAAGCTCTCGACAAGATGCTTCCAACCCAACACTGAGATATCATGAATACTGAGCTCTGTTTACTTACTAAAAATTGTAAGCATCCATACAACCTGCCATAACTGCTCTGATGGGTCCGAAACTAGAAATGTCTAGGCCAAATCTCAAACTAAACCCCATAAAGAACCTTCTCGCCCCGAAACCTAGGCAAAGTGAGCCGACAACACTAAATTATAATGTCCCAAAAAAAGGGGGACATTACAAAGCCTCCCTTCTCAAAGATTGCTTGCCCTCAAGCAATCCGCTCATATCTACAGAAATCGAATGCCAGAATTCCAAGTCTCATCATAAATGGACACCAACTGCCATGTGTTATTGCCCTATGTGCCAATACCCTCAGTCAGGATAAAAGCCTCCCTCCATGAGTGATCCTGTGAATCTCTACTGTCGAGTGAAGATGGGAGCTCAACAATATACCAATATCCACCCCAAGATGATAGCAACCCAACTCTCCAACAAACTCCCCGATAAAAAACAATACATAGGGATGCTCCACCTGGATCCCAAGTGAGAACTCGTGCGCTGTCTAAGATACCACTAACCAACTCCTGTAATATCTACACCATTGTACCACTATACCACTCCGACAATATCTATACCGATGACAATGGCAAATCCAGCCAATCTGACTCCACCACTATATCACCTTGGTGGAAACGCAGTAATCCTAATCTCTAGAACTCTGATGTGTTGGAAGGCTGAAACACACTGATCATAGTTACAGCATAATCCACTAGATGTAAGATACTGTTAACACCTGGAGCCCCGATCAACCAATACATCGTGTCAAACCTGTCGCCACCTGGATCCCAAAACAATTGAACCCCGCATTCATTCTCCATATAGAAGTAAAAATACCTAGTAGCGTCTATAACACAACATCTCTCTACAACTCCTGCTAAACTCCCATGGATGTGATAACTAACCAAACCATCATGCCAACTGACACCCTAGTCATCCTGTAACCATGTACCCATAAGAGAACTTTGTGACATAGAAGTAGCAAACCATGTTGGATACATATCAGCATGATGTATAACCGACAGCTTTCCCTGCAAGTAATCCCCCACAAACAATTGAGTTGGATGCTTGCATCCACTAATCCCACCTTCTGAAGATGGTGAATACCCATCCCACAAAGGATGACATAATTCTAGAACCAACCCACATCGATGCATCATCAAGTCCTCCGTGCGTGGGTCAAAAGAAAAATGATGAGCACTCCTCACTGTGTATTCGCGGTAAAATGCTCCAACCTCTGTCAATGGCTCGTCACTAAAAACACTTGAATCAAGCAGTTGATCCCTCTAACTCTGAAAATCAACAAGTCGGCATCCAAAATCAGTTGCATGGAATGAAGTGACAGATTTGCTTCTAGGAGATGGAAACAAATCAACATGAGAGCTATACTCCCAACCGGATGACACTCTGCAAATGCCCTATGTGGATGACAGAGTAGCATCGTGTACTACCACAAAACTCTTAGGAGAATCCACCATTGTGACACAAGAGCTACCACTAAATTGTCCTATATCAACTGTCACAGCACTAACCTCAAGAGAACTCGATACAACTAGTGGTTCTCTACTATTCTCCACCAAGGTACTCATCACAGCTGAAATATCTGTGATAGATGTAACCACATCCCTACTACAACCCATGGATATAAAATTCTTATCAACTGCCTCTGTATGTCACTGTACTATATTTGCAGTTGGTGTAGACTGTGCCAAACTCAACTCCTCTGTAAGCTTCTCAATCTGTAATTGTGACTCTTGAAGGGCCAACTGGGCACTCTGCAAAGAGTCCACAGTCACCTCAAGCTCATGAGTCAGCTTATCAACCTTCTCCTCATTTCCCTACAATGCAACATAACAAATGCGATCCTGCTCGAGAAGAAAATCTCTATCTGCAAGTAGTTGCATGTAATTTTGTTTCATCATTCCAATCACTTCTCAGAGTGCATGTATCTCTGCAAGAGATAAAGCACTATCACCATGCTCATCTGTCAAAGGAGTACTCCAACCATAGGTGGCCAACATTTGACGAGCAACATCAAAATGCTTAACGGTTGTGGCAACCATCCCGTCATTAATCTTCAATTGGCTTGCTAAATGATGATCCCCTTGTGACGAAACAATTCCACACAAATCTTCTAATTTGTTATTTGCACTGTGATGAGGCTGAATCAATGTCACTCACCAAATGATAAGCAGCATCATGTATGTTATCATCTAGGCACTCCTCAATATCTAGGGTTTTGTTGCTATGCACCTCATAGGATGGCTCAACTGACGAGGTAGAAGCTACTGATATAACATTATCTTCACACTCTTCCATTTCCAAGGTGGCTGCGTGTCCATCCAAATCATGATCTTGGGATTCATTGTCATCAAATGAATTTTCTAATTCGTTTTCTAATGTCCAATTTTTGCCCTCCATAAGGTCAGCTGTATGATGCTCACTAACTGCTAAGAATTCATCATAGAGGCTTCTAGATACTATAGGGACCTCTTGTTCCTCTTTCCTTTTAGTACTATTATCAAGTTGATCAATGGCTTCCTTATGTAAATTTTTGTACCTGTCCTTTGCAAGGAGATCTCAAGCCAATTCATAATATTTGTTTTTCATCATATCCGCCTTGTTTTGTAGTTCTAGCTGAAAGTCCACAAAATTAATGAAGGGTAATTCTTTTTGAAGCTTTGACGGAAATTTGTTATAAACATCGTACAGTCTTCTCACTTCAGTTTTACATTTATCAGGATCTTTGACTTGCCCATCACGAGAGTATCTTGAATTGTTATTTTTTTGAAGGTTTGTTGTAGCCATATTCTCGAGTTTTGCGTCTTCAAATCTTCCTGTCTTTCTATGCTTGTAATGAAAGACTGATCAAAATCTGCTTGTATTGCTGCATATTAACTAGCTATTGAACTGTCACCTGCAGATGACCTGCACTGAGATGTGACCCTCCAACCACACATCCCTTATTCCAAACTTAAACTGCAGGTCTGCAATTAATAGTTATTTCCTTTCCAATATTATCTGTAGGAATCTTATCCTTTATCTACCTCCTATCAGAAACCAACTCAAAAATAGCTGGTAGATCATTTATCAGATTAAAAGGTCATTTCCTACCATTGTGGTTAAGCCTAAAGAAAGCAACAACAAGCAACCAAGAATCACTGTGCACAGCAACCAAGGAAAGCCAATCCTTTCGTTGCATACCACCTCATGCAAAATCGATACCCAAAGCAGGCTCTGGAAGTTCTGGTGGAACTTCTTCTGCGGGCAAGTTTTTGAATGAGCTCTATTCTGATTTTAAGGTTCAAATGCTGAGAGGAGTTTTAACAAACAGTTTCCATGCAAAATCTGGAAGTGTTCATGTTAATTCTGTACTGATTCTTTAACTATAATCAGTCCCTGGACTTGTATTCCTTAAGAGATTCAATGATCAGATAACAGCACTGTAATATGCCCGTTAATAAATTTACTGCTTACAGCAATTATTAGACGGCATATTGGAATATTTGCGAACAGTTATAATCCTTCCTTTTTATATTGGAAATTTTACCCGTACACTTTGGAATTGTAAAATCAGACTCAGAACATGAAACAAACACTAATGAGCAACACTAAATATCATTGTCTGTGTAATACTTCTCAAATTCATAGCTTGCTGGCATGCACTTTATTACAAACGGTTGGCGAGCAATGCAAAATGACTGATAAAGTGAAGGAATATTTAAAACAGGGTCACATTACTCATTAAGTAATGACATTGCCAAGTAACATTCCACTAATTAAAACTATCAACAAATGCAGTTCACTGGTAATGCAGATGAAATGCACATACCGTCAACATTTTCTTGGCAAGAGAGTTGGGACCAACATGGAGGTCGACAGTGTTGGTCATAGTCTCCACCCAATTACTATTCCCACATGCAAATGTAGTCCTATTTACGGCCTGAATACTGCTCCCGACCACTGTATGGTTAACATGAATCCCTTCCAACGTAGTCACAGACACCCCACAAAACTCCCCAATGTTTCCAGAATATTGTTCGCGCATTGCCCGTAAGGGGAAAGCCAGCAGACTATCCATGCGCCTCTACTGCAGAGGTTTATTTACTTCCTCACACCCAGAATATACTAGCAAAAAAATGTCCTGGTGCAAGTCGACGGTCACGGTGACTTCACACACTGTGTTTCCAACCTGCGTGTAAAAACATGTGCCAACTGTGTCGGGAATGGAGAACGACACCTCTTCCCAACCGCCCAATACCTCAACCACGAAAACTTACCATACTTCCACTCCTGGTTGAGAGCAATGTCGCCTTGTCTATAGGTCTTGCCTCATAAAAAATCACTTGCCGATTTCCTGCCCGATACCACTGTAAAATGCCCAGAATCTGTATTAAATCCTGCCTGTTCCCTAATAACCACTGGGAGTACGTGATGATCTGCACACTCCACCAAGTACGTCTGGGCTATACTCCACACTATACTGCATATCCAGTTCCCATTCTCTGCATACAACCTTCCAGTCTTCACATGAGGAATGAAGAATGAATTTCTCCACTCACTAGATATGAATAGATACTGCTCAAACTTTAACTTTTGCAAAACCGATAACCAAGCTGTTCAGAAATACCACTGTCACTGCTTTTGAACCTCATAGACTAGCAAGACCTTAGGCTCTAATACCACTGTAATATCCCTTTCTGAATATTATACCAAAAACTTGAGATATGTACTTGCAGATTTAAATCCAAACAATAAACCAATATGCAATATAAATTCCAGAACTTTAATAGATTTATAACCAGCAAATATGCATACGAGAAAACTCAGAAAAATATGTTTATTTCCTCCAATGTTCAAAGGTACAACATTTAAACCAGCAATTAACACAAGTAGTTGCCAAATAACGTTTTTGTATTATAAATCAGCAATACAATAACATGCAACAATTCAGAATATCCAATCTTATAGACAGAAATAATAGTCAGACTAGCAATATAGATAAAACCTGAAAAACGCTAGGTTTGCGTCCAACCTTCAAATGTTTCTTCAAGGGTTTGCGTCCTAGAAGAAATAACCAGCAACTATTTCCAACTCCCAGATTAATATTTGTCTTCAATATTATAATCTTCATATATCCTCCCATGTAGAGTTTGTTGTACCTTTATCACTTTTCCCAATGTGATGCCCACACCTTTAAGCAATTTGGGATAAAGCGCCTTTTTTGTCCTTTAGTCACTTAAATGAACATAGTAATTTTTAAATAAAGTGACAAGTTAAATGAACATTTAAAGTCACTTAGCCAGTAAACCATATAATCGTTAGGCATTAAAATAACTGACCAAACGAACTCAAATAAGCACGTACAATAGCTCGTTGGAAAGCTCTCGGCGAGACACTTCCAACTCAACACTGAGATATCATGGATACTAAGCTCTGTTTACTTACTAAAAATAGTAAACATCCATACAACTGCTATAACTACTCTAATGGGTTCGAAACTAGAAATGTCTAGGCCAAATCTCAAACTAAACCCCATAAAGAACCTTCTCGCCCTGAAACCTAGGCGAAGTGAGCCGGCAACACTAAATTATAATGTCCCAGAAAAAGGGGACATTACACTTCAAAATATGAAAATATATGCCTATTGTTTTCTACACAATTTCAATAAGCCATTTGCCAGTATATAATTTGGATTTCTTGGCTGCTTTAGATTTGTCTGGACGCCATTGTGCAGATTGTTAACATCCAAGTTTGAGAAAGATTCCTAGTGTGGTGTAGTGATCACAGCCTTCAAACAATAGACATTTGCAGTTGTTGTGACCTTAATACATAAATCCCAGATCCTCTTTTCACTCCACGCAGCCTTTCCAAACTCAACACATGCCCTTAAAACTAGATCGCAAGCCCTCTAAATCCAAAACCGGAATGCAATGAAACTCAACGAAGGACCAAGGCCTCGAGGAGAAATGTTGTTAAGCCGACTATGAACTAGGACCCTCTATTATGCTTATGCCAAATCGGGCAAATCAAAGATGGGAGATGATATACAAACAATTCTGAGGACTTCTCGGTACTCATAAAAATTCAGTCACATACAATTTATTTAGACCAAAAAGGGAAGTTTGAATATTATTTAATTACTCTTGCAGCCACCTTACTAGATATGGAATGACAGATAATCATGCAATACAAAATAGAGACGAGCACCTAGAATTAATGCCTGCCCCTGCAATTCATCTTACTCCCTATGAAGCTTCCCACGTTATACGGTTTTCTCATTCTTGCTAACTGTACTCTTCACGTGCGTTTATTGACTGTAAGTTTTTGTCCTGCTCCTTACTGGCAGTGACCGATACCATCATATATTATAAATTTGAAATTCCGCAATAAAGTCCTTAGCTCGGCTATGCCTACTAGAAGTAGATGTAATAACGTCTGCAACTATTGTTACAACTAACGCACTGCTAATAACTTGCTGATGAATTTATTTATCTGTGAGTAGTTTGGCTTATGTCCAACTGTGTACAAGGGTTTCGTCCGTCAGCTTCCTTGCTATTGAAAACTAAGGTATGCCACCTGTTGTCGTTCCTGCTACTACTCGGCAATGGTTATTGCCAAATTCTAATTTTTGGCTTATTCTATAACCCAAACACGTGGTATCCTACCCATTGGTTTTATTGACAGAACTCCAAGGAATTATGTAACCGCAATTGATCTCTACTCACACCAACTCGGACAGCTCAGGAATCACAAAGAATCACCATGTTCATGTTCTTAACTCCTGTGGCATGCTGCTCTGGAACTTTGTTACCGTTATACAATTTGGCAGACAACTAAATTCTCTCCTATCTCTTGGTTATAACCGATCTTGCAACTGACATCTTTTCTAGCAACATCTTTGCCACTTGGAATCTACAGATACGACAACTTCTAGATCGTGTTACTGGTAACTACCAATATGTTCTTCCACAAGCTAGGCAATGGAAATCTTCCTTCAACGCACAACGAAAACAATATTATTGTTGGAATATTAAGCATGTCATTTTCACACAGCCACAATCAATTGAGGTTATCAACAAACTCTAAGCGAGCTTCCTCCTAGTATGCAACAATAGAAGTACTTGGTTGCCACCCGATTCATGACAATGGAGAATTATATTATTTTTTCAAATTTCTCCAAATATGAAATTACGCCAAAGGAGCAAGGCTCAAAAGAGAAGATAAAGCGTTAGTATTGCAAAAACTTGGACCGGAACATTCATTACGATGACAATAGGGCAATTTGTGTCAACCAATGGCTCCAAATAAACAAGACAAATTTGATTAATTGCCTGGGGTCTTGTAAATGAGCCTCAAACGACATGTTAGTTATCCGTATAAGGGATTCCAACAGTGTACTCTCTTCGAGCCACCTGAATTTTTGACCCCTGCATTAAGGCTTAATCGCTAGCCATATTACCACTTAAACAGAGCTTGTAATACCATCTCCTTCATCTATGTTGATTACTTTGATTAGCAACAAGACACCAACGTAGGTCCAGCAAATGAGAAACTATGTTTCCCTAGAAAGATTTTATTCACCGCAATCCATCACAACCTATAATTTCTAAAGTTTGGCTCAATTGATGAATCTCAATCAAGGGAATTGAATATTCATCGATGTAAGCACGACGATCTTAGGCACCACTTAGAAGCTTCATTGATTTAATAGTTCATGCCCCAAAAATTTATTTCTTTCCTCATTTCATTAATGATTACTTAAATATTTTGGCTTATGCTTGAGGGAATTAAAAACGTCTCCTGTTCAAAAGCTATGTTTCTTTTGTGTTGGAAAGAGCCACTGAAAGGCATAATACTATATTTATCACAGTAGTAAAGGTTTTTCCCAATAAGTCACAAATTATTTCAAGCTTACACTTAAGTTTCTGCCACAAGTTTTCACCAAAATCACTGTAAGAACTAGGACTTTAATAGTTGAGGATTTCCTTCCAACCGCATGACCAAATATTTTCAAATAAAATATTCCTTTTGTTTAGCAAGACAGAAGAATTATTTCAAAACTGAAATATTCCAATTTTGCAAATTGATAACCCTGTAAGTTGGCAGGATCCACTGAAATATCCCAAACTAGATATTTACCCGATTTCTTCCTCTAGATAACATTTAGATCATAAACATATGCATCGCATTATAAATAAACTACTAATGTCAACCATAGGAAATATCCCAAATAGATATTTATCCAATTCCTTCTTGAATACAATATTCAGAACTCAGACATAGGCAGATGTATTATGAAAAAGCAATAGAAATCAGTAGATTCTCCCATATATATAAACCCGTCCTATCTTAGAATAATATTCAAGATTCAAGCATATGAAAAGGCGTTACAAACCAATAGTATAAAACGAATAAACTCATAAAATTCCTCAGAACATGTTATTGCATTATACAACAGCAATACAATAACCAACATTCAAAACCCAATCTTAAACACAAATTTACAATTAGATTGGAACACTAAGAGAAGAACCTATAAGCGCATACAAGACACTTGAAGTGACGTCTCCACGGACAATAGGTTTGCGTCCACTGTCTACCTGTACAAGGGGCTACATCCTCACACTGTCTGAAAGTTGAAGCTTTCCTGAATAAATCTCGCAAGAGAGAACTGAAATCTAAATCATAAATCAAGCATGCGAAATGAAAGAATCTCTTCTCCTTTTATCCTCATAGCTGTGACTCTTCAACTCCCCTCCTGGTTTTTCATCTTATCTCTCCTTGTCCTTTTTAGCCCACTTTATAATATTAAATTGACCTTTTATATTTTGATTCCATGCTCTCCAAGTCAATTTTAATATTATATATAATGTCTTTAACTTCTCTAATGTCCCAAAAAGGGGACATTGCATGTGATGTAATCTTTGATGAGCAACGAGGACCATTCATGCTTGTTTCTCTTGTTCCTAGTCCAGCACACCAACCTATGAAGGCTCATGATTTGGGAGTTCATATTCCATTAGGTCCACCTGATGGGATGGCTCGAACAGCTTCTGCGGCTCTAGTTATACCAGTGATTCTTGTACAAACACCTCCAACTTCTCCTATAGGATCACCTAGTTATGCAGAAGCTTCACTAGAATCTAATCCTGATTCTTCTGATGAGGAACCTGATCATAGAACATCTCCCAATACTAATGTTGGTCATTCTACTCTTCGGCCTAAGAAGTGGGCCAAGACACTTGTTGATCTTCAAGATGATGAGCTCATTGATGGGAGAATTGCTTGCAAAAAGAGAAAACCTACAGAGTCAGTGAGCTTTTCTCTCATGGCCAATATTCACAGTGTGTTTGAACCTCAAACATATTTTGAGGCTAAAGGAATTCCAGAGAGGGAACAAGCCATGACATCTAAACACTAAAGCCTGCTGAAGAATAACACCTAGGTCCTTACTAATCGTCCACCAGGAAAGAAACCCATTAGCTGCAAATCGGTTTACAAAATCAAATACAAGTCTGATTGTACTTTGGATAAGTACAAAGCTTATTTAGTTGCAAAGGGTTTATCTTAGTGTCGGGGCAATGATTATGAGGAGACCTTTTCTCATACTGCAAAGATGAGCACAGTCAAATTAGTCCTAGCCATGGCAACACAGTTTAGCTAGAAGGTCCATCAGATGGATGTCAAGAGGGCTTTCTTGAAATGGTGACTTACAAGAAGAGATCTACATGAGTCAAATTTGTACACCGAGACTACTGACAGTGACATCATCCTTCTGGTCATTTATGTGGATGCTTTGATCATCACTAGAAGTTTGCCATCTTTGATTCAGTGAATCAAATAGAGTTTACGTTAGTCTTTTGATATGACTGACCATGGGCTTATGCATTATTGCCTAGGTGTTGAGGTTTGGCAGCAATCTACTGGTATATTCATTTCTCAGTCCAAATATATCAAGGCTCTGTTAGACAAGTTTCATATGCAAGACTGCAAGCCACATCCATGGAGAAAGGTCCGAAGTTATTAGCCAAGTGTTATTCTCCTCTAGTTGATGATACTACATACAAGCAAATAGTAGACAGCCTCATCTACCTCTCTACTACTAAACCTGATATCAGCATCACAATTAGCTACATCTCACGTTTTATGATAGATCCTAAGGCTGATCATTAAATAACAGCAAAATGAGTGCTTCGTTATGTGAATGGTAATACTAATTATGGACTTCTTTACTCTCAAAGTTCTAATCCTAAACTCAGTCAGTTCATAGATTCAAACTGGGTAAGTTTTGTTGATGATAAAAAGTCAATTTCTGGATATGTGTTCAGTTTGGACTTTGGTGTTGTCACATGGACTAGTAAGAAGCAACAGGTTGTTTATCTCTCCTCTACAGAGACTGAATGTAGTAGAGAGACAGTTAAGGCAGGTTGTGAAGTTGTTTGGCTTCGTCGAATGCTTGGGTATTTGCAAACGTCACAAACAAGCCCGGCAACAACCAAGGTATTATCAAGTTAGCTCAAAATCCAGTCTTCCACGAATGGACCGAGCATGTGGATGTTCACTATCACTGCATATGGTAGTTGGTTGAAGACGGGACAATTTACTTGCAGTGGATTCCTACAGCGGATAAGACTACAAACATTCTCACCAAGCCTCTGAGTCAAAATAAGTTTGTTCAATTCAGACGACAGCTTGGTGTTGTGTATAGATTAACCATTAAGGGAGGGTATTACGATAATAGATAGTTTTTATTATCGTTATTTATTATTTAATGGTTATCTATTGTAATCTCTTATTAATATTAGAATGTTTCTAATATTTAGTTTCTTGTATCTAGAATAGAATATTTCTATTTTTAACGATTGTTTCGTGCAGTCTTTTGTCTATATTGATCTCTTGATCATTGTTAATATCCAACAAATATTTACCAATTACTTCATAATTATTGAGATATGGTAGCTTTGGTCAAATTATAAGTGGACTCTATTTTGCACATGTATGTGTTGAAGTATAGCATCTGTCGAAGTGATATACTCATTACATTGAGTATTTGTATTCATAATTTATATGAACATTGTTTTATGTCTCATATTACTGATGAGAATATATATATATATATGTATGTATGTATGTTTATGACTTACATAAGCTATGGGACATGACTTTGTTGTAGCCTCTGTTGGATTGATTTTATTAAAGCTACCTCACTGATGATAAATTGTCCTTAAGATAAGTATCTTATATATATTATATATGTAATATATAATATATATTATATATTATGCATTATATATCTTATATATATAATAGATATATGATATATGTAATATAATATGTATTATATATATTATGCATTATATATTATTATATAATAATATAATAATATTATATTATATTACAGATATGGTTAATATATTAATATTATATATATGTTAAAGATGAGTTATACATATAGTTATTTATAAACTAAATGGTGATTAACTATAGAGACATTTCTCTTCATGTCTCTTGAAGAGACATGTCTCCTCCTCTCATATTTATATGAGATCCAAATCTGCATTTGGAAATTATCAATTACAATGGCAATGATTATACATTTGTAGAAACGACCTTAGTTACTTTAACATGGTATCAGAGTCGAGTTGCAAATGTAAAATAAGAAACAAAGAAAGACTATTTTGACAAACTCAAGCTGATGTCTTAGGAAAAGAGACTATTTTGACAGACCTCTATTTGTAAATCCCCTGGCCAGCCATATATGTATGAACCTCAGATTGATCGTTCCAATTCCCAAATACAGTATATGAAAATCGCGACATTGATGTTATTAACGTCAATGACTATGACATGAATAAAACGACAGGGAATGCCAAACTAGTTTCTGTGTTAGCAAAACCACATAGGGCCTGATGAGAATTGTGAGATCTCTGTCCACTGAGGGCACGGTATTTATTTGTCTTTGGAAAATACAATTTTCAGAGTCTACATAACATAGAAATGTTATTGGGATATGATTGTCTAAACCTTTAGAACAGATATTATTTGATTCTCGATGAATATCTTATAGTCTGTGGTGATACAATGTTTTCCTTGGTCTACGTTCAATGTTTCATATTTACAGCATACCAGTAATCACATATCGCTTGGCATGGTATTCTTTAGCGAATATCTATTTTGACAATTGAAAGATATAAGTTGGTAAGCCTTGATGCAGAAATACGCAAGTTAAGACCCACCTAAGACACACAACTCTGAATCATTATCCAGATGGCATCGATGTTAGTTGGAGCTACACATTTAGAATGAAAAAAATGAAAGTCTATATAGTGGTCGCATCCAACAGCAAGCAATAGAAGTTTGCCATTGAAATAAGGAAGAGGGTCAGACACGAAATTGGGTTGCCACCTTGTGTCTTGACAAGTTCACAGAATCTAAACAAATGGAGATGTGCGTGAGAGTTTTATGGCAAGGATAAGTGGCAGAGTGACAATCATGTCAACATGAAATGAATAGATATCAGCATGCAGCGATAATCAAGTCTGAAGATATATGTTGAACAATGGTTAAAGCACACGTGGAAAGTCTATAAATGCTGCAACAAGCCCAATAATATGATGAATGGTAATATTGATGCTACTATGTATATGAGTAAGTCTGCTGTGTTGTGAATATCTAGAAGCATATATTTGTACATGTCAGTGGAAATATTGGTGTCCCCAAAGAAATGAAGACATTGTATACAGCAATTTATTTGTCTACCAAATGCTCAAAGTCTGAAAGCTAACATAATTGGTTTATAGCATATGTGGAGGGCAGCGTTCAAGCAGACGTAATGAAACAAAGTATGTATTGCAGCAGAAGTCAGAGGTGTAACAAGAACCATCAGGAGTAATTAAAGAAATTTAATAAAATAAAGAGGCAACATATGGAGCTAAGTATTAAGAGATGGTCCTATAAATTGGTGGTCAGGCATCAAACAAATGATGATGATCACATCAGTCTTATAAATAGCAGTGGACACGTCGACATCAATTGTTGAACATATATTTCACATCAGATTGAAGATGTGTCTGAATGAGATGATGGAGCGATTACCATAAGCTGAAAGTTCGTGAATGAGTCAACAGCATAAGCATTGGCCATAAAGGGGTCACGTCGACATTAATCTGTGTGATAGAGCAAGTGGACCCATCGAGCCAATAAGACTAACGGATAAGGTATGTTTTCAAAGGTAATGTATTATGTTTATACATTAGTATTTAAAGGCTAATGTGGATATGTTTATGTCTGTAGGTTATCATGAATACATCTATAGGCAATTTATGAATTAATTATTTGTTTATACTATATATATGATAGTTATACATGTGTTTCTCTTAATTACAAAATTGCATGGATTGTAAAACAATAATTATATTATATTGAGGATAGAGAAAATATTATGTAAATTCTTCTCATTATGGTGACTAATATATTATTTGAATAAGAATTTCATACGCATTGTTAGTTATTTGATAATCAAATAATATGTTTAAAATATATATTGAAATGATCTTATTTATTATCCTTGAGTACTTTGTTTATCTAATCTTTGTAATATCTCGCTTACTTGTTTTCTATACAAGCATTTGCCTTGATCTTTTCCTCCAAGAATGTTCTTGTAGGAAAAGGAGGATTAATATCAGATTCAGAGAAAGCCTAACACTTTGTTAAAGGGAAGTTTATTTTAGAAGCTTCGAAGGTTTATGTTCAAAAGGATTCTGACACATTCGTCAGAGGGAGCAAATAGAGGATATGGTTTCATCAACCGTAAGCAATATCGATCATATTGATTCAGAGGGAGTAAACAAATCTTGTGATGGAATCTTCGGTGATCGATAAATAGTAACAATCAAGAGGACTGAAATTCTTGCAACTATGTCAATGAGCCTACCCCTTGTGTACATCATAAGAAAGTTGTGACTTTAAATTAAACTATCTACGAGTCTCTCTTTGATAAATGAAACTTGACGTATGAGTTGTAGAGTCATTCAAGCGGCACAATCATACTCAATCAAGATATTGGCGTATTGTGGACGAGCTTGTGTTAGCTTCTACTATTAAGCTTAATGAATGTTTGGAGCTTCAATGGATGAAAAGAGCATATTGGAACTTAGAAAGAAGTCCTCAAATTGATGTGATGTAAAAGTGTTCAATGATATAAGAGTGGGAATTTTACATTGTGGGGGGAATAATAGGCAATGTTTCATTCCCACTTGAACCATCCTTAGAAAAGGAGATATTCCATGACCCTCATGGGCAAATAAGTACTTGTATCTTTTACATTTATCTATTCATTTATTTGTAATTCTATACATACTATAGGGGTTATTTGCTTTAATCTTTTGCTTTATGTTTGAGGATATTCTTACAGGAAAAGAAGGTTGGTACTTCACATATGCTACCAAATATTGTGTAGACTAAATCTAATGATAGTAGTTCCAAAGACTATGATGATTAAGATGGATAAAGTGAGGCTCTTGAAGAAAACATCTTTGATGATTACGATTATGAGATTCTTCTACATTAAGAGGGAGTATGACACTTCTTCGAAGGCAATGTTGGAGCTTAGAAGATTGATACTCAGAGGGAGTCTAAAAATACATGTGGGTGACTGCATGATGTTGATGGGCCTACTCCAACGTATATCATGAGAGAGTGATGAGTTTGACAGGCATCCTTGGGTAAAGAGAGTTTCTGAGAAAGTAACAAGAGGACCTAACTTCCCAGGAGCGATGTTCAGAGGGAGAAATTTTTGAGATGCAATCATTTGTGGATGATATCTTCTCTATGAGAAGTTCTAAGAGAAATTCTTTACAATGTGCTCTCCTCTATAAGAGAGAAATATAAGGTGAAAACCCTTTGTACCACCCTATGACTAGGTTCATGGTAGTTACTATTTCACATATGATATGTAATGAAAGGTGACGATCTTTCATTGACATATATAAACAACAGGTAACCATTATAAGATGACAATCTTGTAAATGGTAGACCTATTATAATGTTTCTTTGGGCTGGATTTTGCTGGACACCATGATAACGAACAAACAAAAGGTAATTGTTTGTAAGGTGACGATCTTGCAAATGATAAGCATGTTATCATGGACATCTCTGAATATTGTTTCGGACAATTAGAAATCATAGATAATGAATCCATTATGTTACCATAGACATCTCTAGATATTGTTTCAGACAATTAGAGATCATAGGTAACGAATCTATTATGTTATCATGGACATCTCTAGATATTGTTTCGGACAATTAAAGATCATAGATAACATATCGATTATGATTACTCTAGATATTGTTTCACACAATTAGAGATCATAATATGTTATGATAGTGTTCATAACATTGTGATTGTAGTTATTTGACAAGTCACTATTTCAGAGTGTTAAAGTCAAATAATATGTCATGTATAGATATCCTTGATTCTGATGTCTCATAAAATGTTTTTGTTACTTCTACCTTGCGAAGAGGGAATGTTGAAGCATAGCATCAATCGAAGTAATATACTCATTACATTGAGTATTTGTATTCATGATTTGTATGAACATTGTTTTATGTCTCATATTATTGATAAGAATATATGTGTGTGTGTGTGTGTTTATGACTTACATAAGCTATAGGACATGACTTTGTTGTAGCCTCTGTTGAATTGATTTTATTAAATCTATCTCATTGATGATAAATTGTCCTTAAGATAAGTATCTTATATATATAATATATATTATATATGTAATATAATATATATTATATATGTTGCATTATATATATTATATATAATATATATGATATATGTATTATATATTATGCATTATATATTGTTATATAATAATATAATAATATTATATTATATTACATATATGGTTAATATATCAATATTATATAATGTTAAAGATGAGTTATACATATAGTTATGTATAAACTAAATAGTGATTAACTATAAAGACATGTCTCTTATGTCTCTTGAAGAGACATGTCTCCTCTCATATTTATATGAGATCCAAATCTGCATTTGGAAATCATTAATTACAATGGCAATGATTATACATTTGCAGAAACGATCTTAGTTAATTTAACAGTATGTGAATATATGTTTTGCATATATTCACACACATGTACATATTATAGAGTAGCCCAAAATATATGAGACAATTGACTAGCGACATCATATAATTGTGATGAATGTAGTATCAATATCGTGCATTCCATAAGTATTGATTGATTAAGATGTAAATCAATCTATGACTGATTTGCTAATTCATATCAATGATATATTGATTAGTTGGTATTCACTAACCAACTAGATCCCTGAAGGATCGGGTCAGTTAGTGAATACTAACCAAACCAATGTCATCCTGACTCTTAATAATGAATGATCATGACCGATCAGAATTGGTTCTTGGAAATGATATATATATATATATATATATATATATATATATATATATATATGTTATCAAACAAAGGAGTATAGGCATCTAAATCAATAAATGACTTATACTCCTCCACTATCATAATTTCAGCTATTCACATTATTCAAGTGCTGAATAAAGGAGTTAGAAATAGCATCATGAGACTGGAAATTACAGGAGTTTATTCTGATTAGATACCGACAAAGAAAGTTCAATTTATTTAACATGGTATCAGAGCACAGTAATAACTGATCCAATATTGAACTTAAAAAAAATCAACGAAATCTGGATCTGTTTGAAGCAGTAGTGAGTTGAGTACTAAAACAAACAGACTGGTGATGACGGAACTCCTGAAATTAGATGATATGGGTAATTGAAATTGGAGAATGGAAGAATCTAATATGCCACCTTATCTCCATGCAATCGGTTCTCTACTTGTATCCCATATTGTTGAAAGCGTCTGCAATAATATGGAGATATACATGGAGACAGCATAAACAGACTCGCCATGTTCTTTATTGGTTTGACCGATCATATGCTGATTCAAACTTTTTGGTTTTGTTTTGAATGTTGCCCACTTGTACCTTGTTTTGTCAAGGAGATATCATCCAGCCCAAGCTCTAGAGATACCTTCGAAAATACTACAATCTATCTAAGGCTTTCGAATCAAGTTTCATGTATGTGTAACAATGATTTTCTCTATGAATTTGAAGTATCAACCAGAAAAGTGAAGAATGTTCTCCAAATGAATTTGATAGAGATGAAAGGTGCTGCAGGTTTGACATATCATTATCCTGTGAAATTACAACCCGTGTAATGTTCCTATGATTTGCATAAGGCGACTTCCTGTCAGAATCCGCAGTAAATTCTGAATGAATGCGCTAACAAAAGTTGTAAACAATATTTCAAGGCCACGATGATGATCGAAAATTGTTGATCCCGCATTATGATGCTTGGTTCACATGAGAGAAGTGATTATCATAGGCCTCTTGGATGCTGCTACGTATGGCATGGGTCGTGGGTGAATGCTTGAGGACAAAGGGACTAATGGTGTTAGGTGCAGGAATTTTCACGAGAAGAATTACACTGTTAATACTAGGCATTGCATGTGCATGGTAGCGCATGAAGAGATGTTACAGAGGAAACTGTATTGACAGATAGCACCAAACAACAGAGAGAATAATGTGTTCTCTATCAAGAAAATTAGAGTCACAATCAATCTCTGCAAAGAGGGTTCTCCCACTGAGACGGAGCTTAAGTATCAAAGGAAGAGTGCAAGCAGCAATGTGACTGCTAAAAACTCCATTGGAATCAACTCTATAAAATGGCATGAGTGGGAATTTTACATTGCGGAGGGATAATAACCAATGTTTCATTCCCATTTGACCCACCTATAGAAGGGAAATTTCAAATGAAGAACCTTCATTAGAACAACTTATATCAAGGATGTTGATGTATAGGGATATTCTTCTAGGAAGATAAGAATGATGCATTAGGAATAATGTTAAGACATCTTAATAAAGTCAAGACAAAGGGATCTTCCATTGAGAGGGAGAAGGCTCTGATAGAATGATCTTATGACAATAGGTCCAACTTAGTATTGGATCTAGCACCTTCAGTCGAATGGGAATCATGACAGATGATAAGAAAACTCTTGGAACATAGATATCATGATTGAGACCATGACAAAATGAGTAACTAGAGGATCTACTTCAGTTAACATCAGAGGATCTTGGACATTTTGTTTCAAAGGGAAGTTGATCATGTTGAGACAATTTCTCTAGTGATTAAAGGATCAAGATTTATAGGGTGAAGTTCCATGTATGTAGACTAGAAGACCTTTATGTGGATATCTAGGTCGTGATGTTCATAGATAGATGAATACCTATCAAATCAGAAGCACTCAAGAGAAAAGAATGACGGATCTTGTGTGAATGTCATACAGGTTGAAGAATGAAGACATAGCTTGCTTCCATGAGGCTGAGTTGTTTGCACACATTTTTAAAAGGTGGCTATAGTTCTTCGAGAGGAAGAATCAACATTCAGAATGAGTTTGAAAATCCATCACATTCAACCTTGGACGAGGAAGTCAGAAGGGTGATATCTAATTCGGAGTGAGTTTGACATTTCATCAGAAGTAACCTTGACGAGGAGGTCAAAAGGTTAGTGTTTGCCTCATGGCTTCTTCTTCATGAAGGAGAAGTTCAAAGTGCAACCCCTCGTAATACATTCTTCTCTATGAGAAAGAAGCTTTGAGTGGAAGCCCTTATTCCACTCTCTGGAAGTAGCTATGATGGATCCAACCCTTGATATGGTTCATGGTGAATGTCGTGTACAAAATACCATGACAACACCACGTGAGTGAATCCGTGGTGATTTCATGTGAACTTTTGATGTCATGTGTGTGACTCCATGACTTTAATAGGCATGCCCCATGTGCACATTACAAAAAAAGGTGACGATCTTTTGATAATATACACTTGTCTTCAACATTGTAAGGTGACGAATTTACAATGCTTACTATTACGACGAATATCATGCTGGCTTGATATTCCTAGAAATGTCTTGATTGTTAATATCTCTTGGACTTATTGATAGATATCATGCTGACTTGATATAGGTTGAGTATCAATATGTTCTTTATGAGATAATTGTGGTAGATATTATGTGACGTAATATCCATGGATATGCCATGATGAGTTATGGTAGACATCATGTGACATGATGCTAGTGCACATACCATAACCATGACATATGAATATCATGCTGACTTGATGTTCAATATACTCATTGATATCATGAGTAAAGTGATATCTAAATTTGTCATACATAGTATCTCTTGAGCATTTTGATGGATATCATGAGACGTGATACCTATTACAGATCATTATGTTCCCAGTGAGATAATCATGGTGAGACGCCATGATGTGTAATGGCAGACATCATGCAACTTGATGTCAGTGCTCATACCATAATCTAGATATTTGAATATCATGCTGACTTGATATTCAATATACTCCTTGATATCACGAGTAATGTGATATCTAAATCTGTTCATACTTAGTTAATCTTCCCTAGCTAAGAGGGAGTGTTGAGGTATGGTAGCTTTGGTCAGATTGTAAGTGGACTCTATTTTGCACATGTATGTGAATACATGTTTTGCATATATTCACATACATGTACATATTATAGATTGGTCCAAAATATATGAGATAATTGACCAGCAACATCATAAAACTGTGATGAACATAGTATCAATATCGTGCATTCCATAAGTATTGATTGATTAAGATGTAAATCGATCTATGACTGATTTGCTAATTCATATCAATGATATATTGATTAGTTGGTATTCACTAACTAACCAGGTCCCTGAAGGATTGGGTGGGTTAGTGAATTCTAACCAAACCAATGTCATCATGACTCTTGATAATGAATGATCATGACCGATCAGAATTGGTTCTTGGAAATGATATGTGTGTGTGTGTGTGTGTTTGTGTGTGTCGTCAAACAAAGGAGTATAGGCATCGAAATCAATAAATGACTTATACTCCTCCACAATCATAATTTCAGCTATTCACATTATTCAAGTGCAGAATAAAGGAGTTGGAAATAGCATCAGGAGACAGGAAACTACAAGAGTTTATTATGATTAGATACCGACAAAGAAAGTTCAATTTATTTAACAGTAATACAATTCTGCTCGTAGCTTATACACTTGCTACTTTCGTACTTTCAATTCTACTTCAGCCTCCATCTGAAGCTCCAAAGTTGATTGCATCATTTCAACAATCTCTCCCAGCTCTCTCTCTTTCTCCACTGCCACCCACACCTTCTCTGTTGCTAATTGTTCCTTCTCTACTGCCACCTTTTGTAGCTGACTCTGTCAGGCTAACAATGTTGCCCTCTCAGATTCCCAGGCTGCTCTCTCCGTGGCTACTCTGGTAGCTGACTCCTCCCGAGCCCTCTCTGCTGCTACCTGGTCTGCCTGGCTCCTCCAACGGGCGTAATATGCATCCCTATGTATCTCAACTATCTCCAGAGTCAAAGCCTCTACTCAGCCCTCCATACTTGGATCTCTCGTAGTGGCCAAATCCTAGTGCATCTCTGCAATCTCCACAATCGGCCATCCCCGCTCAAAACAAACTGTAAAGGCCATCGGGCGTCGTACTCTCATGAAGGATCTCACACTCTCCAACTCCTTTACTACTGAGTCCAAGGCCTATATCTTTGCAAAGCCCACTACTTGGCGAGCCCGAGTCGCTAGAATCGCTATCTCCGTGAAGAATGTCTCGCATCCCTGTTTCTGGCGCTACTAGAGGTTGTTGCTAAGCACCCATAGCCCCCTCTACTACTTCCACCGTCCGCTCAACAGCATTATGTGGTAGTCCATCAGTTTATGACGGTTGATGCTCCTCTACCTGTGCCTGTAGAGGATCTTCCTCCAGAGCTACTTCTCGCATAGGTGTGTGAAGGTATGTTGTTCAAGGTGTTGGTGTACGGTGAAACCTCGTACTCAGTTACGTGCTCAACTTCTGAGTTCTGCTCTCTCTGTCTGGCTCCACAAGCGATGCTAACAACGTCTTTTCCACTGTAACCACTGCATCTGAGCCCACTACGTCCAAATGAACACCCAATGTCCTCAAACCCTCACCTATCGGTATCTCCATCACTCCTTCCTGAGTACCTATCTCCTTATCAAAAACAAGTACCTTAGCCCCAGCCTCTATCAAAACTTCACAAGCAGGCTCCATCGTTACCTCCGGAACCGCTATCTCTATTGGTGACGGATGTGCCTCTGCTAATGCCTTTGGAATAGCTAGTGTCTCTACAGCAGGCTGCATCTCAACTAAAGCCAAAGTCATCACCATTGGCTACCTGAATTGACCAAACCCCGGAATGCCATGTATACCTACAAGAACCAAGTGTGTTGTTGCTGAAAGTGCATGCCATGGAAATCTCAACGATGTAGTTGTAATTACTTCTACCTCCACGTCCTCTTCATCCTCCCCATCGGTTCCACTCTCCTCCGAAGAAGTCTCCTCACGATCGCTGTCAGTGTTTCCGTCGTCCAATCTCAGTGGTTTCCGTCTGACCGTGGTCTTGGTGCCAAGTGTATCGAAATGTCTCCACTGCATGATCAGGGGTTCGCCTGGTGCGAGTGGTCCCGATTTGGCCTCCAGTGCATCGTTGGGGATCATTCGCGTCGTTGCCTGAAAGAATAGCCCAATAGCATAGTGTGGCATCTAGAACGTCTTGTGTTGTAGTGTCATAAATTCATACATCCGTTCTGCCAACAATGTAGCCCAATCGTATACTCTTCCATTTAGAATCTCGTTCATCATCGCCACCTATGGGAATGAAATGTCTGAAGCATGGCTAGATCCTATGAGGCGACTTTTTACTACGTCCATAAGACAACGCCAGTGTCCTTCCTGCACATTGGATTTCTTCAATCCTCTACCCCTCAACGCATCCGCGAGAGCTTCTTGCTCCGTACATCCCCACATACCAGCTATATCAATTGTGTCTTTACCTCCCAACTCAATTTTTTTGGTTTGCTATCTATTTTCCTTCCCCCTTGTCCATGACCAAGTATCCCGAATACCCATGTGAAATTAGTCGGTGTGAATGATATTACCAAGTTGCAACCAAGGTAGGCAAACGTATTGGTTTGAGAGAACCTATTTTACATTTCTATCATGAGGCACAAAAACCCTTCATAATCTCGAATACAGAATACAGGCATTTGTATTGCCCATTCAACCTATGCCTTCCAAATGCTGGCCTTCACCGGATGGTTATCAGGTGTCTCTTGCCACCACTTCCTGCATTTTGCTCCATTCAACCCTTCAAATGAAACATACTCCACTGTGGGATTATCCGTCAAAGCCAACTGTGCTGGTTGCTTCCCTTTCTTTTTGCTAGGTCCCGTACTTGTCCCTCCTGCTACACGTACTCCAAATGGCAAAGTCTTTACATTCCTGTTCACGGTTGCAGTTGCCGCTATGTCTTCTTCCAATTTCTTTTTCCAAGCTCTTTTACTAGCTGAATGCATAACTATCACCTTTTTGTCATTTTGCTTGAAGAAGACAAAACAGTTAGGTCAATTGCATCCGTACACAACTTATTTCGAGGTTTCCTTTTACTTCTGCTGGCATCCATACAGATCCGCACGACCCTCTATCCCGTGCTTCTTGTACGGCTTCCTCTTTCCAATGCTCTATCTGTTGTACGGGTGCAATGTTTTCTCCTTTTGAGACTGTATGGCTGATATAGCTCTTGCTCCCCCCTTCACCAACCATACTGCAATCTGCTCTTGTTTATACATTTTGCTCTTTGCTAAGTTGTCTATACGATTGTACTTCTCTGTACTCAAACCTCATTGCTACATTCGTACATTGTACAATAACATTTGCAGCTTCCTCCAGCTTTGGTCGTATAGAAATAGCCTTGCCCTTCTTTTCGTACGGCGTTCTTCTTACCTTGTTTGACCGTACGATAAGCTCTTGATATGCTTTTTTGGCTACTTGAATACTGTACAATGATTCTAGCTCTTTTGATAGCAATCCTAGACCGTACGGTGCTTTGTATCTGCTGGCCTCCAGGCTGTATGGTACATCCTATGACTTCTTTGTGTACAGTGTGATCAAACAATGTATGGATTCTCAATCCGTACGGTAATCCTCTTCCCTATTCTGCTCTCTGTTGCGTGAAGAGTGCACAATGAACTTGGTTTCCTTATAATGTTTTCTTATATCGTACGGTTGTACAGTCAATTTCCTTGCACAACTATTCGTACGATGGATGTTCTCCTTATTGATGGTGTCTTCTAACTTCCTTATACAGACCATACGGTGTGAGATCACATGTGCTTTTTTCACTTTACCATATGGTACTCCCACTTCACTTTATCGTACGATGCTCCAACTTGACTTTACCGTACAATGCTCCCACTTGACTGAATTAGTTCTCCCACGGTCATACGGTACTCCCACTTGAACTTGTCGTACGGTCCTCACCCAAGATGTTATACCATACGGCGATATGCTTCCTCCTCGTACAATGCTTATTGTTATAGTCTTGTAATGCACTTCTAGTCCGTACGGTAGTTAATAGAAGGCTACATATGTTTCATTAAAACCATGTGGTACGGATATCTCCTATAGACAAGTATTTTGATCGTACGATGTTTTATTCTTTTACCATTGCTTTATTAACATATTACATTCTTTATTATTATTTACATTTACCTTACATATATATATTATTTATCTATTATTTTTATATTCTCCTTGAGTTGTTCGTCAGCGGAGGTGCGTTATTTCTTTCATGTTAGATTTCCAACTTCGACCTGTTTACTGCATCAGGCACTTCCTTCCATCCAACGCCCATAATTTGATTACTTCATTATTGCCTACTTCGCATATCTTGTATGGTCCTACCCACTTCACTTTGAACTTTCCTCGTCTAATCTCATTCTGCCCATTATACTTCAAAACAAACTGGCCTGGTTGAAATTTATTCAAGTCTAAATGCTTGTCATGCCATACCTTACGCCTGTTTTGTGTAACTTATGTGGTCCATTGTGCCTACAATCGTTGCTCATCCAGTTTATTTAAATTGTACAACCCCTCTCAGACTTTCCATATCTCCTAGTTTGTTCTCGATCGCAATCCTTAAACTTGGTACCATGAATTCTATCTATACCACTTCCTCCCGCCCATCCATCAACTGAAACGAAGTGTCCTGTAGTTACTTTATATGAAGTGTGGTACGCCCATAATGCTGATGGTAGTTTTTCTTCCCAATCTTCTCCTTCGACTGCACAAGATTTATAAATCACCCCGACCAAGATCTTCGTAGCTTTTGCTTGTCTATGGACTCTCGAGTAGTACAAGCTCGACAGTAAATGATAAATTTTGAACTCCGTGGTGAGTAGTTGGATGACATGATTAACAAAGTGTCCCCCATGGTCGCTTATCAATTGTAGCGGAATCCCATACCTTGTGATTATTTGCTCATAGATAAATTTAGTTGTGCTTAATGCAAAGTTGTACAGTAGTGCTTGTGCCTCCACCAACTTGGTTAAATATTTTGTCGCCAACACAATGTACCTGCATCTTCTAGTTTTACTTACCTTGAGAGGTCCGACAAAGTCCAACCCCCATCTTTCAAATAACTCCTGTGTGTGTGAAGGATTCAAAGGCATGAAGTCTCTCTTCAATGGTTTTTCAGCTCTCTAACATGTATCACAGGCAACGACCCTCTCCTTGGTGTCATTGTGCACAGTTGGCCACCATAACCCTACCAGCAGGGTCTTCCTCACAGTTGTATCTGGTCCCATGTGTCCTCCTGCTGGTCCTTCATGCGCTTCCTTCAATACCTTTGATATTTCTTCCTCCAGAACGCATCGCTTTAAAATCTGGTTAGGTCCCATTTTGTACAGTAACCCGTTGATCAACTGAAATGTTCAACTCCTTAGCAACAGTTTCCTCCTTTCGTTCGGCAACATTTTGCTAGGAAATTGTCCCATCGATAGATACTCTCCGATACACGTGTACCAAGATGGCAATAGGTAATCTGAAATAGTTGCGCATCAAGAAAATATAGTAAACTCCCTCCAGTGGCTCTCTTGATTTTATCTTCGATAAGTGATCCATAGTTATATGACTCTTTCCTGGTCGTACCACAATCTTGAATGTAAATTCTTGCAACAGTAACAACCATCTACTTATCCTTCCCTGTATGATCAGCTTGTTCACAAGATATAACAACGCTTGATGATCCACATAGAATACAAACGATGACCCCAGTAGATAATGCTTGAATCTCTGTATTGCGTACACCATTCCAAGTGCTTCTCGTTCTGTCATACTGTAATTTTTCTTCGCTTTAGATAATAGTCTACTCGCAAAGTATACTGGATGATCTAGTCCGTGGTCACCTGTCTATGCCAGTGTTGCTCCAATCGCATAGTTCGATGCATCAATATAAACATGAAACTCCTTATCCCAGTTCAGATAAGCTAGAATCAATGTTGTGGCCAACCTCATTTTCAGTCCATCTAAAGCTTCATTCTACTCCACTTCCCATTTATAAGGTTCGCCCTTGCAAGTAAGTTTATCCAGCGGGTAGGATATTTTTGCAAAGTTCTTGATGAACCTCCGATAGTATCCAATATGTCTGAGGAATGATTTTACTTTTGATACATCTGTCGAATGTGGCATATCCAAAATCATATGAATTTTGTCAGGATTCATCTTCAATCCCGCTTTGTAGATTGTGTCCTAATAGCTTCCCCTGTGGCACCATGAACTTGCACTTCTTCGGATTCAATGCCAGTCTCGCCCATCTGCATCTCTCCGTGCATTCTCCAAGTGTTGTTATATGTTTATCTTGTGCGCTAAAAATTGACCAATCATCCACGAATGCCTTAAAGTTTCCAACAAACATTTTATCAAATGTGTAAGATAATTCTCTGGAACGTTGTCGAAGCATTACACAATCCAAACGACACCCTGTTATAGGCATATACTCCATCTTCCACTATGAATGTTGTTTTCAGCATATCTTCTTGCACGATGGATATCTAGTTGTATCCAAAGAACACATCCATTAATAAATAAATTTCATGCCCTGCAACTTCTTCCTGAATGCTATCGTTAAATGGTATTGGAAATGGATCTTTAATTGTTACTGCATTTAGGCATCAAAAGTCTATGCATATTCTTATCTGTGTGGTGTCCTTTTCAGAGATATCACAATCAGTGATACGCACTCACTCGTCTGCACCCTAAAAATAATTTCTTCTTCCAACATCCGGTCAATCTCATCAGTGACCCGTGCGGCATAATTTTTGTTCATCCAGTACGGCCGCTTCCGTACAGGTACTGCACCTTCTATCAATGGTATCCAGTGGACATAGCTCCAATGGTACTCCTTTCAAATCCTTACACGTCCATGCAAAGACATCCTTGAACTCTATAAATATTTTGAATGTTGTTGCCTTCAGGACTGGATTCCAATCATCTCCCACAAAAATATTTTTCGGATTGGCTTCATCTCCTAAGTTCATCGTTTTTACAGTAAGCTCTTCATACTTTAAAGGTTTGTCATCACTAAACATATACGTCGGTGTTTCATCTTGTTAGAATCTGAAAAGATTAATAACCCAGAAAACTAGTGCAAAGAGTAAATATCTAAACTATGAATGCAAATGATACAAAATCAAAATAGCATCATAGAGTTAGTCTCCAAGAGAGTAATGCAAATGCTGGAAGCAGAATAGCATAAAGCGGATGCAAAAACAAGCGATACAAATACAAGCCAGGTAGCATGCTTATATAGGCAAGGAAGAGAAAGGAGGTGGCAACACCAACCAATGAGGGGCAACCATCTATCGGACTAAAGATAGCAAAGTATCTTCCCAAGATAGCTAATGGATGCTCACATGTAGGAAGGTGACACCTCACAACCATTCACCTAATAAGACATGCTTTATTAACCTAAGCGAGATTATTAAAAGTGTAGGAAAAACCTAACAAAATAGGAAAAAATAAAAAACTACACTAACACCCCCCCATAAGCGAAGCTTAGGTGGATGTAGAAATGGGTCCCAGCAACGAGGCCATGTTAGGTACCCAAGTACAATGCAAGAAGATGCAACCCCGGAAAGCTGGTTCCGCGACGGAGATGCTGGTACAGGTGTTTTTGAGTTTTGATTCAGTTTGGTTGCCTGTTATGGCAGTCGAAGCCGGATGTTCTATTTTGCACTCCGGGAGGCGTATCTTGAGCTTTCGATCTCCAATTTTGGACTTCTTTATATCGTTGGAAAGCTCTTTCTGTGCTCTTTCCAGTGATGCTGGTTGTTGTTCCAAATTTTATTCCAGACACATCCTATTCAGTCTTTTGCATTTTAGCATTCTGGTGGATATTCTGTTTGTTTCAGCTCCGGAGATCGATTTTGTTGCTTCAGTTGCTTCGTTTTGGGCTTTACCTTCTGTTGTTTCAGCCTTATGTTTTTTCTGATCATTGTTGATATTCACTGTAAGCATCTTTATGCAACGCACTGAGATAAAGTGCCACTCTTGCGTTTTGGGATCCTTTTCATCATTGTGATTCGTTGTACTCGCACTATTATATAAAGTGCCATGGGGGGGATAGTGGTTTGCCGCTTATAGGCTCTCTTTCTCTAATTCCTCATGCAGTGTCAACGACACATGCCTTTATTTGTGTTTGTACCTCACTCTCGATGAGTTTGGCTCCTGTGTTGTAGGAGATTTTTGGCCCATCTTTTCAGCTGCTTGTCACCTCACCTACCTTAAGGGGAGGTTATATTGTTGTTCTATGCTTCTTTGGTTGATGGTCCGTGCCTTCTATTTCCATGGAGGTTCCTTTGGTTGATGGTTCGTGCCTTCTATTTCCATCGAGGTTCCTTTGGTTGATGGTTCGTGCCTTCTATTTCCATGGAGGTTCCTTTGGTTGATGGTTCGTGCCTTCTATTTCCATGGGGGTTCTACAGATCAGCATTTTGACAGAGTTTTGCGGTTCTTCATGCTTCAGTGATGCTGCTTCTTCATGATCACTCCTTGTTCCTATTTTAGGGGACAATTTCCCTAGCGGGAGACTTCTTCAGTTCTTCACTAGGTTCTTACCTCTTTTTGGGGGAGGGTTTTTCTCTTGTGGTTTTCTCTCTTTCCCCGCTTTCAGAGGTTGCATCTTCTTGCATTGTACTTGGGTACCTAACATGGCCTCGTTGCCGGGACCCATTTCTACATCCACCTAAGCTTCGCTTATGGGGGGGTGTTAGTGTAGTTTTTTTTTTTTTTTTTTTTCTTTTTTTTTCCTTCGTCCCTGCGTCTGTACGATCCGTACGGCGGACCCTGGAGGCTTCAAAAAATCCCCAAAATTGCCCTGTGTCCAAAAACGACAAGCTTTATATGAATCCTGACTGCAAATGGCCTTCCGGATCCAATGGTGATGTCCGTTCGGGCCCAAAGTGCTCCGAAAATTTGCTGATCCCCTGATTTGAAGAAAAATTGCATTCAAATCTGCGACCGCCAACGGAGACAGGTATGGACGTAGCTTTGCATGCTCGAAAATATACAACTTGCATGCAAAATCTAAAAGATACCCAGATGGTTTTTCGGGGCTGCGAACAAAACCCAGAAAGTGTTTTTTGTCAAAACTTTTCTGATTCTCAGGATCATCCAAAGATGCAAGAGAAGAGCATACTTCGTTTTTCAAAAAACTACAATAAAATTTATTTGCCCCCCTCGAATCTCTCAAATAAGGAAACTAAAATCTACTCTTGCACATAGAAAAGCTCTGATACCATGTTAGAATCTGAAAAGATTAATAACCCAGAAAACTAGTGCAAAGAGTAAATATCTAAACTATGAATGCAAATGATACAAAATCAAAATAGCATCATAGAGTTAGTCTCCAAGAGAGTAATGCAAATGCTGGAAGCAGAATAGCATTAAGAGGATGCAAAAACAAGCGATACAAATACAAGCCAGGTAGCATGCTTATAGAGGCAAGGAAGAGAGAGGAGGTGGCAACACCAACCAATGAGGAGCAACCATCTATCGGACTAAAGATAGCAAAGTATCTTCCCAAGATAGCTAATGGATGCTCACATGTAGGAAGGTGACACCTCACAACCATTCACCTAATAAGACATGCTTTATTAACCTAAGCGAGATTATTAAAAGTGTAGGAAAAACCTAGCAAAATAGGAAAAAATAAAAAACTACACTAACACATCTACATGTGTTTCTCCCTCCTTCACTTCGCTATACTCCTTCAAAAACTCGTTCCCTTCTTTTCCCTCTTCGACTCCCAACATGTCACAACTCGGAAAGAGCTCACAATCCTCCATCTGCCAATGGAGTAAACCGTTTACTGAATCCAGGTCATCATCATTCGACCCTCCTAATCTCAATACTCTTTCGTCAGGTTCCATTCTCTTCTTTCCCTTGTCATCACCTTCCCTTCGCCTTCGGAATCTAACGATGCTGCCTCCTCACCTACAATCTATGTGTGCAGGTCGATTATAAATCTCCGGCCTCCGCCTTCCATGGACATGGTATTCAGCTTCCAATCATGTTTCACCTTTGCCTACACCAACCAGCCCCGTCCGAGGATGGCATCATATCCTTTTCTTTTTAACAGAATTACCACGAAATCTAATAAGAATGGTTGTGTGCCAATAGTTACAAGTTGTGACATCAAGGTCCCTAAGGGCTTAATCCCGTGTTGATCTGCAGTGAATAATTGAATTGTAGGTGGTCACAATGTAGATTGTCCCAACTTTTTCCATATATCCTCTGGTAGTACGTTTACTCCTGACTCTCCGTCGACAATTGTGTCCATGAGTACTATTCCCAGGATACACATCTCTACTACTATCGGATGTCTCCCGTAATGAGTGCCAGTAGCATTGGGTCTGTTGCAATTGCTCCACTGCCATCCTTTCCTGTCCCTTTCGTTGCTTTCGAGAGTGGTGTCATGTTTAGTATTGCTGTCCACAATTGAGTCATTGTAAGGTCATTTAATTTTATAGGAACTTCCACCTGCCTTATCATGTTTTGTTCTACCAGGTTTCTCTTCGAGGTGCCCGCAGTGTCTTTTGCTTGTAATTTTTTCGTTTCCATTTGTTTTTCCAACTCCGTGCGTGCTTGTTGCAACCTCTTCTTTTCTTCCTCTGCATCTGGGTATATTGCCTTCTTTGCTTGTTCGCGAGTGATGGCTAGTATCCCCTCATCACATGATGCTTAACAGGTTCACCCCTTGCTTTGAGCATTTTTGAATCCTTGTGGTCTTCCAAACCACACCGTCTACATAACAGCTATGGCATTTCCTTCGTAGTATTGTCTCTAGTGAAGTGCCCCCAAAGGTTGCACGCACAACATTGTATCATCGATTGTCCACTCCAGTCATACTATATCCAACTTCGGCCTCTGTTGTTATTGTTATTATTATTACCAGCTCATCTGCATCGATTATCGTTACAATATCCTCCTAAGGTTGCATCGTTGTTTGTGTTCCTTCCGGTGGACACTTCCTACGTCAGTAACACTTACTAGTGTCCCCTTGACTTCATATTGAACAAGCATTCCTTTGTGGAATGTTCCGCAATCTGACAGATATCGCAAAATTGTTTTTTCGAACAAGAGCCCTTTGTGTGGCCCTCCTTACAATCCGTACACCACAATTCCCCTTTCACCGAGTCAGGATTCTTTTTCAGATTTTTTAATTCCTTCATCATCCGTAACATATCTTTCTGCAACGCTCGAACTTTCTTACTTGACTCTTCATTGTTGCTACTACTCTCGGAAGATGAATCCTTTGAGTCCGACGATTTGTGCTTCTTTTTACTTGTTTTCTGCTCACTCTCCAGACCCATCGCCCAATTATATGCATCTGCGTATGATGTTGGAAGTACAATCTTCATTTTCTTCTTTAGTGTCGGTCGTAGCCCTTCAACAAACCATTGTTTCTTTAATCCACCCGCTAGTTGGCTCTCCATCTTTTCCACCAACTCTTTCAGCCTTCTTGCATACACACGGATCATTTCATTCTTTCTCTGCTTCGTATTGTATATTTCTACCACAGTTACATTATCGTTTGAACTTTGCTATGAATTCCTTCCTGACTTCTGTCCATGTAATTAATTTCAGTGGATCGGCATCCAAAAACGAATCAATCGCAACACCCCGTAGGGTGGCCGGGAACTATCAGAGCAAGTTATCCTGGTCCATTACACCATTCGCCATCCATATTGTTTCCCATGTTTTGCAATGTCTGATTGGATCTATCGTACCATCACCGTTGAACTTCGGCAATTTTTCCTTTGGTCCTGCCATTGCTACTTTCTTCTGATCCTATGGTACTTGATGTGTACTCGCGTTGTTCTAAGCACCCGCATTGTTCTGAGCACCCGTGTTATTCTAAGTAACCGCGTTGTTCTAAGCACCCACGTTGTTCTACACTACCACGCTGCTTCAAACAATCACCCTACTTTGGACAATCGCGTTACCTGGTGAGAAAAGATCTTCCTCAAGCAAAGTTGTTCAATTCTCTGCCTGTATCCATTCGTCGGGTGTATCAGAATTGAAGAGTTCACTCCACATTCGTGCTCCTTCAGCACTTCGAGCCGTGCGACTTACTTCCCTTCCATTCGGATTGTCTACCCTCGGTGTATACACGTTAAGGAACTCCTCCCTTATCTCTTCCACCAAATTCAATCGCTGTTGAGTCTCTTCTAGCAATTCCTCGACACTCCTCAGTCTGTTAGGTGAATGCACTCCCTTCGTCAGTGCTCCTTCACCCCCTCAGTGTCTGTCGATAATCTGTTGAAGCCTCTGTCTACGCTTCGCCTATTGTGCTAAAATTAATACTTCTTGTGTTGTACGTATCTCATCCTTATATTTTATCTTATTCCTATCTTTATTAAGCAGATTCGGCATTAATCTTCATAACACTTCCTTTGTTCCAGGTTTGACTGGTAACGGTGCCAAAATGTTTACCGTAAAGGTAAAAGGATACTTATTGCATTTAGTATAGTAAGATATAACACAGAACAGATACTTTATTCATATACGCAATATGCATTCCAATGCTTACAATAATGATTATGATGATGCCCTCAAAGTCCCTTTCGGACGATGTACATATACTTTCTGAAAGGGTGACTCAACCGTCATGCACCATTTTGAATACAATTCTACCCATCCACTACAATATAGAATTCACCGACAATAGTTGTTAATCTCGATTATGGTGCTTCTTAAGTCATTTTTGCAAGATGGGTGAATTATAATTATTATTCAACTAAATATGTTGAGATCATTATTTTTGTTGGTATTGTATATTGGCCACCTTAGTGTCATAGCTCGTTGCACAAGAAACAATGACCGTGTGAGTCAGAATATCATAATATGGTTGAAAAGGTCATTGAGCCCATGGAAATTAATAAATTAATTTATGTGCCTAAGTATAAAGCAAAAAGGTTTTTAAGTGAAAGGTGTCTTAAAGAAGTCATCTTTATTTATTATAAAATCAATGCTTTGTGAGGAAGAAGAAATTCTTGTCTATTTCTTTTAATAATTTTCTCCTGAGGGCTTGAATTTGGTGAGGATTGATTCCTCTTGATCTGAACATCAAATTTATTGTTGCTATGTAGCAAATAAAATTGGTTTTTTGGACTAAATTGGGCATTGAATTATCTCATCTTTCTCTATTGTGGTTACTGTGTTTGAGAAGGTGAATTCTGCTGCTAAGTTGGCTTCATGGTATCTCTGCTTTAACGTTGTTTTATCCCTTAATTTGGACGCCATTAATTCTTGCAACATACCCCAAGCTGGGCGGTTATTTGATGGATGTTTTAAGAGGTTATTAGGTGCTCAACATATCCTATTGTGCTCTAGTTGTTAACGCCATTGAGGGCCACTTTTTTACTGCTGTTTGGATGCCAGCATCGGTGGCTCTTGCTGATGTGATCACACACTTAGAGCTTGTGACTACACATTCAGAGGTTGCAGTTGCATCGCAAACATACATTCAAGTTCTTAGGCCCTACGTTCATTGCTTCGCGTGGAGATTTGATGCAGTACAAGGCAAGGTGTACCTCCAAAGGAGATGACCTAGCCCCTAGCAACCAAACCACGAAATATCAACAATAACACAAAGATTTAGATCCAAAATAACACCAACTCTCATAATAGAATCATAAGATTTACATCCAACATGCTTGATTGTAACGCCTTCTCTCACGTTAAATAAACACTCAAGCCACAAGTCAGCCTGACAGATTACACAACACTTAGGACAAGCCCCAAATTTACAATGCATAACTAACTCATAAGATAAAATAACATTACGCGGCTTTAGGCATAGGCCCACACACCATCCAACGATCCACATCTAAGATTGCACAAGCCAACTCCCACAGATAGAAGCTTGTGGAAACAATCTCCAAAGTTCGTCAAGGAAATAAGGAACATGTTATCAGTAGCCACCAAAAGGTCTCCAACTCCAATATGATTCATCCAATCATTATGTGCACATAGGACAAGATCCATCAATATGCCATGAACATAACCCTAACCGCGTGAAACAAAGGGTCCACAAAATCCAAACTCGATGAACCTGCATCAAACTCCCAAGGTAAATAGAAAAGTGTAACCCACACTTTGATGCCAAAAGAAATATCTACACTCCACTTCATCTTCACTAAAGGCTTCCAATCCATCTAGGACAATAGAACAAATCTGCACATCAACCATCTCTGCTTCATCCATTCGAAGATCTAAATCATATGAATCTCAACAACACAACTAGCATGCTCACTCCCAAAAACAAATTGAGCCTAATAAGGCTTCACAAACAATCCCTACAACTTATCAATAATGAGTGAATCCACATCAACCGCATGTAAATCCAACTCCACGTCATTAGCAACATCCATATCATCAACAATAGAATCTCCAACCATATAAGAAATATGTGAATCCAAAACCATATTCACATCAGCAGCAATATCAAAATCCAAATCAACCATATCAGCAGTAACTTGTACATTCTCAATCATTTCAGCAGCAACATATGAATTCATATCCATATCAACAGCCATATGCAAATCCTCATCCATATGTAAATTCTCATTACCACAAGAGAAACTCTCATCATCAATAATCTCATCATCCACAATAAGATTCTCTACGATTTTCATGTCAGACACAACCAACTGATCATGAAAACAATCTCCTTCCCATTCTCAACAAGGTTAGGAACCTCTTCAGTAAGCTCAGGTATCTCAGCAACAACCACAAGTTGCTCTACAGGTTTCATATTAGACTCTACAAACTGATCAACAAAATCAACCACACATACCTCGTCTACCTCTACCTCAACCTTGCCATGCCCTCTTCCTTCTCGAACAAGTCTTCTAACCAGTAATACAACTTTCTTCCGGATCAGTAGACTCCAACTCGGGTAATATCTACAAAACTCAACTATCCTTTTCTCGATTCAATCAATTAAATCGGCTTCCAACTGAGAAAACTTCTTTGTTATCTTCGGCTCCACCATATCATGGAGATTTGCAATCGCCCTAGGGTCCAATCTTCTTGGAGACATCTTCCAATATCTTTGAAAACCCTCTACAAAAAATCCTATTTGAGCACCTTGTGACAAACCCAAGTTGTTTACAAGTCAAATCGCAACTCGCAACTTGCCACCTCACACAAGCAACAGAGAAGGATTTCACAAGTCTAAGAACACGGATTTGCACTAAGAATTGTACAGAATCTCTACAACCATGCTCTAACAATCACCAACTAGATCAAACATCGCTCTGATACCACTTGACGCAGTGCAAGGCTGAGTGAAACCCCAAAGGAGGTGACCAAAGCCCTAGCAAAAAACCACACAACGGAAACACAACACAAGATATAAGATTTGATAAAAACCGACTCTTTTGTTCATAAACAACTGATTACATGCAATCTTCTGAGTTGCAAGGCATTTGTGGTTACAGCCATATACAAAGCAATTACAGTTATGGTTCTAAAAGATCTTGCAAGATCCCAATACTCTCAACACTAGCAAGCCTAGATCTGTAATAGCACAACAATCTGGTATAAACATCAACCAGGATCTACACTTGTGCTCGCAAGCCACCAAGCAACCTTCTTGTTTCCTAAGCCCACACTCAACTACTAGCTCTACTCACAATTCGCAAGTCCATATTCCTTCCTGAATCTTTGCGACTCAATGCATACATACAACTCTACCCAACCCTTCTTTTTATACTTACACGACCACAAGTCGACCTGTTGCAAATAGAATCATCTAGAACCCAAATAAGCATAATAAGCCTCAAGTTGGCTTACAACAAACATTAAATGCACATAGGAGAAATAACCAAGACCAAAAATAGGTCCACACACCCCACGATCAATCCACATCACGATCATGCACAACATATATTAAATGCACCAAGTTAGTTGATCAAATGTCCAAGAATACCCAATCAATGAACCAAGCCATCGAGTGTCAGCAGCAACCAATAAACACGCCAAGTATACCAAGCAAGCACATTTATCGAGCTCCCACAAGCATCACCAAGCCCTTTCAATCACCGAGTTCCTCGGATGAAACTACAACCATGAACTACTCCAATAGTGACCAAGCATCACCTCCTCTCAACTGAGCCCACCAACTCCGAGGTCAAAACCACTCCAACATACAGGATTGTCTACTACCTTAGGATGCTCCTGCATCAAAATTCCAGTTGTTTAGTGTGCAGCGAGCTTACTATGGAGTTGGTGTTTCATTGAAAACACTGTTGCAAGGCAAATTCCATCATAGAGACCTCCAAGTCTAATCTTATTTGTAATTTCATTACTGTTTAAGGGATCATTCTCTGCAAATATCATAATAGCAAACTATAGTTAGAATTCCATATTTGGCATAGTTAGAAATTGCATTGTTACACTCATTTCCGTTTTTGCTATCTATTTGAAAATTAAAAAGCATATCTCTAAAAAACGAAAAAAGTTGCAACACGCAACAATACATTTCTACCAGCATTGTTAGTGTGCTCTAGAAGAGCTCTTTACACTGGTATCAGAGTATTTTCCAGCCATCCTATGGGGTCGGAAAATATTTGTTATTTTGAATCTGCTGTTTTAATTTCAGTAACCAGCACTCTTGCACTTTTCAACGATGGACAGACACGAGAAATCTAGTAAATATGGGAACCAGTTGAATAGAAAAGAAAATCTCAAGAAGCAAACAAATGCCCTCACGGAAAGTATGGAAAGGCTTAAACAATATCAAAAAAGGATGGATGCAAGATTTTTGAATCCGATAACAATTAATAGGTAAGCTAGGTATGTGGTTTTCATTTTTAATAGGTTTTCACCGATTATACAAGAAGATAGCTTGAGTTTTCTTACAGGTGAGATAGCCAGAAGTCTTCACCCTAAGATTTTCGCAACTAGCAATCATGGTGAAGATGATCTTATGCTTAGTGGGACAGCCAGTAGTCCTATCTGCAGTTGTGCTGATGGAGAATTTCTACACAAGGACATGTGGATGTGTTTGTTTCTACAGTGGATAGCAGCATTGAGTTTCAGTAGTTTGAGGATTCCAGAGTTGGTGCTTCAAAAGATGTTGAGGGCATGCTAACCACTTTCGATGGCAGTCTTACATCAATTGGTGGTAATGGACATATGGTCGATACTGAGCCTAATCATTAGGACACTAGTCCCTTATGTGAGCATGTTGATGATGTTGCAAATAGTGCAAGCGCAGATGATACATTCCTTACCACTATTACTTTAGACTCTCTTGAAGAGGGGGTTGTTTTTGAAGACTGCATGGAGGATATGAGCACTAACAGTTCTAATATTTATGGCAGTTATCAGTGTTGAGTCAATGTAGGAGGCAACAGTCTTCTCAGATGGGGCAAATGAGGGCATCGAGCTACCCAGTCTGAAACCTGAGTTTTTTGCAACTAGCAATCATGGTGAAGATGATCCTTTGCTTAGTGAGGCAGCCACCGGTCCTATCTGTAGTTGTGATGATGGACAGATTCTACACAAGGACATGTGGATGTGTTCGTTTCTTCGATGGATAGCAGCATTGAGTTTCACCAGTTTGAGGATTCCAAAGTCGGTGCTTCAGAAGATGTTGAGGGCATGCTAACCACTTTCCATGGTAGTCTTACATCAATTGGTGGTACTGGGGATATGGACAATACCGTGTCTGATGATTAGGACACTAGTCCCTTGTGTGAGCATTTTGATGATGTTGCGGATAGCGCGAGGGCAGAAGATACAGTAGTTAACATTACTACTTTAGATTCTCTTAAAGAAGGGGTTGTTTATGAAGACTACGTGGAGCATAGTTGGCAAAATCGCAGTTTAATCTAAGATTGGCTACAAATCGTCGAGTTTCTTTGTTGGGCGAGTTTTTCTCAAAAAAAAATTGCAGATTTCAAAAATCGGCTGGCCCCAAAAACTCGCCAAGTAATTGGCAAGTTTTTCCTAAAAACTTGTGATTATTCACTAAAAACTCAACCGCGTGAGTTCCAACGACATAGGCAAAAACCATCTTTATTTCAACACGAGTTTTGTTTTGTGAATTTGGAGGCTTGAGGAGGGGAGAGAAGAAAGGTTCGAAGGCATTCTTAGGTGATTGTAAGCTATTGAAGAGGAAGATGTAATTGTATTGATGTATTTACTATTTAGTATTTACTTCTAGACTCCTAGTTTGACAAAAACTATTTACTATTTTGCTTCTTGCCATCAACATTCCTAATGACAATGTGATTTTGTACCCAATATGCATTTATATATATATATAAACTTTGCTTGTTTCTTTTGTGCTCTCTTTAATTAACTCATTAGATGCATCTTTCAATGAAATTTGCCAAAAAATGTATTTTGAATTAGCAGTTTTTTTAGGTTCCCAAGTTTTCCTAAGTTTTTTTTTCTTTTTTTAAATGGCTGATTTTTCCCAAATAAACTTTTAGGGGGCTTGGCGAATTGTTGCTAAGTCCAAGTTTTCCAACTATGGCGTGGAGGATATGAGCACTAACAGTTCTAATATTTATGGCAACTGACATAGTGCTGAGTCAACACAAGAAGCAACAATCTTCTCAAATGGGGCAAATGAAGGCATAGAACTACCTAGTTATTAAACTCATGGTTTGAGTGTTACAGGGGAGGAGTTAGGTGATGTAGATTTATGCCCTCGTGAAGTTGATCTACATGATGATGTATGCAACAACACGCAAAGGGGTCTCCATTGGACAGTGTTGATATTAGTGTGGTAGGGACCTCCAATGTTTAACGTGTTGATGATTCATGTATCAAATTTTAAGTGATGACTTGGAACAATTATTGGATGATGTTGGCCACAGAATCGTGGTTTACATGGACTAACTGATGAGGGGGAAGTAGAGCCATGCGAGGATTTTGGCACAATAGTGGCTCCCACTTCTTCAAAGGAGATATTGGTAGAGGTACCCAATAGCAGTACTTCGATTGTTGATGTGTGTAAAGATGATAGCACACATGATGTCGGTGATTTCATGGTGAGTAATACAAATATAATCTCCCATCATAATGCAGTGAGTCAAAGAACTTACATTGGACCCAAACATCACATGACCACACGGTTGAAGGTGAGTGATAGTGACATCCTTTCAGCTCTTGAACATTACGATGTTATCCAACAAATGCTGGTTGTATCTGGTTGGGGTGCTCCTAGGACAGATGAGCACAGTGGTTGTTGCCTTCCCTAGTAGAGTTTCATTTGCTTTGAGAGGTTATCAGGATCTTGTAGCATAATTATTTACAGTTGGTAGCTAACACGAATTACCTTCTTGAGTGGGTAGCACTTGTTATGAGACATTGTTAGGGAAAGAGGAGGTGGTTGGGCTCACCGATGAGCTTGAGGTAACTATGACCTCTTTGCAATGTACTTAGTTGGCTTTCTAGGAGTCGCAATCACATTTCAATGAGGTTACCATGGAGTTGGAGCCTGTACAATCGATACCAACCCCAGATCTAGTTCAACTACTTAGACTGGTGGTTGGTGGTGAGTTGACTTCCACGGATAGGGATGATGGATGTGATGAGGATGCAGTTACATTCATCTTGGACATGAATGCGGTAGTTACAGAGGAGATAAGAGCATCAATTGTACTAGAGAGATTCATGTTTTACCAGGTCCACCACTTGTTAGCATGGCATGCCAGTTTCTAACACTACTACCTCTTCTTCACAGGACTTAGGAATGGTATCATTTGTTTCCGAGATGAGCTATCATGGGGGTTTGTTTCCTTCCACCAGAAGAAAATCTATTACTCCATCTCATACAACTAGTAGCACTGGACAATATGTAGTGCCACAGTTTTTGAGGGATCAGTTGTGGATTGCAAGGGAGCAAGTTGATGCTTCCTCATATTTTTCTACTGTATAGAGTCGTTTATGGAGTATCTTCTTGAGAGCTCAAAATTGCGAGAGGGACCATACACAGCTTCTAAGAGTACTCTCATCTGGGGTTCTTGCAATATTCAGCGATCGGTGGGAAAGATTGTAGAGAGCTTGGCTACAATGCTTCCCTACAAGGATTTCGTGGTCAGATTTGTTGAATGAGTTACCAAGGATCCTGCTCAACCAGTTGTTCGTAGTCACAAATGAGAGTCATCTCTAGATTCCCGATCTAGTACTAATGAGCCTCTGACAGAGATTAGAGCCTTTTACCACCATTACACAGTGAGGAGTGTTCATCATTTTTCCTTTGACCCACAGGTAGAGGATTTGGTTTCATGCAGGTGTGGGTTGGCCCCATCATCATATCATCCTTTATGGGATGGACTTGCAGCATCTACAATTGGTGGATTTAGTAGTTGCAAGTTAAGAGCAACCTACTTGCAAAATCGGGCATATCCGCCACAATTTTGCAAAGGATGGATATAGTGGTTGTCACAGGCACCTATGGCTATTACTATCTCTGCAATGCAACTGGATGTGAGTGTCTCTTATATTGAGAATCAAGTGTTAATAGAGTTGTTGTTGCAATTGGATTGAGCTCTGATGAGTTGCCTACTCCATCTACGCCTATAGTTAGTTTTGAGCTGATTTTGTTATTGATGTCAGTTATTTTGGTGTTGGTGCTATAGGAGTTGGTTATGCACAACAAGGAAATCACACATCTTTACCCTTGGGATCTAGGTGGACTATGATGCTGGTTTTTGTTCTGGGATTGCTTGGGGACAAGCTATCTTAGGGAGGGCAGACTAAATTGTCCTCATTTTTTAGTTGTCACAAATTTGATGGATTCAATCTATTATTGGGTCCTTCTAGGTTGATACTAGTGTTTAGAGGACCTTGTTATGGAGTTATTAGCCTCTCCAATGGCCTATGGTGAGTTATGGCTTCATTTTGAGGGACTTACTATTTATAGTGAGTCAACAATTGGTTCCCATGAGCTCAGATGAATTAGAGGAGTTGAGTGATGCTCTCATTTTTTATTTCTAGCTTCTAATATGGGCTCCAAGAATCTTGGAGAAAGCGTCTCTTTTTAGTCACCCCATCAAGTTCATTCATCATCTTTCTTCATCAAGATCACTTTTGTATTGTAAGATCTCAATTCTGATGCTTGCTCAGTCATTTTTGCAAGATATGTGAATTATAATTATTGTTCAACTAAATATGTTGAGGTTGCTAATTTTTGTTGGTATTGTATATTGGCCACCTTAGTGTCATAGCTCGTTAGAATCAAGTTTAAAAGTTTTAAGTCTTGCGCACAAGAAACAATGACCTTGTGAGTTAGAATATAATAATGTGGTTGAAAATGTCATTTTTGGAGCCAAAGGAAATTAATAAATTATATTATGTGCCTAAGTATAAAGCAAAGAGGCTTTTAAATGAAAGGTGTCTTAAAGAAGTCATTTTTATTTATTATAAAAGCAATGCTTTATGAGGAAGGAAGGAATTCTTGTATATTGCTTTTGATATTTTTCTTGTGAGGATTTGAAGTTGGTGAGCACTGATGCCTCTTGATCTGAACATCAATTTGCTTCTATTGTATAGCAAATTGAATTGTTTTTCTGGACAGAATCGGGCATTGAATTATCTCAGCTTTCTCTACTGTGGTTATTGTGTTTGAGAAGGTGAATTGTGCTGATAAGTTTAATCACTTTATCTCTGCTTTAGCATTGTTCTATCCCTGCATTTGGATGCCATTAATTCTTGCAACGTACTCCAAACTGCGGTTATCTGGTGGATGTTTTAAGAGGTTATCAGATGCTCAAAATATCATATCGGTCTCTATTTGTTAATGCCGTTGAGGACGACTTTTTTACTGCTGTTTGGACACCAGCATTGGTGCCTCTTGTTGCTGCAATCAAACTCGCCTGTGACCACACATTCAGAGGCTGCAATTACTTCAGAAGACCTGCGTTCAAGTTCCTAGGCCTTATGTTCATTGCTTGGCGTGGGAATTTCAATTGTTTAGTGTGCAGCGAGCTTACCATGGATTCATTGATAACACTGCTACAAGGCAAATTCTATCATAGATACGTCACGTTCATAATCTTATTTGTAATTTCATTACTGTTGAAGGGATCATTCTCTACAAATTTCATAACAGCAAACTATAGTTGGAATTCCATATTTGGCATAGTTAGAAATTGAATTGTTGTTAAACTCATTTCAGTGTTTACTATCTATTTGAAATTTTAAAAAGCATACAATTCTGAAAAACGAAAAAATTGCAACAGACAAAAATGCATTCTACCAGCACTGTTAGTGTGAGCCAAGGGCTCTTTACAATATTGCAGCTTTAGTCAATTTTTGGTTTTAGTTTGGTTTTTGGTTTCCTTTTTGTTGAAGTTAGGATTCGAGCTTTCATTTTATAAATGTTAAGGTTGGTTGTAAAAGCATGAATAACTTCCATGCTCTAACTTGGTTACTAACCCTAAAAAGCTAGTTAAGTCAGTGAACCTTTAGATACAAGAGATATAGCATGTAAATGGACTTTTGACTCTATGATCTAGGGGCAGCATTGTTACGAGGTTGTATAGCTTCATTGAATGAATGCAAGACAATTTTTGGAGGTGTTCAAAACTTTGCAATGTGTTCATACATTAACTTTTCTGTTCATCATATGAGAACGTAATGATGTTTTGTGATTTCACTCCATTTCACAAAGACAATCGTCACAGTTGATGAGTTTTGTTATGAGTTTTGCGGTATCTTGAAAGTGTATAAATTGTACAGGAATCTAATCTTCATCAATGAGATATACATGTGTGTAGCCTTTGATTTTTCGATAGTGAAACTCGCAGAATAATGTCTTTTTAATAAAATTTTGATAATCTGTATATCTATTATCAAGAATCTTAACATTTGTGAAGTTCTTTTTTATCCTTGTAGTTTCTTTTCAATAATCAAAAACAATTATATCATAAGAGAGAGCTGCCCCTCTCAAATGCAAAGGAAAGTTGTATTCAAGAAACGAGCTCTCCAACTGTTGTAGGCACTCCACCATTGGGCACTTTGTCAAGAATTTCGAAGTGAAATCTTTTTAACAATGTTGTCCGGATAATTAGTAGCTATTAGTTGTTGTTAAGGGGTTGGCAGTTGGCCAATAGTGGCCGACGATTGACACTTCAACACCTTTATATATAGCATTGTAATTACCTCTGAGGGATATCAGTATGGTGGTGATGTTGTTATGGTATTATTGATATGACAATTTTGGGGATACATTGTAATTTTGTGATCAATGAATACATATTTGTGAATTTTCTATACATTGTGCATATGCATACTGTTACATATGACTTGCATTCTGTTATGTTCTAAATACTGCCCTACGGGGCCAACAACCAACATGGAAAGAATAATTATGTGACTTTATTAGATTTTCACTTAAATTAACATTACAAATGCTTTATTAAATTAACTAAATAATATCCTATATGATTTACTATTGAGGGATAATATTAAATGAATAATTAATTACTTTTATGACCTTATTACATTACAAGAGGAGATTGAGACAGAAATAGAGACAGAGAGACAGAGTCAATTTTGTACTCAACTTGCAAGAAAACAAGAGGGAGAGACAATGAAAAACTGTATGGGGAACATAATGAGAACGAAGGGTTTAGTTGGTTTTGATGTTAAATGACATCCTGACTCTGATCCAATGATTATATTCTATTTGAAGGAGTGTTACTCATTTCAAATTTCTAGGGGACGCTCTCTTGCACTTTTATTTTGGTTTTGAACTGCGAATTGGAGGAAAATAAGTTACTAGACTAGTAAGTTTAGAGTCTAGACAACTTCTGCCAAATATTGTGCTGATGGCCCTTCTGGTCTGGTGGAGGTTTGTTGTAAGAACTTCATCATTGGAGAAATCTACTAAGTTCAGTTTTTGCTTGCTGTGATAATGTCTCATCCCCTCTCTTATATTCAAATCCAATTAATGCTTGGAAGTGGATCCGTAGGTGCCAGAAAAGTGTCAAATTGCTGTTTCTACTGGGTTATTTTTCTACTCATTTAAGAGTTTTGTGATGTCCTCAATTGATACAAATGTTTTCTTCCAACAAATTTCCTCAATGCAGACTATATAATACAACCTGATTTTACACTTCTCACCAAAGTTTTAAATGAACAAACTCATTTTGCTGTAAATATAAGTACAACTCAATATATAACAAGGCCACAAAGGAGTGAAAGGGGATTGTATCAATTAAAATTTAGTAGCATTTTATTTTGAAATTAAATATTTGACATTTCTATGCGCATGTTTGATGAATAGTTCAAACATGAGATGGTTGAAGAGAAAAGTTGTAACTTCCAAATTTGATTTCAATATTTTATGCTAAACTTTTCTAGTCCGTGATGAGTTGATTATTTGTGAGGCCCTTACTCCATCTCAATTGAATTTCAGCACTACAAATGCCATAGTTCCTAATTTTCATTAATATCGTTAAAGATGCGCAGAAGGGATTTTTGGTCAATTTCAGACCCTCAACAAAAAAAATTCCATCACTTATCATTTACATCAAACACATCTTTTCCAAACACAGATGTGTTTGATCTACTATGAAACTAATTTCATATTCTGTGGATAGATATTTGATGGAGAAAATAGTAACCATGGAGAAAAAAAGAAGAAATTTGTCAGAACAGGTACGAAAATATTCAACAACAAGTAACAGCAAAGGACAAATTTAAATAACTTACATCCTCTTTTGTTTGAGTACCCTCATAGCCCGAGCCTTCACAGCCTCTTGAGCAGGACCAGGTCTAGTTTTTTTAATTTGTTCTTTGTACCTAGCAAGCTCAGTATCAAGTTTTCTAATCTTTTCCTCAACTGTATCACCCCGTTTGTTTATCTGCACCCATTGCTAGCTATGTTAACATAAGAAGAAAGAGGTTGTCTAAAAATAAAATACTGCCATTTGGTCTTTATGGGTATACTAGTTAACATTGCAAATATCAGATATCACAAGTAGAATATGAGAACTAATATAAAAACATATTTACATATTACAGCTTTGGAGTACCAGCATGGACCACTAATAATAACTATTGCCCACAACATTGATATACCTGTTCCACCATGTGCCCACCATATATTCCCAAGCTGTGTACATGATTTTGTATCAAAACAATTCAACTTCCAGCAAATTACAAAAGGAATCTAAAATTGCTTGGGTTCAAAACAATGTGAAGTGGTTGTTATCAAACACTCATGTTGATTACCTCTTTTCACCCAATTGAACTAATAAAACATTTCAATATCTTCAATGCACAAAGTGCACGCAAAACATCTTCCTAGATTTTTAAATTTGAATAGGAGACTGAAGTTTGAAAGCTTGTAAGCAAGTTAAAACACAAAAAACATAGGCTTGTTGCTTGGTGCATTCCATTTCATAAAGGCTATTTCTCCTTTAGTCGACAGAGTTTGTTCCAAAGATTCATTCAGATAAATTACCTATTGTCCCAGTGCACATTTGTTTAAGGAGCTGGTCACCATGTGAGCCTTGTCAACAGTGAAGTTTTGACTAGTGACTGCCTGAGCTCCTTTATTAAGAATTGTCAGTCTAAATGAGATGATAAATAAAATAGTTACTAGGTTCTTAAAAGACGGGCATTCAACAAAAGAGGAGAGATGTTTATTTATTGAGCTTATATTATACTTTCAAAGAGAACCTCTAGGAGAATAATAAAACATAAAGTAAATTTTAAATGTTTAATTTGACAGCTCAAAAAGGTTTGAACTTCTATAAGGATTTTAAGTTGCTTTCAAGTCAGTTTTGGAGGGAAATGTTTCAAATGGATGAAGGGTACCATAATCTCATGTTCACTATATACTCATGTTTCGAGTACTCATTTAGATTATGCTACAGTTGTTATCTAATGTTATGCTGGTGGAATGATTTTGGAGTTCATTCCTTGACTGATTGAGGATGAAATACCACATTCAAACTACCAGCTTTGGTGATGAAAGATCCACCCTAGCTGGTTGGCTATTATAGCTGCATATTTTCAGTATTCATGAAGGTTTCAAGTGGTTTTGGTGTTTGGGGCTATGAAGTATTTCAGAATACTTTGATGTGGGTTTGTGGTATTTGGTCTGTAATGAGGATTTTAGTTGTGGTGTGATTTTGGAAGTGACTCAAATTGTTTTTTGAGTGCAGCTTTTTGATTTCTGGAAGTGTACTTTTCAAGTGGTTGAATTCAAAGAAGGCAATATTTTCTTTGAAGCATTGATTTATACCTATTTCCTAGCCTCAGGGATTCATTTTGAGAGGTTAATTGCAACCATTGGTGAAAATTTGAATTTTCCACAACAAATTGCCCCTCAAGGAGGCCATACCATTTTTGAACTGGCTAGTTTTCCAGACTGTGTTAAAAATTAGGTTTTCTGAGATCTGAAATCTGCATACTGTTGCATCATTATAAGGGGTAATTGCTGGCAAAGTTTAAGAAGCTGATTGTTGTTGGTTTGGTGCTTACATGTGCCCTTTTTGAGCGGTTGGAATGAATTTCCTTCCCTTATTATGGTCTGATTTATTATCAGTATTCCTTTTCATATTGCCAAGGTTACTAGGAGATGGAAGTACTTTTGGGACTAGAGATTAGCACCAATACTAGTACAACTAATTTTCAAAATAGGAGAGCAGGGTACTTCGAGGTGCCACTTTTTGTTTAGTGTAAGTTAATAACTTTTAGAAAATATCATGACATAAAACTTCGAAAATAAGAACACTGGCAAAGTGTAACATTAACTTTAAATACACAATAGTCAAATGTCATTGTGAAGAGTTCAGAACTCACAATACATAGTTCATATTAGATTATCATTAAATATTGATAGTGCTTACAAACATGCAAACAACATATTAAACTATTTTAAATATCCTAGGTTCTTACTATTTTTAGCTTGTTATTTTAGAATCTTAGTTAATTTCATTTAGCTTCTATTTTTCAGTTGTCTTAATTAGTTTATTTTTACTTTTAGACTTTAGTCATCTATATTTATACAGCTTTGCAGTTTGTTCTTTGCTTTTGTTTTTCAAGCTTTTATAAACTCTATATATTTGAGTGTTTGGTTAATACAATCACTCCGTTTTTTGAGCTTCATGGTATCAAAGCAGGTGACGAGGCATTAAGTTTTTTGTGCACTTCTACCAGGATATAATTTTCAGAATTTTGTTAAGAGAACTTTTTAGGAAAAGCCTGCATTGGAGGATTTTGCATGGAGGAGTTCTATAAAAGATCTGTAGAGCAATTTACTGGATGATTTTCTACCTGTGCAATTTTTTTGTTACCTAGGGTTTTAACAAAACCATGGTTTTCTACCCATGTGAAGTCTTTTTCGCCATGCGGGAGTTTTATCATTTTGGAGGTTTTACTGATAATTTTTCTAAAACCTAGGCTTTGCAGAAAAAATTCTGAATTTCCAGTAAAATTTGTGGTTTCTGATTTCTGCATGATTTAGGAGAAAAATCAATTTGTTCTCCGCAAGGGGTATTTTTGTTTTCCAAGCAGTGCCTTGAAGTTTTTGCCAGCGGTTCACTGAAGGTTTTTGAATAGATTTTGACTAAATAATCAGATCTTCCAGTTTCATGAGAAGTTAACCTCGTTGAAAAACAGGAGAGATGTCATCGTTGACCAACAACACATTGAAAGGCAATCAGTGCTTTAACAAAAAGAAATATAATACCTGGAAGCAAAGGATGTTTTCAATTACCAATGTTGAAAAGCGATCATTCAATGTACCATTACTCGTCCTATAACAGCAGGCAATGACCAGAACAAGTTTGATGAGCCTAGCAGAGAGATGGTTATACTATTGAAATTATCAGTTGTTGATGAAATTGTTACAAGATTCAAGAAGAGTTGGCAGATTAACGGATTTCCGGATGATTCATTGATTAACAGAGGAACAAATGTGTTCCTTATAAAGAATTACAAGGACGTTGTTTCTAAAAGAAACAACGTAGACTGAAGACGGAATTAGAAACAAAACTAGAGACAGGATAGGAAACATTCCTATCTGGACTGAAGAAAAAAGAGACGAGATAGGAAACATTCCTATCTAGACTGAAAGACGGACTACAGACAAGTAGTTGACTATTATAGAAAGTATAAGATATTATCTTAATACCCTCCCTTAATGGTCAACGTACGAATGTCGGAACATTCTAGGATAATTGAGACCCTCCTTGGATCTACAGAATGCTGAAACCAAGAAGCTTTGCCAGAAGAGTGCTATGACTCAAAATAAGTTGCATTTACAAAACTTCGTTTTTGTGGAAAAAACGGTAAAACCCAGAATCTCACGCAACCTTGCGTATTATAGACAACTTGAAATGATTTTTGAGGAGAAAATCAACAAACCCAAAATCTCACGCAACCTTGCGTATTACAGACAAATTGAAATGATTTTTGAGGAGAAAATCAACAAACCCAGAATCTCACGCAACCTTGCGTATTACAGACAACTTGAAATGATTTTTGAGGAGAAAATCAACAAACCCAGAATCTCACGCAACCTTGCGTATTACAGACAACTTAAAATGATTTTTGAGGAGAAAATCAACAAACCCACAAAAAACAGAAACAGATTCAGAAGGCAAAAACTGCAGCTTCACCTTGATCAAGACCTGGAGAAGTTGGACGCTGCGTAACACCCAGAACAAGTTGATCGGTGTTTCGATATTCGAAGATTGCGATGATGCGCTGCTTCCAGGTTCCATAATTGCGACCATTGAATTTGGAATTATTCTCGAGCAGAATATTTGTCAGAGATGCCATGGCACGTTTTTCAATGAAAACTGTGAAAATCTGTGAAGGCACGTTCTTCGAGGCAAAAATACGAAAGACCCAGACGAATCAAAGAATGACCCAGAAGAGAGCTTGAAAAACCCAAAAGGAATCTGCTGTCGTTTTCTGGATCCACTGGCTTGAAAATCGAGGCACAAAAATCGAGGCACCCAAGAAAAACGGACGACAACCCAGTTGAGCTCTCGAAAAACCCACCAAGAATCTGCAAACAAAATATTTTTTCGACCCCAAAAATTAGGGTTTTGAAGAAAAACGGCCCAAGCTGAAAAAAGCTTGAAAAAACTTCAGATTTCTTGATAAAAATGGCAGATTTTTTTTCAAGGAGAGCGCAAATGATGAAGCATGCAGACAAAACGAACTTATCCTTGACCCTACAATCGCGATTTTGCTGTCAAATGAGCTTGAAAATATATGGACGCAAGTTGCAGAAAAAAAATTGCGAGCTTTCCCAAGGATACAGGCACGGATTTTGCAGACCAGGAGGCAGTCGTGAGTAGATAATTTCAAAAGAAATTATAAATTTTTCGAAAAATTGCTTATCATGGCTCTGATACCATGTTACAAGATTCAAGAAGAGTTGGCAGATTAACGGATTTTCGGATGATTCATTCATTAACAGAGGAACAAATGTGTTCCTTATAAAGAATTACAAGAATTAGAAACAAAACTAGAGACAGGATAGGAAACATTCCTATCTGGACTGAAAAAAAAAGAGACGGGATAGGAAACATTCCTATCTAGACTGAAAGACGGACTACAGACAAGTAGTTGACTATTATAGAAAGTATAAGATATTATCTTAATAGAAATGCTTCCAGAAGTCCCATCAGTCAAGACTGCTAAAGAGATTTGGGATCACTTGAAAGATTTTCATGAGATGTCTAACAAGACTCGAGCATTCTTTTCAAAGATCATGTCATTTTTTCTTATGATGGATGAGAAGATGACTATACAGCGCAGCTTATGAAGATCAAAGATATACACAATCAACTAGAGGCCAATCATCACAGTGATTAGGTTAAGGAGTTTACTACACTCATACAAACACTTTATTGGGACACTATAATGTCCCTTGTTGGAGCCTTCCATGGTTCAAGTTTCTCGATTGTACTTTTGTGGACTAATTTCATATCTCTTCTTTTTCCATTCTCAATCTCTATTTCTCAAATTTAGTATTCCTATATATACGTTGAATTGAAAAAATGTGTCTTTTCATACCCTTAATTTATTATATAATATATTAGTAGCTATTAATAATATTATTATTATTTATTAATAATAATATTATTATTGTTACTATTATTAATATTATAATTAAATAAGGCAAGAGCCTACAACACAATGGTAACTTGTGAGCCTCTCATATGGGAGGTCTTGGGTTCGAATTCGCTTAACACAAAAATAATTAATTACAATAAATAACAATAATTGATTTAGGCTTCAGCCATTTACCAATCAAAATACATATATATATATACATATATATATATATATATATATATATATCACTTTATATGTTTTGATTAATTAATCATTATATAAAATTAGATTTTATTGTTTGGTAGAATAATATATAATTTGATTCATTACCCACTTTAATATTATTATTATCATGTATGATTATAATGTTATATCATTACTAATATTCTATTAATATTTTGTATTTTTATTTATTATTATTTTTTAATTAATTATTCATTTATGCTTTAATTATATAGATATTGTTTTGATGGGGATATCACAGTCCACTCTCAAAATTTGCTTGTCCTCAAGCGAAAAAAAAGATTTATACATAAGGGCCACATACAAAGCATATAATTGGATGCAAACAAACACAAGGGATTCATGAAGTTACATTTTAATGCATGTAAACACAGCATATTTACATTTTAATGCATGAAAACACAAAGCATACACGAAGTAAACATGTAAGTGCATGAAAACACTTAGTAGACAAATTAATGCATGAAGACGCAGAGTAGACACGATGCAGACACATAATGCATGCATTCTTGATCAATTCTTTAAAATTAACAGTTTTCTTTATGACGGTATTTTCCATTCAACTGATTGTCTAGTATATAATTTAGTATTTCCCTCAATCGATTATGTCTGATATCTTCCATGAACTATTTTCTAAATATTTTTTCATAGTATTTGTTGTGCAATAATCATTTTGTATTTCATGTGATCCTTTGTTATTGTATTTCATTCTTCTTCACATGCTGCTTGTTAATCATCGAGGCCTTTTCAATATCAATCTTTCTAGAATGATGCGGATATGCAATGATTTAATATATGTATATAGATGTTATGTGGCATCCCAATATCATTCCATACTGAAATTGCCGCCAACCTTCATGTCTTTCCTTTTCGCGGTGATCATTGCAAAAGATGTATCTCTTAATCCTCCTCTTACACCTCAAATCATTGCTGAAATAGGAAGGATGCTGAAATGGCAGATCTGATATAATATCAGTCTACCAATCTGCAGAGTTCTTGGGCATAGGTGCTGAACAATCTTATCAATCGCCTTAGTTCTTTGGGTAGTGTTACTGTTGCTAACTTGCTGCTATATTTCCTGATGATTTGTGTTTGCAGATATAATGGACTGCTGATTTGGTGATGCGTGAATCATCACTTTCTTCAATCGGGCCTTCTTCATTTGTAACTCATCCTTTCTTTGAAAACATGTGACCCTTTGAGACTGGCTGTTTTTTGTGAAGAGATGTGCCTCTTGATTAACTGCTGGCTAGAAAGCATTATTATTTTTCCTTTGATAGCAAATTTTCAGTGATTGATTAACAACATAGTTATTTTATAAGGTCCCTGATTATCATTAACTTTAATTGCTAATTACATTTAAGATTGCTGGAGTGTTTGCTGCTGTTTGCAATCAGTCTTTCTGTTTATGATCAGTATCCTCAAGTATAATCTGCTGTCTTTGGTCACTGCTGTTTATCATAATTTAATTGTCATTTCTTAATTATCACTGCTCTGCTGCATATGGCGGATCACTGCCTCTATAAAACATTGACTCCTTTTGCTGCTTCTTTTGATTCCTGATGCTATTTGCTCGTCTTTGTATATATTCACTTCTTTAAATCATTCTTTGTTCATAATGATGATTCCCTCTGTCGTACCAATTTATATTCTAGTTATATACTTTTGAACATAACTCAGAGCGTTTGTAATGGTCGAAGTTACACCAATATCAATTGCTTGTCACAGTACTTCTTTATATCGGATCAATAACACATATGTTCTCTTTCTTCTATTTGTATTGTTTTTCTCTTCTATTTTTGGTGTCCCTGGGGGAAGGGCCTGTTGCTGGAGTCTATATTGCTTACTTCGTGTTTTTCTTTATCTAGGCTTGAGAGTTAGTGCTGAGTGTCTATCTTTTGAAATTCTGACTATAATTCTCACTGAAATCCTTCTATTACCGCTGACTCTGTCTATTCCACTTCATGTCATCACTGTCAAAAGGTATAGTATATATCTCTAGAGAAGTCTCTTCAGAATATTTTATTTCAATGTTTTATTTGAAACCCATTATATTTTTCTCCATTCATTTTTCACCAGGGCCAAGAACATGCTCTGATACCACTTGTAATGTCCCTTGTCGGGACCTTCAATAATTTAACTGCATTAACTGCCATAGAAAAAGGCAAAGGCGTGTCTTCTCGGCAAAAGGACAGCATGCATCTCAGGAAAGTTTTAAGAAGAAAATCACATCTCACTATTGTGGGAGGCTTGGTCATATCCGGAAGTTTTGCAGAAAGCAGTTGGATGATAAGAAGACCAACCCGGAAGAGTCACTATTTTGGGAGGCTTGGTCATATCTAGAAGTTCTGCAAAACGCAGTTGGACAATAAGAAGACCAATCAGGTAGAGTCTAAGCAGCAGGCTCCTATCGTTCTGAAGAGGAATCAACCTACTATGCTTTTTGATAAGCAGATTTTGTTATGTTGGTTGGTCGGTTGATAATATGACCATTAAGGGAGGGTATTAGACTATTTGTAGTATCCTAGGTTCTTGCTAGTTTTAGCTCGTTATTTCAGAATCTTAGTTAATGGTCATTTAGCTTCTATTTTTCAGTTGTCTTAATTAGTTTTTTTTTTGTTCGTCCATGTTTACAAGAGTTTGATTTTTGCTTCTTTTTCTTTTTGCTAAAAGCTTTTGTAAACTCTATATATTCAAGTATTTGGTTCATATAATCATTCCATTTTTTTTGAGTATCACAAGCGTCTATACTTAATTAGCATTGAACCTCTTTTGTGCTTTAACAAGATACATATTATTTGTGGAAACAATTTACAGTAATAGTTTTGAATTTGTTGTTGAAGAGATCGAACAGAAAACCTGATCTTGTCAGACTTAGATTGCCGAATGGAAATTCTGCACTATGTTCAGATCAATCAAATATACAGCAGAATATTATTAACTGTAGTCCTTTACAAAATAGCATGCCAACCCATCAAGAGATACCCAAACAGTAATCATTTAAGCAATCAGTTTTCAGTTTAAAGGACATACTCTGCAAATAGGAAGGATGCCCCCCCTCTCATCCTCTTATCATGTACAATACTCCAAGATGGAATTGACTTACATACTCATGGCCAAGAGGTAAAATGGATGGCCCACCTTCGGTGCTCTTGAGATTGATCAAAGAGAATGGATCCCCACCAAGGTGGACTAGGAGTTGTAATGACGACTCCCATATATTCTCAGCAATACTGAGTACAACCCACTTTAACGTTGCTGTTTGCAAGTCCTAAAAAATTTGCTAAGTGATTCACTTGAGGATTGTAATACCACTTGTTTATGTTGCAATCCATGGAATATATATGTACATATATATTACTATGATATATTAAGTTAAATGCCAATGATGCCATGAATTGTTTATCTAAATGCTGGTTTATTATGGTTTTGAAAATTATCATGTTTTCTTGTTACCTAACAGTACAAATATCAGTTTTTAGCTAAAGTCACAACATTCGAATTCAAGTTTGGCGATCACAAAATTCGGATGATGTTTGGCAAGGTTAAAAATTTGGAAAAGGCATCAAAATTAAATTTGCTTATATAAATAATTATTTTTAAATATAGTAGTATATCCACAAAATTGCCAAAATAGTTTTACAAATAACTAAGTAATATTTTGAAATAAGACAATCTTATATTAATACAATGAAATTCAGATGAAGCTCCATAAGGGTAAAAATTCACCAAAACTCAAATTTCATGGATGAGAGTAAACAAATTTTATGTCTTTGAACTTTAGTGAATAATATTGTTTGCAGACCTAAAATAAGGAATATCTCAAGAAGGGATATTGCATTTCAGCATGTCCAGCAGGCATTGTTTTCTCTAAATTTTTGAATTCAAAGAAGAGCACTCTATTGCCAGATAAAATAACATGTGTTCAATTTTAATTTACTGTTTATTTAGATTTTTAAATTAATTAAAATCTTAGTTATTAGAATGAGTTCTCCACCGTCCATAAAATTTAGCTGTAATCTTCTGGATTAAACTTTGTATCTTTTTTTGTGTCATGCATTTTGAATCACTCATTGTGATTGATTATAAAAAACAAAGGATGTGTGAGAACTGGAATGCAGATCAGCCTAATAAGTTTGTGGGTACTTGTTGGAAATCTCCTCAGGAATGGCCACATGGTGGCACTGAAGAGAATCGTCAGGAGCTAGGAGAGATTTTAGCTGGAAGACTTTGTAGCTCTCTTCAGGATAGAGATGTTTTGGCTTGGGATCCTAACCCAAAGGGTAAATTTACTGTTACTTTTGGTTATCAAAAATTAGACAGTCAGATGTCTGTCAGGAGTGGGGTGCCTTGGCAAAAAGAGGTTTGCAATAGCTAGTCCTGGACCATTTGCAATGTCTTTCTTTGGCTGGTTCTCCAAAGTAAATGCCTCATTTGGGAGAATGTAAGGAAGAGGGACTTCCAAGGCCTGTCTAGATATGCCCTTTCCAAGAAAAGTGAGGAAAGTGTTTCCCACCTATTCGTTCAGTGTTCTTATACTAAAGAGATTTGGCACCTGTGGTGGGGAGCATGAAATCATGTTTATGTTCATGCACTTGTCTAGTGAATTTTTGGAAGAGGTTGGAACATCCTCCTGTCAAATCTTCCTTTTTGCGGGTTGCTCGGCTTCTTGGTCCGACTCTCATCATTTGGAATTTATGGTTGGCAAGGAATAGGAGGATCTTTCAAGATTCAGAAATGATAAGCGTCCTTCTGTGGGGATAAATTGTGTGCAGACTTCAGAAGACTGCTGCAAAATGTGATGTCAATGACCATGAGGAGCCTAGCGATCTAGCTGTAATAAGGAAATTGAATCTTGTTGGCATCGGAGAGAGTCCCCTCATTAGAAGGAGATTGAGGCAGGTCAAGCAAAAAACTCAGAGACAGAAAATGGCTCCCTCCTCTTGAGAGGGCGTTAAAAGTCAATGTCGATGGATCATCTAGTGGGAATCCTATACATGGGGGAATTGGAGGTGTTGGTAGGGATAGCAAGGGTAACATTTTTCCTATCTCTACCTACAAGGGATGTCAAACTAATAATCTTATGGAGGCTATAGCGATTATTTGAGCTATAGAAAAAGGGTGCTCTCTTGGTTGGCAAAAGATAGTTTGTGAATCTGACTCTCAGATTGTGATTGATTGTTGCATGCTCAACAACTGGATGAGATTAGTTGGCAATTTGCAGTGGTGGGTAAACAGATCCTTAATTTGTGCTCCATGCTTGATCATATTTCTATTTGGCAATTTTCACGGGAAAGGAATACGGAGGCTGATTGTTTGGCAAAGTGGCTTCAGAGAACCCAGATGGGTGGAATATGGATGATTGGGGCCTCTTCAAGCCAGAGCATCAAGAGATGTTGGACATGCTAATCATAGACGTAGTTGTTTAGATGTACCCTCTGTGAGTCTGAGGTTTCTTTAGAGTAGTTGAGTGTTTCAGTCTTGGCCTTGGGCCCTTGCTATGTACTCTTTGTTTTGCTCTAAATAATATTTTTACCCCCTTTTTATTCAGAAAAAAGGTTGTCGGTGAGATGAGAAGCATAAAATTCATTTTGGATTTTGTTTTTGTTTTTAAAAAACAGGTGCACGTTCAAAGAGCAATGAAATTAAGGTGGATAAAAAGAATAAAGAGAGAAAGAAAGGACTTTAAAAAGCTCTCAACAAAAAGAAACTTAAAGAGTATATAAAAAATCCTTACTAATAAGTTTTAAAATGGCAATTATTATCCTAATGGGTTTTTTATGGAAAGATTTTGATCACACAACACCTAATCTTCAAAAGCTTTCCATCTTCAGTTTATCCAAGCCTTGAAGTGCTTGAAGCATATTACATGTTTATGAGACCATTCACAAAAAGAAGTATAATAAGTTGACTCAAAAGTACTTGAATAATCTTGTCTATGTGCTCGTACAACTTTCCATTGCATGAAAAGAAGGTACAAAGGTAGTTTTCATACAAAGCACTTGGCCTTGTGACATTGATCCATAATCAAATTAGATTGCTTAGTCTCATGATGTTGATGGAACCCATTATTTATTAATAAAAAAATGGCTAATTTGGAGGAGGCAATTAAATAGGAAGCGGATGTTGACCATTAATTGTGGCAGATTCCTCACATAGACAATTTGATCCTATCACTATGGATGAGGCACTTAATTATGGTCTTATTGAGACAAGCTATACCACCTATGTCAGCAAGATCCACATAGCAGCAAAAAAAATTATATAAGAATTAGTCATATGCAAAATTTATGATTTATAATTTTCATTGGCATTGAAACTTGAAGTTCATATGTGTTCAGAGGTTTTACTTGTTTTGGGGCCTATAATAGCACTGAACTCAGTTTGACTCATATTGGGTTGATAGCAGTAATAAGTTCTACAAGTTCAGTATATTGTTAAAGTTGACCACAGAATTAAAAGATAAACAGCAATAAACAGAAAGAAAAACAAAATAAAAAGGCACATAAAGACACACCAATATCCTGGGAAAACCCTCCAACTTGAGGGGAAAAATCCTGCCACACCAGGAAAAATATACTTTTTATTAAAACTAAGTTACCAAATCACTCCTCGAAGGTGGAATTCGAAATTTCAGTTCACTGCAGAATCAGATTCAGTTCAATTTCACTCAAAATTCTGCAATAGTCAGGTACATTTGCTCAAAATTCTCTCAAAAGAACCCTATAAGAATTTTGGAAATATTTGGAAGACTTTTAATTTGGACAGAGGAACGCAAAACAAATTTGGGGCAAATTTGAGTGTGTGTCATTTTAATTGACTTTTTCATAAAGATGTTTTGCCAACACAGGTTTATTGGACCCTCCAACCCTAAAAGTAACCAATAAAAAGACCCAAAGGGTATTTTATGTCATTTGTGCATTTATGAATGAAAAGAAAAACTTCTTGCCTCCATTTGTGTATGAACTTATTGTTTCTGCATATGAGGGGAAAAACTTGTAAAGATGAACCCAAAACAAATCCAAACCCCAAAAAAAGTTAGACGAATTTGAACTCAATTCTAGAACCCGCATCTGTACCGAGATCCAAACCGGCAATTTAGTATTAAAATAATAAATTTCCAAGTACAATGTTGTCAACTGACTACAATGCTCATCACACAAAGCAATCATATAATATATAAAGTAAATTGAGAGACTCTTCATATCATAACTAAAGGTCTTTTCATTTACCAAATATGAGTCTCTTCATATTTCCAAGTGCATATCACATGTCTCTTCAAATAATAAAATGTCAGATATTTTGAGTGAGACATCTAGCACACCTTGGATGCCATGTCATGCTCACTTGGAAATATCATCATAAATCTTTTCTTTAGCCGGTGATGCAATATAAAGGCATTTTCTCAATTTCAACATATAGCAATATCAAAGATAAAGATCTTTATTGCAGCTATAATCTTCAAAACTCCCTCTTAACAAGAGAGAGATCTTTAGTATGGTAGGAACACATATTTACAACAAAAAATGTCAATAACAAATTCTCATCACATATTTTCTCAATAAAACATTGTTATCTCAACATAACATTATTCACCATAGTTACTTCATAAAGCATAAGATTAAAGTCATAGAGTCATACACATGACTTCCACCTTACCTACTCACAAAAATGGATCCACCATACCTACTCGCAAAGAGTGGAACAATGGCTTTCACCTCAAACTTCTCTCAAAGAATAATACATTTCCACCATGCCTAATCACAAAGGGTGAGTCAAGGGCTTTCACCGCGAACTTTTCTTGTAGAGAAGAACTCATTAATAATATATATAACAATGGCTGAGATTCTCTCTCAACAGAGCCTCTCCCTCTCAGCAGGAGCAACATTCTCACTGCATTGATTACCAGAATAAGAGAGTTGATTTCAAGTTGACCAAACAAGAAGCTTTAGTGGTCACACTGCTACATAAGATTGCAAAGAATTAGACACCTCCCTCAGTCACCTCTGAAGCTAAATAGTCTCCCTCTAAATATCAGTTCTAAATATCAGTTCGTGTATATTGTCTTTCTCTTTTAATGAAGATATGTATCATCAATTTTGTCCCATGATTGCAAGCAGCATCCCCATTTTTATTTCTACAGTCTATATGGTTCTGCATATAATCTTCTAGCATCCCATTGCTCTTGTCCTACAACCAAGAGGGATTAATAAAAACTCATAAAATCAACCTATCATGAAGAGAAATATAGAGATGAATGATAAAATCATATACTATTCCTAGTGTTACCACAAAAATTCATGATCAATATTCAAAGATGTAATCATAGAGTACTTCTTTTTGTAGTCTAGTCTCAACACACACACAAATATGGATCAATACACAATGATCTCTTTTTATAAACACAGATCAGCATTAATATGATGATCAAAGCACTTGCTAAACTAAACACAACTGTGACAATAAATGATATACCTAATTGCACTCTTGAAGATCTACTCCATGATCTGATTTCATATATGCCAATCTTACCTCTTGTACATTGCTAAAATCTCTCCAAAAGATTGCAGCTAGAAACTTTGTCCCTTATTGAAGTGTTAGTGAACAGATTGTCCTTCGAGAAAATACATGCAAATCTGACCCTAAATGCCCAAGTAAAAGGACAAACTAACACCAACAGTTGGATAGGTTATCATGGATTGATAACCTTCCTCTAAATTTTTATCGGGTACATCTCCCCGTGTGAGATATTCAATGAATTTAAATATCCTGCACTTTTACCCGAAAGTACGAAAGGATCTCTCGCAGATTCTTAGATCGTGAGGTATAGATTATTTCTAACAACAAAGAGATGCTTTAACTAATCTATAGAAATGAATAATAACACTAATCTGCAGTAAAAACAATAACCAGATATCTAGAACTGATAAATCAGGATTCACAAAGTAATACTGACTTAACATGCCTGAACACAAGGTTTCTAAGCCATGTTCAAGAAGATACATATATAAACATCAAATCTTTGTATGCACAAAGTCATGCAAAAACTAAAACACCCATATCATATCTACCAATTACTGTCATTACAATATCTGCCTATCTAAAACTCTAACCATTCTACCCTCCCATTTGCAGCGGCATAAAATCTCCTGTAAGGAAAAAGCAGAATTCTTAGCCCAAACTCTCCTGTACTGTAGCACCAAAGTCTCCCCTACAGAAAAGAAGTGGAACCCTTATTACTCTGCTGTTCACTTATTTAATCTTTCTCCTTCCCGTGACCTTTCAGTTTCATAACTGATTCTTGGTAAAAAGTTGACCTTTGATATTGCACTCTCCTTTATCTTCCAATCTTCCCAGAACCGATAGCCTTCTCCTAGAATCATAACATGAGATACATCTATATAGTCTGTCCACATTCCTTAATATTTGGTCACCTTTGATTAATGACACTGCACAAGAAGCATCAAGTAATCTTTGGGAGATGATTGGCACCTGACTCTACACCTGTCAATGATTTTTGGAGAGAAAAAGGGCATGATGCAAATTCGACCTTTCAAATTCATTTACATTCCCCTCCTCTCTCTGTTTCTGTGATCTATTTGACTTCTTAAGATCTGTTCGCTTTTTAGTTATCAAAACTATTCCTTTGATATGCCCCCAATTATTTAAATAATGTTACATATCCTTTTATTAAGGAAAGGTAATGTATTAAAGACCAATATCATGTCGAATAAAACAATATAGTATAGTTTACTCCTCACTGTCTATTTCAATTCACCGGTACCTATCTTCATCTTACCAAGTCATTATTCAAATTTGGTCTTTATCATGCTTTAGCATTCCAAAGTAATCACTACCCTCCTCTCGGTGACATAAATAAGAAGTCTTCCAAGTTTTGCCATCGCATTTTCAGAAATTAGATGTGGGCTTAGCTTACTTCGAAGAACAGATACCCAGTGCTTCGGGATCACAAAGATACACATGCATGTTTTCGTAGCAATCTTCTTTCTGTGCTTGGAGCCTTTATGTATTTGGCTTGCGGGTCTGTTTCCATCAATCAGGAGAGGGCATAGTATGTGAAGGCATATTATATAAAAAAATGAAGAGCTTTTTCCCAACCTGAGCTACATCTTTGGATGGTTATTGCAACATTCCCTTCATGTAATGGCCTTCCAAGAACACTTAGATATGATAGAGGCGCAGAGCAAGATTGTCTTAACACTGCCACGACAAGCTCCTGTCACATAAGTGTCTCTCTGTTGAACTCCACATACTCCTAGACTCAAGAGAGATACATTACGCTCACTGCTGTATCGACTGATGAACCAAAACCAAAGCTACCGCAGTCTCAATCACCAGCACGGCTTTAGATACTACACATGGATCGTGATGACCTTGTGTCTGAAGTTTAGATTCATTCCTATCTCTAGTGACAATCATTCATTCCTCCAACTGAGAGTGAATTTGACGGCGGCATAAATCGTGAGTCTTCTGCCAATACTGGTGCAGCCCGCGGCTTCTTCATAATTAACACACGGCTTTATTGCTGAGCCTGTGACATCCTCCATTTCATCTACTTTATTGCAAGGTGACTTATCTCTTGACCCGATTCTACGTGCCCCTGCCATGCAATTCACTTCCTAATCATAGGAAGCTTATATCATGGTGCTACGCCTTTGGATATTGCCAATTGCTTGTGAACCTGTCATTAATATCTTTGCCACCCCATTTTAATTGTTACTCATGTTTCATGGGGCACCGGCGAGTGTTCTAAGTTTTAAAAGACATCGGGTATCCCATCATAGCTACATTTGTGGTTTCCTCGGGCTTGTTATATTTTGTTGTGAGAAAGAGAGACCGCGGGTTCCAATAACACTTCTTGACTAAGCCAATACTTTAGTGCATCCATGTCATGTCTGATCCATCCCTTACATCAAGCTCGAGCATAGGCTGCATTTACATACATTTCATCATTTTGGACCATGGAACCTCATTCTTCCTCCTTGGAAATGAATTTGAAACTATTCTCAATTTGCAGGTTCCTTCTCTATAACCTGTACGGATTATATGCCTTTTGAATTCCCAGCATATGAACTCTAGGGTTGAACACTTGAAATTGATATTGTCAGTCAGTAAGCCACATTGTATCAACTGAATTCAAAATATTGAATGAAGCTGACTATTGCATTTGGAGACCACAGAAGTCGTCTATAATATTGAGACTACCAAGCTCCCAAATTGAATTCTGAATCTTTCTGAACTAACCAATATGCATCTTGAACTAAGAGTCTGAACTTTGTTTCTATTGAACCTGCAGGATGGGTTATTTGAACCATTAAACCATTCTGAACTACTTTGAACTACTTCGAACTTCAGTTCGAAGTGGTTCGAAGAAGTTCAACATCTGAAACTGAATTCTGAAACTGTGAAACTTCTTGTGAAGTCCTCTGAACTTGGATTAAATGATCCTTATACCTTTGCTCTAAATCATTGAACTTGACAACCTTAAGCCTGATCTGAGTCTGCATGTTGAACCAACAAACCAACTTGGACCTCTGAACCATCGAACTACTTTGAACTACTTTAAACTTCAGTTCGAAGTGGTTCAACAACTCTAAACTTGAAGCTTTGAAATTGTGACCATATCGGGTACTAACATGAAGGCAACAATTATTTGGTGATCTTACAATGATTAGATCCAAAAAACTCCCAATACACAACCCTTTTATGCACAGAGTGATCTCAACACAATCAAATGAATTGCTCATACCTAGATCATACAATTAACTTTTGAACCAATCAGAGAGTTAATCTCAGAATCAGAATGAAAATTATATCTGCAACATTCGATCTATAGAATAACATTCATATCACTAAGTTCTCAAAATATATATGTGTGTGTCTGTGTATTATTGTAGAGATGCAATTCTTACAATAATATTTCTACCATAAATTGAATTGAGAGAGAAAGATAGAAGGGAAGGAGACGTCAAGATATATAGCACCTCCAAGAAGGATAAAGGATGATTCTAACTAGCAAAATACTTGAAAGAGACAAATACTGCAAGCCTTAAAGATTGACCAAGAAATTGTCATCCTGTGGGCATAAATTACACCGCTAGACTTTGACTACACACAAGAGATGTTATAACATAGTGCAAGGTTGGAGAATCCCCAAAGGAGATGTCCTAGCCGCCAACAAATAATCACACATCGGAAACACAACACAAGATATAAGATTTGATACCAAACTCAACTCTTTATTCATAAAACTACTGATTACATGCAATGTGTCAGGCTATAAGGCCTTCCCGGTTACGATCAAATACAAAGCAAGTAATAGTTCAACAAGATCCCTCAAGATCCAACCAAACCCTAGCTAGTCTAGATCTGTAACACAACAGCACTCTGGTAGAAACCTCTAGTAAGATCTAAACTTATGCTCGCAGACCACCAAGCAATCTCCTTGCTTCCCAAGCTGCAGCTACTAACTATTCTCAAATTTGCTCCCAACGTCCTAGTGTAAACTGCCTCACATTCAGTGATCTATCCACACACTCAAGAAAACTTCACTCACTCAACTACTCCATCTTCTCCATGTTGGATCCCACGCTGAATAATAAATCAAGACTCCCCTTAAACCCCCTACGTATACCCAACTAAGCCACAATTCGGCTCACATCAAACATTAAATACAAAATGTTAACCCTTATGTTAACCCACAATAACCACACAAAAATACTTAGGACAAGCCCCCAAGTTTACAACACTAATTAAATGCACATAAGAGAGATAACCAAGACCACACATAGGTCCTCATGCACCCCCAAATTGATCCACGTCACGATTAGACACTACATGCATTAAATGCACCAAGTCGGCCAACCAAAACCTCAAGAACTCCATTCGGCACCATCACCCTGCCGAGTATCAGCAAAACAACTGAGCATGCCTATCAAGCTCCCACAAACATCACCGAGAAAGCCAAGCATCGTCGAGATCAAGTCCTGCCAAGCACCAAAAACTATGTTGAGTACCTTCAATGTCCGAGCACCTCGGTCAACACTACAACTCAATGAAGACCGAATACACCTCTTCTTCGGTTGAGCACCAAGCTTCTCCACCAAGCCCATTTGGTCAAGCCTCCAACCGAGAAACACCACAAAGATGGCCAAACATCTCCAGTTCTCCACAGAAAATGCAAAAATCTTCAAGAACCTCAAATGCCCTTGCATCAAACCCTCGAGGTACAAAGAAAAGTGTGTCCCACACTTTGTTCCTCCATGAGAACTAGACTTCCACTTCATCTTCACCCAAGGCTTGCCAATCCATAAAGCCAAGAAAACGAACAAGTTCATCAACCAATTCCTCCTTTGTAAATGTACAAACAACCAATTAGCATATTTGCTCACAGGAATATACTGAACAACATGGTAACCCACAAATAGGGTTTGCAACTTATCACCACAATCCATATCAGCAACAAGTTCATCCAACTGTACATATGTAGAAACATCCATTGCAGCATGTAGATCTCCAACCTTATCAACAACAATATGAAAGCCATCACCCACAGCAACCTAATTATCCACGACTAAGTACTTTGCAATTTCCATTTCAGACACAACCAACTGATCATGAAAACCAATCTCCATCCTAACATCAACAAGGTTAGGAACCTCTTCAGGAACAACCACAAGTTTCTCTATAGGTTTTGCATCACACTCCACAAACTGATCAACATAACCAGCTTCCACCTCAACCTTGGCATGCCTTCTCTCTCGAACAAGTCTTCTAACCGGCCAGACAACTCGCTTCTGGATCGGTAAACTCCAACTCCATAAATCTCTGTGAAACTCAACTATCCCTTCCTTAACTCAATCAAACAAAGCAACATCCATCCGAGCAAAAATCTTCGTCTCCACCACATCACGGAGATTTACGATCATCCTAGTGTCCAATGTTCTCAAAGGGATCTTCACAAACCCTCTACAACAAATCCACAAGATTAACCAGATCCTTGCTCTGATGATCTTTACCCTAGGTCCTGTGCAAACAACCTCAACTTCGGCAATTTGTCTACACGCTCTAGAAAACCTTCGCTTTGATACCATCTCACGCAATGCAAGTGAGGAGAATCCCCAAAGGAGATGTCCTAGCCCCCAGCAATTAACCACATAGCGGGAACGCAACACAAGATATACGATCTAATACCAAACTCAACTCTTTATTCATAAAACAACTGATTACATACAATGTATCGGGTTGTAAGGCCTTCCCGGTTATGACCAAATACAAAGCAAGTAATAGTTATGTTAGATCCTCAAGATCCAATCCAAACCCTAGCTAGTCCAGCTCTGTAACACAATAGAACTCTGAAAGAGACCCCGCATGAGATCTAAACTTGTGCTTGTAAGCCCAACAAGCAATCTCCTTGTTTCTTCAGTCGCAGCCACTAGTTCTGCTCAAACTTCACCCAAGTAGTTGATGTAAACTGCATCACATTGGGCGCTCTGTCCACACACTCAAGAAAACTTCGTTCAATGAGCTACTCCATCTTCTCCATGCTAGACCCCACACTAAATAATGAATCAAGACTCCCCTTAAACCCTCTACTTATACCCAACTAAACCAGAAGTCGGCCTAGCAAGTTACAAATTAAATAAACCCTTAAATTAAATACATATTTAAGCCACAAGTCGGCTCACAACAAGCATTAAATACAAAATGTTAACCCATAATAACCACATGAAAATACTTAGGGCAAGCCCTCAAGTTTACAACACTAATTAAATGCACATAAGAGAGATAACCAAGACCAATAGGTCCTCAAGCACCCCCAGATCGATCCATGTCACGATCACACGCTACATGCATTAAATGCACCAAGTCGACCAACCAAAACCTCAAAAACTCCATTTGAAACCATCACCCTACTGCGTGTCAACAAAACAACAAACCATGCTTGTCGTGCTCCCACAAGCACTATCGAGATCAAGTTCTGCCGAGCACCAAAAACTATGTCAAGCTCTTTCAGTGATCGAGCACCACAACGACCGAGCACCTTGATCAACACTGCAACTCAATAATGACTAAGCACGCCTCTTCTTCAACCAAGCACCAAGCTTCTCCAACAAGCCCATTCGGCCAAGCCTCCAACCGAGAAATACCATAGAGATGGTTGAACATCTGCAGTCCTCCATAGAAAATGCCAAGATCTTCAAGAATCTTAGATGCCCCTGCATTAGACTCCCAGGGTACAAAGAAAAGCATGTCCTGCACTTTGTTCCTCCATGAGAACTAGATTTCCACTTCATCTTCAACCAAGGCTTGCCAATCCATAAAGGCAAGAAAATGAACAAGTCCTTCAACCAATTCCTCCTTCACAAATCTACAAAAAACCAATCAGCATATTTGCTCACAGGAATAAACTGAACATGGTAACCCACAAATAGGGTCTGCAACTTATCACCACAATCCATATCAGCAACAAGTTCATCCAATTATACATATGAAGAAACATCCATTGAAACACGTAGATCTCCAACCTTATCAACGGCAATATGAAAGCCATCACCCACAGCAACCTGATTATCCACGACCAAGTGCTCTACAATTTCCATGTCACACACAATTGATCATGAAAACCAATCTTCATCCTAGCATCAACAAGGTTAGGAATCTCTTCAACAACAACCACAATTCACTCTATAGGTTTCACATCACACTCCACAAACTGATCAACAAAACCAACTTCCACCTCAACCTTGCCATGCCTTCTCTCTCAAACAAGCCTTCTAACCGGCTAGACAACTCACTTCAAATCGGTAAACTCCAGCTCCAAAAATCTCTGTGAAACTCAACTATCCCTTCCGTAACTCAATTGGACAAAGCAGCATCCATCTGAGCAAATGCCTTATAAATCTTCGTCTCCACCACATCATGGAGATTTGCAATCATCCCTAGGGTCCAATCTTCTCGAAGGCATCTTCCAAGATCTTCACAAACCCTCTACAACAAATCCACAAGCTCAACCAAATCCTCGCTCTAATGATCTTTACCCTAGCTCCTAGTGCATACAACCTCAACTTCAACGATCTGTCTACACGCTCAGAAAAACCTTCGCTCTGATACCATCTGAGGTAGCGCAAGGCAGGAGAATCCCCAAAGGAGATGTCCTAGCCCCCAACAATTAACCACATAGCGGAAACACAACTCAAGATACACAATTTGATACCAAACTCAACTCTTTATTCATAAAACAACTGATTACATGCAATGTATCGGGCTGTAAGGCCTTCCTGGTTACGACCAAAATTAAAACAAGTAATAGTTCTGCAGGATCCCTCAAGATCCAATCCAAACCCTAGCTAGTCCAAATCTGTAACACAACAGAACTCTAGGAGAGACCCTGCATGAGATCTAAACTTCTGCTCGCAAGCCCAATAAGCAATCTCCTCGTTTCTTCAATCGTAGCCACTAGTTCTACTAAAACTTCACCCAAGGTCCTACTGTAAACTACCTCAAATTCGGTGCTATGTCCACACACTCAAGAAAACTTTGCACACTCAACTATTCCATCTTCTTCATGTTGGATCCCATGCTGAATAATGAATCAAGACTCCCTTTAAACCCCCTACTTATACCCAACTAAACCACAAGTTGGCCTAACAAGTTACAAATTAAATAAACCTTTACATTAAATGCATACTTAAGCTACAAGTCGGCTCACAACAAACACTAAATACAAAATGTTAACCCTTGTGTTAACCTATGATAACCACACAAAAATACTCAGGACAAGCCCTCAAGTTTACAACACTGATTAAATGCACATAAGAGAGAGAACAAAGACCACAAATAGGTCCTCACGCACCCCCAAATAGATCCATGTCACAATCACACGCTACATGCATTAAATGCACAAAGTCGGCCAACCAAAACCTCAAGAACTCCATTTGGCACCATCACCCTACTGAGTGTCAGCAAAACAACCGAGCATACCTGTCGAGCTCCCACGAGCATCGCCGAGAAAGCCAAGCATCATCGAGATCAAGTTCTGTCAAGCACCAGAAACTATGTCGATTTCCTTCAGTGACCAAGCACCACAACGACTAAGCACCTCAATCAACATTGCAACTCAATGACAACCGAGCACACCTCTTCTTCGGCCAAGCACCAAGCTTCTACACCAAGCCAAAGAGATGGCCAAGCATCTCCAATCCTCTACAGAAAATGCCAAAATCTTCCAGAACCTTAGATGCCCCTGCATCATGCTATAAGATAGGGTTTTCGTTGCACAAAAAGATCGACCAATCAATGTTGGATACAACCACTAGACTTATGGAACTCAGGAGGCAGATAAGCCATGTCACGAATCCCAAAGGGGGACATTGGCAATTAGTTTGACAATTCCCCCCTCAGCATTCATGAGGAGATTCAAACCTGTGACCAAGCTCTGATACCACTTGTTACAAGCTAGGGGTATCATTGCACCAAAAGGTCAACCTGTCAATGCCCAACACAACTTCTATACTTGTAGAACATAGGAGGTGGTTAAGCCATGTTACAAATCCCAAAGGGGAAGGTTGGCAATTAAGGGACCTATCACCTTAAGGCCAAGAGTCTACGATTACAAAGCCACTAATAGATCTAGATAATACCAATCCTCAACCAATGAAACTAGACGATCGGAAGCAGATGAAGACAACACACCGAGGTGTTGATTTGTTGCGACTGATTAGGCAAGTATAGTACACTTTTCATAAGTCGTAAAACAAACTTTTTGGTTAATTCGTCAAGCATTTTTGAGTTGACTAGTCAAACATTTCCCAAGGTTGACTCGTCAAGTATGGTTAGGGTAACTTGTTAAGCGAACATATGTCATGTAATATCGCCTTAGGGTTAGGGTTTTGTAAAGAGAATATATAGCTTTTTGCAGTGCTATTGAGTTGTAAGGGAGATAAAAGATTGTGACATGTTGAAGTTACTATATAATAATATTGGACTCTCTGTTTGGTGGGCGTAGCCCAAGATTGGCTTAACCATGTTAAATATTTGTGTCTTCTATTCCATTTATGTGTGCTTTATTCCTTTGTGATATTGATTATATTTGCATGTAATTTTCATTTCTATCTAAATAATCCTAACATGAGAGACCATGATGCCAAGAAGAGAACAAACACACTTAAATCAAAGTAACCAATACAACAACATTCGCACTTAAAGGAAAGCCAATGCTAATTAGGAAATGACGATAAACATAAAGCAAGGAAAATGAGGCTGCTGAGATATCAGAAGATCAATAAAAAATTGGCAACTCATGAAAAAGAATCACTACACAAGAAGAAGGAACCATCATGAGCACGAAGATGAGGTAGGAGTAAAATGGACATAAAGACGATTCATAAATAAAAATAAATCCTTGTCAATCGCACAGAATTGTTCTATATTTCACACATGCACAAGACTTCTGCACCAAATTTATTCGATATTGATAACTCTGCTGGAAGTTGTCATATGACTTTTCATATGATTGTTGTCAAATGTGGCTTGACGTTTCAATGAACACGAACCATATATTGAAATATGAATTAGAAGAATTGACAGAAGAATGTTCAAAAAGGCTATGATATAAAATATAAATGGCACAAAGTCACATAAGCTCTAAAAGAGATACCCAACACAGCAAATGTAGAATTCATCCTTAGTAACAATTAAACTCTTCAAATATGATAGGGGGTACAGAATAGAGCCAATTAACAATAGATACAAGAGGAGCCAAAAAATTGTAGATCTGTCTCGCAACTACCAGTTTTCAACGATCACATATTACTTACAAAATACTCAATGGAATCTATATACACAAATTAAAGAACAAAAGAAACTCCGGTATTTGATATTATCTAACCTTGCTCTGATACCATGTTAAAGTTTAGCCCAGAATTAAAGATAAACAACAGTAAACAGAAAGAACTTAAAAAAGGCACATAAAGACACAACAATTTATCCAAAGAAAACCCTGCAACTTGAAGGGAAAAACCCAACAACAACAGGAAAATATTTTTTTATTGAAATAATAAATGTCCAAGTACAATGCTTTCAGCTGAATACAAGGCTTATCACAAAAAGTAACTTATGAGACTCTTCATATCATAACTAAAGGTCTTCTCATTTACCAAATGCGAGCCTCTTCATACTTCCAAACTCATGTCTCTTTGCATGTTACATGTCTCTTCATATAATAAAATGTCAAATATTTAGAGTGAGACACCTAGCAGAACTTAGATGCCATGTCTATCATCAAAAATCTCTTCTTTAGCTGCTTACACTATACACAGGCATTTTCTCAATTTCAACATATAGCAATATCAGAGATAAAGATCTCTATAGCAGCTAGAATCTTCAACATTTATGACTCTGCTTTTGTACTTTTGAAGAATTTTATTAAAAATTGTGTTTTGCAAATGTTAAATAAATTTGCCTGGCTCTTGTCAAATTTTCCTCAGCTTTTTGCCAAGTCTCGAGCTTTCAAAACTTTTGAGCCTGCCAAGTTATTGCCAAATCTGTACTTTTCAACTATGCTTTCAAGCATAGAAATCAGACTATCTTGGAGATGGAACCCTCAAGGAGCAGACTAAGTTTCAGTGTGTCATTAGGATCATCAGAGATGTTCAGATTTGCATGTTGGATGTGCCAAGTAAAAATAACAATATCACTAACTCCGGACTATTTCTCAGCTGATTGTGTTACAATAGATGCATTTAGTTGAGGTTTTTACATTTAACTTATTATTTAACTAAAAAAAACTTTATCTACAAAGAAAGAATGTGTTCTAAAAATTTAATAAAATATTTTTGCGCTTGACATGAAACTTAGAGCTTTCCAATGGTTTGTGAGCTGCACATAGCTGTTTGAGATTACCTGTACAGAAGCCTTCCACTACAGCATGACATTTATCTATCCAGATTCCCAGGAGAAGCAAATCTATTTGACCAACCTGCCTTGCTTAACTAAGTGTTTAAATCCTCTCCAGGTATGTCGTACCAAACTATGAAATTGCATTGGCAATTCAAGAATTCAAGGTATTCACAAAAAATATAATCAAAAGCATGTAAAGAACTCAATTCCAACGCAGTCACAGTAATTTGTACATACATACTATGAGTGCTAATTATGGCCTAATGTAATTAACCACACTTCAACACGATCCTTATATGAAGAATCATCCCAGAATGAACATGGGATTGTTCATCCGAAATAACTCGACAAGTCAATCTATTGCCTCCTAACTAGATTGATTTTGCTATTCACTCTCAGAGTTGAGAGATCAGCAACCAGATATCTAGAATGAAGGATTTTAAATCTAAATGAGATGCAATAGTTAAGCTATATGAGATGCAAATTAATCTAGAAATAAAGAGAGCATTTTAATCTAAATGAATGCATTACTAAACTAGGGGAGATTAATATGCAAGAATAACAAAACTATGAATGTAAATGTGTGAGTAATCAATTCAACATAAGTTTGAACTTCAATACTATTCATTTGCAACCTCTGAAATGAGGAATTGAGAGCTTCTTACATAGAATTCCAGAATTGATCAAAGGTCAAGATCAAATCAAATGAACGGTCAAAATTAGAAATCAGATTCAGTTAGAATGGAAAACTTCCCTGTGCAAATGAAGTTAACTAATTCAATTCTGAGTGTAATGAAGAGTTAACTATTTCAATTCCTTTTCCAATTCCAGTTCACTCAGAGTTTTCAATTCTGAACTGAAGAGAGAATTTGGCGAGTATATTTGATTTAATAAAATTGAATATGACCTCATAAATGAATAATCTTAATTAATTCAATAATTAAAATGAGGATATATTTAATTAAATCAAATACATTTAATTCCTTAACGTATATTAGCAAAAGGGTAAATTTGATTTAATTAAAGTACCATGACTCATAATTAAATTAAATTGATTAATAGGTTTACCTTTGCTAATTCGATTAGACTTAGGAATTAAATAGAGTATGTAATAAATGGGGATTTTCTGCAATTGACACTTAGGTCAAGTAGAGATTGTCGAAATCAGAATTGCCTAGTACAATAGGACTTAAGATTGATTGATAGACCAAAATTGGTTTAGCATGGCAATGTGCCAATTTCAGGATATTACACATTCCAGCTTAATGATTTTAGCATTTATAGAGATGGTGAAATTGATAGATTCATCCTCATTATAGTTTCGTTCAGTTAATAGTCTCAAACGAAACTTGGGTGAATTCATCTTCAAATCAGAACCTAGTAATAATATAGGAAACTAGTAAACTCGCATGTCCTACAGACTAATTTATTTATTTAATAAAGATTTTATTTATCTGTTTATTTAAATTCTGAATCAGAACCTCGTTATAATCTGGGAAACGAGTAAATCCGCGAGTAATACAGACTAATTTGTCATAATCGAGGCTGAAATTCATCTCATCTGAGAAAAGAATTTTAAAACAACGAGGTAGTAAGGATAAGAAGAAAAAAACCTCGTAAACAATCTTTTATTCTAATAAGGATGATAACTCTAGACATCAGAAAACCAAAATATGCAATCGGTATGTAATCATACCCTTTCAGTTGTGTCTTGAATGGAGGGAGGAGGCTCCTTGTCCTTCTTAACTCCAAAAACCCTCCTCATTTTGTGTCTGCTAAGTTGAAGATCTTCTGTTTCAAATGGTCCAAAACGATTTCTGAATCAAAAGTTTTTGAAAATCAGCTAAAATTTTAACAAATGGCAATTGCGCACTCCGAAATCCGTCAGCAGAAGAAATCAAGAAATGCCGGAAATAGTCCAATTCCTCAATACCGTTCCTCAATGCAACCGTAGATCTACCATTCAATCGCCACTACCCGTGAGGATACGGGAAAAAGATTTATATTTTCAACTTCGTAAGAGAGGTCGTTGTAGGGACGGCTCGGATGATTGTTGACGAAGCAAGCACTTTTGGACACGATGCTGAGTTAATAAAGGTAATGTTCTTGTGCCCTAGTACCTTCTACGAGCCAAAATAAATTCTTTTACCAGTCGAATTAAATGCAAACATTATGTTAGTCTCACTATATTAACATTTAAGGCTGTACATTTATATTATTATTATTATATAATATTATGGTATAAAATATGTGTTGAAGTATTTTTTAATGATTCATTTGAATTGTAAGCTTAAAAGAAAATATAACCAGCTTAAAAGAAAATATAACTAGCTTATATATATTTTATTCTAAGTGTTCCATTTATTCTTATGAGAGATGGATTCATGTTGAATTACTACTCATGAAACACGGGTCAATGAGTTTGACTCAAAAATCACACAGTTAAATCATGATAGCAATATCACAACTATATAAAATAAGTCGAGAGATATTCTTCTCGAGGCGCCTATTGCACTGAGTGAGATTATGAAAATAGGTGCCTCGAGAAGGATATCTCTCAGCTTATATATATATATAAGTTAGTACCACTCGCGACAGAAGAATGAAAGACATTATTGTTATTAATCTTAAAAAATAAATAATTGTTATTAAATATATTATATTTTATAATACATTATATATTTTATATGTTCACTTCAATATATGTTTAATGTAATAGATTCCCTTTGAAAAATAAAATAAAATAAAAATCACCAAATATATAATAATTAGTATTAACAAAATGTATATTTTTTATTCAAGTAATTAAATGTTAGGAACCTGTGTGTTCCTTCTGTTTATTTTGTTACAGTAGAGTTGTTGGACGCATATGCTTTGTAAGTCGTCCCGTGAGTTTATTTTATTATCCCACATGCATAGGTAGTATTACTTTTCTATATCGTACCTAGTATATAAGAATAGGTTGAGGCCCTTGATGGGCACGGACGAATTTATTGTATTGAGCTTGCTCAAAGGAGGTTACCCCCTCGAAGTGGCCTGCGATCAGTAGATTTATTCTGAGTTCTGCTATCACTTTGTATTCTGTTATTTCGAGCATTCTCACGGTATTGCTATAAGGAGGTTCTTCTCATCTGGTATCAGAGCACTCTCTTGGGCTCGCTGGGTGGAAATTACATCAAATTTTTTTTTCTGTCGTGGCCTTCAGGTTCCTCTCACTTCTAATATCTCTTGTTATTGCAATAACTCTTTTCCGTTGCTCTGTCTGTGAGTGAATTTTTCTAAGTCGACTGTTCAAAAAAAATTTTAAAAAATAAAAATAAAAATAAAAATTTAAAAAAAAAAAAAAAAAAAGTTAAAATTTTTCTGTTTTTTAGTCGTAGCTTCCTTGTTTGCTTTTTGTTTCTGCTCATACTTCCGCAGAACGTCTGCAATATCATTTCGCATACTTCCTTCCTTGGCGACCCAACCCCAAATTTTACATATCAAAGCCCTAAATCCCTCATTTATCTAATTTTAGGGTTTGCCCTATCTTTTTCACCTCTCATCCAATCGCCACCAAACTGAGCCACAAGATTCAATTCCTCATTTTGCTCCCTTATCCCTCTTGGACTGTTCGCCTCATTTCGCCTCCCTACCCTTGAAACCCTCATTTTTCTTTTTCCCTTGTCCCCAGATAATCTCCCACCACCCGTCGAACACCCATTTCCTATATGAGTTTTACCCAAATCCAAGTTTGCCGTAACTAAAAAAGTTTTTGTTTCTCATCTTCTACCCATTTCAAAAAAAAAAAAAAAAAAAAAAAAAAAAAAAACCTTGTTTTATGGTTGTTACGCGTACAGGAGCAAAAATCATGGAAGAAGAAATTGCATCCCTCAAAACCAGACTTCAAGATCTGGATGACAAAATTCTGGGTCTTAACTTTCAGCAGTCAGCCATGAGCCGAAACCATTCAGGAGATACTGGGTCCTCTTCTGGCAATTTCCGTGGACCAAAGCTTGATTTTCCACGCTTCGATGGTTCTGATCCGACTGGATGGATCTATAGGGCAGAGCAGTATTTCAGCTTGCATAATACTTTGGATAACCACAAAGTCTCCCTTGCATCTTTTCATTTGGAACATGAAGCTCTTCAATGGTTCCGTTGGTACATCAAGGCTAATGTAGGCCCAACGTGGAGCGAATTGTGCACCCTCATTTTGGAGCACTTTGGCCCTAGTTCCTTTGATGATTTCACAGGAGCACTCACTAAACTGCGTCAAACAGGCACTGTAAGAGAATACCAGACAGAGTTTGAAAAATTAGCTAATCACACAGAGGGCTTGTCTGATGAATTCTTCCGTAGTTGTTTTGTCAGTGGTCTGAAGGATGCACTTCGCTCAGAAGTCAAAATGTTTCGACCTACTACAATGATGGAAGCCCTTGGGTTGGCTAAGTTAGCGGAAGACAAGATTAGTGCTCTACAACGCTCCAGATCTAATTTTGTTCCATTCAGAAATACAGGTTCTCACAACCCTCCAGCCATACCAGCTCCCAGAACTACTCCGATCAAGCACTTGTCTGAAACAGAGATGCGGGTTAGGCGAGACAAAGGGCTTTGTTATAATTGTGATGAGAAATGGTCTCGGGGCCATAGATGTGTTCAGCAAAAGCTCTATCTCTTGGATGTGGATTCTCCACCGGAACTGGAAGAATATGTAGATGCTCAGGAATCAGTGGATGCTGAGGTTGAGCCTCACCAGCCTGAACCTCCTTCCCCAGAAGCTCCACCAGAGATATCTGTCCATGCTTTGGCAGGAGTCACTACTCCACAAACCATGCGGGTCCAGGGTTTCTTCAAGAAGATCCCTCTTACTATACTCATTGATTCTGGTAGCACTCATAACTTCATTGATCCACGAATAGCCAAACAGGCTGATTGCTTTATCCATCCCTGCTCTAGCTTTGAAGTCATGATTGCCAATGGGGGCACTTTACCTTGTAAAGGGAAATGTCGCAATGTGCGTCTCTCTATTGGAGCTTATAACATGTGCTCTGACATGTTTGCCTTACCCTTAGGTGGTTGTGATGTGGTTTTGGGTGCCCAATGGTTACGCACTCTTAGCCCCATTCTCTGGGATTTTGCTGAACTTTGGATGCAGTTTTCAGCCGAGGGGCACCAACACACTTTGAAAGGCTTACAACCAGGGTCTCTCAGCATCATCAGTTCACACCGTATGGAAAAACTTCTTAAGAAGAATTCACATGGTGTCATCGCTCAGCTCCATTCCATTCAGATGCAGCCATCAGCAGTCTCTAGCACTCCTGCCGATCTCCAACACATCTTGGACAAGTATTCTGGTATATTTGCTGAACCTGTGGGATTACCTCCTTCTCGTCCAGAGGACCACCGTATTCAGCTCCTTCCTGGCAGTGTTCCGCCCAACATCAGGCCCTACCGCTACCCATTTCATCAGAAGACCGAAATCGAGATACTTGTCCGTGACTTACTGAAGCAAGGTATTATTCGCCCTAGTACCAGTTCCTTTTCTTCTCCAATTCTACTTGTTCGCAAAAAAGATGGGTCATGGCGACTCTGCATTGATTTCCGAGCACTTAATCATCTCACTATAAAGGACAAGTTTCCCATTCCAGTTGTTGATGAACTTCTTGATGAACTTCATGGGGCTCATTTTTTCTCCAAGTTAGATCTTCGTTCTGGGTATCATCAAATTCGGGTTAATGAGGAGGATATACCTAAAACTGCCTTCCGCACACATGATGGTCACTATGAATTTTTAGTCATGCCCTTTGGCCTCACGAATGCTCCTTCAACATTTCAGGCAGTGATGAATAACATATTTCGACCATACCTCCGGAAATTCATTCTGGTCTTCTTTGATGATATCCTCATATATAGCAAAACTTGGGCTGAGCATCTCCATCATCTGGAGCTTGTCTTGCAACTTCTCTCTGATCATCAACTCTGTGCAAAACTATCTAAATGTGTGTTTGGCCAGGAGGAAGTGGAGTATCTCGGGCATATTGTTGCCCACCATGGAGTACGGGTGGATCCTACAAAAATAGATGCCATGAAAACTTGGCCGCATCCTAAAACTCTCAAGAGCCTTCGGGGTTTTTTGGGGTTGACTGGCTACTACCGCAAGTTTGTCAAAGATTACGGGAAAATTGCAGCACCATTGACTGCTCTGTTAAAAAAGGATGCCTTCTCCTGGACCCCTGTTGCTGAGACTGCATTTGAACAACTGAAACAGGCTATGTGCAGTACACCTGTTCTCGCGATGCCAGATTTTTCCAAACCCTTCACTATTGAGAGTGATGCTTGCGGCAATGGATTGGGTGCTGTTCTCCTGCAAGATGACCATCCTATTGCGTTCACTAGCAAAGCCCTCTCTGGTAAGAATCTAGCCCTCTCTACTTATGAAAAAGAAATGATGGCTATTTTGCATGCTGTACAGAAGTGGCGGCCATACCTCTTAGGGAGTCATTTTTGCATCAGAACCGATCACCAAAGTCTGAAATACTTCCTGGAACAACGGGTATCCTCTCCTACACAACAGAAATGGGTCAGCAAACTCATGGGGTATGATTATGAGATCACCTACAAGAAGGGTAAGGAGAATATTGTGGCAGATGCTCTTTCTTGCACATTTGATAATCAAGCTTCCCTTTCCGCTATTTCTAAGCCCATTCCCAATTGGTTAGCGTCTGTTCAGCAGGGCTATGACAGTGACTCTTCTTTATCTCAAATCATTCACCAGCTAGCCAATAATCCTTCTGCTATACCACATTACTCTTGGGATGGTGCTTCTCTTCGATACAAGGGTCGGCTAGTGCTTCCTCAGAACCCAGCTCTACATCAGGCTATTTTTTATGAACTCCATGCTTCTCCTTCAGCAGGGCACTCAGGCTTCCTCAAAACTTATGAGCGAGCAAGGAGAAACTTCTTTTGGAAAGGGATGAAACAGACGATTCAACAGATGGTGGCTGAATGTGATACTTGCCAACGCCACAAGGGTGAAACGACCCTCCTTCCTGGCTTGCTCGAACCATTGCCCATCCCTACACGGATTTGGACTGATATTTCTATGGATTTCATTGAAGGGCTTCCTAAATCCGGTGGCAAGACAGTGATCTTGGTTGTGGTTGATCGTCTCTCGAAATATAGTCATTTTTGTGCCCTCAGCCACCCCTATACTGCCTCCTCTGTTGCACAAATCTTCATGGACCAGATATTTCGTCTTCATGGACTCCCTTCTTCCATTGTCTCTGATCGTGATGCAACTTTTACCAGTCATTTTTGGACTGAACTGTTTCAGAAAACTGGCACCAAACTGAAGATGAGTTCGGGCTATCACCCACAAACTGATGGTCAAACGGAAATTGTCAATAAATGCTTGGAAACTTATCTTCGTTGCTTCACTTCCGAACAGCAACATCAGTGGGCCAAGTGGCTCCCTTTAGCTGAATGGTGGTACAATACCTCTTACCACACTGCCTCTAAAATGACTCCATATGAAGCAGTCTATGGTCAGGCACCTCCAGTGCTCCTTCCCTACACTCCCAATAGCTCACCAGTCCAGGCAGTTGACATAGTTCTCCGCAGCAGGGATCAGATTCTTCGTACCTTACAGGATAATCTTCACATGGCCCGTAATCGGATGAAACAGCAAGCAGATCAACACCGTTCTGAGCGCTCATTTCAAGTTGGGGATATGGTTTTTCTTCGTCTACAGCCATACAAACAATCCTCCCTAAAGCTGAAAGGGCGTCATAAGCTGGCCCCAAAATTTTATGGGCCTTATCAGGTTCTGCAGAAGATTGGTTCAGTTGCTTATAAACTGGAACTTCCTCCTTCTTCCCGCATTCATCCAGTCTTTCATGTTTCTTGTCTAAAGAAAGTTCTGGGTACCACTGTCAGAGCACAAACTACTCTCCCTGAAATGGATACGGAAGGATCCATTATCCTGGAGCCGGTGGCAATCATTGACCAGCGCACTCGCCAGCTTCGCTCTCGCTCCATCTCTGAGGTCTTGATTCAGTGGCATGGCATGCAACCAGAGGATGCTACCTGGGAACCCCTTCTTCAGATTCAACAACAATTTCCACACCTTAAGCTTTGAGGACAAAGCTTTTTTCTAAGGGAGAGGGGATGTTAGGAACCTGTGTGTTCCTTCTGTTTATTTTGTTACAGTAGAGTTGTTGGACGCATATGCTTTGTAAGTCGTCCCGTGAGTTTATTTTATTATCCCACATGCATAGGTAGTATTACTTTTCTAGATCGTACCTAGTATATAAGAATAGGTTGAGGCCCTTGATGGGCACGGACGAATTTATTGTATTGAGCTTGCTCAAAGGAGGTTACCCCCTCGAAGTGGCCTGCGATCAGTAGATTTATTCTGAGTTCTGCTATCACTTTGTATTATGTTATTTCGAGCATTCTCACGGTATTGCTATAAGGAGGTTCTTCTCATTAAAATTAAATTTTGGATTGAAATTAGAGTTTTCATTTGCATTAGTGTTAGCATAGGTTTTATCGTTAAAGCTAGATAATTATTTGTAATAGAGCAAAGGTCGTAGTGCGACTTCTTTGAAGAAATCAAGAGCTAGAGAGTTATTAAGGCTTCAAGTTTTATAATATATAGTTTTTTTATTAATCATTAAAGTCAAGTCTCAACAACTCTCTCACATTTCTTTATCTCTCATCCTTCGTACTATATCTACCTCATGCCTTACTGTCATCCCCTTATCTCTCCCCCTCTATTTTGGGCCTAAATTGTCCTCTTTCTATATTTACCTCTATCTCTCCCTACTCCCCCTTGTACATTTCTTCCATCTCCCTTCCCCTTTAGCCATTGTTTCCCCCTAAATACCTTATATATCTTTACATCATGTGTCTTACTCTCTCACACACATCTCTCTTTCCTAAACATATACATACATATATCTCCCCCCATAATTACTCTCGGTCCCTCTCTCCCGACTCTCCTCTTAGCATGCGTTCTCCTACTTAACCCCCCCCCCCCCCCCCCGCCCCACCTTCCCTCCTCCCCCAACTTTTCACTATTGTCCTCTCTTCCTTCCTTCATTACCATGTTCATCTATCCTATGCCCTAATTATTATATCAATCCCATATATGCCCTATTCCCTCTTTCTCTTATATCCCTCCCCCTCTCGCCATTTATTCCTCCTAATTACCATATATCCCCAACCCATTTGTGTCACCCTCTGGGCCCTCTTCTCTCTCTTTCTCCCTCATATGTCTCGCATACCAATTACTCTAGTACTCTCTCTCTCTCTCTCAAATTATCCTATTGTTTATCTACCTCGTATCTCTCCCCCTCCATGCTTTCTCTTTCTCTTTCTCCTCTACTCCATTTCTCCTATTTCCCACCACATCTCACCATCTCCTCCATCTAATTACTCTCTCTCTCTCTCTCTCTCTCTCTCTCTCTCTCTCTCTCTCTCTCTCTCTCTCTCTCTCTCTCTCTCTCTCTCTCTCTCTCTCTCGTCCCCCTCGTGTTGTCATTTCCTACTTTCCCTATCTCATGTATCTTTATGTCTCACTATCTTTCTCTCATATCCATCCCACTCACACTATTTCCTCTCTGTAATTACCATATCTCTCTAATCACCATCTCTCTCTCTCTCTCTCTCTCTCTCTCTCTCTCTCTCTCTCTCTCTCACGCACACACACACACACACAATCTCGACTCCCTATTTACCATCTATATCTACCTCATGTCTCACACCATCTATTGCTCATGTGTCTCTTTATCTCTCGCAAACTCTCTCTCTCTATGTTGACCTCATGTCTCCTACGCTCTCTCTCTCTCTCTCTCTCTCTCTCTCTCTCTCTCTCTCTCTCTCTCTCACACACACACACACACACACACACACACACACACACATCCCCTCGTGTTGTCGTTTCCTAAAAACTCTATCTCATGTATCTTTATGTCTCTATCTTTCTCTCATATCTATCCCCCTCTCACTATATCATCTCCATAATTACCACACACACACACACACACACACACACACACACATATATATATATATATAATGTTAACCCCCCCCCCCCCTCCCTCCCTCCCTCCCTCCTATCATCATCAAATCCATCTATTTTATTCCCTAAGTACTCTCTTTCTCTCCACCTCATTTCTCTCACCCACTGTGTTGTCTCTTTCTACCTCATCTATTCCCCCTCTTTTGTGTTTCTCTTTTTTTCCCACGCCCTCTTACCATTTATCCCTCGATCACTACTTATCTCTACATCATATCTTTCATCCTCTCCCTCTTCTCTCCCTCTCTTTCTCCCTAATTACTCTCTTTAACTTTCTCCCCTCGCTCCTCTCACAATGTCATCCCCCTAACCTATTCACCCTCTATATATACCACATGTTTCTCACCCTCTCTCACTCGCATGGCTCTTTACCTCTCACAATTTATCTATTTACGATGACCTCATTTCTCCTACCCTATAATCCTCTTTTCTCACTCTCTCACACATGTCCTCTCTCTCTCTCTCTCTCTCTCTCTCTCTCTCTCTCTCTCACACACACACACACACACACACACACACACCCTCTTGTTATATTGTCTACTCTATCTATTTTGTGTTTCTTTATCTCTCACCCTCTCTCATAACGTCTAATTCATGTCTCACCCACATCCCCCCTCTCTCCCTCTCTCCTTAGCACATCTAAAAATATTTTTTGGACCCTAGTTACCTCATTTTTCCCCACCCCTTTTTCCATCTCACCCCCCCCCCCCCCTAATTGTGATCTCTCTCTCTCTCTCTCTCTCTCTCTCTCACACACACACACACACACGCACACACACACACACACAAATTCCTTCCCCATCATCATTTCCATCCCTTTGATGCTCTAATTATTCTATTTCTCTCTACCTCGTCTCTCTCCCCTTCAACATTGTCTCTTTCTACCTTATACCTTCCCATGTTTCTCCCTTTCTCCTATTTCCACCCCTACTTACCACATCCTATCCTTTACTACCATTTATCTGTACATCATCTCTCTCCCTCCCTGTCTCCTTAATCTATTTAAGTCTCTCCTCTCCCTCCTATCACAATCTCTTCCCCCTATTTACCCTCTATATCTATCCCATATCTCTCACTCATGTATCTTTATCTCTCACAATCTCTCTTGCACATGTCTCTCACCATATTTCCTCTTATCTCACTCTCATGTCCCCTTCTAATATCTCTTTATCTCTCACATTCTTTCTATGTCTACCTCGTGTCTCTCATGCCCCCCTCATCCCCTTGTCACACTCTCTCTCTCACATGTCCCATTCTATAATTACCCCCTCCACCCCCTCATAATGTACACCTTCCCCACTCTCCCTACGCCCTTCTCTCTCCATCTCTCTCTTTGCATATATACATCTCTCCCTCCATTATTACTGTCATTGTCCATCATTGTCCATCATACTCTTCCTCTCCCCATCATCGTCTACATCTCTTATGGGCCTTATTTATTCTTTCTCTTATTTAGCTCATCTCTCCTTACTCCCCTTCTACATATCTACATCTCCTGCCCCTTCTAATCATCTCTCTCTCTCTCTCTCTCTCTCTCTCTCTCTCTCTCTCTCTCTCTCTCTCTCCCCCTTGCTCCTTCCTTATTTGTCACTACATCTCTCTATGTCTACCTCATGTCTCTCACCCTCTCCCCCTTGTCTCACTCTTTCTCTCTACCACATCACCTCATGTGATCTCTCTCTCTCTCTCTCTCTCTCTCTCTCTCTCCCTCCCTCCCACACACACACACCCTAGCTTCATGTCTCTTTATCTCTAAAATGCTCTATCTATGTCTACCTCATGTCTCTCACCCTCTCCCCTTGTCTCACTCTTTCTCTCTATCGTGTGGCCCCTCTCTCTCTCTCATGGCCTCTCTCTCTCTCTCTCTCTCTCTCTCTCTCTCTCTCTCTCTCTCTCTCTCTCTCTCTCTCTCTCTCTCTCTCTCTCTCCACCATCTCTATCTCCATCTATTTTGGACCCTTCTTATCCTATTTCTCTCCATGGTTCATCTTCCCCCCTCTCCCCTTTTCCTTCTGCCCCCTCTAACCTTATCTCCCCCCCCCCCCCCTCTCTCTCTCTCTCACACACACACACACACACACACACACACACATTGCATCATGTTATTTATCTTGCTCTTTCTCTCTATCATATTGCCTCGTGTTAACTCTCTCTCTCTCTCTCTCTCTCTCTGACACTCGTTATCCTTTCTCTCTCCATACCTCATCTCTCTCCTTTTCCTTTTACCCCCTTTAACCATATCTTTCCCCTAATCTCTCTCTCTCTCTCTCTCCGATCATGTCACCTCATGTTATTTGTCTCTCTTTAAGTTTTACTTCATTTCTAAAGTTTATCCCAATTTATAAAATTCATTTGTATTTCTAAAATATAAAATCAAGTACATTTAATAGAACTTAATTATCTTTAATAGTTATTTTATATGATTAATAAATTTAGGTAAAATTTTATAATTTTTATATTTTATTTAAGTAACAATTTTATTATATTTTCTTTCTCTAATATAAATATTATGTTAAAATTCATTTGTAAAATCTAAAATAATTTCTAAACTTCAATAATTTACAACCCTCAAAATCTTATTATTTTAATAATGAAATAAACTTACATATATAAAAATCTTGACTTTTAAGATTTGAAAAAATAATAAACTTTCATATAAAAATGAAAACTACAAGCGAAGCATTAACCAAAAGATTTATAGAAAGTTTTTCCTTTCTTCTTTACAATTCATCGCCATATTTCGTGTCTCCACTAAATAATAACAAATTTTCAAAAGAAAGAGAATATTTGTGAAAATAAACAGTTTCTACATTTATATCTCAAAATGTTATTATTACTAATTTTTTCTATGTTTAGTACTATTCTCGGGATGAACTCAAAAACATTAATCAATATTTGTAATAATAAAATTAAAAACATCATCACTAGTAACAATAATAATAATAAAATTAAAAACAACAACAACAATAATAATAAGAAAATAGTAATTTAGTTCATGTTCACATCCAAAGGCAAAATGAGAGACCTTGTTATCACTTCCTATTGTTAGAGTCTCCAGGGAAAGCCCACCGCCGGTAAAAGAACCGTCAGAATATTGCATTGCGTAATTGCAATCAAGAGTGCATCCCAATTGTTGGCTATCGCAGGGAATGGCTGAAAATGAGGAGGATTTGGAAGGGTCAAAGATTGGGTTGGCTTGTTTATAGCAATCATGGCAAAGCATGCATTGTTTCCACATCAGATCATTGCCTGTGTCCACAATTCCCTCAAATCTCACCGAAGATTCAATTAGATATTCTCACCGGAGTTCCCACTGCAACTTCGATTAGATATTGTCTGTCTCCCACACGAAGAGGGGTCACATACGTCTTGTTTTCTTTCAATTCATTCTCATTCTCATCCTATTTTTTTGGTCGCTTTCAAATCACACAATGACGATCGAGCGATTGACGTTTTGTTTTCATTCAAAGGGTTTTCGCTACGTCGACAATTGGGATTGATTCATGATGGCATAAGATTCAAATGGCATCTCTCAATACTTTGTTCAATAAACATTCTTCTGTTATGGAGATTACATAAATCTAAATTTTGATCTAGACACAGAAATCACAATATTCAAATTTGAATCATTAAGAACAGAGGAAATCCCATGAATGTCTGCCCATGACAAAATCTCTTTACCAAGCTATGAAATAGAGATGCCTTTATTTATAAATTTGCTAGAAAATAGAAATGTCAATTACACTCATTTACTAACGATTCACTCTCTTGATTTTTCTAGAAGATGAAACAGTCGGCAGATGGAAGAACTGGCATAACTTGTCATTCCATTTATTCTTTTTTCTTATTATCAATTTCATTTTTCAATTGATGATATTAAAATGAATGTAAATTTTTTTTAGAATGTTCAAAAGTTTACATTAATGAATGCTTCCACTATAGAAAGCCTCTCAGTTTAAATATATAATGATAATAAATGTGTGAATTTAACTTGTTTAACAAATTTGTAAATAATAAGTAATATTTGTGAATCTGAAATTTGTGTAACTTTTAGGTGTTAATATTTGTAATTTTTATTTATTTTTAATTAGAAGTGTTTATGTTTTGTACACATGTCAAATTAGTAAATATTGATTTAATACTAATGAATTTATGGTAGTCATCAAAATGGAATTTTACAAACATACTATTTTGACATAACATTATTTGTTAATGTCCAATATAAAGTGAAATATATTTTTTGTTAGTTAAAGATTATGTAATAAGTCTAAATTTTAAAGTGGATTGTTTTGAATTGAATACACATCATATTAGTTAGAACTTTATGAAAGTGTGTATTACAATGGTCTATTGTAGCTAATGTTTGAAGAATGTATAGCTATTAAGAGTAGTTTTTCATATATATAGAATCTCATATTTTGTGCGACATTGGGACTTTGGAGGAGAAATGGGAGTTGTGAAAGGTGGAAGAAAGGATGGGAAGAAAGAAGTAGCTCCATCCAAAAAAAACCAAAAAAGGTCAAGAAATCCTAATGGAGAAGGAAAAGGTAAATGGTTTTACAAATCAAGTGAAGATTGTACTAGCAACTACAATGTATAATAATTGACAGCCTTGGTGCTTAAGATTTCTAATAATATTATCAAACTATGAATTTGGAGATCAAGAGAGACTGCATATGTTGTTTCATCAAAAGAGTTGAATCAAATACTCATTCTGATGTGTGTGTGTGTGTGTGTAAATTAATCATTTCTTTTCAAGAGAGTGTGATCAACCATAATCCTTGTCATAGTAAGCTACAAATTATGGTCATGTTCCTAGTATCAAATTGGATAGTGCATTGTTGCCAAACAGGCATCCATGAGCCTGAGGATGATATTATCTCAATTTTTACATAGCATTACTCTACTATTAGTCATAGTTTTATAGCCCCATTAGATTTACATGCATTACGCGTGTTTCCTTAACCTTTCATTTTGTGGTTAGTTGTCATGTAAAATTGTAGATATTAAAGTCATTTCCATGTTGGAAACCAAGCTTCTATCAAGGAATGACCTTTTGATTTTTCAATTAGTATGATTCTCTAGATCAACAACACACTAACTCATATAAGTATTATTTTGTAGTTATCATAAGATATAATGAATGATGCTCATTTTCAATTAATAAATCTACCCATGTTATGTAAGAGTTAGTAGGCCAACGATATCAAAGAAAACTCTATGTTATAAATAGTGTGAGAAATGCCACTTTTTGTGAACATAATGAGGAGGAAGGATTCATCGTGTACATTGTGAATATAATTAGATGCAAAAATTAAGTATGAAGCAAGAGAGTTATGTCCTTGGCTAAGTTTATGTAGTGCATAAGGATTGGTTTCATCAATTGATTTGCCAAAACACTAAAATAATTAGTATGTGAGATGATTTGGTGAACTATAATTAAAAGAAATATTGCAGTAGACAATCTTTCATTTTGCACCATTTTTGTGAATAACTTAGATGGAATTTTTGGTATAGAATCAATTTTTTTATAAATCGTCTCTATGTATTCCTGCATTAACAAGCAAGGATAAAAAAATTTGATTCATGTATTTGAAAAAAAAAGGATTTATTAGTTTGAAGACTATAGTAGTTTTGCCTTCCTGAAGTAGGCATTTTGATAACTAATCTAGGCTCTTTGCTTCTTTTTTCTTTTACTGGTGTATGGATTGTTTTGCATCTTGGAGTAGTCATTAGAAGAGAAAGGTTATTGTATATGAAGGCCCTATATGGTTGTGAGCAAGGAGACTATTATTAAGGTGAGGCCCTTTCATTTGACATCAAATCATGGTCAATTAAAGTTTTTTAGAATGTGTGTTGCCTTTTTTTTTTTGTAAGTCCCTTCCAAATTGTCCTATTTTAAAAATTAATGTAACAAATTAGAAATAATGCATTTATAAATATTAATAAAATATTAATGTCCAGGAGGAATATGTTGGAATTACAATAGGAAAGGTAAACTTTTGAGAGGGGGGTGGGGGGTGAATCAGTAGTTCAAACTTTTAACCCATAAAAATATTCACCACACATCCATGTCACATATTCAGTAAGTAAGCTGAAATACTATGTAAAGCATGTAAACAAGTAATCATTCACACATATATGACACCAGATACGATTACTCAGAAATCCTCCAATGAGAAGGTAAAACTGGGGTTCGGGATAACTCCCACAAATCTTCACTACTGCAGTAATAAAGTGTATCTAATGAAGGTTGTAATGTTTGATCATGAAACATGATCTACCTTGTTAAAGGCTTACAAAGACTATTAGGTCTTACCTTGTTAAAGGATTTCAACACCCTATTAAAAGTGTGCCTTGTTAAAGGACTTCAACTCACAATTAAGTAAGCACCTTATTAGAAGAATTCAATATAGCTTGTGAGGACTACTCTGTTAAGAGATTTAACTAATTTACCTATTAGAATATCTCAGCATTGATCCTATGGTTAGCACTTGGTTGCTTGATGATAGATCACCTCTAAACTAATGTATTCTCGATCCTTCTTGATCAGATGTCTTTTTGTTGTTCACTATTTCCTTCCTCTATTCTCCTTTAACTAATTCAGCAATACAATTTCAATTCACAACTCCTTAGCCACCATGAATACTCTATTTGTGCATGCAAACTTCTTTCTTCACTCTTTCCACACACATATAATGTTTAGGGTTTGTCCTCCTTAAGAAGACCTAGGTGACTTAGGGTTAAGTATAAATTAACGATTGTGATTCATCCATTTTGCCACTTAAATCTTCCCTTTACCTAATTGGATACATGTATTTCCTAGATATTCCAACTTAAGATTCATCTTTATCACCAAAATATCGTAATTCAATCTATAAGTTGGCTCAAAAATGGTTTACATGGTAGTTTGTGCCAATATAAACAACTTTGAAAAAACTGTGTTACTTGGCATTTGAAGTCTTTGATGCTTGGCATATACTAATTTCTATACTGTGACTCAGCATCTAAATGACTCGGCATGCACTGCTTACTCAGGTCTTAGATCACTCGGCATATACTGTCTACTCAACACTTGAATAACCCAGTATATGATGACTCGACACTCACTGTTGACTTGACATGCTTTAACTTATACATGTTGTGCTTGGCATATACTACTTGTTCAACATGAACTAAGTAAATGACTTAAGTGTATAGACACTCACTTGTCAAAACCAATATGAGATCAATAATATCCCCCTTTGACATGAGTGTCAAAAACACTTGGTTATGCATTAATACTTTTATTCTTACGAGCATAACATAACTTTTATTTGGCTTCTGTACAAAAGATTCAAAATATCAAAATTTTGCAACAACTTATACCTCAAAATCTTATAACTCCCCTTGAGTTGTTTGATCTATTTTGTACTCAAAATCTTACTCGTGCTAAGTAGATATGTCCCAATTGATATTCTTTCACTTGCTTATTTATGTACTTTTCTTGCTCTTTCATGCTTGCTCCCCCATGCTCTCACTCCCCCTTAGCTTAGCTCTCTCTTTGTCCCCTATAGCTGAGCTCTTTCTCCCCCTTTTTGACACTGATATCAATGGGTTATACACTAATAGTGTGTTTGTCCAAAAAAGATGTATGGACCTCAAGAATGATCTTAAAGCAGCATCCCAATAATCACAAGCTACCTCCAAAGATTTAATTTGGATGGCCAGCTTGGCAGCAAGGTGAACCAAGCCATCTAATGTAGAAATATTGTGGTCTTTCTATATAAGAGTTTCTGCATAGCCTAACTCCTTATGCAAAATATCCATGTGAGGAGTCAATGTAGTTTGGATGCTTAATAGTTTGGCCCTCATGTTGGCTTCATCTATAGATAGTGTGGCTGACCAACTCTAGGTTTGCAATAAAGTCTTGAAATACTTCTTGCTTTGAGTTGGAGTCATGGGCAATTTAGCTCTGGATGACTGCATTGACTTTCCAAGCTTAGCATGTGATTCCTTATTTCTTGTGTGAAAAGTGTGGGATTACAGAGTTTGATGTACAGTGAGAAAATGTTCTCAAGTACCTTCTTCACACTATTTATCTTAGTTGCCAATTGTTGGTACCCAATATAGACCCAGTATGTGAAATTTTTAATTTATGGTTTCGAACCGCTTTGAACTAAGATTCAAAGTAATTCAAAGTGGTTCATTTGGTTTAGAAGAGTTCATCCTGCAGATTCGAATGAGTTTAGCAGTTCAAAGGATTCAATTGGTTTGAAATGGTACAATAGGTTCATGGAGGATCAAATGGTTCATAGGTTCAAGGAGCTCAAATAGAGGTAGATTCAATGTAAAGGTTCAACAGTTCAGAGTTTAGGTTTGAAACATGACATGGTTCAAAGTGGTTCAACGGGTTCAATGGTTCGACAATTTTATACACTTCCACTCAGTCTTCAATAACTTTTGACTCAGACATAATTTTCTCGATCGCTTTAGTCAGGTTGTGCAGAATTAGGATCTCTCCAACATATCCAAAAATGAAGGAAATCCAACGGTGAAATAATTAGTTATGGCCCCCGCACCAAGACCCGTTTGATTTTCAAAACAAATCCGCCCAACAACAAATTTTTATTATTATTTTGGACTTATTTATTCATTTTCCACTTGTCCAAATATGCTAAGATGACATTTGATTTAGTGAAAAACCTTTAAAAGCTGAATGTCATAAAAATCAAAGAAAATCTATCAAGGAAGGTGAAGAGAAACGATTTCAAGATTCAGTTAGGGAAACTGAAAAGCCATGGGAAGTGAAAAGATAAATAAGCCGGTAGTAGCAAGACAGAAGGGGGTTCCATCTTTTCTCTCAAAGACTACAGACTCTGGGCTACAACAAAGAGAGAAACTTTCATAAACTTTTCCATTTTCTTGTGGAGGTCATAGTGAATAGAGCCAAGGTTTCTTTTCTCTTTCTGAACTATGTGTTAGAAAGTAGGAGAGTTGTGAGTTGTTTATGTAATGTAAAGGAGGAGTTTCAACTTTCTGTAATGGTGATTGTAATTGCAAATGCATAATAAGGTCTTTGCATCTTTTATGCTTTAGGGAAGGGAGACTTGAAAGTTGATTGTTTATCAAAACTTTGAGTTTGATCGATCCTCTTTCCACTAATTGTGAACTTTGTGTCACTTTAGTTTTCTCTAAATGTGCTTTTACTATCGTTGTTTCCTGTATACATTTAGATTGCAAGACATCTTCATAGCTTTGTTTCTACACTTTCTCAAGAAGATGGAAAACGTATTTCTTGATTTCGTCCTTTGTAGCATGTTGGGGTGAATGGACTTTGTGTCATTTACCATTTAATTTCTTGTAGTTGTTTAGTTTTTTCATGTCTACTTTGTGCTTACAGGTAGATGTTTGAAATCCTTTTGTGCTTTTTGGTTAAAAGCATCCATAATTAATTCACTGTATATCTCACACGAGGAACTGCACTCAATAAAATTCAGAGGAAGGTTATCAATCCAACGATAACCTGTCCAACTGTTGGTGTTGATTAGTCCTCTCACTTGGGCATATAGGGTTATAGTTGCACATATTTTCTTGGAGGACAATGCAACTTGTGTAAGTTCTACATCACTGAATATCTTCTCATTCACTTTATATTGAAACTTTATCTTAGACCATTCTAATAATTTTGCATTACTATCAAGGTATGCATCACTTACCTTTTCCACTATGTTGGTCAATTGTTCAATAAGTGGTTTTGTTTCATTTGGAGTAGGCAGACTGAATGCATCCAAGAAGATGTCTTTAATATCAAGCAAAGCTTGCTTCTGCCTATGCTCCCTTTTGAGCAATTCTTGATGTTTCTTTCTAGCCAGGGCTTCTTGAAGTATACCCATCTGCTCAATTGTTATTGTTGCAAGATCTATTTTTGGCAAAACAATTTCTTCATCTAGGCTTACATCTCCATGTCTTATTACCTCTTCTACCTTTGATGAACTTGAACTTGGCACTAAAAATTGCAAAGGTGTTGCATCTGTGTTAGGCCTTTGAAGAGTGTGACTGGAAGGAGTGTTAGATGTTGGTAAAGTTACCAGTGCTTGAATGGCTACTTTCTCCTTCGATTAGGGTGTCAACTTAGTCTCTTTAGGCTTGTCCTTCTCTGTCGCATTGCCTTGAATTGCACCTTGAGCTTGTGTTGGAGGTGCAAATGAATCTATTTGACCTGTTTAACTTTGTGATTCATTAGTGGCTTGTGTTTCCACTTTATCCTCTCTAATTTTCTCATCTTTTCTAGTGCAACTACTGGTACATTATCTAAAGATTATACACTAGTGACTTGAGACATGATGACAGGTGGTTCTTGTGTTTTCACCTCCTCCCTTGCAGTTTTAGTCACTGATTTTTGAAGTTCATCTACACTCACCAATATAGGGTTGTTACACAGTTTAGCATGTAGCGTAGATTGATCATATATCTTTTTCAAGTCTTCGTCTATTAGGGGATTGATGTTCTGAGCAGTGAGATTGGAAACATCCTTAACTATGCCAACTTTAATATTTACACTTGTTATTTGTGGAGGGCTAACATTAGAAATTTGTGTATCTTGTACACTATATTCCTATTGCTGCTCTTTCTCAGCTGTTGCTTGGTCAATTACATTCATTTCAATACCTCCCTCGACCGTGTCTTCATTTTTATCATCATCTTCATCATCTTTAACCTCAATAGGCTCTTGTTCTCCTAATTGACTGTAGCTATCCCATATGTGATCTTCCACATTTGTGTAGTCTTGTTTACAACATCTTCAATATTGTTCTGTAGTATGTTGAATGCTTCATATTTTGGAATAAATCTAACAACATATTTCTTTATGGCATTAGCTATATGTGCCTTACTGAGTTTAGGCATAACTTGAGCAAGGGCAGTCTCTCTAATTTGTCTTTCAATATCTAAACAATAGTGCCACTTCTGCTCAACTCTTTCATATAGGCTTTTAGGGATGGAGTTGGCAATCTATGGAGAGGCTTTCTTAAAATTTGCAATAATGGCATATATTGCCTCCTCGACTTAATTATTTTCAACTTTTCCAAGATTTTCAAAATCAATGTGAGAAAATCCTAATAAATCTGCACTATTTCTAACATTCTCACATAGGTTGTTTAGATTTGGAAATGGATTATGACTCACCACTTTGAATTGGTTGTTGTCATCAGATTTAGTTCTTTCCTCATCAGTTTGAGCCTGAGCAATATAATTTCTCCTTGGTCTTTTATGTGCTTCACCTTCTTGCTCTATAGTATTGGCTTTCTCTTTAGCCTTTTGTGCAATGACACATGTATTGGCTCTTGTAGTAGGTGTTGTAGGTTTTGGCTAGCTTGGTTTAGCAACCTTCTTAAGTCTTGTCTTTGTTCGTGCTTTAGCCTTTCTCTTCTTCTAATCAATAGGAATAGGTGCTTCCCTGGCACCTTATGCAATCTTTGTTTCTTCCTCTTGTTGATCTTCACCCCTTCCTTGTGTCAATGCAAGTGGTGCTTGAATCTAAGTGTCTTCTTCCTCTTCATCTTCCTGCTCGACACCTTCACCAAGATTAGCTTTCAATTTCTTTACCAATTTCTCCTTCTTCTTTTTTATGACAAAGGCAATCTTTAAATCCATAGAAATCTTAGACTTGACCATCTCATAGTTACCAAATGCTTTGGCATCTTTGTCTACTTCTTCTACAAATAATGTTGTTATTGTTGTAGAGACCTCATCAACATTAATTTCATAGCCTAATGGCCTCATCCATCTTACTCTAAGAATTGTTACCTGTACAAATGTGTGATCAGCATCAACTAAAAAACAAACATCATCATAATATCTTTCAACTAACGAAACTGGAATCCTCAATCTCTTCTTCCTGGATTGTTTGAAATCCTCAAAATAACTAATCATTATTGACTCAAAATTTTCACCTAATTGTTCAATGAACTCTCATATTTGAATTGCAACAGACCTTTTTGTCTTCTATGCAACAATATCAAATGTAGGAAATGTGTTCTGAACATAAAAGAGGATACATATCAAAATAGATCTGAATTTACACTGAGCATTCTTTATTTTTCTTATTGCTCCCAGGTTTTCAATCAATTGTTGTAATTGTAGCTTGGCAAGATCATATGTATGATCTTTCTTCACAATCTTGTAACCAATATCTATTGCAATGCAGGAAACATTGTTCAATCTGCTTGATTGATAAAACTTGTGTGCAATTACCTTTACTACAAAATTTATCAGAGGATCTGTCATGGTGTTTATGGTCATTCCTCTCTTGTTCCACGCATCTCCTATGTTCCTTTCAATGACTTCTTTCGGCTCACTCCTCATAGTGGTTGGCCGATCTAGGGTTGGATACCTTGTTATCCTATGGATTATTCTTTTTGTGATTTTGATTGGCCCATTATATAACCACACTGAACTATCATGAATTCTACTCAAGACAATCCTGATCCATTCAGTTTTGAAAATGTTGGAGAGATCTAGGGCACGAGTTAACCCTTTCTTTTCTACAATCTTAAATTCTTCCCTTAACACACTGTTTTCACATAGTTTTCCATATGCTTCTCTGATTTTCATGTCACTGATAATACCAATCTTACAATTATAACATTTTATGACATCTTGAATCATTTGGACTTTCAGTGGTATCATAGATTGTTAACACACTAGAGGGATCTTGTTTGTACGCTATATCTAGGATGGCCTTGAAAATAGGTTGTTTTTCTTTGTTACTAACCAATTGAATATTTAAAACTTATTTTCCCTCTACACCTTTTGAACTAGATGCCATTTTGCAAAATTAGGGTTTACGAAATTTGAAACAATGTAGTTCAGCACACGATAAATACCTTGCAAAATCTAATGAAATGATGTCAAATATTTGTTCAAATCTCCTGCAAACACTTCGGATGAAACTTCCAAATTGCCTTTAGCTCTTCTTGCTCTCTCTCGATTTTGAATGAAGTTAACTGAGAAAAAATCAATCAAATACCCCTTTAACATGCTACACTTATTGCTAAGTTCTTACATAGTTGTAAGCTTGGCATCAACTAATTGTTGGCTCACTTGGCATCCACTAGTCTTTTCATACGTTCAACAATCATTACAAGCTCTACAACAACTAGCCATTTTGTTAGCTCGGCATCCTCTAGCATTTCACTCGACAATCATACAAAAATTTTCATGCTCGACAGTAACATGAAAAACTTAAAATATTTTTCTTTGATTCCTAATAACACCTTGCATCTTTATTCATGCTTATGTAATATTTTTAGAACTAAATCCTTTAGAATTGATGTATGAAATAACTTTTGAATATCAGTCCCACATACGTCTTGATTGTTTAGTTTGATGAGGTGTGATCACCTAACCCATTGGGTGAAGTGATCCCTTCTCTACTTAATGTGTTGCAATCCTCCTTTTTCTTCCATGTCTTGTTCATCTCATTTCTAACATTTTCAATATCTTCCTTGCCTTTGCTTTTACTAAACTCACAACTTGGTGCGTTTGACCTTGTTAGACAATATCGACTAATGTGACCAGTCTTCAAACAACTAAAACATGTGGTTTGACTCAACCATATTTTGTAGTAACTTCTGAAGTGCGTTCTTATACAGTTCTCAATAATATGTTCGTACTCTCGACAATAGTGACAACTATAACTTGTATTATAGTCCTGACTATAATAGTTTCCATTGTTCTTTACCTTTTTTTGCCTGTTTGATGACCAAATGGGTTTGGATCTACATTCACAAGCTCTATGTCCATACTTCTAATAGTTATAAAAATCTCTTTCAAATCTTTGAGTGTGCACGGTCTTGGTTCTGCATTCATGTGCCTGATGACCTTGTTTGTTGCACTTATGATAGTGACCCATGCTCTTTTGCTTAACATTTTGATTTGTAGTCTTTCTCCTGCATATGTGAGTAGTATGTCCTTTCTTACCACAATTATGACAAGTAGGTTTGGAATTCTTACCTTTGTTACTCCTTTCTTCAAATCTTTGGATGACTCTCCTTCTTCAGTACTTGTGTATCCCAGTCTAGATGCATCATTGTTGGATCTAGGGGATCTCATAAATTGCTTAAAGTATTTGATGGGTTCACTTGGTTTATTGAAACTTTCAAAAAACTCTTTTTCCCTTCTTAGGTCATTGCTCAATTGTTCATTCTGCAACTTCAATATTGTTATCAATATCCTTGGTATTTAGTTCATGGTTGGCATTAATCAATTGACCTAAAGTTTCTAAGTGCGTGTTAGCAATCCTGGTTGCCTCTAATGATCTCTCTTCCAATTTGCTACTCAAAACTCTTCTATCATCTTCAATCATGGCTTTGTCTTCCATATCTTTCTTTTTTTGTTCAGTCATCTCACATAGTATTATGGCTTGTGATTCTTGTTCTAACTTGGGATTCCTAATTTCTTTAGCTTGGGCTCTGTTCTTTTCCATTTGATCTGCAATTGTTGCATCAAATTATTGGAGTCTCCATTTGCAAATACCTTAGTAGTGTCTATCTCTTTTTAGTGCATGTCATTCTCCTCGATGGCAATTTCCTTCCTTCTCTTTAAAGATTTCTTTAAATCTTCTCTTGCTTCATTCAACTGATGTAGAATAAGATATATTTTAATCTCCTGCTTCTCAATAATATTTCCCAACTTGTAGACTTCCATTTTTTAGATCTTTCCTCAAAGTTGCAAAGCTTCTCTTTCAAAGAACTAGGCTCTAATACCAATTATTGGAATTAAAATAAGAAAGGTAAACTTCTGGGGGGGGAGGGGAATCAGTAATTCAAACTTTTAACCAATAAAAATATTCACCACACGTCCATCTCACATATTCAATAAGTAAGCTAAAATACCATGTAAAGCATGTAAACAAGTAATCATTCACACATATATGACACCATATATGATTATCCAAAAACCCTCCAATGAGAAGGTAAAACTGGGGTGGGGATGACACCCAAAAATCTTCAGTACTGCAGTAATAAAGTGCATCCAATGAGGGTTACAATGTTTGATCACGAAACCTAATCTATCCTGTGAAAGGTCTACCCTGCTAAAGGCTTAAAAAGACTATTAGGTCTCACCCTGTTAAAGGATTTCAACACCCTATTAAAAGTGTGCCTTGTTAAAGGACTTCAACTCACAATTAAGTAACCACCTTGTTAGAGGATTTCAATACAACCTATTAGGAGTACTCTGTTAAGAGATTTAACTGATTCACCTATTAGAATGTCTTAACATTGATCCTATAGTTACCACTTTGTTGCTTGATGATAGATCACCTCTAAATTGATGTATTCTTTATCCTTCTTGATGAAATGTCTTTTTTTTGGTCATTGTTTCCTTCCTTTGTTCTCCTTTAATTGATTCTACAATACAATTTCAATTCACAACTCCTTAGCCACCATGAATACTCTTTTTTCACATGCAAACTTCTTTCTTCACTCTTTCCACACACATATAATGTTTAGGGTTTGTCCTCCTTAAGAAGACCTAGGTGACTTAGGGTTAGGTATGAATCAACGGCTATGATTCATTTTGCCGTTTAGAACTTCCCTTCACCTGATTGGATGCATGTAATTCTTAGGGATTCCAACTTAAGATTCATCCTTATTGTTGGTGTAAATAAGTATTTTACTATTTACACTTACTTAAGTTTACTTAGGTTAATGCATTATTTTATTATTTAGTTAGGTGAGACACTTAGGAGTGTGTGTACTCTCATGAGTTATGCAACTCTGATTATGCATATGGTGTCTACAACATAGGAGTTCACATCATTCACTAAGTTGTCATGTTGATAACATAGTTATCCACACTCCTCATTTAGCACATGTTGTCTACACCACTGATTTGTATGCTACACCATTGTAGGCTTATCCTCATATCATCGCACTTAATTCCGTGCTTAATGGAGGATAACCCATATCTGGTGGACATGTGTTTGTTTGTTTGACTTATCATGATGCTAACTTCTATGCATTCTAGAAGCTCTCATGAGGCCTTTATATACAGGCACTCCTAATGTACTCTCAAGTTGGAAAAGCTGACATATTGAATGAATATCGTCATTCTGATCATACTCTCTCTATTTTGGTCTATTGTGTGCTTGTGTTTGAGTTCCTTGGTCTTAGGTGAATTCTAGCCTAAGCCAAATTCTTACATGTTATGAGAGCTCTGAGGGAGATTCTCATCACATAGCTATTCGAGACCGTTCATGCTTCAGCACCTTGACGCAAATTCAGAGGATTTGCAAAAATTGGAAGAATCTAGAGCCAGATCTGACGTCACCGTTGCGTTCAAAGCATCAATTTGGTGAAGATTGACTATAAATTTTCCTATATTGGGTGAAATTTGATCGTGAGGCAAAAGAAATTGCAAATCAAAACCCAAAGGCCCTGATTTGCAGTTCCAGTATGGTTATTTTATTGATCTGATTAGTTATTTTTCATATTTAAATCTCTACAATTTCTCTATTATTTTTTAAATTATTTTTCCCGTCAGTTGGTTAGGCAGAATTTTTTTTATAGCCGAATTGAGTAGTGACACCCTGGCTTGGCTCTGTATTTTGATGGAATATTATTTATTAGTTCATAGGTTTATTCATTAGTCTGTGAGCTAGACAGCACATTACTAATTCTGTGGAAAGAGTCGTACTGCGAATCAAATTCTCGGCACACATCCCAGCCACAAAGATTCCCTGGTGGCCTAAAAAAATTGTGTGGTCTTAACAAATTTGACGGCCCATTCACTACCACCAACTAAATACCACCATCGCAAGCATACTCCTTGGGGCTTTATCATTCACTTTGCGTTGTTTTGTTTTTACACATGGCAGAGGTCCATTCTCCTATGAATGTGGGACAATTAACCCACCCTCTAGCAATAGTTTAATACATTCCTGACAACTGTGATAAAGGGCTGACATCATCCAAATTAATTCTAGTGATGTTTATATAAAATAATGATCGCAATTTTTGATCTCTAGTTGCCTGGGTCTGTGCCACGCGACACCTTTTTATTGGACACCACCTCTGCGCAGCAATAGTACAAACTAATTAGCTATGTGGCGTACTAAGCCCTGACCACGCATATACCTAGCCCATGAATAGTCATTACACATGGACTTTAGAGCACCTACCATGTAGATCAAACACCACGATAGCAACGCCCACGTGTACAACCAAGTTAGTGCCACGTCATGCCACCTCACCCATACATGACAACAAACTGTACCACAAAATCAACATTACATGTCTGCAAATTCTATATGGTTTTGTACAATTTCATACGATGACATCACCATTTTGTATGCTAAAATCATGCTGACATCATTAGTGGGGTGGGAGGTTGCCGATGTCATCAATTTATGAGCTTAAATTTGATGGCCATCTAACCGTCAAACCAGGAAAAAATACAAGCACTACAATGGTCATATGACCATCAAATTTAATTGTGTCATTTGCTGATGCAACGCCTCTCCAGATTGATTTTGGTTTTTGTAGTTTGACTTTAGGAGGCCATAACTAAGACATCCGAACTCCAAATCAGGTGCAATTTTTTTTGAAATTGGGTAGAATTTCCTAAAATTTTCAGTGGTGTAGCCCTTTTTTAGTTTTGGTGCATGAATTGTTCATAAATTGTGTTTTTTGGTGACTGTACCTGAATAATCCTACATTTTGCAACTTCAAACCCTCCTTACAGGCACATCTAGAGTCGAAAACAGGTTCTAATTTTTTGAAAGTACGTTATTTTTTGTCTACTTTCTAGATCAACTATCAGATTGTAGGGTTGCGTGGAAAAAAGTGTCACCTTCAGAAATAGGGCCTTTCTTTGTTGTGTAATGCTTCAAAATTGTAGCACATTGTAAAGTTCCAGATTTGTAATCCATCAAGAGGTTGTAACTAGCAAAATTAGAAGTCCACGAAGGCCAAAATTGGCAAGTGGCCCATTGTAATCACACTATTAATAAAGTGCCCAAAGCATCTATTTTGGGGGGGGGGGGTTTCTTGATTTAGTGAAAAGGGAGGTGTTCTTGGTGTTGCTCTCTTTTCTACACTTTTTTTTTCATTTTCTGCATTATGGGCAACTTTAAGTTTTGTAAATTAACTCCTCATAACTATGCTATGTGGTCAATGAAAATGTGGTATCACTTAATGCATAATGGAGTTTCACAATATGTAGATGGTACTCTTCCTAAACCAGTAGGTGATAAAGTTTCAGAAAGTGATATTTCAGCTTGGGTAGCAATGGATAGGAAAGCCCTAGGTGATATATGTTTGGGGGTAGATGATAAGATCATGTACCAAATGAAGAAGTGTTATACATCCAAGGAAGCTTGGGATACCCTCAAAAACCTTTATGGTAAAGTGTCTAAAGAGGATGTGTTCAAAATTGAAGATGAGCTTGTCTCCTTAGATCCTAATTCATATGACTCAATATAGGATTTCATTATCAAGGTGAATGAACTAAGGACAAAGCTTACTGATTGTGGGAGTTCTATCAAAGATGACAGACTTGTCTATCTTATTCATAACATGCTGCCATCAGAGTATTCCACATTTGTATCTTCTTTTAACACCTCAAAGACTACCTTAGGGACTACCATAAGAAAGTCACTTTTGATGAATATGCTAAACTATTGCATGATGAAGAAAAGAAGTTGAAATCAATGGGGATTTTCAAATCACCTCAGTCCAAAGCATTGGTGGCCAACAATGAGGGTTCTCAACATTTAGCTACACAATCTTCAAATAAAGGAAAGGGTAAGAAGAAGTGGAAGAACAAATTAGAGGATGCAAAAAAGACAACACCACAATCCAATCAACAAGGCAAGTCCTCAAATTCCAACAAGAAGGGGGACAACAATAAGGAGAAGAAGAAGTGCACTTATTGCAAGAAATTAGGTCATGAAGAGACATAATGTTCCATTGCCTAATTCTTATAAGGATAAAGGGTCTTCTTCAGATTCAAAGGGCAAAGGGCAAGCACTCATGGCTAATTCAAACTCTTCAAAGGAATGGATGTTTGACTCAGGTGCCTCATATCACATGGGTTCTTCAAAGGAGGTTTTTTCTTCAATGAAGCAGTCCAAGGTACCACACATCTTCATGGGAGATGATAGCAAAATGGAAGTTGAAGGAAAAGGAAACGTGGAGATGAAAAATGGAGAGTTTCAAGATGTTCTCTATGTTCCAAACCTAAGTTCAAATCTCCTATCAATTTACCAAATCACTCACCTTGGAGATGGACAAAGAGTTTAGTTCCTTCTAGACTCAGTAAAAGTGCACAGTCTCAAAGATAATTTCTTGGTTGCAGTGAGGAAAGTGAATCATAACAAAAGGTAATACTCTTTCTCCCAATTTGTACCCAAGTCTCCTTCAAAGGCCTTGTTGTCAAAATCAAATTCAAACATGTAATTATGGCATCAATGGTATGGTCATATTGAATTTTGCTATCTTCAACAACTTTGCACATACAGAATGGTCAAAGGTCTACCTCAAATCAACTTTTCTAAGGGTGAATGTTCAACAAATTTAGTGGATATGCATCCAAAGGTGAAGTTACAAAGAGGGAAGTCTTCAAGAGCATCACATCTTCTACAGATGGTTCACATGGTATTAGCAAGTCCTTTTGCATTCAAACAGGGTCGCTACATTCTTACCTTTGTTGATGACCTTTCAAGGCTCACTTGGGTCTACTTTCTTCATAGTAAGAATGAAGCGATGGACAAGTTTCTAGACTTCAAGACTCATGTAGAACGAAAATTCAGAAAGGACATCAAAGTTCTTTGAATGGACAATGGAAGCATGTATGTGAACATAAGACTTGTGGACTTTTGCAGACTCGAGGGCATTGATCTTCAAACTACTTCAGCATTCAGTCCACATAAGACAGATGTTGCATCACTAAGGATCCACACTCTTAAGTCTATGGCAAGTTGCATGATACAAGCCAAGTCTCTAGATCCATCATTAGAAGTCAAAGCAATCTCAAGTGCCACTCACATTCTAGCCTTAGATGGAAAAACTCCTTTTGAGGCATGGTGTGGTAGAAAACCTATTGTGACACACTTCAGAGTCTTCGGTTGTCTTGGATGGACAAACAAATCTTCCAGGGGATGCAAGACACAATTATCTTGGCCTTGTACCTTCATTGGTTATGAAGACGGTGTGAAGGCATATAGAGGTCTAGATCTACAGACACATCAGATCTTTGTGGAGAAGGATGTATACTTTGAGGAGAGTTCACCTAGCTTGTCATCTACTCCTCTCCACACATCATATAGTGTTGAAACTAATAGTGACACCAGCAATAGTGCTTCATTAGATTCAGACATGTGGGGTTCTATCAACAGTTACAGTGAGAGGTCACTACATCAGTTTAGTCCACATGCATACATAGCCACAGTGATAGGTCCAGAATAGCAGGGTACATCCAGTCTTCCAGATACAAGTTCAGTGACAAATTTAGGGAATAGTATTGATGATCTGCCTCTTCTTCTTTATGCAGAAGTTCCTTCTTTAATTGTCACAAGGGTTCCATCTGACTCTCTTCATTCTCTACATGATCGATCCTCACAGGTTGAAGTGATTGTGGATACTTATGATCAGCAGTTGCAGCAAGGTTCTTCATCAGTTGCAGTGACAGACAATTATTTAAGACAGGTTCTTCAGCCAGTTGAGCAAGTTTCAGAGACATCACTTATTCATGGGATTCTTTCCACACACAACAGATGCATCTCATTTGTACCTTTGGCATTATTTCTTCCTAAGGGGAGGAACACCATTTTGAAGTGTTGGATTAGCTTCTTTATCAGAGTAGTCATTGTTCAAAATTATTCTTTGGGGGGGGGGGGGAGCCCATCCCGTCTCTCTTCCTCTTCTCATTATTCTCTTATGTATATACTAGATGTATGTGGGGGGTCTTGATTACTCCATCCATCCATGCATTCCTACTCATCTCTCTTTATGGGGGAGGATTTTTCCCATGTGGTTTTCCCTCTTTCTCCACTTTATGAGAGATTGCATATCATTATGTACATGGGTACCTAACATGGCCTAGTAGTCGGGACCCATATTGCATTGCATCCTAGATTTTGTAAGCTTAAGGGCATTCCCCTAAGTTGCACTTAAGGGGGGGTGTTGGTGTAAATAAGTATTTTACTATTTACACTTACTTAAGTTTACTTAGGTTAATGGATTATTTAATTATTTTGCATTATTTTATTATTTAGTTAGGTGAGACACTTAGGAGTTTGTGTACTCTCATGAGTTATGCAACTCTAATTATGCACATGATCTCTACAGCACAGGAGTTTGCATCATTCACTGAGTTGTCATGTTGACAACACAATTATCCGCACTCCTCATTTAGCACATATTGTCTACACCACTAATTTGTGTGCTACACCATTGTAGGCTTATCCTCACATCATCACACTTAATTTCGTGCTTAATGGAGGATAACTCATATCTGGTGGACATGTACCTGGTTGTACGACTTATCATGATGCTGACTTCTATGCATTCTAGAAGCTCTCCTGAGGCCTTTATATACAGGGACTCCTAGTGTACTCTCGAGTTGGCAAAGCTGACATATTGAATGAATATCAGCATTCTGATCATACTCTCTCTATTTTGGTCTATTGTGTGCTTGTGTTTGAGTTCCTTGGTCTTGGGTGAATTCTGGCCTAAGCCAAATTCTTACACTTATCACCAAAATATAGTAATTCAATCTGTAAATTGGCTCAAAAATAGTTTACATAGTAGTTTGTGCCAATACAAACAACTATGACAAAACTATGTTACTCAGCATCTGAAGTCTCTTATGCTTGGCATATACTAATTTCTATATTGTGACTTCGCATTTGAATGACTCGGCATGCACTGCTTACTCATCTCTAGTGACTCGACACTCACTATTGACTCAGCATCCTTTAACTTATACATGTTGTCCTCAGCATATACTACTTGTTCAACATAAACTAAGTAAATGACTTTATTGTATAGACACTCACTTGTCAAAACCAATTTGAGATCAATAGAATATACTTGATTTTGTTCAAGAAGCAAACTAAACATTTTATTTATCATGTTCTTACTTAGAGTAGTGGTGAAAAGATAATATTGGTTATATGAGAATATCTTATATGCTTTTCACTTTGGGGGATTGTTGTGCTCATGTGGTCATTTGAATTGATGTTGAATTGTGGGAGAGTTAATGGTGTAGGAGGACCTAGGGTTTGGGCTTAAACCTTATTTCATTTTGGCTTTTAGGTGACTCTATCCAAATTACTAAAGAATATGGACTTTTATAAGGTCTCCTAGTTGTATCAAGGTGTTTTGAGTGGTTAATAGGTTGTGCGCACAAATGTTTGCTAAGTAGGACATGAAGTTACAATGTTGTGCAAGATAGGGTCAAATATGAAAATTGGCCATATTTTGTATGGATTGATTGGGATGGTATTAAAATGGCTTGAAAGTTCCTAAGTAATCATTCTGCACAAATTGAAAGGATCTATGACTGGGGAAAGGTTGAAAATGCAAAATTTGTCAAAGTTGTCAATGACAACTTTACAATTTTGCAATGTTGAGTGAAAAAGTGCCAAGAATCATTTGGAGATTGGTTCCAATAGTTAGGGAATGGAGTGTGGGGTTATTTAAGTCTATCCATGGTCTAGACAAAAGGTTGGATGTTTGTATGAGAAAATCTTAGTAGTAAACTAACAAGTTTTCCTACAACTTTCTCACAGTCAGCTTTGCAACTCGAGCATTTCATTTTCAATGGAATTTTTTGAGTATTTTATGAAAATGGATAGTTGGGATTCATCATATGCTTTATTTGGTTCATTGGTGGTTAGAGTTTTTTTTTTTTTCTCATTTGAATAAAATTCCTCTCTATGACTTGTTTATCAGTCTATACAGAGTTAGAGAAGCAATATTGTCCCCATCATGAAACCCCACAATGGGATCATCCCAACCACTTGGGATCTAATCATGGAAACATTGTACATATTAAATTTAGAGGTTAAATATGCAAGTTTTCTATTTTTAATGATTTTCCCTAGGTGAGTTTTGTAGTATTTGGCTAGGAGTAAGTGAGGTGACAGTGAATGGATGGGTGAATTAATCAATTGGCAAGAATAATCCAATGGCATAGATGAGAAGATTAGATACCAAGAAAATACAATTTGAAGGATTTGACAAGTTTAATCACATTACTAGGTTTGTGTCCATTGAAAAATCATCATCATCTAAGAAATAAACCTATTTATAGGAAAGTACTATACAGATACTTTGTGGGTTTGGAACCTTGAAAATCCTTCACACCCTAAAAAGAATATTTGAAAGTGTAATTTGTTTGAGGGCTTGTTTTAGAAGTTTCAAAGTGGTTCCACAAATACTGGATTAGGAGGCCTAATTAGGACTAAAATGTCCAGTAGCCCTATTTCATATGGTTTGAAGAGATTGGTAAGAAGACAAGGTGTAGCATAGGAAAAATGATGCCAAGGGTGATTGAAAAGAAGGATTTTGAAGGCCATTCATCCTACTTGAAGGTGACCAAGTTCATGGAGTGTTGGTGATTGAACTTGGGTGATTAAGTTCACAAAGGAGGAGTGAAATTTGTGTGAGGTATCAACTTAGTAGATAGGTCTAGGTGTAAAGAAGAGTTTAGATACATACTCCTCTTGTGTAGGGTCATTGAGAGTGTAGACACCTAAATTTGATTACACCACTTTGGTAATCCTATTTAGTTATCTCTAAAGGCATCATTAATTAAATTCCTATTTATTTAATCCTTTGCCATCCCCTAGCTGATTAATTTAATTAATCATCTATAGTCCTAATTGATAAAGCAAATAACCTATTATTTATCAATTAAATCCTATTCTCCTATCTAATTCCAAATCCCAAATTTATTAAAATCACTTTAATAAATAAAAGCCCTCAAATCTAATAGCCCCTAACTTATCCCTAACCCTCCATTTAGCCTAATCCACCCCATCCACCCATACTAACCTAGCTTAGCCACTAACTCACCCACCCTCATGAATGCCATCCACTTGCATATCTCTAACATCCTTGATCTAATCCTAACCCAAGCCTAATCCCCCCCCTAACCTTGTCACATTCCCTAAGTAAGCTTAAGACTTTCCTAAGCCAAATCAAAGTCTCCTCCCTCAAAATATCCCAACCACCAAGCCTTCATTGCTCTTACAAAGCCATAAAGACTCTTACAAACCCAATGAATGCTCTTACAAGCACTTATGAGGGCCATTTAAGGCCTTGAGCCTCCTTTGTTGACTCATCCATCCCCTTTCCTCTACCCAATGACCCTGTGACATGTGTCACTCCCTGATTGGTGCTAAACAAGCACAATCCATGTGCTCCCCTTTGAGTGCACCTTAGCTCTCCTTAAGCTTTCATCTCTCCTTGCATCTTAGTCATCCATCCCTCAAGCCCTTAGCCTATAAATTGAACCTCCTCCCTTCACAAAATCATCCATCCTCCATTGCAAAGTTATAATGCTATTTTGAGAGCACAAACACTATCAAAATACCATTATAATGGCAAAATCCCTTCATGAATCCATTGTTGAAACCTTGTTTCACTTACTCCACCCATCCATTTGATGTTTGAAGAATAACTTGTGAGCATACATTCCTACAATCAAGGACAAATCCATTGCATCATTGTGTTATGCCATTAGGAGCCTATCATTCTTGGTTTGCTTCCTTTTTGTGGTGATAACCCTAAGTCCTATCTTAAGTGTTAGCTTGCTTAGTATTGTTGATGCTTCTATTTAATTAGTTAGTATTCAATTTGCACTACTAATCTAGGTGATACAGAGAGAACCCTCAAAATGCTAAAGTAGTGGTCTTACATAAGTCTTGAAAGAGAAAGCACTCAAGTGAAAGATCTCCTTGTTAATTTTTGGTATCAAAGCCTAACAAGAATTCATTGCATCTCAGATCCTCTGATACACACTTCTTCATTGCATTTCAAATGTAATATAGCAATCGAACATTAGAACATTGTTATCCAATACTTTATTTATGTACTGCTCTTAGTAAATTAGGTACAACTGTCATAGGCCATAAGACTCTCCACACTTAACCACATCATCAGGGTATAGTCTAGAACATATCCTCAACTATGCATCACCAAACAATCAAACCATTTTATGTACTAGTATGATCTCAAATTGTTGTTCTTCCATTCTTTACAGAAACCATGTTATGTTGACATCAATGGAAATCATAGTCATGAATGAACCATGTCAACACTCTCCAATGCTTAGGATACTCCCCCAATATAGTGTCATCAGCATTCATGCTAATAATCTCCCCCTTTGGCATTGACAACAACATAGATGAAAAACAACTAAGTTCCAAGAATACCAAACTATACTCTACTATTGTTGTTATCATCTCAAATCCTCTTCATCAATCTAGAATCCTTTGGATTCTAGAACTGCCATTAGTTGTTCACACACTAAAAAATCTCAACACAACAGATGCATATCCTTCTTCTAAATGGACATCAATTATTCACTTCACACTAAAAATTCATAATAAATCAAATATACATCATGTGCATACTCCTGATTCCTTACATGAACCTAGGAGATTTCTCTCCCTCATACATACTTATGATTTCTTCTCCCCCATTGCTTAGGAGAATTTTTTCATGCAAATTCTCCCCCATTGACATCAATGTCAAAGGCCTCAAACAAATACAATACCAAATCTTATATGTACTTCTTCAACTCTTCAATCACCTCAAGTGTCCAAAGACATTATTCAATCTAAATATCGAATACCAAATACCCAGAGTCCTTAATGACTTAGTAGATAGTAGATACTCCCCCATATAGGAAGCATCAATATTCAGTCCAATCTAACAATACTACTCAGTACCACTGGATTGATGCACTCTCTACATCATCTACTCAGAAGTAGGCAAGGGCATAACCCCAAACATACCTCTCAAGTACTCAAATGTATCTTTAGGCAAAGACTTCAAAAATATATCTACAATCTGATCTTTAGTACTTACATACTCCAATATGATCTCCTTTTCTATTGCCTTCTCTCTCAAGACATTATACTTAATAGATATATGCTTCATCTTAGAATGCAATACAAGATTCTTAGACATACTCACTATACTTGTGTTATCACAATAAATGATAATAGGTTATATAAACTCAATCCAAATATCCTTCAGCATTTGCTTCATCCACATAACTTGGTTATAGTTATTTGATGTTGCAACATACTCTGCCTCAACTGTACTCTACAAAATGTGGTCTTGTTTCTTTCTTAGCCAAGAAACCAATCTTTCTCGAAGAATGAATGCTCCACCACTAATGCTCATTCTATCATCCACATTTCCTACCAAATCTGCATCACTATATGCACAAAAAGTGAAATCATTTGATCTTTCATACCAAATCCCATAATCAGATGTTCCTTTCAAATATCTAAATATTCTCTTTACTGTTGCATAATGATACTCTTTAGGATCAACTTGAAATCAAGCTGCAATACCAACTACATTTGCTATACCTAGTATGGTGTGAGTTAGATATTGCAATCCTCCAATCATGGATCTATACTTCTTATGTTCAACTATAGGTGTCTCATCCTTGCTAGATAACTTGTGAACAGTTATCATAGGTGTACCAACAGGTTTGCAACTCTCTAATCCAAATCTCTTCAACAAGTCTTTCAAATACTTAGCTTGTGAAATGCAAATACCATCACTATTTTGCACAATTTCCAATCCTAGGAACAACTTCATCTCTCCCATCATGCTCATGTCAAACTCATTTTCATCTCTTCAGAAAACTTATCACTTTCTTCATCATTTCCTCCAAATATTATGTCATCAAGAAATATTACAATGATAAATAAAACATTATCAACTTCTCTCAAATATAAATTACCATTTGGTGTACCTATAACAAAACTAAGCTTTCTCAAGTACTTATCCAACCTTACATACCAAGTTCTAGGCATTTGCTTTAGACCATACAATGGTTTCTTCATTCTGCATACCATCTATTTTTCTCCTGTCAGAGGGAATCCATTAGGCTTCTCGATGTAGACTTCTTCTTCAAGTTCTCCATTTAGGAAACCTAATTTAATATCCATCTTATATACTTCTTCCTTATTACTATTTCTGCTCCCAATATTTTATCCAGGAGGATGATTCTTTGATATACTTCTGCTAGGATTTTTCAACTCAACTCTTTCTTCTGCTCTGGGCTCAAATTTCTTCTCTTCAATCATAATTCCTATTCTACAAATCATTGTTCATCTCAATGATAGCTTCCACATTTTCATGGTTAGCCTTTGGATCAATAATAGTTACCAAAGCTATCTCTTCTACTACTTCCTCTTTCTTAACTAATTCAAGATCATTATCTTTATCATCATAGTCATTCAAGAACCTTTCCATACTAGCTTTAAATTCTTCATCTTCATTGGAAAGTGAACTATTTCTAAATTTTCTTACTCCCTTAGTAAATATTGATAAAAAATGACCAAACTCTTTGCATGTATAACAAACAAACATTTTCACACCTTTTGGCTCTCTTTTCATAGGTAGATCAATATCTTCCTTGATCTTCTTATTTCCTTTAGATCTAGATCTATCTTTTCTTGTACCTCTATTCTTTTGTATGCAACAAAAGGATTCTAGATCTGGAAACTCAATGCTATGATCTTCACATAAATTTGGTAACTCACCAAGAATCTCCATCTTATGGGTGTCAAACTTTCCTCTATTTGACTTAGGACTGTCTTTTCTGAAAAGATTCATCATCGATCTCCCAAAGTTTTTAATGTCCCCTCTTTAGTTCGACATGACATTGATCATGGATTTTGCCTATTCCAGACTCTCGTAGGCAAATGGTGTGGAGAGAGAGAGTCAATTCTGCGGATCAGATGGTCATATCTTGCTCTTGAAGAAGTGTTAAGAGGTTATATTTTATTATTATGTGTTATTGGGGCCTACATGTTATAATTTTAAGTTGAGTTGCACTTTTTATTTTATAAAATTACTTTATTATAAAAAGTGCATTATAATGAGATTTTATAAAGGATGTTTCTAGAAGTTCTAGAAAAAGTGCATTATAATGAGATTTTATAATGGATGTTTCTAGAAGTTCTAGCAACTTCTTAGAAAAGTGAATAAATAGAGGGTTGGGCCTCTCATTTTGGACATGCTTGGATTTGATATTTCTTCTACTTCTTCCATTGTGGAGAAAATTTGTAGTCTCTTGGGTCTGCAAATTATTATTTGATCTTTGGGAACGAATCACTCCCTTGGATTGGCGACTTTGAGGGTGTGAAATATCACCTGAATTGTTGCATTTGAGGAGTTGGTAATTCAACCATCTCATTTGGACTTCATTGAGATTCAGTTATAAGGGTTTACTTTGGTTGGAATAAGGGTTTCAGTTGTGCCCTAGCATTTGTGGATTGATTAACAGGGTTTGAAGACACAATTGTGCATTATTTTCAGACTGCCAGTCCAGGGTTTAGACCCACGTTTTTGCTCATAACTCTTAATTGGCTTGACGGATGAATTTCATATTTTAGGGGGTTATTCAGCAACCCTAGGTGCCCAGATTGACTGCTTTTGGAGTAACAAAAAATGCTGCAATATTTTTATCTAGCAGTCGTACCAGGCCGTACCTGTATGGCCCTGTTAGTTGGGCAGCAGCAGCAATTTTGTCAGTCAGTTTGGGGCAGATTGTGAGGTCTTCGTGTGGCATTAATTTAGCATTCATATCCGGCAAAATTGGAGCTATTTTAGGTGCACAAACTGAAGTTTTGATTGCCAAAATATTGCATGCTATGGATTAGAACAGTCAGCACTGTCATTGCATAAATAGTTATTTCCAGTCATTAATAACTGTTGTAAAAGTTTCGTCATTTGCATTCCAAATCTGAACTGGGTTATTGTTCATGTCATAACATTGCATTGTCAAGAGCTTGATGTATTAGAAGTGCATAGTTGTGACAGTCTCTCATTGTAATCAGTTCTATTTGCTGTCATAAAATCAGAATTGCATTGGACTTCCTATTTGAGTTCCATATTGTCATCTATCTCTTAGATTGGTAGTGTTATAATCTGGAATTGTTGTTCATACATTATTGGCATCATATATTAAGGTTTCGTTGTACAACAATTAGTAATATTGCAGCCTTATTCGGTTACATGGCAACTATTTGACAAAATTCCTAAGTCCAGTTTGAGGGTTTCAGTGGCCTTTATAGTAAGGGTCATTACAGTGGTATCAGAGCTATAAGTCCTGCCATCCTGTGGAGGTCTTATAGGGAATTTGGAACAGCTGGATAGAAGGGAAAGTGTTTAACGAAATGTCAAAACACTAAAATCAGAACATTTATGTTTGAGCATGCGACAGAGGCTTTATAATTTCCGCAATACCAAAGCAAGACAAGATAGGATTTCAGACCTGCAGAGCGAACAGTCTAGCTCATCTGTACAGGTGGACATAGAATCCAGTCATACAGACACAGGGGAGGTATTCTTTGATCAAGACTATGACTACAATATGGATAGAGGAGGGAATGCCAGTCCAGATCAGCGAGAGGAAAGATTTTTACAGTTATTAGACACCTTGGCACAGGGACAGCGATTAGCCGAACAAAGAGCACCGGAACAGAATCAGAGAATGGAGCTTATGATGCAGATGATGGCTCGTCAAATGGGGTTGAACGCTAACATAGGTGGAGGAAATAATCAGAATGGTAACAATTAGAATGGGAATAATCAGGATGGGATACAAAATGGAGGCGAACAAATTGGGAACAATTTCGATCATGCACCCCAGCAAGCTAGGACAGTGAGTTCGAGACCTATGATTCCCACGTTCCTTCCTAGAGCTCCAGAGTAGTCAGTACCAGAACCCCAGATCACTGACATACAAGATCAGCTGAGGAGAGATTGGGAAGCAGGAGTTCCAGATTTTACAGCTGCAATCACCTTTAGAGAGTATATGGATGTGCGGATGAAGCATATGCCCCGTGGACATGACAGGACTCAGAGCTATGAGCTACGAAAGAAAGTAGGGAAACTTCAGTTACCATATTATGATGGCTCGGGGAAGTCTACAGAAAGAGCTTGGGTTCAAAAACTTGACACATACTTTCAATTGAACCCTATGTCTGAGGAAGAAGCTATTAAGTATGCAGTAATTCACCTGGATGGGTTAGCACACAAGTGGTGGCATCATGGTATGATCACTATGGGTCATGCACACATTACCTCATATGTGGAGTTTACGGAGAGACTGATTGAATGTTTTGATAAGAAGGATCCAGAACTCCATTTCAAGGAGTTAGCTCAGCTTAAACAATGGGGATCATTGGAAACATACATTTCAGAATTTCAGAAACTTGCAGTGTTAGTAACAAATGTATCTGAACGGAGGCTATTGGTTTTATTTATGGATGGGCTAGTTGATCCGTTGAGAGGGTGGATTAAAGCTCTCAACCCTCCCACTTTGCAGGAAGCCATTAAGAAAGCTCGTGACATGGATTCCTCTTCAGCTTCTAAAAATAAATTCCAGGCAAAGAGTTTCCCTTTAGGAAAAGATAGGGACAGGAAACCCTTTCATAGAGAGGCACAGCTACCTACGGAGGAAAGTAAGAGGTTGGACAAGGAGACACTTAATGACTTGCGTAGGAAGAAGCTATGCTTCTATTGCAAAGGCCCGTATGAGTATGGCCATGACTGTCCTATGAGACCAAAAGGGAAGACCAATCGAGCAATGTGGGCTTATTACGAAGGCTCAGATTTAGATAGTTCAGAACATCATGATGAGGATCCTGATGAAGCAGAGGGAGAGTAGGAGATAGACAGTGCAGGGAATAGAGCTACATTTACAGGAAGCACGACTGTCTAGTATCCAGAGAGAGGGATCTTTCAGACTTTGAGGAGTTTTGGCTGGGCAGAAGGTTATTACATTATTGGACATAGGTTCCACACATAATTTCATTGATGCACGATTCGTGGAGAAGCGTGGACTCATTACTGAGGAGTTTGTGGGACTAAGAGTCAAGGTAGCTGATGGATACACTCTTCGTTGTGACAGGATGGTACGAGACCTACCTTTGTGCCTGAACAACTATGAGTTTAAGGTGGACTATCATGTGGTCAACATGGGTGACATGGATATAGTACTTGGAATGCAGTGGCTACATTCATTGAAGGTGGTTACCCTGAGACTAGAGGATATGGAGATACAATTCGAAGTGAATGGTAGGACTCATGTGCTTAAGGCTATCTGTAATGGAGACATCAGGACTATCTCATTTAGGCGGCTGGAGAGATTAACTAGGCATAATGATATAGAGTGGGCAGCAGTTTGTACTTTGACACCTACACAGGAGGAGCAACATAGGACGGAATATCATCCTGATATTCAGAAATTGAGGATTAAGTACGAAAAGGTATTCAGTGAGATTCCACCAGGCAGGCCACCGGACAGAGGCATTGAGCATGTTATTGAGCTGGAGGAAGGTGCTAAGCCTATCATGATCACACCATATCAACACCCAAAGTGACTCAAAGATGAGATCAAAAGGACCATCGAGGAGTTGCTAGCTATGGGGCACATCCGACCAAGTAAGTCACCTTTTGCATCTTTTGTTGATTTGGTAAAAAAGAAGGATGGAACTCTTCGGATGTGTGTTGATTACAGGGAATTAAATAAGAGAACCATTAAGAATAGGTATCCCATTCCTCACATTGATGAGTTGATAGATGAATTGCATGGGGCTTGTTATTTCACGAAAATTGATTTGAGATCAGGATATCACCAGATCAGAGTCCGTGAACAGGATATTGAGAAAACTACTTTCAGATGTCATTGTGGGCACTTTGAGTTTGTAGTCATGCCTTTCGGCCTGACCAATGCACCTGCCACTTTCCAGTCCACTATGAACAGAGTTTTCCACCATCAGTTGAGGAAATTCGTGCTAGTATTTTTTGATGACATTTTGATCTATAGCCAATCATGGCAGGAGCATCTAGAGCATTTGGAGACAGTGTTGAGCATTTTATAGAAGGAGTCCTTGTATGCAAAAGAGTCCAAATGTGACTTAGGGATGACCGAGCTGTTATATTTGGGACACATTATTAGTGAAGATGGAGTGCAGATGGATCCTGAAAAGATTCGCGCTATTGTTGATTGGCCTCCACCAGAGAACCTTACACAGTTGAGGGGGTTCCTTGGTTTATGTGGTTTCTATCGTAGGTTTGTCAGTGGCTACTCACGACATGCAGCTCCCATGACAGATCTACTGAAAAAAGGGGAATTTGTGTGGACTCAGAAGGCACAGGACTGTTTTATGAGATTTAAGGAGATAATGACTACGTGCCCAGTTCTAGCATTACCTGATTTCACGAAGCCATTTGAGCTTCAATGTGATGCATCTGGAGAGGGAGTAGGTGCTGTACTTATGCAGAATAAGCACCCCATAGCTTATGAGAGCAGGAAGCTCAGAGGCCCCGAGCGTTCATTCAGTATATATGATAAGGAGATGTTGGCCATCATGCATGCTTTGGCCAAATTCAGATAATATCTTGTGGGTAGCAAGTTTTGTATTAAAACTGATCATAACAGTTTGAGGCATTTCTTGGGACAGCGGGACTTGAATGATCGCCAGCAAAAGTGGGCAAGTAAGTTGCAGGCATATGATTTTGACATCTCATATGTCAAGGGAACTCAGAATGTTGTTGCAGATGCTCTTTCTCGAAGGCCATACCTCACTCTTATGGTTCAGATATCAGAGGATTGGCGACACTTGATTATAGCAGAGTATGCCAGGGATACATGGGCCTCCGATATAGTGGAGGGAACAGTGATTGATACCAGATACACACTAGTAGATGATTTAATCATTTACAAGAACAGGATTTACCTAGTCCCAGGATCGAAGGTTAAGCAACTGATTTTGAGAGCATTTCACGACTCACCGACAGCAGGCCATCTCGGGTACTTCAAGACTTACAGGTCAGTTCAAGAGCGGTTCACTTGGAAGGGGCTGAAAGCTTATGTTTTGCAGTATGTTCGAGAGTGTCTTGTTTGCCAGCAAAACAAACAAGAACACACCTATCCGGCAGAGTTCCTACAACCACTTCCTATCCCTGACAGGAAGTGGGAGTGCATCTCCATGGACTTTATCACAGGTTTGCCCAAGGTACAAGGACGGGATTGTATTTATGTGGTGGTAGATAGATTAACAAAATATGCTCATTTCTTTCCTATCACCACTACCCACTCAGTAGCTCAGGTGGTAGAGGTTTTCTTTCGGGAGGTTTTCAGATTACACGGATTGCCTCAAAACATTGTGAGTGATAGGGATAGCCATTTCATGAGTCATTTTTGGCAGGAGGTATTCCGGTTATGTGGCACGAAGCTTACACCCAGCACTAGCTATCACCCACAAACCGATGGTCAGACAGAGATTGTGAACAAATGGGTGGAAGGGTATTTAAGGAATTACGTGGCAGCTTAGTAGCGAGCTTGGGTCAGATGGATATATCTCTGCGAGTATTGTTACAATACTACATATCACATCACTATACAGATGACACCCTTCATGGCACTTTACGGTTATGAAGCACCTAGTTTCTTGGATTTGTTGTTGGGCGACAGCCGGGTACCCAGTGCAGGAGAATTATTACAGGAGAGTAAGGATATAGTTGCTACTCTCAAAGATAATATTGCGAGAGCTCAGAACCAGCAGAAGCAGTATGCAGACAAGAAGAGGACTGAGCGTAGTTTTGAGGTGGATGATATGGTTTACCTCATGTTGCAGCCATACAGGCAATCTACTCTTAAGAAGAGTGGTGCAGAGAAACTCAAGCCACCCTATTACGGACCATTCAGGGTTATCAGGCGAATTGGTGAGGTGGCTTATGAGTTGGAGCTTCCGGCAGACAGCAGGGTGCACAATGTGTTTCATGTGTCCCGCCTCAAGAAGGCGTTGGGTCAGAATGTGGTGCCTTCCGCAGTATTACCTCCTTTAGACGATGAGGGAAAATTGATTTTAGTGCCAGAATCCATCCTGGAGAGCAGAGAAAAGCAGCTTCGCAAAAGAGTGATCAGAGAATACTTGGTTAAGTGGAAAGATCTACCTGTTGAGGATGCTACTTGGGAGGGGGAAGCTATTTTGCAGCACCCGGCGTTGAGATTGCTTGAGGCTAAGCAATTTCAGGAGGGGCAGACTGTAATGTCCCCTCTTTAGTTCGACATGACATTGATCATGGATTTTGCCTATTCCAGACTCTCGTAGGCAAATGGTGTGGAGAGAGAGAGTCAATTCTGCGGATCAGATGGTCATATCTTGCTCTTGAAGAAGTGTTAAGAGGTTATATTTTATTATTATGTGTTATTGGGGCCTACATGTTATAATTTTAAGTTGAGTTGCACTTTTTATTTTATAAAATTACTTTATTATAAAAAGTGCATTATAATGAGATTTTATAAAGGATGTTTCTAGAAGTTCTAGAAAAAGTGCATTATAATGAGATTTTATAAAGGATGTTTCTAGAAGTTTTAGCAACTTCTTAGAAAAGTGAATAAATAGAGGGCTGGGCCTCTCATTTTGGACATGCTTAGATTTGAGATTTCTTCTACTTCTTCCATTGTGGAGAAAATTTGTAGTCTCTTGGGTCTGCAAATTATTATTTGATCTTTGGGAACGAATCACTCCCTTGGATTGGCGACTTTGAGGGTGTGAAATATCACCTGAATTGTTGCATTTGAGGAGTTGGTAATTCAGCCATCTCATTTGGACTTCATTGAGATTCAGTTATAAGGGTTTACTTTGGTTGGAATAAGGGTTTCAGTTGTGCCCTAGCATTTGTGGATTGATTAACAGGGTTTGAAGACACAGTTGTGCATTATTTTTAGACTGCCAGTCCAGGGTTTGGACCCACGTTTTTGCTCATAACTCCTAATTGGCTTGACGGATGAATTTCATATTTTAGGGGGTTATTCAGCAACCCTAGGCGCCCAGATTTATTGCTTTTGGAGTAACAAAAAATGCTGCAATATTTTTATCTAGCAGCCGTACCAGGCCGTACCTGTACGGCCCTGTCAGTTGGGTAGCAGCAGTAATTTTGTGAGTCGGTTTGGGGCAGATTGTGAGGTCTTCGTGTGGCATTAATTCAACATTCATATCCAACAAAATTGGAGCTATTTCAGGTGCACAAACTGAAGTTTTGATTGCCAAAATATTGGATGCTATGGATTAGAACAGTCAGCACTGTCATTGCATAAATAGTTATTTCCAGCCATTAATAACTGTTGTAAAAGTTTCGTCATTTGCATTCCAAATCTGAACTGGGTTATTGTTCATGTCATAACATTGCATTGTCAAGAGCTTGATGTATTAGAAGTGCATAGTTGTGACAGTCTCTCATTGTAATCAGTTCTATTTGCTGTCATAAAATCAGAATTGCATTGGACTTCATATTTGAGTTTCATATTGTCATCTATCTCTTAGATTGGTAGTGTTATAATCTGGAATTGTTGTTCATACATTATTGGCATCATATATTGAGGTTTCATTCTACAACAATTAGTAATATTGTAGCCTTATTCGGTTACATGGCAACTGTTTGACAAAATTCCTAAGTCCAGTTTGAGGGGTTCAGTGGCCTTTATAGTAAGGGTCATTACAAATTTGTTAAGCATATCCTTCAACAACTTGATACTCTGATACCAATTGTTAGAATATATAGTTCATTGATATAACTGAGAGGTGGAGTGAGTCAATTATCCAATTATCAACCTTAAACAAATTTAGCCATATGAGTACTATAAACTAAAACTATAACAAGATACTCATACAAAATTAACACTAGACATGTTAACTAGGGAAACCCTTGATTAGAGGGAAAAACTTAGTGGGGATAGTACCCACAAGATGATATTGCTGACATTGCAATCAAGTTTATTATTAGTGACACACACTTATTCAGACAAATAGTATCTACCGAGCTTATTATATAGTTAACAAGTATTAACCAAGTATTTTAGACTCTACCAGGTTCTATAGTTTCTACCAAGTTCAAGGAACAACATTTAGTTTGTGTCAAGCACTTTCTATCAAGATGATGATCATCAGTCTAAATCAAGCTTCTTGGTGTTTACCAAGTCACTCAGTACAAACTGAGTTGTGTAGTACTTACCAAGTTTGTAGTTACAATGATGTGAATCCAGTGTTGACTGATCCACTCACTGTTAACCAACTGATTCAATTTATACTAAGCTTGTAGTGATAGCATTGACCGAGCTATGCAATATGAATCAAGTCATTCAGTTTATATGCTGAGTTTTATAGTATTCACCGAGTCACCAGTGAAAACTAAGATAAGACTACTTGGAAGTAATCAGTATGGACTGAGCTTCTACATATATCGAGTGCATGATGATGTCGAGCATTGATAATGGATGTTGAGTATCAGAACCTCACCGAGTTAGTCTTCAGAACTCGAGTTCCTACAGTTGGGTCAACTTTGTGTATTTTGTATAAACTTGTATTGTAGTTAACTTTGTTGAATTGTAATTTGGATTAGTATATATGTAATGTATTGTATCACATCCAAACATATATGGAGTAAGAATGAAAGTAATGTAGTAAGTAGATAAGAGTAGAAGTGCAAAGTTCAGAGGTTACAACAACATAAGGAGCAACAAAGATTTATCTATCATAGCAAGGTGATCATTACACTCAAAGGAATCTCATTCAGGAAACCAAGTTGTAGATTAGAGATTAGCCACTATTTCATCTTAATAGGTGGATCAGTTAAATCCTTTCACAAGGTAGACTTAACAGTCTTTTGTAAATCTCTTTACTGAGTGCATACTTCATTGTATGTGTGTAAATACTTTTGCAAGGTGGATTAGAGATTAGCCACTATTTCATCTTAATAGGTGGATCAGTTAAATCCTTTCACAAGGTAGACTTAACAGTCTTTTGTAAATCTCTTTACTGAGTGCATACTTCATTGTATGTGTGTAAATACTTTTGCAAGGTGGACCAAGTTGTAGATTAGAGATTAGCCACTATTTCATCTTAATAGGTGGATCAGTTAAATCCTTTCACAAGGTAGACTTAACAGTCTTTTGTAAATCTCTTTACTGAGTGCATACTTCATTGTATGTGTGTAAATACTTTTGCAAGGTGGACCTAGTAGTCCTCATTGCTCCTAACAGGGAAGATCATCAAAAGTGATCATTGTAAGCCTTAACATGCCAAATTTATACTGCAGTATTAAAGCTTTTGAGTATCATCCCCACCCTAGTTTTACTTTCTATTTGGAAGGTTTCTAGGTCACCAAATTGTATGTCAAAAGTGTTGTGAATGTTTTAATGCTTTTAGCTTTTCACAAATGCAAATAGATTAGAATTCAAATGAAGGATTAATTGGTAATAAAGGATTAAATTTTATTGGTTATTGATTCACCCCTCCCCTCTCAGTAAGTTAGCCTATCATGTATATTTCCAACATATGTACTAATATAAATATTCCTTATTAGAGGCTAGACCCTATTAGAAGTTTGTTACAACATTCAGTACATATGAGTCCCTGTTAGGAGACTTTGAATCCTTGTTAGGAGATTCCAACCCTGTTAAGAGTTGTGCCAACACTGTTAGGAGTTGTGGAAGATAGTTGGACCCACTGCCCAAACAACTTCAAGGTTAAGATCAATGAACCCACTATCCAAATGATCTATGCAGTATTCCTTGTAGAATAATAGAACTAAAATGTACTTCCTTACTCTATCTCGGTCCTGTCAACTAGACTTTTGCTCTTTCGGATCTTGCAACCAGATCTCACAATTCACATCCGATAATCCCTTGGATTACTTATTCGCATTCAATAAGAACTCTACTCCTTTTTGCACTTCGTACTTCATACAATAATGGATACACTTTATAGACAAGGAAAATAATTTTCCTTTATACCATATCTTCATAATAATTCCTTGAGTCAACCTTGAGGATTTCCTAAATAATTATAATAAGATAATTAATTAATTAAAATTACAATAGCATTGTTGGCTCACAATTTATGCAAAATTTTACATGTGCACTCACTGACATCACCATACAAATTTCCTTTATCATTGTGTAACTATGCAGTTCTTCATTGCATCTTAGATGTATGATAGCAATCAAACATCATAACAATGTTCTCCAATACTCTGTTTATGTACGACTCTCAATAAATCAGATAAAACTGTCACACACCATTGACTTCGCCTCTGTGCACTTAACCACATCATCAAGACATAGTCTAGAACATATCCTCAACTACACATCACTAGACATTCAAACCATTGTCCATACCAGTAAGATCTCAAACTATTGTTCTTCCAGTCTTTAAAAAAACCATGCTATATTGACAACAATGAAAAATACATTCATGAATGCAACATGTCAATACTCTCCAATGCTTAGGATACTCCCCTAATGTAGTATCATCAGCATTCATGCTAATAGTTATACATGTAAGGTTGGAGAGGTTGGAGGCCTAGAGATTAGAAAGGCCTTCTATAAGTTGTGTGAGAACAAAATTTTGAGGAAAGAAAACAAAACTGTAAAATAAAAAAGGTTAACGTGTGCCCTAGATTTTCTCCAAGTTTTCAAAACAAAATGGATTAAGATTTTATTGAGTTGAATGCATGACAATCAATTATGGTTAAAGAATGGACCTATCAGAATATCAAAGAGGATTGTTCATAGGGTGACAGGGTATCCTACCCTAGACAGGCCAAAGATAATGAGGAGCGACACCAACGAAGTAATTGAAAAGAATGATAGAGTTGTATGGAACAAGAGGGGAATGTCAATTGATATAATTATAGACTCTATTATTGCATTTGCAGTGTGTGTGTTAGCACACATATTTTACTAGTCGAGGTGACTCAACAGTGTGTCATGCATTGTCGTTGACCTAGGTAACAAGATTGTAAAGAAAGATCATACATATGACCTAAACAAGCTACAACATCAACAATTTTTAGAAAACCTAGAAGATAAAAAAAGCCAAAGAACTCTTCATTTAATTTTGGTTCACTCATTATTTGTGTATTATTCTATGTACGAAACACATTTCCTACATTTGGCAGGGTAGTATGGAAGACCAATTAGTCTATTAATCAATAGATAGGAGAATTCATTAAGCAATTAGGAGAAAATGTTGATTTAATAATGATTAGTTACTTTGACCATTTCAAGAAATCAATGAACTAAAGATCAAGCATTCATGTGTCTCTAGTGGAGCAACATTATAATGATGTTTATTTCCTAGTAGATGCCAACTATACATATGTTTAGGTAGCTATTCCAAGGGTATTTCCTTTTGAGGTAAATGTTGATAAGGCACCAACAACCATAACTACATTATTGACAAAAGATATTAACAAGGATGCAACATCATTTGGCAATTATGAAGAAGCCAAGTCAAGGATAACTATAAACTTGCAAACTACCACCATCAGTAGAAAGAAAAACAAAATGTTGAAGAAACTAAAAGAGAACTTTGGTGAAGGAGAAGAAGAAGAAGAAGAAGAAGAAGAAGAAGGTCAAGAACCTCCACAACTAACGCAAGTACAAGGTGAAGATCAAGCTTCAAAGATGAAAAGGAAGCCGAGCAAGGAACCAAAGAAACTAGAAAGAAGAGGAAGGTACATAAAAATAAAGTGGAGAAACCAAAGAAGATAGTAAAGAAGGAACAACATAAGTTGCACCTTTGACAAGGCCAAGCACAAGGGTTGCCACTGCACAAGCTAAGGAAGCTCAATCTACAAAAGGCAAAAGGAAGACTAATATAGTGGAGTCGAGCATGCTTGCTAAGAGACTAAAGAGGATTCTAGAACTACAAGAAGAATCAGACAATGAGAAGATTGAATCAGATGACATTAGTCAATTCAAAGTAGTAAGCCACAATCCCTCATATGGTATTGATAATCTATGTAAAAATGTCAAGAATAATGAAAATTTATTTGTATTTGCACATATTAATTTTAATAAGTTGGATAATGGAGATAAGAACAATGTTGAAGAAGTTATTTATGATATGATGGCTACTTTTAAGACTACTTAATTGGAGATTTCTAAATCTATACCTAAAATATTATATGAAAGAGTTGGGTAGAAATGGAAGTTCAGTTTGGTAACTAAAAAAAAAATTAGAGAGGCTACTTTAGCTCAAGTTATATCTGAATTACATAAGAAGATGATTAATAAGGCTATAGAGAAATAAAAAGGGAGATTTTCTCCTAAATATAGAGCATTTCATATTTTGAGGAATCAAGTTGAAGAGGTGGTAACCCAGAGTAAGCTACTTTGGAAATCAATCTATGGGTTGACCACTAAAATAGTGGAAACATTGAAAGGGAAGGGAGAACCTAAAAAGAATGAAACTGAATAGGTTGACATGCAAGAGACCATAGATATCAATGTACTGAGCACTAATCCTCCATAAGGAGAGAAAGAGAGTCAATAGGACTTTGTGAATATTGAAGATATACTCTATAATTCTACTAAAAATGTGAATCCACTAAGTGAAGAGGATATAAAGAAGTTACAACAAGAATCCATTAATACAACAATTCCATGCTCAAATCCTATATTATTAAGGATTGAAGAATCTCAAAAGGTTGGGATTGTATTCACTGGTGAATAATAGCTAGACACATCTAATGTGCCCCTACTTGTTGCAAAATCAAAAGAAAAAGAATCAAATGATCAATTAGAAGACAAGGTTTTGGAGAAGAAAGATGAGCTTACAAATGTACGATCTTCAATTCCTATTGTTGTCATTGAGATGAAAGAGGAGGCGGATACACCAACTATATTATTGTTGAGTCTACAAAAGTTCAGGGATGCCCACACTTGTAATAATTGATAAGGAAGATAATGAAGTGAATAAGAGTAAGGAAGATAGTCCTAAACTCAACTCCCCAAAACATATTGAAGATAAAAAGGAGGATAATAAAGTAGAAGAGGATAATAAGACTGATATGACAAAGGAATGAGAAGAAATATAAACACTAGTTACTTTACTAGTTACTACATCTCCTCCCAACAGCTAAACTATTAAACAACTGAGTATTCAAGCCACTCCATTACAAATATCAATGTCAAGTACTAGCACACCTAAGAGTGTTAAAACTACATCACTAGAGGATGTTAGTTTAGATGGAGTGATTGTTTTACCATAGTTCAATCCAACAGCAATCAAACTAGAAGAAATGGAGATACTCCAGGAGGCCCTACAAAAGAAATCTAGGCAGGAGAAGCTTAGGAGAGAGCACAAGCATAAACAATTTTTGTATGAGATCAAAGAAATTTTTACTGATGCTTTTGATATTGTAGACTTGTAATCCAATAAGCCTATCATAGATCAAATTTTACATATAGTTGATAGGATAAAAGATGAAGATATAAAGACCAATGTAAAGTTATTGGAATGATTTGAAAGGAAGTGTCACACTAAGGTCATGGATATGATATCTAGTGGCATTGAATTAAGATAGGTTGATTTATTAACTAAAATGGATAGTGTGAAGAAATTTTTTGATAATATTTACTATTTGTATAGTAGATTATGCAATGTTGATTTCTTTACTCAAGAAACTCAACAAAAAATTGATAGGTTTCAAGGAGATCTTATGTCTACATGATCAACATTGAAGACATCTCCTGGCACTAGTCAGTTACATTTTTAGATATTATTGAATACACAAAGTAGGCTTGTCAAGTTGAAAGAAAAGGATGCAAATATAAGATCAAATTGATTAGCATTCAGTCCATGTTGACCCCATAGATGGAAGTTTTGTAGAGAGAACTAGCATTTTTTGAGATATTATTAAAGAAAGATTCCCATTTTTCAACACAAGAAGGTCTAGTTGAAATGGAAACAAATCTAGAAATATAGATTCAATCATTAGATGCAACCAAAGATAATTGGGATTCCACCTTAGGAATTATTATGGATGTACATAAGACATTTTTGGATAAATATACTATAAGTGTACCATCCTCATAGACATAAGTGTCAAAAAAGGGGGATTTTGGAGAATTTGAGAAATTTTGTTTATTTTGAGAATTTTGTCAAGGTAGCTATCTATTCAAAGGGATTCATAGAAGAAAAATGAAGTATTTACTTAGGGTGAGTAACATAACAAGGTAATGATAACATTTTTAACAAATTTTGAGATTTTGAGATTTTGTATAGAGACCAAGTAGCAAATTATATGTTGTCTAACTTATGCTTGAGATAAGATTATATATGTCATGACAAAGAGTTTTTTCCTCTCATGTCAAAAGGGGGGATTTTTAATCTCATTATGGTTTTGACAAAGTAGTGAAAAAACTCTTAGTCATTATCTAGCATAGTTGGTTGGTCATCATTGTGACCGAGCCACTACTTAGGCTAATTGCATATAGTATGTTGAGAATAAATGTCTAGATAGTATATGTCGAGAGATATGATAATTAGCGTTGAGCACTAGTAGGTGTCGAGTAGTCTATGTGTATTGAGTCACTTAAGTGTCTAGAAAATAGAAGGTGTCTGGTAAACAGTGTATGCCGAGTGATTCAAATGTTGAGCAACAATATGTGTCAATCCATATAGAAGTCAAGTTACAACAGACAAAGCAGAGTTAAGGCTGAGCACCAGAAGCCTATTGATGTCGAGTAACTAGTTAATGACATAGATGTTTGCAATAGCACAAACTCCTATGTAAACCATTTTTGGATGACATGAACATTAATTTTTTATATTAAGGGATAAGTATCAAGTCATATTATGCATCCCTATGTAACACATGCAACTAATTAGAAATAGGGAAGCATTAAGCAACAATATCAATCAACCAGAGCTGTTGACTTTGACCTAAACCATTTTCCAAATGCCTATTTAAAGAGGTAAAACCTAAGGGGTGATTATTATGATGTGAAGGGAAGTATCACATGTGAAAGTGAGAAGGCATTCATGATGGAGAAGATGTTTTAGCATTACAAAACCATTTGATCAGAACAAATCAGTTGTGAAGATGAGCAGTGAGAGGTCAAAGAAGATATATTAGATTGGGAGGATCAAAAGACAACCAATAAAGATGAGATTTATTATCTAGTAGAAAGTGCTAACCAAAGGATCAAGTACTTATCATTTTGATAGGTGATACAAGGTAAATCTCTTAACAAATTAGTCCTAACATACTTTTGTAAATCTCCTAACAGTGTGCTTACTTAGTTATATGTTGAAATCCTTTAATCAAGTTGAGACCTAACAGTCTTGTAAGCCTTTAACAAAGTAGACCTTTCACAGGGTAGATCATAGTTTATGATCAAAAGTTTGTAGCCATAATTGGTCACACTTTATTGTTGCAGTAGTGAAGATTCCCGGGTGTCATCCCCATCCCAATTTTTCCATCTCATTGGAGGATTTCTAGGTAACCAAAATCTTTTATGTTGTATGTTTACATTATGCTATGGATTTCAATTTACATGTTAAGTTATGTGATGGATGAATGGTGAAATATTTAAGTATAAAAGTTTTTAAGTGTTGATTTAGCCCCCCCCACCCCATCCCTTAGAACTTACTTTCCCATTTATATTTCCAACATGTCAACCTTTAACACTAAAAATTAAAACAAGGATCAGTAACCAAGCTCTAATACCATGTAAGAAAAGTAAATGAGAGAAAGGAAAATGAAAATAATCCAAAAGAGTTGAGTGAGAAGAAATATTACCACGAAATCAAAAACTTCCAAGAGCATTCACCAATATAGAGAAAAAAAAATGAGACAAATATTTTGAAAGGAGAAAGGAAAAAAAACACTTGTGAGTATTATGAAGGAAGGAAAAATCCTAGAGAGAGAGAGAGAGAGAGAGAGAGTAGTGGAGAAAAATAGCTCATTACAATAACACCTATGTGATATGTAAAGAAGAATGAGAAAGAAGCATCACTTTTATGGAGATGAGAAAGGAGTTGCATGTGTAACTCTCATTTTTATCAATACCACATCATAATAAGTGTGTGCAACGTGTCAAGATTCTCTTAAGGAGGATAAATGAATTTCGTTTATACAAGGAATTATAAAATGAGTTGTCATCACATGAGGACTAGAGGACAAGTAAATGACATGTCCTCCGCATGTGTACAAGAGGAAAAACTACATGTAAGAATCCTTGGAATATCCCAAATTAAATACATCGAAGGAAAGATTATTATTGTAAGAATTTGCCTTAGGGAAAAATTCAGCCAAGATCAAGGAACTCAAGCACAAGCACAAAATAGACCAGAGTATGATTAGAATAACAATATAGTATTCAATTGATGTACAAGTACACTAGGAGTACTTATATATAAAGGCCTCTAGAATGCTTCTAGCATGTCTAGGAGTCGACACACTGATAAGTCTTACAACAAAGCACATGTCCACCAAGAGTGGATTATCCTCCATTAAGCACAAGAGTAAGTGTGATGATGAGAGGATAAGCCTACAAAGGTGTAGCACAAAAAAAAATGTTGTAGACACCATATGCTTAATTAAGAGTGCAAATAATTGCATTGTCTACATGGCAACTTAGTTAATTATGCAAACTCCAGTGTTGACCTAATAAATAATAAAATAATGCATTGACCTAAGTAAACTTAAGTAAAGTGTAAGTAGTGAATACTTATTTACACCAACACCCCCCCTTAAGTGCAACTTAGGGGAATGCACTTAAGCTCACAAATGCATGATGGGTCTCGGCTATGATGCCATGTTAGGTACCCATGTACAAAAGCAATGTGCTACATACAATGTGATGTAATGCAATCTCTCATAAAGTGGAGAAAGAGGGAAAACCTCATGGGAAAAACCCTCCTTTAAAAAGAGAGATAAGTACAGTAAATAAGATGAGAGAAAAGAAGACCTTAGATGAGGAAAAGATCCCCCCTAGAAGAAAGAAGAGAGAAGTAAAGGGACTCCCCTTTCTACAACATCCTGCACCCCCAAGAGATCTCACAAATGAATATACTTGACCTCAGTGAAGGGTTTGGTGAAGATATCTATGACCTGCTCTACTATAGGACAATATTGTAATGAAATGATCTGCTCATGTATTAGCTCTCTGATGTAGTGCATATGAACCTCAATATGTTAAGTTCGTTGATGCTAAAGTGGATGTTTAGAGATCTCAATAGCACTCTGATTGTCACAATGTATGACTGTAGGTTTAGGTAAATCAAATCCAAATTCCTTCAAGTTGTGCTGTAACCAAAGAGCCTCTATAGCTGCATTGACAGCTCCTTGATACTCAACCTCAGTTGAAGAAAGAGCAATGTTATTTTGCTTCTTACTCTGCCAACAAATGGGGCTAGAACCAAGGTGAAACATGTAATTTGAAGTAGACTTGCGAGAATCAAGGTCCCCTAAATAGTCTAAGTCTGTATATCTAACCAATTGAAGTCTTGTACCTACTGCATAGTGTATCCCACGTGTATGTGTACCCTGTATGTAGTGCAAGATGCGCTTGGCAACATTCTAATGAAGCTCATGTGGCTCTTGCATGAAGTGAGAAACCATTTCAACATCAAAAGCTATATCAAGGCATGTATGTGTCAAGTAGATGATACTCCCAAGTAACTATCTATACAATGTAGCATCAACAAGTAGAGTGGTACACTTAGCCTCTAACTTGACACCTGAAAGAAAGGGAGTAGGAGCAAGTTTGCAGTCATTCATGTGAAATTGAGAAAGCAAGTCAAGAGCATACTTGGGTTGAGAAAGTTTGATCCCTGCTAAAGACTGTGTGATCTCAATACCAAGGAAATAATGTAGTAAACCCAAGTTTTTCATAGTAAATCTATGCTACAAAGAGGTCTTGACACTAGCAATGATGGATGAAGTACTTCCTGCAATGATCAAGTCATCTACATAAAGCATGAGTATCAAGTGTGAGTCATCCCTTTGAAGAATGTAGACATTTGAATCAGAATGATACCTGGTGAATCCAATTGAGAGTAAGAAGCAATCCATCTTGGCATACCAAGCCCGAGGAGCTTGCTTAAGAACATAGATAGACTTCTTCAATCTGCAAACCATAGTAGAATCCTGTATGAACCCCTGTGGCTACTCCATATAAATCTCCTCGTAAAGATCACCATTAAAAAAGGCACTCTTTACATCCATCTGATGTACAACCCAACCATGAGCTATAATAATAGCTAGTGTCAAGCGAATGGAGTTCATCTTGGTGATTGGTACAAAAGTCTTAGTATAATCAATACCAGGAACTTGTGAGAAACCTTTGGCAACTAGTCTAGCCTTATGCTTATCCACACTTCCATCTGCTGCAAATTTGGTTCGATAGATCCACTTACACTGAACCAACTTTCTTCCCTTAGGAAGGGGAACTAAGTCCCAAGTGTTATTTTTCATCAAAGGGTTATATTCTTCCTCCATAGCCTTGTCCCATTCTGGAATCCTTGATGCTTCCTTAAATGACTGTGGATCTGAAGTAATGGCAATATAAGCATGTGGAAATGATTTGTGTTGTAACCTTGTCCTCCAAGTTTCTAAAGAATTCCCCACCTATGAACCTACTGAATCAAGGGTTTGTTGTGCCCAACGAGGTTTAGTGGAAGAAAAAGAAATGTCTTCAACTATTTGTGGGCCCTGCAAGTCAAAGTTGAAGGAATCTCATTTTCTGAGTCACTATCATCACTATGATCACTTTCCATGAAGGAGGAAGATGGAGGAGTTGAAGAAGCCAAACTTGGACAAGTTTTTTCAAAGTGAACACTCCTCTCAAAAAAGATTTCATATGTCTTTGGATCCATGATTTTGTATGCCTTAAGATGGTTAGGATATCTAACAAATATACAAGATTTACTTTGAGGTATTAATGCCTTTCACTTTCATGGAGGTATCCTTGCCCATGGTAGACAACCAAAAACATTAAAGTGCTTTACACTTGGTTTTCTTCCACACCAAGCCTCAAAAGGTGTAGTTCCATCTAAGGCCTCATGGGAACTTCTATTTTGGATGTAATTGGCACCACACATGGCTTCTGCCTAAAATACTTGATCTAGAGACTTATGTTGAAGCATACAAGTGGTCATCTCCTTAAGGGTTCTATTCTTCCTTTTAGAAACACCATTCTATTGTGGTGTGTAGGCAACTGAATGTTGAATATCAATACCCTCATGAGTGCAAAATTCTATAAGCCTAGAGTTTACATATTCCCTACCATTATCTGTTCATAGAATCTTGATGGCTTTCCTAGATTTTTTCTCAACTTGAGCTTTGAAGGTGATGAACTTATCAAATACTTCACTCTTATGAGCAAGAAAAAAGATCCAAGTGTAGTCTGAAAAGTCATCAATAAAGGTGAGAACATAGCGAGCCTTACCAAAAGATGGTACTAGAAATGGGCTAGCTACATCACTATGAACCAATTCAAGAACAACAACAGCCTTCCAAGACTTCCCCTTGTCATATTTCTCTTCAGGATGCTTGCCTGCTTCACAACCTAGACATACACCCTCTGAATACTTGACTTGAGGTAGACCAATGACCATATCCTTGTTGCTAAGTTATTGAAGGTAGCAATAATTGAGAGGTAGAAATCTCTCATGCCATAGTTTACTTTGTGAATTGGAATGAGTCAACAAGGAAAGGGAAGTGGACTTAGGCACAAAATGAGAAAAAGAGTAACTTGTCTTGTCTCATGATTAGCCTTTCCAACTGCCACCATAGAACCATCATTGAGATTTTTCACCACCACTATATTAGGAAGGAACTCCACTTTGTTGTCACATCCATAGTGAGTTATTTGGTAGATGGAAAGAAGGTTGGTGCTAAGGTTAGGAACATGAAGAACATCTTTGAAGATGCCATTGTCCAACTCAACATTCCCTTTCCCTTCAAATTTCACTTGAGTGTCATTGCCCACATAGATGTAAGGTACATTTGATGGTTTTAAAGAGGAAAAATGCTCCCTTGAAGCACCCATATGATGTGTAGCTCATGAATCAAGAACCCATTCCTCAACATTGTTTGTAGTTGCTACCAAAGCTTTTCCCTTACCCTTTGAAGTGGTTGAAGATCCCTTATCCTTATAGGCATTTGGTACATCAATTTTGTGCTTCCTCATTAGGTTTAATAATTCATCAATCTACTTATCCTTACACTCATGCTCATAATGACCATTCTTCTTACAATAGGCACAAGTTTTCTTCTCCCTTTTGTTGGAGTTGTTCCCCTTCTGATTATTTTTGAAAAAAGACTTGCCTTGTTGTGAGGAAGATTCTTGAGTGGAAGAAGATTGATTCGAGGAAGATTGTTGTTTAGAGGAGGATTGTTGTGTGTCATATTATGGCTTAGCCTTCCATTACTTCTGCTTCTTGTTGGAATTTTTACCACTTGAATTCCCTTCATTAGCTACCAAGGCTTTGGTCTTGGAAGACTTGAGAATACCCATACTCACTAAATTTTCATGTTTTAAGACTAGCATTTCTGAAAATTTCTCGAATGAAGGCTTAGTTTAGGCACTGGCCATTGTTAATTTGTGAGTATTATAATTGGAAACAAAAGGAGCATATTCAGGTGGAAGATGAGTAATTATATGTTTGATCATCTTTCCATCCTTGATGGGTTCACCACAATCCTTAAGTTGTGCCCTATACATGTCTACTTGGGTAAGATAATCTTTGATGGTGTCAAAATTCTTAGGGTCCAACTTGACAAGTTTTTCCTCAATGGTGTAGGCCATGTCTTCATTTATTGTCCCATACAATGCTTCAAATTTAGCCCAGACATCTATTGGATTGATAAGTTTCCTAACATGATATTTTACGTGATCTAAATTATTCTTTAGCTAGGTTCCTAGGGCCATTTCTTGTTTGGATTCCCAATCTTCTTTTTGAGCTTCATCAACATTATTCGAAGGTTTCTTTACTACACTAGCTACATAACACAACAAACCTTTTTCAACTAATGGTTCCTTTAACGTTGAAAAAGAACCCATAATGCAAGAGCACAATATCAAGTAGACACAAAACACAATACACCCCCCCCCCCAACTTTCACTCAATCAAAAAAACCCCCCAAATGAAAGATTTTGGCACTTTATACTTAGTGTGTTTACAATAGGCCACTTATCAGAATGGACAAAGTGAGCTTTTGATTTTGCTATTTACAACCTCCTTTTGGAGTTCAAATCTAAAACTTTATAATCTAGTCTAAAAATACAACAATTGTGAAGCCACACAATGCAAAATAGGACCTATTTCTAAAAGTGGTATTTTGTCCACACAAGCCTATAAAATGATTGTGGATCTAGAAAGTAGAAAAAAAAAATGCACTTTCAAAAAAAAAAAAACAACAACATGTTTTCAAGTCCAGATGAGCCCATACGAAGCATTTGAAGTTGCAAAATGCAGGATTGGATAGGTACAGTTGCTAAAAAAATTATATTTCTGACAAATCCATGCACCAAAACCAAAAAATAACAGTGCCACTAAAAAGTTTAGAAAATTCTAGCCAAAATATTAAAAAATTGGACCTAATTTGGAGTCTGGGTGACTGAGATATTGCTTCCAAAAGTCGGATTGTCAAATCAAAAAATGAATTTGGAGAAGGGTATGCAGAGGAAAATACGAGGTTAAATTTGACGGTCAAAAAATCATCACAACAATTCTATTTGGCCTTCGAATGATGGTCAGACGACCGTCAATTTTAACCTAGTAAATTACTGATGTCAATGAAAACTCGAGCCCAAGGTGATGTCACGCTAACATTAGTAGTTGTACGGATTATACAGATGCTGACGTGGCAAAGACGTGTTTGTACGACACCTACCAACTAGGTTAGTCCACATGGAGGGGTCACCTATTAATTGGACAGTTCGAGCTGGTGTAGATCATTGACGAAGCATCTGTGATGAGGACGCGTGGCTGGGTGTTGTGTATGCTGCATGGCCACCACTGGCGGGTTTAACGTAGTAGTGTTGGAATTAAAAAGCATTTGTTGGTGGAGGATATGTTGGTGATCAAAATCAGTGACAGGGTTGCCAGAGTTTGAAAAAATGGTGTTGTGGAGTATTTTGTAGGTCGTCGGGGTATTTTATATATCCCATATTGCTAAAGAAAATGAGTTCGACAGTGTTAAAAAGTGAAGAGCCCGTAGGTATAAACTGAACCAAGGCCACTGGGTATTTAAAATGTGGTTGCTAGTTATTGAGTGTTGTTCACCAATGATTGAGAGTTGTTTGCTAGTTTGTGAAATATTACGATCGTGTTATGTTGGGCAGATCATGTGCAAAATTTCTAATATTCACTCGAAAATGCAATGCGTATGGAATATTCCAAGAATATTCTCTACGGGGGCAGCAGTTTCATTGCCTAGTTCCTGCAAAAAAAAAATTCTCTCCAAGCCCTACTAGCCAATTTTTTTTCAAAAAATACCTCCAAAACTGCAGAGAAAAATACAGATCTGGAAAATAAATTAATAGATCTAATAAATGACCATACTAGATTTGCAAATCAGTCCTTCAGGTGCTGGTTTGTGAAAAAAATTGCGTCAAAATCAACTATGGCCCAATATAGGCATATGTATAGTCAATTTTCACTGAATCACTCTGGATTTGAATCAGGTCCTTCGAGAGGTGAAGCAACAAAGGTCTCCAATGTCTATGTGAAGATAATCTCCCTCAGCTCTGATACCATGTAAGAATTTGCCTTAGGGAGAAATTAATCCAAGATCAAGGAACTCAAGCACAAGAATAGAATAGACTAGAGTATGATCAAAATAACAATATAGCATTCAATTGATGTACAAGTACACTAGGAGTACCTGTATATAAAGGCCTCTGGAATGCTTCTAGAATGTCTAGGAGTCAACACACTGATAAGTCTTACAACCAAGCACATGTCCACTAGGAATGGATTATCCTCCATTAAGCATAGGAGTAGGTATGATGATGAGAGGATAAGCCTATAAAGGTGTAGCATGAAAAATAATGTTATAGACACCATGTGCTTAATTAAGAGTGCAAATAATTGTGTTGTCTACATGACAACTCAATTAATTATGCAAACTCCAATGTTGACCTAATAAATAATAAAATAATGCATTAACCTAAGTAAACTTAAGTAAAGTGTAAATAGTGAATACTTATTTACACCAACAATAATTTCTAACATAAGTCTATTGCACTTATCATTGATATAATGAGCATACTACTTTACAGTGCATTGAGATGAAACATAAAGTCCAAGATCTTATTGATGATAAGATTGTTAATATGGGAACTTCTAACGACTCATGTGTTGAGGACACTTCTCTTAAGAAATATCACGTTGATGAACCTATGTCTGGTGAAGGTCTTCTTGATACCTCCATTTCTTCCAACATGCATAAACTTTCCAAAACTTTAAAGCTTTCCAATATGCCTCCATTAAAAAAAGAACCTAATATTTTTTATATAGATTATGTGTACCCTCAACAACTACCTCTAAAAGAAACTCAAGCTAATCTTCACTTGGTTGCAAACCTTTTCCATGCTACTAAGACTAAAGATCATCAATCTTCATGCTATGTTATGCCTAGCATTCCCATTTCAACTAATCCCTCACTATTTGTTCAAGATCCTACAATGAAAACCTCATGTTCTCCCTTGTCCTTATAAGTTGCTCCATGTCAAAAGGACTCTCAAAACGCTAAAGCTATAAATATCAAGAAAGATTAATATCAAACACCCTTTCATCTCCTTCAAGGTTTCGCTCCTTCATATCCTATGTCTTGCTCACCTTTTGAGTATGGTAAAGACATCACTTTCACTTCTTCCATTGAGCTTATTGAAAATCATGATAAAGTCATCGTGACAATGTTATTCAAAAACAGTTTTCAAGATCAAAATACCACCTCTTGCTCTACTTCTTCATATACACTTCAAAAAAATGCTCAAACTTTCAATGATCCTACTAAAGACATTTCTCCTATCAAATTTACTCATGAGTCTATTGATGGAATTGTCCATGTTTCTCACTCTAAAGATGTGAATATCTAATGTAATAAGATCCAAAACTCCTAGTCTAGGTCTCAATGCCCAAACTCTTCAAGGATTCTCCTAAGCCAATAAGGATACTACTTGACCCTATTCCCAAGAGGATCTGTTGCAATTATCCCCTTCTACAATATCTATTACACCAATTATCACTCCACTTCCTTTCACTCTCAACTCACCTAGACTCCTAGCTAGGCATTTCTTACTATCTTGCAAGGTAATTCACAAAATCAAATGAATTATCCTATGTCCTTCAAAATTTCTCCCATATGTTTGATATGAGCTCTTTTAAAAATCTTGGGATTTGTCTCACAAACCCACTTAATGGAACTCTAAATTGACCTTCAGAATCCTAGTAGCCTTAGAGCCCCCCAATTAGGCCTCATGTCAAGGTTTTCACAAAACAGCTCCAAAATATTGTAAACAAGCTATCCAAATAATCAATGATCTAGGTACCATTTTCAAAGACCCTTTAGGTTTCTTAAGTTTTAGGGTGTCAACCTATTCATACATGACTTAAGCATAAATACACTATTTTAAAGGGGTTTTGAGGATTTAAATGCAACATAGAAGATATTGACTTCAAAGTCTTACCAAATGATCTTTCCTAATCACCAAACCTAGTTCAAGGTACCTTCACACCTTGTTCTTCAACTCCACATCTTGGATTGGCACAAACCAATCTCAATCACCCAATTTCTAACTCTTATCGGCATTTAACTCCTTGCTTGGTATGCCAGACTTTCCTAGGGAATTCTTGGAGAAATAGAAAACTACCTTTTGAGCACCCCAAAAATGCATATATACACTATATACATTGTTCTCTTCCTAATTCGAGAAGGCCATGCTGATTTGATGAATGGAACTCAAGAAATAACTATTAAACTAACTACCACTCAAAATAGGACAGTGAACTCTACAATAACAAGATGAATTTTAAACTAATTTAACACTTAAAGAAACTAAATTGATATAGAAAAATCTAAATTTAACCCCCTAACTATCTGTGAAACAAATAAATGCCAATCAATCCATTTGCATTGGATGCTAGGGTATGCAAGATGACTAAAGCTAAAAAATGCTTCAAAATGTGTATTGCTCCAACTCCAATTTATACAATCTTAACACCAACCCTTCTCCTATGTGTGTGATGGTGTTTTATAGTATTTTTGCACATGTGGAAACCCTCTATATGGACCCAATAATTGAAAAATGCAAGTTCATTTAGATTGGCAAGAAGTTGTCAAAGTTGTCAAATGCAACTTTTGCAAAAATGCAAAATCGCTTGAGCAACTTTTACAAATTTTTCTTCTAACCATGTATGAGTCTAAAAACCTAACATATGAGTTTCATATGATCCCAAACTTATAACACCATTTCCCCACATTAGAGTTTTTGGTCAACTCTTGGTCAACCCTTGACCTATTCAAGCCATTTTAAGCAATACTAGCAACCTAAAGACACTTCATTCACTCACCTATCTACTTACCCCTAGTCACACCCTTGGGGATTCATATTGAACCCTTATTCATTAATGGTTGGCTTTAACCATCTACAAGCCAAAATGTTTCAAGAGCTTAAACTAGATCCTAAGTGCTCCCATACCAATATCCCTACTCATTATCCCTTTGTATCTTACAAATATATCCTTGGTCCTTACTGATGCAGGAGCATCATAGGTTGCCTAGCTATCTTGCTCATCTTTGTTCATTTTTTATGTTAGTGTTGAGTTCCAATAGTTGTCGAGTTGTAGTTGTTGTCAAGTTGATCAGAATTTATAAAGTTGTACAGTATTGACTGATTGCTTTAGTTGTCAAGTGTTCCTTTGTGTGTCGAATGAACTTGATGTTTGCTGATGTTTGGTTCCTTCTTTGAAAGATTTTTTCTATGATTAGTTCCTAGTTTGAGCCGACTTATGTATTTAATCTGGATCATGGATTTAATGTAAGGATCTTACCTTGGAATGTGTGCATACCATTTTGAGGTCAACCTTCTATTATTTAATAATTTAAAATCTTTTGTAAGTTGTTTTGGCAAGTATAAGTACGGGTGTTTAGGTTAGGATATGTATGCTGGCGAGTTTGGGTACGAGTTAAAGAGGCAGTGAGTTTGAATTAAGGACCTATAAAAGTTCTAAGTTTGGAATTTCATAAAATCTTTTTGGTTGCAACCAATAAGGCTTTACAATTAGGCATGTATGTTGATAATTTGAAGAATAAATAAAGTGTTGTTGTTTCTTCACGCCTTGGTGTTTTTCTCTTTGTCGTTTGCTTCTACTGTGTTACTCGACAAGCTGATTGGATAGTTAGGTGCGCCTCTGGCCCTAACTATTCTGATCCCTCCTTTTGTCAGGTGGTATCAAAGCTTGAGTTTTGTCCTTGTGGAGATTGGATCATGTATAACCCTAAGTTGGATTTGGTTGCAGGGTGGCAGATCTGTGGATTTAACCTATAACTCATAGAAGGTTATGATCTTGCAAGAACATTTTTGTAAAGATGGTTCACGAAAGAGGAAATGTTGACACTACTATTATGGACATGTTAAGACAAATTCCAACCAGATTAGATGCTATGGAGATAGTATAGAGGAGAGGATTGCATCCTGATGATGAATTAATTGCACCAAACCCTAATCTGGAACCTAAGGAAGATCAGGATGAGGAAAGATTATTGAGAGTATTGTCTAGGGCACATTCAAAGCATATTGTGGAAGTTGTTCCTTATGATGGAAAATTGGACACCAATGTTGTGTTGGATTGGATCTCTACTATGGAGAAGTTCTTTGAGTTTGAAAATACTCCTTATAATAGGAAGGTGAAAATTGTAGTCACTAGGTTGAAAGATCATGCCTCACTGTGGTGGGAGCAACTACAAACTGATAGACAAAGAAAAGGAAAGGAGAAGATTAGGACCTAGATGAAAATGGTGAACAAGGTGAAGAAGAAGTTCCTTCCTACTAATTACCAAACTATCTTGTTGAGAAAGATGCAAAATTTGAGACAAAAGGACATGAATGTGAAGGAGTATACTGAGGAATTCTATAGATTTGACATGAGATCTAGACATGTGGATGATGAGGTTGATAAAGTTACAAGATGTATAAATGGATTGAGATCTAGAATTCAAGGTGAGATAAGTTTTATGAAATTAGAACATATGGAAGAAGCATATCATTATGCCTTGAAAGTTGAGGAGATCTTGACGAAGAAGCAAGAACAAAGAGAAAGAGGTAGAGGTGGTAGATTCGAGAGAGGTAGAGGTAGATACTATGGAGAAGGTGGTAGATTTGACAATTTTGTGCAAGATAAAGGAAAATCTTAATGGAAAAATGATGACAAAGGCAAGACCGAACGGAAAGTTGGTAATTCTTACCAATGAGGTACTAGTTCTTATCGAGAAAGAGATAATTCTTATTCTAAAGATGGTTTTCGTGGTAATATTTTTAGATGTGGTAAAGAAGGGCATAGATCCTTTGAGTGTAGACACTCTGGTGAGAATAAACAAGGTAATAGAAATGTTGTGATTCAAGGAGATCTTGAGGGTTCACCAAGTGGACCTAAGGTTGGAGAAAATTTGATGGTAAGGAGAACTTTGTGGAATAAGGGAATTAATGAAGAACCTACCCCAAGGAGGTCTTTTCAAGACCAGATGTAAGATGGAAGGAAAATGTTGCAAAGTAATTATTCACAATGGTAGTTCAACAAATTTGGCATTGGAGGAATTGGTTACAAAGTTGCAGTTGTAGAGGTTGAGACAATCTAAACCCTATCATGTGTCATGGATCAAGGATGAGCATAAATTGTTGGTAAGTGAGTAGTGTGTTGTGAAATTGAAGATTGAAAACTATTTTGATGATATTCTATGTGATATTATGCCTATGGATTGTTGCCATATTCTGTTGGGTAGACCTTGAAAGTATGATAGATATGTTATCCACAATGGTAGATTAAATCAATATACTCTTTGGATGAATGGTAGAAAGCAAGTAATGTTTCCTTTGATTGAATTCCATATGAGGTTAATTGTACTACTATTCGAGTTTGTGTGGTCAATGGGAAATAATTTGAAAGAGGGTTGAAGAAGAATTGAGTGTGTTTTGTTATAATTCCTAAGGGACCAAGTTGTGGTAGTAGCAACCAAGTGACATATAGAGGCCAAGGAACAAAAGATAGCAGATGTTGAGTGACAGCAAAAACTGATAGTTTTAGTCGAATGCCAACAGAAATTGAAATCTTATTGAATGAGTATAAGGAGAATTTTATTAAAGATATACCTGATGGTTTACCTCCAGTAAGAAGTATAAGTCATTGTATGGACTTGATTCTACCATATATATTATCACCTATAGAGAACGAAGAACTTAATAGACAAGTGCAGGAGTTGTTGCAAAAATTTTTGATCAAAGAAAGTTTGAGTCTGTGTGTTGTACCTATTATATTAGCACCTAAGAAGAATGGAGAGTGGAGAATGTATACTAATTCTAGAGATATTAACAAGATGACAATAAATTATTGGTTTCCTATACTTAGGACGAACGATATAATGGATTTTTTGAGTGGAGAAAAGTATTTTACAAAGATTGATTTGAAGAGTGGTTATCATCAGATCCACATCGAAGAAGGTGATGAATCAAAGACTGGTTTCAAGACAAAAGATAGTTTGTATGAATGGTTGGTTATGCCTTTTGGTTTGACTAATGCACCTAGTACTTTCATGAGGTTGATGAATGAATTTCATAAGAGGGTTTTGGGTAAGTTTGTGATTTTTTATTTGGATGATATTGTGATATTTAGTAAGAATGAGGAAGAACATCTTGAGCATGTTAGACAAGTATTGTAGAGATTGAAAGAGGAGAAGTTGTTGATTAATTTGAAGAAGTGTTCCTTTATGCAATAGAAAATTGTGTATTCAGGATTTTTTTATTGTAGTTGATGGTTTGAGAATGGATCTTGAGAAGGTTAAAGAAATTTTGGAATGGCCTACACTTGAGAATGTGGATGAGGTAAGATTATTTCATGGTTTGGCTAGTTTCTATAGAAAGTTTATAAATAATTTTAGTTTTTTTTGTAATGCTATAACTAAGACAATGAGAGGAGATAAAAAGGATTTTAAGTGGTAACATGGGGTTGGTAAGAGTTTTGACACTTTGAAACAAAAGTTTGTTGAATTATCTGTATTGGCTTTGCCTGATTTCTATATGGTTTTTCAAGTTGAATGTGATGCAAGTGGTAGTACAATAGGAGTTGTGTTAAGTCAAGAAGGTAAACCTATTTCTTTCTTTAGTGAGAAGTTGAATGATGCTAAAAGGAACTATTTTGTGTATGATCAAGTTTTTTATTCTATTGTTCAAGCCTTGAAAAAGTGGAGACATTATTTCATTCCTAAAGAATTTTTATTATATATTGATCATAAAGCTTTACAATATTTAGGAAGTCATCATAAGTCAAATTAGAGACATATGAAGTGGGTTGAGTACTTGCAGAGTTTCACATTTGTGATAAAGCATAAAAGTGGAGTCACTAATTGGGTTGTTGATGCATTCAATAGAAGATGTTCTTCGTTGACCGAGATGAAGGTTGAAGTTCTTAGTTTTGATGAAATGAGGGAATTGTATGTTACTGACCCTAATTTCTCTAAGTCGTGGAGAGGGTGTAGAGCACAAAATCTATTAGATCAAATGAGTTTGTATGATGAGTATTTCATTCAAGAAGATATGTTGTTCAAAGGAATTTAGTTGTGTATATACCAAGAGGTTCCATGAGAGTTAATTTGATTAAGGAAAAGCATTGTGTTGGTTTGGCTAGACATTTTGGAATTGATAAGACATTGAATTTGCTAAAGGATAAGTATTATTGTCCACGAATGTATAAGGATGTTTAGAAGTTTGTAAGGAGTTGTGGAATTTGTCAAGTTACAAAATGAGTAATTCAGAATACTGGATTGTATACACATATTTCTATTCTTGACAAACCTTGGAGTGACATTGGTATGGGTTTTGTTCTTGGACTACCTAAGATAGGAAGAGGGTATGCTTCCATATTTGTTCTTGTGGATAAATTTTTGAAGATGGAACTTTTCATACCATATAAGAAGATATTAGACGTTGTGCATGTTGTTGAGATTTTCTTCAAAGAGATTGTAAGATTCCATGGATTACCAAAAATTATTATTCCTAACAGAGACAAAAAGTTTGTTGGTTAATTTTGCAGGACTTTGTGGCAAAAGATGGATACTAAGTTGGCATTTAGTTCTACATTCCATCCACGGGTAGATGGACAGACAGAGGTTGTGAATAGAAGCTTGGGTAATTTGTTGAGATGTTTAGTTGGAGATAAGTTGAGTAATTGGGATATGATATTGGCACAAGTTGAGTTTTCCTATAATAATTTTGTGAATAGGAGTACAAGAAAAACACCTTTTGAGATTGTTACTGGAAGAGGAGTATCAAATTTGAGGGATGTTGTTGGTGAAGAAAAGAGAAGTGTTTAAGGGGAAGAATTTGCTAGTTTTATGAAGTCTTTGTATGAGGAAGTCAAGCTAAAGTTTGAAAAAAGTAATCAGTAGTATAATGAGAATGTTGATAAGTATAAAAGACATCATATTTTTGAAGTTGGTGATGAGGTGATGGTTCATTTGAAGAGAATTAGATTTCTTGTTGGAACATATAGTAAGCTAGAAATGAAGAAGTTTGGACCTTGTAAGATCTTGAGGAAATTTGAAAGTAGTAATTATTATGAAGTTGAGTTACCTGATGACATGTATATATCTCCCATATTCAATGTTTCTTATTTATATAAGTATCATGAGTTATATGATGAATTTGTTGTATTAGATGATTATCATAAAAAGCAAATTGAAGAGGTTGAACATGTATTGGATCGAAGAGTTGGTAAAAGAACAAGAGAAAAATTACTATGAGTATTTGGTGAAATGGAAGAACAAACTAGTTGAAGATGCTACATGAATTTCTCAATTTGAGTTGGATTCAACTCAGGTTGTTACATCTCAATGATTCAAGAGAATCGTTTCTTTCAACCTTAGTTGTTTGATGTAGGAGCATCCTAGGTTGCCTTGCTATTGTTCTCGTCTTTGTTCATTATTTCTATTGGTACCGAATTCCAGCAATTTTTGAGTTGTAGTTGCTACCAAGTTGTGTAGTGTTGGATGAGTTATTCATTTTTGGTTGATTTTTTCAGTATTGGTCAAGTTGTCTAGTATTGACCAAGTGCTTTGTTGGCTGAGTGTTCCTTCATGTGTCGAGTGTGTTAGAAATGGGGTTGTCATTGCACCAAAAGACCAATCCATCAGTACCTGATACAACTGCTCAACTTATAGTACACAGGAGATGGTTAAGCCCTTGTCATGAATCCCAAGGGGGGCGCTAAACAAATTGCTAACAATCTCCCTCTCAGCATTACTTGAAGGTCTAAGGGTTTAAACCTATGACCAAGCTCTGATACCACTTATTAGAATGGGGTTATCATTTCACCAAAAGGGTGATCTATCAATGCCTAATACAACCACTCAACTTATAGTACATAGGAGGTAGTTAAGCCCTTTTTACGAATTCTAAGGGGAGTGCTAAATAAATTTCTAACAATCTCCCCCTTAGTGTTACTAGAGGAGATTTTAACGTGTCACCAAGCTCTGATACCACTTGTTAGAATGAGGTTATCATTGCACCAAAAGACATGTGTGCAACACTTCCCCTTGACATCAGGTTTTTCTCAACACTTGTTTGATAATTTGGCTATAGTCTAGGATGTTGCAATGCTTCTCACTGGAAGACTTGGGTCCTAAGGAGATAGTCGCATGACTTCCACACACACAAACTAAAAGTGGTTGAGACATGTTGGATTATTTTATTTGTGTGTTGTTTATGAAGATTTCTTTGTTGAGTGGTCCCTCCCTAATAGTCTCTCAAGGATTTCATGGACTAGAGGACCAAGGGCATGGACATTTTTTCCTTTTATCTCTATTTGTGGGTATTCTTTGTTAGATCTTAGACATCTTGATATTCTTACTTGACCCACTTGACACTTAGGATATTCAATGTATCATCTTTTTCTATTTTTTGCTAGTGCATTCTTATGGTCATCTTGACATGATGTGAGCATGATCATGCTACATTAAACCCAAGGAGTCTAATTGCATCATCATCTTGACCTTTATGTCTTTGATGCATAAGTTGGGTTCCAACATACCTATCTGATACAGATCATATGTATATCCTCATAGTTATACTAGTGATGCTCATATGATCTTCTGATGTCCCTAATAAGGCTTGATGATTTAAAAAACTAGGACCTACTTATATAACCCTTGCAATTTAACCTTTGCAGACTAGTTTGCATTCTAGGATTCATTTTAGCTTATCTTTGAATTTTGTGTGTTCAGAGAGTATTCTTTATCTTTCATGGATGTGTTAGTCAATTGTGTTCATCTTCTTGAATCTTCTTGATCATGTCTCTTATCTTTCTCTCATCACCGCTTCTTCTTTTTTTCCTATCATCATAAGGATTTAATCTTATGATCACATCTATCGACCCTTTTAGGACTCCTTATATACTCGTTTGACCTCTTTTTGACCACATTTTTGAACTCCTCATATTTGCACAAAATTGCACCCTTACATGACTTTAACGTCCTAGATCCATTTTTGTACTCAAAATTAAAATCCAGGTTCATCTTGCTAGTCAAAATAACATTTTAAAATTTAACTTTCTTCTACACAGTTGGTTGATATTTTGAGGATTAATCTCTCAATCTTTCTAAGGAAACTTTCAACTCTTCATTTCTTCCTCATTTCTACTCTCTTCCACTCATTCATTTTATTTCATCTTTCTTCTTGCTTTGACCTATTTTTTATGCTTTATCTTATTGGTCAAATCTACTCATGTTGGGAAATATCTTCATTGCTTGCTAGTCATTTTTTTGTTCTTAATCGCTTATATTTCATCTTGGACCTTGTTTTATCTTGATTTGGTCAAATATCTCTCATTTCTACGTCTCCTCTATCTCAAATATTAGAAGTAAAATACATCATATATTCCAATGAGTTGAAATGAGTCATAGGATACCCTATGGCCCCTTTCAACCCACTGGAACACATAATGTATGCTTATAGGGGTCTTAGGACCCCTACAAAAATATGTTTCCATGATGCATGACCCTAGGGTTCTTAAGACCCCATGAACATATGTTGTTAGGTAATCGGTTAAATATTGTCATTGGTATCCAATGACCCCTTTCGATCCATTGGAATACATGATGTATAATACTAGGGGTTCTAGGACCCCTAGGAACATATGTTGTCTTGAAATTAGTCAAAAGGGGTCATAGGTATCCTCTGACCCCTTTCAACCCATTGGAACACATGATGTATGTCCCTAGGGGTCCAAGAACTACTAGTAACATATGTTTTTTCATAATGGGTCAAAAGGGGTTATATGGTATCATATGAACCTTTTCAACCCATTGGAATGCATGATCTATGTCCCTATTAACATATGTCTCTAAGTGTTGTAAGACCCCTAGAAACATATGTTTTTGTAAAATATGTTGAAAGGGGTCATTAATGAAACCATTATGAGAAAATTCTAAGGGAAGAGATCACAAAGAATCATTTAGTTGTGGGCTTCACAACTGTATGATAATTTTTTTTGCAGCAAGACATTGGTGAAGCAATGCCAACATTTTGTGCAATTGTTAAAGATGTAAAAGATGAGACATATGCTATCTAAATTGAAGATTTGTGTCAACAATAAAATGGAGAGAAATAAAATTATTGTGAAGAATAATTCTAATGCTCTTGTCTCATGTTCTGATAAGAAGACAATCGATCATGTGAAGCAAGGTGTTGGACAATTTTGGCACTCTAACTCAAGAGTGTCACCAATTGTGAAGGATGTGTTGAAGTTAAGAATTAACAATAAAGATTGTACCCCGCATCCACAACATTATTTGGAGGAAAGTCAAACAATGTCATTCAAATAATATTGTGAAACTAATCCAACATTGCATATATCACAAAGGGCTTTCTATTATGTGCCACATTAGATTCAAAATACATGTTGTAAATACCATGTGGTGTTTTCTATGCACCACGAATTATTATACTCCATCGATTTGAATTTGCATACTAATGAAATGATGGAAATTTGTAGTGCTAGTAGGCTTCCAAAATCATCAATAGAGTTACTATAATAATTCTTACGTCTTAGTTATGATGGTTGTTTCTTTTATGGAAATGATTTTTTAAATGAGAAGTACTCTAAATGTTGCGGTTTATCAAAATTTATGACATGTTTCCATGAGGGGTGTGAAGAAGATCTTTGAAAGACAATAGTTTCAAAAAGGTATATATGAAATGGTGAAATATACATTAAAGATTGGAGGTGAAAGCTATATATGTGAGTTAGTTTCAAAAGAAATGTGTGTGGCTGATTTTATTTCAAATTTCAAGAAAAAAATGTTTTTACAAGTATGCAAGGCATAGTCATAGGTTGTAGTGTTTGATCAATAGTTTATAATGTGTAAGGACACTTTACCCATTTCCACTATTATATTAGTTGTTTACTTTGTAGAGAACTACACATTGCAACCCTAAAATGAGACATAATCTCAATATTATAACTCCATTTAGATTGCTATTTTTTGTCCATATAACATATAGACATGCCCTTGATAGTATAGAAGATAACTGGAAGCTAATCAAAGATTACCATTTTTATATGTATGATGATAGATCTCACTCTCATGATTATTTCCAACATTATTTCAAGAATTATTTTGAGTTCTTGCGAGGACAAGATATTGCTATGATAGACATCTTATTTGGTCAGATAACTGCCTAGATCAATTCAAGAATGCTCACATATTATATTGGTTTTTTAGAATGCATGTAGAGAGGGGTGTGCCTCATATTTTGAAAATATTTTAGTTTGGGAATGGGAAAGAGGATCATGATGGAGTAGTAGCGTGTTTAAAGAGAGGTTAAGGAGAAAATGAACATTTCAAGTGCAAAACTTCTTGATGCTCATAGCATAGTTGATTGATGTACATTTGTATTATCAAAGGGGGGGACTCTAATTTAGTAGTGTGTAGGTTCAAACACACTCGAAGTGTGCAAATAAATTGATGATAAATTTTTCTACGCATTTTCCCCTTATGTTATTTCTTTCATTTACTATTTATATTCAAAATGATTAGGTGAACCAATTAATTTTTTTTTCAATTAACTTATCTAATTATTGTGGCTTCTGAATGCAAAGATCACAAATGATTTATGTATGAGATTCCTCTACCCTAGTTTGGAGTAAATCATTTTTTGTATCAATATTTATATATTATTAACCCTATAATACTGACATTTTGTATGACATTATTATGTGAATGCAGTAGAAATATTTTAAGGAGTGAAACAAATACAATTATATGCAAGTTTTGACTTCAAGCTTTTTGGTAGTTTCTACCTAAGTTTATTTGTAGTATTGATGTATTTATACATAATATGGTTGTATCAATGATATACAATTTACTTTTGTATAAGGACTTGATTATGCACAACGATGTACACTTAGTACATTTTGTTCCATCAAAATATTAATTTATATGGAAAAATATATTTATATTTCTATCATTCAACTATAATAATGATGAGACACTTGAAACATTGTAAATATACACTAGTTGATATAATATATTTTTTCATAAGGTTATCTTATGTGTTTTCATATTGGTCCACCTCACAATAGGTATGTGATAATCATGCCCAAGGCCTTACTTAGGAATAGTTCATTCAATCTAAGGATTACTTATCCCATCATGAGGTGCATTTAATTTGTCAACTCAAAGACGTATACTTGATATGGCTGGCATGGTATGTGCACTAGGTTTCTTAAGGAGTCATTATGCTTATACTGCAGGAAAGTAAAATGCATACGAAGAACCTATACTAGTGTCGCAGGAAAGTAACACACTTAACTCTTTACTAAAAGGAATGTTGGAAATATAACTATATGCTAACTTATATTTCAACTCAGACCATCCACTATAACTGCTCTTTATTAGGAATAAGGTGTCTCAACCTTGGATAATTCCTATTCTTATTATTTGTTTTGTAAATGCATTTTTTTGGAAATAATGTAATTAAGTGTGAGTGTACATGTCTAGTTAGCATGTTGATGTGTCACTCCACTTGTGTGTGTCAGCATCTTGAATGGTATGTAAGGAGATCATAACTGAAATATTTATAACAAATTCCTATGACGTGTAAGAGCTATCTCTGGAAAATTTGATGATGGGTGAAGATGTGAAGACATGTAGTAATTAATCATTGAGTACTGTGTACTCAAGTACTGTAAAAAAATTTGGTTTCCTATTTTTTTGGAGAATGGTAAAGCCCTAATATGATTGTTGTTTGGAAGTTTCCCTAAATAGGAAGGCACGTGATATAAGCGTTTTAAGGGTTGTAGATAGGAGAGAGTAAAAAGTGTATTGTTGGTTGCTACTAGATTTGTCTTTTGTGTCCTGGAAGAACTTGCATTGAAAGTGTGTTGTAACCTTTGAGTTGAAGATAATACATTGTGTAGGCTTTGGAGGGGTGGGGTTGTTTTACCCAAAGGTTTTTCCCTACTGACATATCTTTGTGTTTATGTGTTTACTTTCTCTATCTATTTTCTGTATTCATGGTTAACTGCAATATTATTGTTTATATAATATCAAATATGTAATTGTAAAGATTTAATAGGAATTTACACAATACTTTCCTTAAGGGATTAGTGTAGGAAGTTGTTTCCGCACTTGAGTTTCCTTACACTCTTGTAGATGTTGCAAGAACATTCACAAACTATGATGTTGCAGGAAGAAACTTATAACTTTGACTTGAAATACTAGAAATTTTGGAAGTAAATCTACACTACTCTAATTTAATCCACCTCCCAAGTGGGCCCCCTTGGTTAGCTTCTACTACTCTACTAACACAGAATGTAAACCAAGAATTACTTCATTATATTTCAAAATTTCTTACATAAGAACAATATATAAAACTATAAAACTCACTACAAGAATAAATAATGTTATTCCATAAACTTTTCTCTCTCACAAAACTATCGATCCCACTCATATAAATAAAGGATCAACACTTATTCTAAAATAGGAAAGAAAACAAAATGACTATTAATCCACCAAAGAAGAAGAAGGAAATATAACAACTTGCGGTATAGGCAATAAAGTTTAGATAACCAATTCAACACAATAGTAAACACAGAGGGAATATAGCAACACTTCATCCATGCATTCTTGAATAATAGCTCCTCCTTTTTAGCAGTCGTGTCTCTTGGTACCATTGTAGTTCTTCCACCGTAGTTGGGCTGTAACACTCCTCCTTGAATGCTGTCGACTATCCTCTAGCTTCTTCCCTAACAAGTTAGTTATGATGTAGAAATATTTATGCAAATAATCATAATCAAATTAAATCCAAATATTAGAATACACATTCCGATGGTTATATGAAATATTGCATTATATGTATAATATTGGCAAAATATGACATAACTATCTACCCATGGGTTAACGGTTCTATTTGGACATTATCATAAATTCAACTAAGCATAAGTTCACAAATGTCTTGGCATTATTAAAATAGAATATTAAAATTAACATAAAATAGAGGCAATAATTAGCCTCATCACATATAATATATTTCAATTGTAAATTCCTATGGTCCTCAATGTAATCATTTCACCTATTAGTCCATATTGGTCAAAGGTTGGTCAAAGTTTTCAAAGAAGTCAAAGTCATGAAATAACATAGACGGAGAATAAAAAATGATTTTTTTAGTTCATCTAATTAATATTGGTCATGTTTACAAAGTTAAAAAGTGTCATTGATGTAATAGGGCCACAAATTGTAATTATTATAAAAACTTGTCAATTGACCCCAAACCATTCATCATGGCATTGATTTGTTAGTGACATTACATTCAGATGGGTGGGTGTAGCTTAATTACAACCATGTTTTGGCCATGGAGAAACTAGAATGTTTATGACCACCATGCACTAAAGTGTCCCCAAAGTGTCCTAAACAATATTGAGTTGTGAACTTCAAAGAACCATAACTAGGTGCTAGTGAGAGGTATTAAAAAATTATTAGATGGCACATGACAATATTATCAATGTCTACAATAACCTCTCATTTCTGGGAGATTCAAATCTATATGAATTTGGCACAACGATCCCACTTGATGTCAAAAATTGCAATGTTCCTTAGTTCATTGGTGCACCACTACATAACTTTTGAATCATTCATCATGGAATTGATTTATCTACACAATTAGTTTCAAATGAATATGTGAACCCTTGTGACATCCTTGTTTTAACCATGGATTTTCTAGAACATTCACAACCACCACACATCGAAGTGTCCCCAAGGTGCACTAAACAATATTGAGTTGTGAACTTCAAAGGGCCACAAGTAGGAGCTCATGAGAGGTATCAAAAAAAATATAGATGGTACTTGAGGGATTTGTCAAGGTCTATAATAATGATGAAGGTACGCTCTAATACCACTTGATGAAGGCTGCTCCCCTTAATACCATAAGTACATAACATAAACAAAGAAATAACAACAATTTGTGAGAACAAAATATGGGCTTCTTATTATCGCCGCAAATACGAAATTACAATTTCAAAATTACAATATGGCGCTAACCCACATGGGTGCCTTCATTATAGTAACCTACCAAACAAAGCTGCCAACTGTCACCCAGAGTTGTCTTAAATAATGTTCAGGTCTTTCTTAAATAGGCAATTTTATGCCCCCCAGGAAGGTTCTAGACACTCAAACTTAATGCCTAGGGCCAACAAACCCTAACAATACATATAGAGTCAGTCAAATACACCTTTTTCATTTATTTTAAAATTTTTGGGTAGCCCAACTTCAAAAGGCCATAACTCTCAAACCATTGCTCTAATTGTCTCTTATAACCACTTTTTGGAAACCTCATCTGTTGATCTACAAGCTTAAATTTGTGCAAGTTCCAATCTATTGAGTTTATGGGCCTCATCTAGGGCCTCTAAGGCCTTCAAAACTAATCCTAAAGTTTTTATACCAAAATTACACACCAAAAATTTGTAATAACTTCATAAATACATATAATCTAGCCATGAAACTCCATTGACAAGTTGATATATCTAAAATGAACCTTCACCTCTGAAATTAGAACATTTCGAGCTTGTATGACCGACTTACTAGTTAGCAAGCCTCCACAGACAACAACTCTGCATTAAGACAATGAAACAACTAAAACGAAATATTTTTGGGTGATGAAAGATTGCTCTTACAACCAGGATGCTCCTACATCAAGTAACCTCCCTCCTTTTGAGGATATTCAAATTCATATGAATTTAGTACAATGGTCCTACTTGATGCCAAAACTTGTAGTGTTCCTCAGTTTATTGGTGCACCACTCCATAAATTTCAAACTATTCATCCTGACATTAATTTATCTATGTCGTTATCTCTAAATGGGTAGGTGGATCCTAGTGATACCCCTATTTTGACCATGGAATCACTAGAAAATTTGCGACCACCATGTACCAAAGTGTCCCCATGGTGCATTAAGCATGATCCAATAGTGACCTTCAAAGGGTCATAACTTAGAGATTGTGGGGGGTATCAACAAAATATTAGATGCTACAAGTCTATAATAACCTCTCTCATTTTTGGGAAATTTAATTTTGTTTGAATTTGGCATAGTGATCTCCCTTGATGCTAAAACTTGCAGTGTTCATAAGTTCATTCGTGCACCACTACATAACTTTTGAACTATTTATCCTAGCATCAATTTGTCTATGTTGTTAGCTTTGGATGGGTGGTTGAACCCTAGTGACACCCATGTTTTGACCACAGAGTCCCTAGAACGTTTGTGCCTTCCATACACTGAAGTGTCCCCAAGGTGCACTAAGAAGAATTGAACAAAAATATTTTGAGGGTCGTAACTCTGAGGTTGTGAGGGGTATCAAAAAATGGCTAGATGTTATACAATAGTGATATTGATGTCTACAATAACCTCTCTCATTTTTGAGAGATTCAAATGTGTTTGGATTTGGCACAACAATTTTGCTTGATGCCAAGACTTGCAGTGTTCCTCAATTCACTAGCGCACCATTGTGTAACTTTTGAACCATTCACTCTGGAATAAATTCTTCTACCTCATTATCTTTGGATGGGAAGATGGACCCTAGTGAAACCCTTGTCTTAAGCATGAAGATGTTAGACCATTCGCGACCACCACACATCGACGTGTCTCCAAGGAGCACTAAGAATAATTGAACAATGACCTTCTGAGGGTTGCAACTTGGTGCTTGTGAGGGGTATCATCAAACTGTTAGATGGTACAAGACCATTATATTAATGTCCCAAACCATTCACTGTGGCATTGATATTTTAGCACCATGACATTTGGATGGGCAAGTGAACTCTAGTTACAACCATATTTTGGTCATGGAAGACCTAGAATGTTTATGACTAGTGCACATTGAACTGATCCCAAAGTGCTCTAAATTATATTGGGTTGTGAACTTCAAAGAGCCACAAATAGGAGCTCGTGAGAGGTATCAAAATATTGTTAGATGGTAAATGACAATGTTGTCAAGGTCTATAATAACCTTTCTCATTTCTAAAAGATTAAAATCCATACAAATTTAGCACGAGGATCTCACTTAATCCCAAAACTTGAAATATTCCTCAGTTCATTGGTACACCACTACATAAATTTTGAATCATTCATCATGGAATCAATTTTTTAGCACAATTATCTTTGGATGGGCGGGTGAGCCCTAGTGACATCCATGTTTTGACCATGGATTTGCTAGAACGTTTGCAACCACTACACACTGAAGTGTCTCGAAGGTTCCCTAAACAATATTGAGCTACAAACTTCAAAGGGTCACAACTAGGGACCACTGCATAAATTTTGAATCGTTCATCCTAGCATCGATTCATCTATGTTGTAATCTCCAAATGGGTAGGTGAATCCTAGTGATACCCCTATTTTGACCATGGATACTCTAGAACATTTGTGACCACCACACATTGAAGTGTCCCCAAGGTGCACTAAGCATGATTGAATAGAGATCTTTTGAGGGCCATAACTTAGAGCTAATGGGGAGAATCAATGAACTATTAGATTATAAATGACCACAATATAAATGTCTACATTAACCACTCTCACTTTTGAGAAATTCAATTCTTCTTGAATTTGGCATAGTAATCTCACTTGATGCCAAAACTAGCAGAGTTCCTCAATTCATTGGTGCACCACTGTGTAACTTTCAAACTATTCATCCTAGTATCAATTTGTCTATGTTGTTAGCTTTGGATGGGTGGGTGAACCTTAGTGACACCCATGTTTCAACTGTAAAGTCACTAGAACATTTGCGACCACCATACACTAAAGTGTACCCAAGGTGCACTAAGCACAATTGAACAATAATATTTTGAGGATCATAACTTAGAGCTTATGAGGGGTATCATAAAATTTATTGATACTATGTGACTATGATGTTGATGTCTACAATAACCTCTCTCACTTCTAGGAGATTCAATTTCATTTGAATTTGGCACAACCTTTCTTGATGCCAAAACTTACAATGTTCCTTTGTTCATTAGTGCACCATTGTGTAACTTTTGAACCATTCATTTTGGCATCAATTATTCTTTTTTGATATCTTTGGATGGGTTATTGAACCCTAGTGATACCCTTGTCTTAACCAAAAAGTCACTAGAACATTTGCAACCACCACACATCAAAGTGTCCCCAAGGTGCATTAAGCATAATTGAACAATGACCTTCTAAGGGTCGTAACTCGGTGCTCGTGAGGGGTATGAAAAAATATCAAATTCTACAAGACTGAGCTATTAATGTATACAATAACCTCTCTCACTTCTAAGAGATTTGATTTGTTTTAAATTTGACATGGTCATCTGTCTTGATTCAAAATTTGCAGCGTTTCTCAATTCATTGGTGCACCACTGTGTAACTTCAAAATCATTCATTATGGCATCAAATTGTCTATGTTGTTATATTTGGATGGGTGAGTGAACCCTAGTGAAACCTTTATTTTGACTATGAAGTTGCTAGAATGTTTGCAACCATCACACACCAAAGTGTCCCTAAAATGCACTAAGCACGATTGAATAGTGATCTTCTAAGTATTGTAAATCAGAGATTGTGAAGGGTATCAACACATTATTATATGCTACAATAATTTCATATAGATGTCCACAATAACTTCTCTCACTTTTGGGATATTTGGTATCATTTGAATTTGACACAATGATCTCGCTTGATGTGAAAACCTACAATGTTTCTTAGCTCATTGGTGCATTACTATGTAACTTTTGAACTGTTCATCTTGACATTGATTCATTGCATTGTTAGCTTTGGCTAGGCGGGTAAACTCTACTGACACCCTTTTTATAACCATGAGATTTCTAGAAACATTCATGACTACCACACACCAAAGTGTCCTCAAGGTGCACTAAGCATGATTAAATAACGATCTTCTATGGGTCCCGCTTGGAGCTCATGAGAGGTATAAAAAAACTATTAGATGCTGGAAGACTGTGATATAGATGTTTACAATAACCTCTCTCACTTCTGGGAGATTTGATTTTTCTTTTGAATTTGGCACAATGATCTCAATTGATGCCAAAACTTGCAGTGGTCCTCAATTCATTGGTGTACCAATGCATTATTTTTAAATCGTTCATTATGGCATCGATTCATCTGTGTCATTAGCTCTAGATGGAAGATCGAATTCTAGTAAAACTCCTATTTCAATTATAGATTTGCCAAAATGTTCATGACCTCCACATATCAAAGTGTCCCAAGCTACACAAAGCATAATAAGCAATGATATTTTGAGGGTCGTAACTCAGAGCTTGTGAGGGGTACTAGAAAAATGTTAAATGCTACATGACTGTAATTCAAGTGTTGAAAGCATGTTTAGAGTTGGCTCTGACTAGGGATGTGCATCGTGAGGGACATGAAGAATCCAGAAGCCTCTGATAGGAGACCAGTACTTATCCATTGGGAAAATAGAGTCATAGGACATGAAATAATGAGGAGTTGCTTGCAGATAGTGGAAGAGTATGGGAACATCCAAAGACACCTAAACTACTAGCAAGGAAAACAAATCAAATAGACTATACACCACCAAAAACTAAGAGATCAACAAGATATTTACGAGTATATATAGGTGAGAAGAACTCACCAAAGAAAAAAAGTTGAGGAAACTTACACAAAGCCATTTACCAATTTCTAGAAGAAAGATCCTTTTTGGAACAATGGGCTACTCCCAAAAGAGACAGCCTAATGCAACCTTTGTGTGGAAAACTCTTTGTCACTTTGAATTCGACTAATAGAATGTAGCAAATTATCAAGCTGATATCTGTGTCTAAACAACCACGTCTCGTCATAGATCACTGCTCCAACTTGATTTTTTGGCATGAAATTTTCAAGGCCTTCTCTAGTTGGTGGCTAAATTTTTTTTTGGCTCACATATTGCTAATGAGAAGATCATTCTATCCACTAGATCAACACTCACAAAATCCTGATCATGAGAAGGATTTTCAATGTTTAAAGTATTTTTAGAATAGGAATACCCTTCATCTAGCATAGGATCATTACGAATCAAGCTAGCTTCATCTTCTTTTTCTGCAATCACCTTAGAGAACATACTATCTAGGTCAAATGCATCAATCAAATAAAAATTTGGATGTTTACCTTTGAAATCTTCACACTTAATTGATAATAAAAACCTTTCAATGGTCTCTTCTTTGTTAAAATTATCACCATCATGGGAAGCTAATAATAAGTGAGGTTGATTAACCTCCTTGTTATCACAGGGTGTTGCATATAGCCTATCTTTTTCTTCTACTATCAAACTTGTAAAATCCAAAGGGCTATCATTTTTAGATTGTATCTAAGTGGAAGTTCCAAACTCATTGATGCTTGATCTTTGTGAGGCTGCACTATTTTTTAGCATGATTCTGCTACATCCTCATCATCATACTCAACATGTAGATGATATATTATGGAAACATCATTAGGATTATTTTTGTGTGCTAAAATGTTGTCACACTTCTATGAATCATTACATGTAAGAAAACTCAAGAATGAGCCCTCACAAATCGATCCATAGCTCTCTACTCATAGAGTGCAAGGGTTTGCAATGGAGGCCCTCAGTTTGACCTATTTTTGTGCCCATGCAAGTACACCATGAGATGAGAGATTCAAAGAGGAAAAACAAGAATGCTAGTCTCCATGATCTTCAAATATGCATGAAAATAAGAACTATTCTATGAAAGCAAAATCTAATCTATAAATGCAAGATCTAAGCTAAAATCCCATGATGGGTGCAAGAGAGAAAAAGACAAGAAAATAGAAGTTCTCCACAAAAAGTTTTTGTATTCAAACTCCTTCAAAAATTGATCTTCAAACCTGCAGCATAATGATAGCATAATCATGGGTCCCTAACATGAGGAGAGGGCTCTCCCTTATAAAGGAAATTATGGAGGTGAGAGGCTTTTCACAACCAATATGGGATAATAGAGCTTGATCCATGTGAGACAAAATTCCACCAATGAGAAAAGAGGAGTGGTTGAGAAGAAAGTGGTGATCCATGTGAGACAAGATTCCATCAATTAGAAAAGAGGAGTGGTTGAGGAGAAAGTGGAAAGATAAATCCCACTTAGATCACATTTTTAAGTGTAGAGAAATTAAATAAAAAGAATTTATTTTATTTCTTTTTTTCATCAAAAGAGATATTTAAGTGGGATTTTTATTTAATTAAAAGGGAGCAAGTTCTTTTTAATTAAATAGAAGATATTTAATTAAATTAAAAGAGAGGTTTTTCTCTTAATTAATTAAATGTGGATGAACTATTTAATTAAAAGAGAGGTTTTCTTTTAATTAAATGGGGATTTTATTTTATTTAATTAAAAGAGAAGATTTTCTTTTAATTAAATAAGACTTGGAATAAAATGATCAATATTAGAAATGAAATAAATCGAATTTGATCAAGGAAATTGATTTGAATATATTACAAACCATTGATTCAGAAAATTTGATAAATTGATAAATTGAATAATGGGGGCCCATAGTCTAGGCGACCATTTTTGGGTGCATACATTTGCCCCTCTTTGACTAATGTGTGATCGATTCAGGAACACATGTAGTCAAAGAAAGAAATTGAAGTGTGAGGTCAATTTGGGATCACAAAACAACCCAGATGTGTGGTCAACTCGGGAACACATCAGGACAAAGAATAAAAATAAATTATAACTTGAAAAAGTCGAGGATAAAATTGATAAAACTGAATCAAGGATTGAAATTGATAATTATTGCCCCCTCGTGATCGAAATCGAAATGAGATAGAGGAGAAACAAAAAATTGATAAATTTGATCAAATCGAACAAAAGATAAGGTTCTTGATGTAAGATGAAAGATATAAGAATCATAGAACCAAGGTAGATCATCAAGCATGAAATATTATGCCGCAAAGGTGATTTAGAAGAAAAGAAGTGGGGAAAAAGAAAATGGAAGATAGAAGTTTGAAAGATATGGAAAGAAATAGAAATAAGAAAAGAAAATGCTCTAAAAATCAATCAATTGTTTAAGATAGAAATTTCGATTGAGATCACGAAAGAAAATAAGGAAATGAAGATCAAAATGTGATCACAATTGATTAAATGTCCACAATAAAGATGAAAGGAGAACCCTCTCAAACTCATAATGCAGCCTAAAAATGCAAAATAACATGAAGTCTAATAATGCAAGCTACATGAAATGCAATGGTGTACTTGCAAAAGAGCAACTGTAACATAGGATTTTGTGTTCATCATTTATTAGAGAATGTAAAAGAACTTATTTTCATCATTGGGCCATTATTAACGGACATCGAAAAATCACACAATCATCACTAGTTACAAATGCAACTATGAAGATATGAATGCGATTTATATTGGATTGAAATGTAGAAAGATTCTAACATAAGCATCAAAGACATAAAGGTCAAGATGACTTCGATGTTAGCTTACCCAATTTAATATAGAAAAACTATGCTCGCATCAAGGCATAGATGCCAAGATGACTATAAGAATGGTTGTGCAAAAACAATCAAGGATGATGTCTCAAATCTCCTAAGTGTTTCAAGGGGACAACAAAAGACACTCTAGAGTTCAAGACCACGCCCGCAAGCCAAAAAAAACAAATAAAAACATGTCCCATGCCCCAAGTCCTCTAGCGATGCATCCTGGAGAGACTTATCAGACAAGGACACTCAACAAAAATCAATAACAGTCAGCACACAAAGAAAAGATCATGACATAAGTCAAGCATTAAGTGTTGCGTTTAAAAATTTAAGTGTGTTAACTAATACTGAGTTCTGAGGACAAGGATCAAATGCTTGCAGGAAGGTAAGATCACATGATGATACTGGGTAAGACCAAACCAATAAGTGTTGAAAAAAACTCGATGTCAATGGGTGTTGAAAAACACCATTTGCAAGGTGTCCTAAAGACTCACACATCTAAGAAACCAAAGCTAACATAGTTATGCCCCCTAGACAAAGACCAATTCCAAATCAAGGTAACAAGGACAAGGCATGGTGGAGAAAGGCTAAGTGTCGAGGACATGTGCTAAGAAACAGGGGTGCAAAGGCCTCAAGTAGCACTCATTTCCTGGTTTTCACCACTTGGAATTTTTTTAATTTTTTTTTGCTACCAAGGCGCCTGTTTCCAGGTTTTCACCAAGGCACTTTTTCTATTTTTTTTTGAATTTTTGAATTTTTTTTTTTTTCTATTTTTGGAATATATAATTTTTTTGAAGATACATCAAAGTGCCTTTTGCTAGGTTGTCACTAAGATGATCATTTTTTCAGGACATTTTTCAATTTTTAGAATTTTTACAATATATCATTTTTTTGGATTTTTTAAATATATCAATTTTTTTGAATTCTTTTCAGGATCAATAAATATGTACAAAGATACCCCTAGACAGAATGGGCATTAAACTCTTACGCAAGATCACATCGTGCAGTCCCAATGTCTAACAAGGTGGAGGACATGATGAAGCAATAAGCTAATGGATATTATGGATAAGCAAGGAGTGTATGAAGCAAGTGAAAGTGATCTTCAAAGGTTGACTCCTCAAGAGTACCCAAGCTAGGGAAAATTTGTCATGTAAAGAACATTTGGACAAGAAATGAAAGGCCAGTATAGGATAATTCAAGAAAGCATAATGTAAAAGTGGGAAAGATGCAATCCAAAGAAGTAGACATGTCAAGAGACTTTATAGCATCATATTTTACTCTATTTTATTAGATCAAGACCAAAGGGGTAAATTGGAAAAGGGTAGCAAAAGACTAGAATGAATGGAGGAAAATAGATATGAAGGCTAAACATGAAAGAAATGAAAACAAGATCATCATAAGATATCTCACAAGATAGCCAAATGTTTGTCTATAGGTCAACATTGTCAAGATCAAAGAGAGAAGACGAAATGAATGAAAGATGTAGAAGAACTATGCATGATGCCTATTTGTTAGGTTTTCATCATGGTACTTATCCAAGGCACCACAAGGGAGTGGTTTTCACCATAGGATGAATTTATTTCTCTTTACTTTTGCTACCAAGGTGCCTGATTACCAGGTTTTCACCAAGGCACATTTTCAAATTTTTCATTTTTTTTCTTTCTTTTTTCTTTCAATCTTTTTCAATTTTTTTTGGAAGAAGTCAAGATTTTGAGATAATGCTCTTTGAATGTTTAAACCATGATATACAAAGGAATTCAAATGATATGCTCAAAGATGCTAATAGAGAAAGGAAGATGGGAGACAAAAATGGAGGATATGGTTTTATGCGAAGTGAGTGAGATTGAAAAATGGAAATGAAGGCAAGATCAACATCAACACACACCTTGAAGGGTGGCGAAAGGATGGAGAAAATGTGAATGAAGGAATATGTGAAGGAATATGGTGAGTGGATAGAAAAGGTTGCAGTTTAGGCACATGGAATGGAAGAATGCTTTTAGAAGAAGATGAAGCAAAATTCTTTGGAAGCTTGAATGTCAACTTCAATTGTTGTTCAACATTAGACTTTCTCAAGAAAGACTTTGGAATCCATATAGCCATAGGCCTCTTTTCATTTCTTTTTGATGATGTAGAGATAATATCTTCAATGATGGATTTTGGAACCCATACTTGTCTTATAATTTTTTTCTTAGATATCTCTTTTGACTTTATGCCCCCATGTCGATTAGATGAGACATGGTGGTCTACCTTTTTATATGGCTTCTTGAATTGCTTCTTTTTCTTGTATTGAACATTCAAGTTACTTCCAAAAGAATTAGGACTTGTGGAAGAAGAAGGATGATATGACTAGTTTAGGTGAGTGGATGGATGAAAAGGATTCAAAGATATGCATCTATGTTGATCTTGAGGAAAGATAGGAGAGGGAGGGACATAAGGACCCAAAATGGATGAAGAACTAGGAGAATTGGGAGGGGAAAGTGAAGGGACATAAGGACCCAAGATGGAAGGAAAATGTGAAGGATTTAGTATTGGTGGGGGAGGTCCAAGGATGGATGCGGAAGATGCAAAAGGATAATCAATAAGTTCATTAACATCTATATGACAATCAAGGACATCAGGATCTTTAGAGTGAGCATCAGGATTTTCAATAGGAACATAAACATCTTTAATAGGAGCAACTTCGTTGATAGGAGAACTTATAGCTTGAGAAGACTTAGGAAGAGCAGAAAGTGGAAGGGAACATGGAGTAGTAGAACAAGAAGATGGAAGACTTTGATCTTGACAAGGATCTTTGGATAACATAAGCATAGAATTGTTCTCTTGATTTTCAATAGGCTCAACATTGGAAGTAATAGCATCATTTTTAATAACCTTAATGGAAATATCATCTTTGGAAGGCACAATTGTATTAAGGACATTTTTATTGTCAATAAGCTCAACAGTGTAAGTAGTATCTTGATCTTGCTTAGGAGAAGACTTAAGAAATGGTGGAATGAATGAGAAAGGGCGTAAGGGATCAAAAGAACCATGAAATGTATCAGAGACATCATGAAAAGGATTGGATGACATGGAAGGTTCTTGATCTTGATCTTTTTTTATATTCTTTTCTTTATCATTTTTAGAGTCCTCTTGACATGGAGCCACTCCTAAGGAGAAGGAAGCATGTTGGAATTGTATGGAAGACTTTGGAATAGATGATGAAGGACTAGCTGAAGTAGGCATTATAGTGCATGAAGGCTTAGGCTCTTTAGGTTTAGCATTGTCAAAGGTATTTGTAGCCAAGTGAAGGTTAGTTTGAGTTTCTTTAAGAGGTAGCCCTTGAGGATAACTATAGGGAACTGCATGAAAAGCATTAGGATCTTTGTTGGATGAATGATTGGTAGAAGATTTGAGAGTCTTAGAATCTTTAGGGAATGTATGGATAGTGGAGGAAGTAGAAGATGAAAGGGGAGCATCAGAAGACAAAGGTTCAACATTAACATGATCTTGCTCAAGAGTGTAATCTTTATTTTCAGCATGAGGGTTCTTAGAAGAGGAACTCTTATCCCATTGATGTTGTATTTCAGCACAAAAAAATGCTTTCTCTTCATCAAAAAATGCAGATTTATCATTTAGGTATTGTTCACAAAATTTATCAATGTTGTTTTCAAGATTTGATTCATGTGAATTACCATCAATATCTTTTCGTGACTCATCCCCTTTAAGCACAAACATAGGACTAGGAGGACTTTTAGGAACTGTTGGAATGTAATAATCATCACTATCATAATCATTGTCACTAGAAGAATTATAGATAGGCATATCAGAAGACTTTTCATGTTGTTCATTATCATATGTCTTAATAAGAGGAATAAGACTCTTGGTAGAAGTAGAAGAAGAATGATATTTTGAGGAAGAGGTAGGTGAAGACCTACATGAATAATATTTAGAAGAATCATCATAAGACTTAGAATATGAAGAATGAGAATGATATTTAGAAGAATCATGATAAGACTTAGAAGATGAAGAATTTGAATGATATTTAGAGGAATCATGATAAGACTTGGAAGATGGAAAATATTTGGAAGAAGGATATTGTGATTTAATCTTGCACATGATCCTAGCAAAGGTGTCTGATTTATCCATTTTTTTAATCATTTTTGTTGCAACGTTAGCATCTATGCATCTATTGGAGTGACAACACTTTTCAAATTCAAGAAGGAGGTGGATTTCATCTGAGCTCAAATGAGGATCCCTAAAAAGATATCCAAGATCCATGGTTCTAGAAGAAGAAGAATCAAGTATGGAAGAAGAGAAAGAATGAATAGAAGAAGGTAGATAATAGGAGGAAAAGAATCAAGAAGACATGAAGAAGAGGAAGAGTGGAAATGAGAGACTAGAAAGACATGGAAGATGAAGAAGAAAGAAGACCAAGAGTCATTTTGGAAAATTTGATACCATTTGAATTTTGAGCAACATGTAATAGCACTTGTAATCAACATGAAAGAAAAGGCACTAGTTGATAGGATAACCCTAAGAAACGTTGGTACCAAACTAGGAAAGTAAAAGCTCTCACTTGTCCAAAAGAGATGTGATAAGATAGAATTTTGCAATAGGCATAAATCAACACTGCCACAGAGGTGCTCACAACTTTGGGTGAATACCCTAGCACATATGGACCAGGAGGATGATTTACCCAAATTATAAATAATTAAAATTGATTTTTTTTTTTTTTTGAAAGTGTGGACAAGAAATTACTAAAACTCTCCAAGTGTAATATCAAAGGATCCAAGTGTATATCTTTCTCAATAAGGACAGTTTCTAACTTACCAACTCCAAACAAGGTCTCTTGTGAAATCAATGATTACTAATTCAAGAGGTCAAAGCACAATAACCCATGGTGCAAAAAGGCTTTTAACAATGAGAAAAGTAGCCTAATCCAAATAGGATCAACCTAGGGAGACTAGAAATAATGGGATAACAAAGTTATTCGATCGTAAAGTCTCAACTCAAGAACTCAGATTTTGTTCATTTTAAATATCCAACTAGATGTATCAATAGATTCTTTATCATAAACCAAGAACGCAAGATAAAAAATAGGGATTTCAAGCAAATAGTCTTCAAACAATGAACAAGGGGCAAAGCAACCTTGCGCATGAGCAATCAAGTGACTTAGTTTATGCTAATCCCTAGGAGAGCTAATTGTGTATGTTCTCAAAGAGTTTCACAATCATTGCATACATCCCTAGAAAATAAAAGTTGGCCTCTCTAAGGTTTTTAGTAATGGTTTGACTCTGCAACTTTTATGATTCACAAGGGTGACCTCCAATCTCGGCGCACCGAGGTTTTGACACAGTCTGAGAACTTAATCTTCAAGAGCTGCTAGGGAGATCTGACAACCCACAATGAACCATACCCCATGGATATTTCTTCCACGAGGACATTTATATAGCGATTGTTGCAACCACGGTAGAAGTGGCTATTACCGCTTGAGGTTCCGTCCGCAGTTTGCCCTATATAGGGATTGTCTGCTATGGTTAACCCTCTCTAAAGGTGACCGACTCACAATAGTGGACCACAAGGGGACTTAGCTTTCAGATCCCAGGTTTTGACACCTTTTTACTTTTTGCCCAATCAAAGCAACCAGATTAATCTGACACGCTAACTAAGATTATCTCAAGATCTATGATATCAACCCCTAGTGATCTATCAACCTCTCCAGAGAAAGGATGCCTCAATCACCAAGTTGAAGATCCATCTATCTAAGAGATTCTCAAAGTATCCTCCCCACCTACAAGGAATCCGTCTTTGAGAGGAGTTTCACTAGGAACTCACTCCCTCAAGATCCACGAATAGTATTCATGGGGCCTAATTACTATGTGTGTACAGATGTTCATTCCCTAAAAGCAATTCTATCCAAGAATAATCAAAAAGCACAAGGTGGTACACTTAACGCTTTAACTAATGTAAGGTGAGTCCAAAGATGTGGAACACTTAACCCCTCACACAAGCCAAAACAAGTCCACAACTCAAAGATTAGTGAGTTCTAGAAAGCACAAGAGGGTTGCCAAGTAGAGCACTTAACGCTTCTATCCTGTAGACCCATCCCCTTTAATGTGGCGCTAATCTTGCAACCACAGGGTGGAATGAGGGGCCGGCGGATTCAGCGAGTCCAATAACCCAATATAGCTATCTAAATCTATCACTAATAATCAAGCTTGCTAAATAAAAATCAATGGAGATTACAACCTAGTATCAATTATGCATGTGTTTGAAAAATAAAAGCATAAGCAAAACACACAAGCTAGACACATGAGAGGTTCATTTTAAAGTTCCAAATCAAAGTGTTATCAGCCAAAGAAGAATACCTGAAGTCCTCGCAACGCGCTTAGTAGATCTTACCTATTTTTAACAACTTTAGCACTTTTTTCCAATGAAATCATAACTTGCTGCTATGCTGTTCCAAAAAAATCAGAAAACATAGAAAAACCCAAAACAGTGAGCAGTTAACAGAAAAAAATCAGAAAAACACGAAAATCCCTGCAAAAAAAATACGAATAACCTAGTCAACATGATTAGACCTTTTTTTTTTGCTATGATTTTAAACCCAAAAATAGAAATGAAAAGAAGAGACCCCTGGTAAAAACTAAAGAGCTTTCCAAAAATGTAAGAAATTCAAAAAAAATTTCTCCATTTGTGCCCTAGGGACCCAATTTTTCAAAATAGGCTAGATTCATCAAATCGAGTTTTTGATCTTTAATACGGCCTCAAAATTCAAAACACAAAGAAAGAACCCCATTAGAATTCAAAAAGCTTTCTGAAAATGTAAATTTTTCCAAAAAATACACTGATTTGCGATCAAAAACAGCTTTTTATGAAAAATAAAGAGAAATTCATAACTCACGCAAATCATGTCAAAATGATCTAAAAATTGAACTGGGACATGTTGGTCACATAAAAAACTCACCAAAAAAATTTCAAAACCAAACTCTACGTGGTTTAAAAGATATGATTGAATCTTTAAACCAACTATATTTTTTGCCTGCAAACCAATCTATATATGGGTTGGCCTTAAAACCAAAGTGAAAAATTTACAAGAGCACTTGATTAGATCCAATATGCTGCTGTAAAAAACCAGAGATGAAAAATAAAAGTAAATGGAGCTAGAAACTTGATTCAAGCCCCACGGTGGGCGCCAAAAATGTGTGCTAAAATGTTGTCACACTTCTATGAATCATTACATGTAAGAAAACTCAAGAATGAGCCCTCACAAATCTATCCATAACTCTCTACTCATAGAGTGCAAGGGTTTGCAATGGAGGCCCTCAGTTTGACCTATTTTTGTGCCCATGCAAGTACACCATGAGATGAGAGATTCAAAGAGGAAAAGCAAGAATGCTAGTCTCCATGATCTTCAAATATGCATGAAAATAAGATCTATTCTATGAAAGCAAAATCTAATCTATAAATGCAAGATCTAAGCTAAAAGCCCATGATGGGTGCAAGAGAGAAAAAGACAAGAAAATAGAAGTTCTCCACAAAAAGTTTTTGTATTCAAACTCCTTCAAAAATTGATCTTCAAACCTGCAGCATAACGATAGCATAATCATGGGTCTCTAACATGAGGAGAGGGCTCTCCCTTATGAAGGAAATTATGGAGGTGAGAGGCTTTTCACAACCAATATGGGATAATAGAGTTTGATCCATGTGAGACAAAATTCCACCAATGAGAAAAGAGGAGTGGTTGAGAAGAAAGTGGTGATCCACGTGAGACAAGATTCCACCAATTAGAAAAGAGGAGTGGTTGAGGAGAAAGTGGAAAGATAAATCCCACTTAGATCACATTTTTAAGTGTAGAGAAATTAAATAAAAAGAATTTATTTTATTTCCTTTTTTCATTAAAAGAGATATTTAAGTGGGATTTTTATTTAATTAAAAGGGAGCAAGTTCTTTTTAATTAAATAGAAGATATTTAATTAAATTAAAAGAGAGGTTTTCTTTTAATTAAATGGGGATTTTATTTTATTTAATTAAAAGAGAAGATTTTCTTTTAATTAAATAAGACTTGGAATAAAATGATCAATCTTAGAAATGAAATAAATCGAATTTGATCAAGGAAATTGATTTAAATATATTACAAACCATTGATTCAGAAAATTTGATAAATTGATAAATTGAATAATGGGGGCCCATAGTCTAGGCGACCATTTTTGGGTGCATACAAAGCAACATCAAGTACGGGCATAAATATTTGAAGAAATTTTACCCGAAGATCATCCTAGCAAGTGATACAACCATCTGAAAAATTATGAAACCAATCTATTACAATTCCAGCTAGGTTTTCGACAAATAATCTAACAAAGATGTTCTCCTCTTGCACATCAAGAATCCCACAAGTGACTATAGCTGCTCTAATGTGATCCTCTAGTCTTGATTTGTGTCACTAGAAAACTCTGGGAAGTATTTGCTTGATCTTTTAGGTAGGGCTAAATATTGGGATAAAGAAAATGGCTCAATCAGAGCCCCCCATGGCTGGGCTGCAACAAAAGCCATAACACACCAAACTTCTTTTACCAAATAGAATCAGAGTTGCCAACCTCCTTCCTCGAGGAGGTACCTTTAGATATCCAAGAAAAGAAAGCACTAGAACTTGGCTTTCTCTCCCTAGTGGAGTCGCCAAAAATTTGTTCGTGATCATATTTGTCCTTTGAAAAGAAAATTAAATAATGACTCAATATACCTGAAAAGGAGAGCAAAACATACTAATAGTTGGATGAGTTATCATTGATTGATAATTCTCCTCTAACTTGAGAGGTACAACTCCCTCTTAAAAAGATTTATAATTAATTAGATGGTTGGTTATGTCTTTTTACCTAAAGACTCAAAGGTTTACTGACATTCACCCATTGACATGAAATGAATACGATTATCAAATTTAAGAATAGAATAAAGAAAGAAAGAATAGAAAACAACCGTATGATTGATCATTCAACTCCCATTTACATCACAAAGAAATGAAGAAAACAAAATTTTATATTACAACTATGAATAACTAATGGACTGAATTTAAAACAAGAAAGTAACGACCATATGATCAACAATAATTCCATAATCACACTTTCAGACCACACGATATGATGAACATAAATTGTTTTTATTATGAACTCTTAATAAGAAATTCTATGATTAAGCTATCCTTGTAATTACAAAGAAATATAGAATAAAAAACTCACTCCCTTGTCCCCTGTTACAATTAGCAATTACAGAATGTCCTCTCTCTGTAGTCTTAGGACCTGTAGAGAAAAGAAGAACCCCTATTCACTTGTTGTTTAGATATTTATCACCTAACCTTTCCCATATCTTTTTAGTTACATAACTGATGAAGGGCCACACCACCCTACCAACTCATAACCAAGAATGCAAGATTTGATATCAAATCACAACTCTTTATTCATAAAATAATTGTTACATGCAATGTGCTGGGCTATAAGGCCTTCCTAGTTATGGCCAAATACAATGGCAATTACAATAATAGTTTTGCAAGATCTCTCAAGATCCAAAACACTAGCTAGTCCAAATCCACACTTTGGTAGAAACCTCCAAGATCTAAACTTGTGCTTGCAAGCCACCAAGCAACCTCCTTGTTTCTAAACCACGACCACTAGCTCTTCTCCAACTTTACCCAAGATCCAACTGTAAACTTCCTCACATTTGGCACTCTGTCCACACACTCACACCTCCACCATAATCCTGTTGTAAACTACCTCACATTTGGTGCTCTGTTCACAGACTCGGGAAAACTCATCCTTTGCTTCCTCCCTCTCTCCAAGCTTGTACTAAGAATAGATCACACATTCAAGCTTTCACACCTTGAAGCTTTTACCTCTTAAAGCTTTCACACCTTCCAACTTCCAAAGCTTGATTAGAAATGCTCATATGCCTTGCTTAAATAGGCACTTATCACCCAATGCATGATTTATCCACAAACCTTCTAGAATTCCTCCTACACAATATCCACAACCTTCTAGAATTCCACCTACACACCTCGATAAATGGAATGACAACCATTTATTTTTCTATTTACGTCACCTATGCACCTCAAAAATAAAAATTCCTTTTTTTTCTTTTCTCCTTTTTCCCTTATTGTATTTTTAATTTTCCTTCTATTTTTGTCACTTTCTCTCTCCTCCAATTTTTTTTTTTAATAAATAATTTTCTCGGGTAAGATGCTCCTACATCAGACTCCCTCGGTAGATAGAAAAGTGTCTCACACTTTGATGCCAAAAAAAAAGATCTACAACCATATTCATCTTCACCAAAGGTTTCCGCCTCAATGGGGACAAGAAAACCAACATGCAAATCTTCCACATCTGCATCCACATGTCAAACACCAAAATCTCAACCATCCAATCAACATGCTCACTCTCTCGAACAAACTAAACATAATACTTCATTAACAAACCCTCATCCACATCGGCAACTAGTGAATCCACACCAGTAAAAAAAACTCCATATCAGCAACAATATGTAACTCCTCAGCAACATATGCTAAACTCACAACACTAGCAATCTCATTGCTCACAAGAAGATGCTTTGCAACATACAAGCCACCACCAACAACAATTGGATCATCCATGACTGAGTGCTCCACAATCTCCATGTCAGACTCAACCAACTGATCATGAAAACCAATCTCCATCCTAACAAGGTTAGGAATATCTTTAGCAACAACCTCCAACTACTCTACAAGTTCTGTATCAGACTCCACAATTTGATCAACAAAACCAACTTCTTCCAACTCATCCTTGTGATGCCATCTTCTCTCTCGAAAAAGTCTCTTAACCGGCCAAACAACTCTCTTCTAGATCAGTAGACTTCAGCTCCACAAACATTCACTGAATTCCTTCCTCACCCCATCCCTAACTCAATCAGCCAAGCTAGCTTCTGGTCAAGTAATCATCTCATAAAACCTCCTCTCCACCACATCACAAAGATTCACAATCATCTCAGGGTCCAATCCTCTTGAAGCCATCTACCAAGATCTTCATAAACCCTCTACAACAAATCCTTCCCACACTCGTTGTGACAATGTTGAATTGTTTGCAAGTCAGATCGTAACCTGCCACCTCACATGAACAATTAGGAACCACATCATAAGTCTAGGACAATGGATCTATAATCCACAAACTCTCTACGATCATGCCTCAACAAGATCAGTCTTCCATCTTTACATCCATTTGCAAGCCCTTAGATCAAGACCAACTCAGATCTACTTCTCCAACTCCCATTTTGATACCACTTGATGAAGGGCCACACCACCCTACCAACTCATAACCAAGAATGCAAGATCTGATATCAAATCACAACTCTTTATTCTTAAAATAACTGTTACATGCAATGTGTTGGGATGTAAGGCATTCCTGGTTATGGCAAAATACAATGGCAATTACAATCACAGTTCTGCAAGATCTCTCAAGATCCAAAACACTAGCTAGTCCAGATCCACACTCTGGTAGAAACCTCCAAGATCTAAACTTGTGCTTACAAGCCACCAAGCAACCTCCTTGTTTCTAAACTACAACCACTAGCTCTTCTCCAACTTTACCCAAGATCCAAGTGTAAATTGCCTCACATTTGGCGCTTTGTCCACACACTCACAACTCCACCATAATCCTATTGTAAACTACCTCACATTCGACACTCTGTTCATAGACTCAAGAAAACTTGCCCTTTGCTTCCTCCCTCTCTCCAAACTTCTACTAAGAAGAGATCACATATTCAAGCTTTCACACCTTGAAGCTTTCACCTCTTAAAGCTTTCACACCTTCCAACTTTCCATCTTGAAGCTTCCACAAATTGATTAGAAATTCTCATATGCCTTGCTTAAATAGGCACTTACCACCCAATGCACTTATACACCTCGATAAATGGAATGACAACCATTTTTTTCCCTCTATTTACATCACGTATGCACCTCGATAATAGAAATTCCTTTTTTTTCTTTTCTCCTTTTTCCCTTATTTTATTTTTATTTTTCCTTCTATTTTTGTCACTTTCTCCTCCATTTAAAAAAAATAAAAATAAAAATCCCATGCAAGATGCTCTTGCATCAATAACTGATTCTTTTCAAAGAACATGATTAATTCCTTTCATCTAGCTTTTACTCCTCGCAGATGACCTTTGCAAAGGATTAAATTCTTTATGTTAATTATACTACTAACAAGAGCTCTGTAAGAGCTTGAGTCCCTACCTTGTGCTAATAATATTTATTTATAACATGCAGACATGTTTTCACTAAAGCCTTTTGTAAGAGCTTGAGTCCCTTCATTGTGCTAATACTATTTATTTATAATGCAGAGATGTTTTCACTAAACCCTAGTGCATGAGCCTGGAGGAGAAGCAAATATCCAATCCTATGTTTGTGTTATTCTCATTCAAATTTAGCATGATGTAACTATGCAGCTGTAACAATATCAATCTAAGAACAATATTTTTGTTGGTTGATTTCAAAATTTCATGATATCTAATAAAAAATAAACTATTTATTTATTGAAGTGTATCTCATCTACATAAATAACCCACAAAGAAATGACAATTATTTATTATTGTTATAATTGAACCCAAAAAGTGAACTTCGTTAAATGTGACAAGCAAAAAATAAAAGACATGAAGATATTTGTATTGAACCAAAGACATGAAGCCTCATTTTCTCAAAAATTTGACCACAACAAAAGAACTTATCTCATTTGTTCAAAAAGTAAATGAAGACATGAAATCCTTTTTTGTTTTTCGATCCTTAGTAAACTCAAACCTTGTTTCACATGCATTTAGATAACAGAATAATTATACTTTATAATCTTATTGTTAAAACAGACAAACTTAGCCAATATAATGAATCCTAGAGCATACGGCTAGGGGTAAAACAATTAAATAGAAAAATGATTAAAAAGAAAAGAAAAAAGCATTAGCACCTAAAAATTAACATTGCTGATGAATTCACACAATCCCTTCATCACCTCAGCTAGATATGAATTTTGTCTTATACATAAAGGTTTAAATAACAGTAATAAACTTGATATGAAATTGACAGATTCTATCATCATCGGTAGAAAAGGAAACTGAAACAATATAATAATTTCTACTTTACGTGAGCTAAAAAATAAATAATTTAAACTAGAAAGCAGGCAACATTAGTATAGATACTCAACTAAATCATTAAGCTCAAACTTACGTAACTATATGGCAGAAATCCAAAAGAAAGACCATTTTTTTTGGGAAGGAGGTAGTAGTTTCCCCTTCTTTTTAACCTGGCTCAACTACAACTTGGTTATGGGTAGCGGTTGTATGCAATATAAAAATAGTCATAACTATATATGAGCAATGTTAGTATGCTAATAGAAACCAAATTTAAATAAAGCTTTTACAAACTAAACAAAATTCATAAACTTCAAGATAGACTAAGATGAACTCTCAGTTGAGAATATGAGCCATTAATGGACTCTCTCAATGAGAAGCTCTCTTGTTGAGTGGCTTTGTCTAAATAGATAGGATGTATGCTCAAGCTTATGCTTCAAAAATAGCTTCAAATGGAGTTGGAATTTGGGTGTGAGTGTATGGGTTTGATGTAAAATAGCTTCTTAAAATGGCATTATGACTTTACTTCATGGATTGTGTTAAAATGGCTTGGGAGAGGATTCCTTAAATAGGCAAAGGGCTTGAGGGATCAAGGGCTAGGATGCAAGGATGGAAAAATGCTTATGGAAGGCTCAGATTGCATGAGAGGAGAGCACATGGATTGTGCTTCCTTACAGCCAATTAGGGAGTGACACATGTCACAGGGTGAGAGGATGGAGGAAAGGGGAAGGATGAGTCAACAAAGGAGGCTCAAGGGATAAAATCTTCATAAAGACCCTCATAATGGCTTGTAAGAGCAATAAAAGGGCTTGGAAGAGTCATTTATGGCCTAGTGGGCTTCATAAAGTTTTATGGTTGGGATATTTTGAAGGAGATGAGAGGAATTTCGACTTGGGCTTGATTAGGAAGGTTTTAAGCTTGCTTAGGCTTGTGTAAATGATTAGAGGATGGATTAGGATGGTTTAGGATAGGCAAGTGGATGGCATTTAATGAGGGTGGGTGAAGGAGGAGATATTTGTTAACTTTGGCTTGGGTTAGTAAGTCTTAACCCATGTTTAGAGAATGTGACAAGGTTAGGAGGGGATTAGGATTAGGTTTAAAGACATCTTCTAGAAGATTCTAGACTTTGGATGAGGATAAAGACTTTCTAGAATAGTCTAAAATTTCCTAGGATGAGGATGAAGACTTTCTAGAAGAGTCTAGAACTTCTTAAGATGAGGACAAATTAGATTTTTAGGAAATAAATAAAGTTTTATTTATTTCAAGGGTTTGGGTTGAGGAGATATTTATTAAAACTTTTTTAATAAACACGAGGATTAATATTTAATCTTAATTAAATATTTTGAGTTGGGATTAGGGGTAGGAAATGATGGGATTAGCCTTTAATCAAAATTAAAGAAGGATTAGAAGATTTTGGAAGAGGTTAGTGGTCTTAGGGAAATTGGCCAAGTTTTGGGCAAAAAATAAATTTTTTATTTATTTTGGATTTTTTGGTCAATTTATTAATTAAATAATTAATAAATAAGAAAATAATGTTTAAATAAGATTTAAACATTTTTGGGAGGGATTCCTTAATTAAATATTTTTAATTAAGATAAAGGGATTTAATGGCATAAAAATAAATAAATAATTAATTAATAAATGATGATGTCATCAGGAATTTTTCAAAAAATAAAAATACTTTATTTTCTAAAGGTTTTTAGGTGTCTACAATAACTTTAACAAAATAGATGAAAAAATACATAATTAATGATCATTAAAGTGTTATATTCTTGACTGGCCACATGGACATTAAAATTCTACTATCTTATTCTATTCAAAACACAAAAATAGAACTGATGCGCATTGAGTAACAAATTAAAAAAATAAAACTAAAAAGCTTACATTAATGGCATAGTTTGAAAATGGAACAATAATCCGCAATCAAGCTACATAGTGGATTATTATTTTTTATTCGAACCAGGTAGCAGAGTAGAAAAACTATAGTATCATTCCTAAAATTTAAAAGACACTACATTAATGAGTACTTAAAATAAGTATACTGAGTGAAGATCAATGCACTAGGTGTCATCGAAGCTTTGAAAGCCACCAGATTTCTAAGTATCACTTCTGAATTATTATCCAACCTCACTTTGGGAAGATAAAGAATGGTCATCTTTGTATCTAAATGTATTTATTTGAGGTCTCCATCTATAGCATGGAATGTCATGTCCCCTTTTCAAATAATAAAAAAATAATAATCTTTGTTAAGATAGGCAGGCCCAAGAAAGTGAAGTTTCGAAAAAAGGGGGGGTTAATCTTTGGAAACCGTTGGACTAATAAATGAAATTATTATTAAAATATGTTTCATTAACCTCTCTTGGACATGAATTACGGTTATGGCCTCTTTTAAGGGGTTTGGAGGCATTTTGGGAGGGGGGAGAACTTGATTTTTGCTCATTCTTTGTTATTCTTCAGAGGCTGTCAAACCTGTGGAGAAGGAGACCCAAGAACAGGAGTTTGCAGGTTTCCAAGGAGACCCAAGAATGAGAGTTTGCAGGTTTTCAAGAAGGCTAAGGACGGGAGTTTGAAGCCATTCCATGTGCATGCTCATACAGAGTTTGCCTTTGTGCTGAACAGTGTAGATTTGTGGGTTTTTGGGTGTGTTTTTTGCATGAGTTTGGTGTTTCTAGTTGAGCATTTCATATCAGTTTTGGTTGCTGCTGTATTTTAGAATTTAAGCTGTTAAAATAGAGCTGAATATATGTATTGGGATGGGATTAAACTTCTGAGATAGTTTATTAGTGTTTTTGTGGTGTTTCCGGGCATTTTTGTGTTAATTTTGGGAGCCCGATGAGCATAGTTTTTGTCCTACATTTGTGAGCTGTTGTGTAAAGGCTATATAGATCTGGAAATGTCATTTTTTAGGCTGTTATGCTGCTGAAAATTCTTTAAAAATGTCCATTTTCAGATTTATTAATAATAGGTGAAGCTGTGAAGCTTTTGGCACCATTTCTGGCATACCCGATTTGGGGTTTCTTGAGAGATTTGGTGGATCTTTGGGATATTAGTTGTTTGATTTTAAAGATCTGATTTGAGGCTTGAAATATCATGTAAAATCAGAAAAGGGACATTTCAGTGGTATCAGAGCCATGATCTTGCCAGCCTGAGGGTTTGTAGAAGTTTGCAGGTCAGTTTTGACAACTACCCAGATCTTGCATTTCAGTTTTGAGAACTACCTAAATCTTGCATGTCATAATTTATGATTGCATGTTGCTTCTAATCAGCTGCATGTCAAAATTTATGGTTGCATGCTACTTCTAATCATTTTCATGATTAGTTCTTGGTGAATTTGGTGGTTGTAGAAGTTTTCATTTCAGTTTTGACAAGTACCCAGATCTTGCATGTCAGTTTTGACAACTACCCAGATCTTGCATGTCATAATTTGGTGGTTGCATGTTGCTTCTAATCAGTTGCATGTCCAAATCTATGGTTTCATGCTACTTCTAATCATTTTCATGTTAGTTCTTGGTGAATTTGGTGGTTGTAGAAGTTTGCATGTCAGTTTTGAGAACTACCCAGATCTTGCATGTCAGTTTTGACAACTACCCAGATCTTGCATGTCATAATATTGGTGGTTGCATGTTGCTTCTAATCAGTTGCATGTCCAAATCTATGGTTGCATGCTACTTCTAATCATTTACATGTTAGTTCTTGGTGTTTGAAGAAGTTATATCCTATTAGGGTTACACTCTACTTTATCCAGAATGGACAGGTATAGTACAGAGTCTCAGAGGGAACGATCTTGGACAATTGATAGCCAAAGTCAAAATAGTAGAAAGGATGGTTATTTAGACATTCGAGATAAACTTATGAAAATAAGCCATGACATGTCTAAACAGTTGGTTGAGCACCACCGTATAATGAATGACATGTTATCTGACCCAGCTAAGGTGGATAAGTTGACTGGATTTCTATTTGGCAGATTTTCTCACAGGACAGATGACACAATTCCCAAGAACTTGCATGAGGAGTTTGAGAAACTAGCTGATAGCCAGGTAGAGGTCTCAGATTCTACTCTGCCATAGGAGGTAGTGGGAAAGGATATTACACAGATTGATAGTAACAGTCAACTTGATACTCAAATTGAGACAATTGTTTACAGGTTGTCAAAGGGTGATGCCACAGGTATTCAGGATGGTATAGTTACAACAGGCAGTGACTACAGTGTAGTGGGTTCAGATGATGATTATGAGGATGTTGTTGTGCAGGATGGTGAGATACCTGATAGAGATGAGCAAACATTGAGCATTCATGAATTTGCTGAGAAAGAGTACCAGGCACAGTTAGATGCTTCATCACATGAGGTTGAGGCAGGTAGTAATTCACATGATTTATCCCGCCAGCTGAAGGTGAGTGAAGATAGTATTTTGACTTCATTATCTCATCATGATAGGTATGTGGAGTTAGTTGGTATTGGTCATATTACTCAAGTGAGGATTTTGCTTGAGTTACCAGCTGATTCTAGTTTACAGATATGGACTCAAGATTGTTATATTGGCATTTGGGATTCAGTTGACAGGAGATCTTTAACACTTTTTGGTAGCAGTGTTTGTTTGGGTGCTATCATGGATTTGATTAGCAGATTGCACGATGTTGTCTTTTCTTGTGCTAGCAGCTTGTCCAATGTTGGTATTAGTTTTTATACACCGATGTTGGGCTTTGTTCATATATCCAGTCGACCATACTTGCTAGAATGTGTTGATGATATTTCATATTTGGCAGTGTGTATAGATGAGTCCCAGTATCATATTGGCATTGATGACATCCAAGAGGATGCAGTGGGTAATTTTGAAGACTTAGTTTCCTTGGGTATAGAGGAGTTGGACAGCAATGCTAATGTTTTTGATACTCCGTATGTTGATATGAGTTTTAGATTTGATTCACAGGATATGGATGGTAATACTCTAGAGACTAATAACTTTGAGGATACTCCTTTAGACAGTGCATCAGAGGAGGTTTGTAGGAGACAGTCAAGCCAGTGCCATCATGTGTCTAATCATTTGAGAGTTAGTGACCAAGACATTGCTATCACTTGCCAGCATTTCGATGCTGCTCGTCAGTTGTTAGCAGTTTATGGATGGGGTTCTCCTACTAGTGATGAGCAGGGAGGCAGTTATCTTTCCTTGACAGAGTTCCACTCTTTATGGGAGGCTATCCAGATTCTGAGACAGGATTATATGCAGTTGGTAGCTGACAGAGATTATCTTATGAAGTGGGGCAGTACAGCATATGATGCATTGTTGGCCAAGGAAGATGAGGTGAGTGAGCTTACTGAGCAGCTTGTGGTGACTTCTGAGATTCTTGAGAGTACACATTTGGCTTTCAAGGAGTCACAATTTCATTTGGCTAAGGTGACCATGGAGTTAGAGCGACTACAGTCTTCACCTGATTCTATACAGTCACAAGCAGTGGTGTTTGGTGATCCGAGGATGTCCATGGCCGAGATTGTCAGAGACAGTGGAGATGGGGATGCATCCATTCTTGATACTAACATTGGAATATTAGGTTCATTCCCACTAGAGTTAGGTTCAGTTGAGTTGGGTGTTGTCGCAGATTGTTGTATGCCTGACATGGTGGTGGCCTCTAGTATTGATGGCATAGAGACTAGAGATTTATCAAAGATCATGTGTGATGTTGGTGAGTTGGCAGTTGGCATGGTTCCTACTAGTAACACTACTCCCTTGGTGATATCTTCGGAGGTAGTAGTTAGTTCCAACATGGTTAATGATCAATTGCAGTTAGTTTCATCTGGATTACACTCTGAGCCACTGACTGAGATTGGTGCATTCTATCGGCATTACACTGTGAGGTATGCTCATCAATTTACCTTTGATGACCATGTTGATGAGATAATGATACAGAGATGTACTTTGGTTCCTAGTGCTTATCATCAGTTATGGGACAATTTGATGCCTCAAGATGAGAGTTGTGATGGGCATGACATGGCAATAGGTTCTACAGTTGACAACTTGATAATACATGAATTAGAGCAGGAGTTTCAGAGTGATGCTTCAGCGGGTGTTGTTATTGATTCTACTCCTTTGGCTATGACATCTCCTAACTTAGCTGGTGATCAGTCACAGTGGGTTGTATCACTTGTTCATGGTGAGTTGTTGACTAAGGTTGGTTTTTTTTATCAACATTATATAGCAAGGTATGTACATCAGTTAGCATTTGATCCTTGTGTTGAGGAGTTGATGGCAGGAAGATTTGGTTTGGGTTCCAATTCTTGCTATTTATCTTGTGATGGCTTTTCACCATCAGGGGTGCATGGTAGTTATGGTTATGAGATAGTGGCCAGTGATTTGCAAAGTTTTGTTGACTGCAGGAGTTGTACAGTGTGTGGATTCTCCATACTTGGTACAGTTTCATTCGAGAGCATTCACCATTGTTGCAGAGTTGGATTGTGCATTCCGTATAGGCCAGTGGGATGCGTTGATGGTATTTACTGTGTTGGTAGTTTGATTTGTCCACTTTGCTTGGGTTCTGATGTTCTAAGAGTTTGTGCCTCATGGGTTTTTGATTGTGGTAGTGGTGATTTCGGAGTTTGGTTGAGCTATAATTGTCAGTTTGATTATGGATTCCTCTTGGTCATATTGCAGAGGATATTGCAGGAGCCTGTGTTAATTGGTAGTAGTATAGTTCATGACTACATTTGGGATCCAGGTGGATTGATTGGTTTATTGTTCAACCATTTCTTGACGACAAGCAATGTTTGGGAGGAGAGGACTTGTCATGTCCCCTTTCAAATAATTAAAAAATAATAATCTTTGCTAAGGCAGGCAGGCCCAAGAAAGTGAAGTTTCGGAAAAAGGGGGTTAATCTTTGGAAACCGTTGGACTAATAAATAAAAATTATTATTAAAATATGTTTAATTAACCTCTCTTGGATGTGAGTTACAGTTATGCCCTCTTTTAAGGGGTTTGGAGGCATTTTGGGCTGATGGGAGAACTTGATTTTTGCTCATTCTTTGTTATTCTTCAGAGGCTGCCAAACCTGTGGAGAAGGAGACCCAAGAACGGGAGTTTGTAGGTTTTCAGGAAGGCTAAGGATGGGAGTTTGAAGCCATTCCATGTGCATGCTCATACAGAGTTTGCCTTTGTGCTGAACAGTGTAGAATTGTGGGTTTTTGGGTGTGTTTTTTGCATGAGTTTGGTGTTTTCAGTTGAGCATTTCATATCAGTTTTGGTTGCTGTTGTATTTCAGACTTTAAGCTGTTAAAATAGAGTTGAATATACGTATTGGGACATGATTAAACTTCTGAGATAGTTTATTAGTGTTGTGTGGTGTTTTCGGGCATTTTTGTGTTAATTTCGGGAGCCCGATGAGCATAGTTTTTGTCCTACATTTGAGAACTGTTGTGTAAAGGTTATACGGATCTGGAAATGTCATTTTGTAGGCTGTTATGCTGCTGAAATTTCTGTAAAATGTCCACTTTCAGATTTATTAATAATTGGTGAAGCTGTGAAACTTTTGGCACAATTTCTGGCATACCCGATTTGGGGTTTCTTGAGAAATTTGGAGGATCTTTATGATATCAATTGTTTGATTTTGAAAATCTGATTAGAGGCATGAAATACCATATCAAATCAGAAAAGGGGACATTTCATGGAATTTCACCCATTTTGAATGTAAGTCACCCACAGAGAGAACCTTGAGCTCATCCCTCGTATGGGGAACACCCACTATTAAAAATCCCCCTTCTCTTTCATCTACCTTCTTTTCTCCTTCCCCATATTTCACATCTTTGATGGATCTAAAAATAAGAGTTAATGGCCCCTTCAAAGTGCTCAAAATTGACAAATTTTTCATATTAGAAAGAAGTCGCATGGGAAGCTTCAACACAAACTGTATGATCCTCCCTCAGAGTACACACTGACTCAATGCCATGAGACATCGAATAGGGCCAACATTTTAACTTGGAGAATATTTACAAGATTATAAATATATTTACTCTAGCTAACAAAGGTTGCATCCAACAATACTTCCTTCTCAGTCTGATCACTTTGAGTATCGTCATGGTTTATAGAGGCTGCAGAGATAATGGCATAATAGAGCACATTGAACAAATGACCCCTTTGTTTTCTACGCAGCCTGGAACTCTCTAGCATCTTGAACACAAATGGAAAAAATGCTTAACATGCAACAACTACCAGGTTGCAAAGCCCTTCTCATGCCTTTTCCTCATAGCCTAGTTACATCTTCAATAGTTTCTGCAAGATGAATGACAACACCTTATTCTCAAGCATCATCAACGCTCTCATACTGATGTCGTATTTGGCACATGAAGCTCTCATCTGTATTACTATCATTGCAATACAAACACGAATGCAAAAATGAAATATCGTTATTGCTAGACTTGGACCAAAAGATGACTAATGTCTCAATCCCTTAAACAAAAATAAACAAGAAGGGGATGAATAATTGCAAAAACTAGACTAAGACATCAAACCTTACCTCATTCACCTCAAATTAACAAATGAAAAACAAATTTACCAAAGGTAAAACAATACTATGCTTTCACCCCATCTATCCAATAAACTAAAGCTTGTGGTTTTGCACCTATTGGATGTTTATAAGTTTGGTGAAAGTTAGTTGTCAATTAAACAAAAAATATCAAGAGGCCCCTTGCCCTTCATTTTAGGACCTGTAAATGAACAAAATCAATTCTTTTCTTGAATTCTCCATTACAAAGTTGATACCCAAATATCTTCAAAAAGAACATGAAAATTAGAATGTATTGCAAAATGTAGAAGGGAAAACAAGACATGTGTGTTGTTCTGGAAATGCCACCAATAATTTGAGAAGAATGCACATGCAACATATGGAAGCTGTTATAAACTGGTGGAAAATCTCCAAAGCATGCAAAGACACATATTTTCCACTTACAACATACATTACATTATAAAAAATATTTTGATGTGCACTAAAATGACAACTGTCACATTCATTGAATTTTTCATAATATTAAGATGAAAAAATAAAACACTGCTAGGAAAAATGTTGGAACCAATAGTAAAAAGGAAATTTAGAATTATGACATCACTGTAATTAAGAAATTTATTCAAAATTATTATTGTTGACAATATTTTTGTACATTGCACAGTTTCCAAAGACTCAACTAATGCTCAATAAGTTGTTGAAAACTTTAGTCTCTTGCCTTAGGAGGCACCTATAAGTATAATCAAATCATGTAACAACTTGGATTTCTTTCTTTACCTTCATATGGGTTTTTGGACAATTCAAATTAGTTGACAAATGTCAATGGATGAGTATTCCACAATGCCACTTCTGTTGATGAATGTTTCCAAGTTTACTATGGAGTTTAAAAACTTATAATTTCAACCTAAATTCTCCGATGTGGACCAATGAATCAAGTCTAAAATGTCTACACATGTCTCACTATTTGAGTTTAATTAGGGGTCTATTGGTAAGTAACCTAATAATATACATGAGAAGGCAGTATCATCTTCATTTTAGGAGGAAAATTGTGAACTGGTCTTAATGCCCACATCACACACAAATCGGTTCAAATCACCCATTGCTATGGACCACAGGAGAAGGTGTGGATAGATGCATTTGTTAGGCACTTTTATTAAGCTATCTGTGCACATTTTCAATTTGAGAGTCTCAAAATTGAGCCTTGAGACATTCATAGTCTTCTTTCGAATTCCCATTCACCTATTGATTTCACATTCATCCCTATGTTCCACCTGAAACTCCTAATATGGTTTTTGCATTGTCGAAGTGGGCATTTCCATTTATCTAGGTAACTAGGGATTGATTCATTGTACCAAACAGTTGGCATGAAGCCCCTTACAACCAGGTATCCTGTTCATCATCAAAACCAACCAATGTAGCAATCAAGCCGAAACTTGGAGCATGACATGGCACTTGACGATATATCACAAATTCAATCGAGAATATGGAGGAAGACCTTTTAGTTTGTCCATTTGCATAGAGTCCCTTTATTGTTCGACATTTGATCAAGTGGATTCTTATATGAAATTGTGTCCTTTTAACTTTAAAAGTTGCACGATACCCGACTCTTGTCTTTCCTATTGGACTTGACTAGAATATGTTTATGAGGGAGAGGGTTGGTTTCTAAAATGACCCAATTCCTCAATTGAAAAGCCCAATTCTATGATGTCATTATATGATCACCCACAACAAGGAAACCTGACATTCTCCATTTTCCTTTCAAAAAGCTTTTACCATTTTCCAAATGCACGCATTGGACTTATCACAAGAATGTTCATGAACCCATGCATTTTTATACCTAGTTCTTTCTAGCACCCACAGTCACTACATTGATATTTGAGAGCTTTAAATTCTGATCATAGACCAAGCAGTCTGAAAATGACTCTTTATCGGTTATGGCAATCGACATAACCCCCGATGATTGAAGCATTTTCTCCCTTGTCACATTTGTATTGTATTGACCATTTGTCAAACAGTTTGCAGAACTCCCCATCTTGCAGTTTGGCATCTCACAGACCACTTAAAACTTCCCGACATGTGTCCTAGGCATATCTCTATTAACTCATTGAAGAAAGTAAAGAGTCTTATCGTGCTTTCTGGATGATGCAAAGATAAACTCAATGGAAGCAATATCAAAAGGAACCAGCACCAAAAAGGGATAGATAATAATTGTTCTTCTAATTAATTCATCAAATGAACAATATATACATTCACTCTCCTACAGATTTCTTCTCCCCGTAATTTCATATCCCAAAAACTTTCCCTAAACCTAAGCCTAAACCTAAAACTCTATTTGTACTTGCTAAGATGGTCTACGAAAAATTCTAGATTATTACAAAATAGGAAAAACACCCTACATAATACTCTAGATTGATATAGAATGGGGAAGAATGACCCCAAAATGATTTGTATGAATCCCAAGAAAAGATCTTATCGTAATGAAAAAATTAGGATAAATTATTCATTTAGAAATCACCTCCAAAATATTTTATGTGGGTGCTCCTGCACCACTAGATATCCTGACCTCATATCTAGTCAGGTTCCCAAATGTTCTCGAGAGTGTTTTGGATTGTGTTCCAATCAATTTAGCATGTATTCTCATCTATGAATCTACATATGATGACACTGGCTTGAAGAATACAATTCCTCTTTAAGTTGATGGTGAGTTCATTCCCCATGAATTTGTGACCTGATGGATGGATCTTGGGGAGGGGAATTTCATCAAACACTTCATACACATCATGTATGCTTCCATTTATCAGGTTGATAACACTCATATTGAATTTCTACTTCTTCAAAATGTTTCTAGACTATTGAAATTTTAGAATAGGTAATTGTGGCAAACACTAAGGAGTCTTCAGAGGACACATCTTCTGGTATGTAGACCATGTTGAATTGGTTTGGTGTGAGCTGAAGTAGTTTGAACGTGTGAAAGCTTATTAAGTCATTTTGAATCTAAATTTGAAATGTTGCATGAAGAATAATAAATGCCTTGTTAATTGAATTAACCCTTAATACTGGATGGGCAGGTGTGAACTTTGTTGCAGTGGGAAATCAAATAGATGCTATAGGAACTAATAGGATTAAAAATGTTACAGGAAGTTATGCGGAAATTTAATGTAATGTTTTAAGTGTCAATTTTAATGTTTTAATAAAGTCCTATATTGTGGTGGCATAAATGGAGTAGTAATTCGATGAACTCTCCAAGTATAGCCACTTAGGACAATGTGGGTTTGATTTTCAATTGAGTTGGTTTTCTTTAAGTCTGTTTTGTGTGCTTAATTATTAAGCCAACTAAACAATCGACAACTGTAGGAAGTTGGTGGCAATTTTTTATTCCCCATGATTTGTAAAAATGACTCTTTATTCTTGATTTTGGATGCATTTCATCTTCCTACATCATAGATAGGAAAGTATTAAAAAGGAGATTTGTAATCGGTAGGGAATTGAATACAGCATAGGAATAGAAAGTTTTTGAGTTTTGTGTTTTCATTTTTGTGGTTTTTGGGTGTTAATGTGTTTTTCTTTCCTATCTTTTCTCTGAAATTGAAACATAGAGTTCTAAGAATCTGTCCATGACATATTCATAGTTGGACAAATTTATTGTTAAGTTTTAATCCCAACTAAAGTTGTCTAGTTTTGAATTTACTATAGAGAACCTAATTTCTTGAATTGTGAATGTGAATACTCATTGTTTTGAGGGTCACGAAAACAAATGGAAGTTTTTAGAACCCTCCATGATCTAATTTTTGGGATCGTGGAGGAGTTATGTATTATATGTTCTTTTGTTTTCCTTGTTCTTTTTATTCATTCTCATACCCGCGCAGAATTCAATCTTTGAATCGGGTGAATATGATTATGTATTCACCGATATGTTTAATCGTATGATTGTATATGATGGTGATAAGTATTGAGTGTAAGAATGAAATTTTGATTTTGATTCATGTTAAAGAGGTTACCTTCGATGGCCGACTTGGGCTCGAGTTTTAATTTCACATATAGACATGTGGAGAGGATTTGAACATGGTTGTCATTGATTAGAAGACAATTTGTATTCGTTTTGATATTCAATTTTACATTCAAAGGTGATAAGTTTATCTATGTATTTCAACTACATTGTGGAAGAGTTGGTTCGGTCTCTATTAAGTTGGGGTAGAAAACAAATGTTGCTACAAGAGGTCAAGGAACTTCCTGTGACATGTCAATTTATAAATTGTTATTAAGGATGTCAGTTGTATCACTCATCCATTGGTTCAATGACACACAATCAATCAAAGATCTCGAGTCAAAAATAATCAAAACACCTTCCAAAGGAATAAAACCTCTTGGCATTTTCGAGGATACTAATTCTGAGTAAATGAACTTCCTAATGATATTCTACAGATATGGACACCCAATAGACATTAGAACTAAGTTTTCAGTCAAGAAAATAGAAAAATGGGAGCTTATGCACCAGGATAATGAATTTGCAACACATTTTCAAAGTCATCAAGATAATTATACAAAAGATATCATCATTAGCATGGGTTTGCATAAGAAAAGCAAAACTAAAAGGCCAAAAATTGTTAGCAAAAGATGTAAGGACTCCTACTAACCTTGAAAAGGTACTAAGGTTTCCAATAGGTTTCAAATCCCTTAAAAGTGTTCACACATCTCTAGACTACTTAGAGAACACAAGGAAAAATATATTTACAATGATCAGATAATTAGGCCCACCAATCTTCTTTGTTACACTAACAAGTGTAGAGCACTTTTGGCAACCATTGTATACAACTCTAGAACAAATATCTGCAAAACAAGATCCAAATCACAATGAAACTATATAGGAAATGAATTTAGACTTTCAAATAAGAAAATCCCAGTACTTTGTACTCGCTACTTTAACCATAGGATCAATGCATTTCGTAAATGATGATGACAAATACAGAGCTATTCTACAAGGTTCTAGACTATTTCTTTGTCATAGAATTCAAAAATAGATGAAATGAACATGTTCACTTCATGTTATGGATTAAAGATGTGCCATTTTATGGAAAGTGCACAAACGAAGAAATTGAGAATTTTGTAGAGAAATGAATCTCCTCTAAATTAACATTATTGGATGATAACCTTGCCAAGATGCAAACACATCATCATACTAGAAGATGCAAGGGATATAAGACATCTAACTATCACTTCAACTTTCCTTTGCCAACAATGAGGAGAAAAATAGTGTTAGAGCCATCAACAACAACAGACAATGGAAGGAAAGACAAGGCAAAAAGACTATTAAGACAATTAGAACGTAAGCACTACACAAACTAGACCATATTTGATAACTTCCTTGAAAATTTCAACATAAATGAAACTAAGTATATGAACATGGTGCAAGTAACATTGACAACAAGAGTTCTCCTTCTAAAAAGGAATCTATATGACATTTGGACAAACACGTTTGCAACAAAAGTACCAACATTATGGTATGCAAATATAGATACACAATTCATATTCGATGCATATGATGTTACATCATATTGCTACTCATACATGACTAAGAAATATACAACAACATCATTAGCATTAGCATTTCGTCAACTGTGAAGACAATGTTTCTACTACCTACACATCTATAAACTTGGAAATGCATTACTTAACTATCAACAGATGTCTAGTTGCCAAGCCGTTCATGTTGCTCTTTCATTGCCACTACGAAAGTCTTCAAGGAAAACAACATTCATTAACACTGCACCATCTAAGAGTAGATTGCTCATGCTAAAATGTCCTAGACTATTGGCCAAAGAGGATGACAATTCATAATACATAATGTATGCATCTGTAATAGAAAAGTACACAATAAGACCATATGCATTAGAGAACGTATCACTTGCAGAGTGTGCCACATTCTACTACAATAGCACACCAAAAATTCAAAGAAGACAAAATGCACAAATTATACAATATGTTAGATACAAAGCACATGTTGACTATAAGGATTAATCTAGAGAGAAATTGATGTTATATATACCATTTAGACAAAATAAGCAAACATTATTATCAGGTCACAAAACATGGAGCACAACATTCAACTCACACAAAACATAAATAACAACCATTGAGAGGATCTTCAACATGCAAATTGACCATAATTGGGATGACATTGATGAAGGAGTAAGTGGGTTTGAGAAGGACCATTTTCCCATAATACTCTTTGAACATGATATAGATGACACTAACAAATTAACTAGACAAGAACAATATGACATTTTCCCTGATCTAATGCATACAACAAACGCAAAACCCAAGTGACTCAACTGCAAAGCATTGTTTACAAATATTGCACATCCTTTCCTCAAAAGTAATGAAGAATATTTTAATATGAAAATAAAATTAAACAAACAAAAACAAGCACAATAAGAAAAGTTTCCTACAGTGCAAGTGGAGTCACTACTCACTCAATATTTCATCTATCATGCAACTCTTCAAAACTAACACCATTATATTCTGATATACTAGATACCTTGAGCAAAAAAATTGATCAATTGCAAGTCATGTTAATTGATGAGGCGTCACTCATTGGCTTTGGAATGTTATACAACATAGATAGAAGACTAGGACAAATAAGACACACACCAACACTACCATTTGGAAACATAGATGTCATATTCTATGGCAACTTATACAAAGCACATCCTGTCTAAGATGCATGGATATTCGAAGAGCCAAAAATTAACAATGCACCCATCCCATACACATTTTTGGATTGACAACATCAAATACTTTTAGCTACACAATGGGTCATTAGACAAATGAATGAGCATTTCATCTCAACTTTGAATCGAATCAGAACTTCTCAACACAATGAACAAGATACCTGCTTCATAAAGAACACATGCTACAAGCCTATACCAAATAACCCAAGGCTACCTCATTTGTTCCAATTAAAAATAGATGTATATTAACATAACAAAATATTGCTAAGACTACTTGCCTATTAGACTTCATGTCCTTGAACCCATAGATCACAAAGACAGAGCCATTGAAAAAATCCCTTACCAAATAGAAAGGTCCACATTGCCATACTTGTCAAGCCAGGAATACTTGTAGAACTCATAGAATGAAACCTCAACACACAAGATGAGTTAGTAAATGGCGTAGATGGAATTTTTTGGTTACATATAGCTAACAAATAAAACACTATTTGGATCAAATTCAATTATCCACAAATTTAAAAACTACAATGGCAACAAATGAAAAGGTTGTATATCAAATCCATACCATAAGCATGGACACCAATAATGAGAATCAATAGAAGAGTCAAAACTTTTAACACAATTATTACCTATTCACAATTTCCCTTCCAACTTGCCTATGTTAGAACTATTCATAGTGTAGACACCTAAAAACCTTTAGAAAATAAAGTATTTTTATTTTCTGAAAAATTCCTGATGACATCATCATTTATTAATTAATTAATTTATTTATTTTTATGCCATTAAATCCCTTTATCTTGATTAAATATATTTAATTAAGGAATCCCTCCCAAAAATGTTTAAATCTTATTTAAACATTATTTTCTTATTTATTAATTATTTAATTAATAAATTGACCAAAAAACCCAGAATAAATAATAAATTTATTTTTTGCCCAAAACTTGGCCAATTTCCTTAAGACCACTAACCTCTTCCAAAATCTTCTAATCCTTCTTTAATTTTGATTAAAGGCTAATCCCATCATTTCCTACACCTAATCCCAACTCAAAATATTTAATTAAGATTAAATATTAATCCTCATGTTTATTAAAAAAGTTTTAATAAATATCTCCTCAACCCAAACCCTTGAAATAAATAAAACTTTATTTATTTCCTAAAAATCTAATTTATCCTCATCCTAAGAAGTTCTAGACTTTTCTAGAAAGTCTTCGTCCTCATCCTAGAAAATTCTAGACTATTCTAGAAAGTCCTTATCCTCATCTTAAGAAGTTCTAGACTCTTCTAGAAAGTCTTCATCCTCATCCTAGGAAGTTCTAGACTATTCTAGAAAGTCTTTATCCTCATCCAAAGTCTAGACTCTTCTAGAAGATGTCTTTAAACCTAATCCTGATCCCCTCCTAAACTTGTCACATTCCCTAAAAATGGGTTAAGACTTACTAACCCAAGCCAAAGTTAACAAATATCTCCTCCTTCACCCACCCTCATTAAATGCCATCCACTTGCCTATCCCTAAGCTAATCCTAAACCATCCTAATCCATCCTCTAATCATTTGCACAATCCTAAGCAAGCTTAAAACCCTCCTAATCAAGCCCAAGTCGAAATTCCTCTCATCTCCTTCAAAATATCCCAACCATAAAACTTTATGAAGCCCACTAGGCCATAAATGACTCTTCCAAGCCCTTTTATTGCTCTTACAAGCCATTATGAGGGTCTTTATGAAGATTTTATCCCTTGAGCCTCCTTTGTTGACTCATCCTTCCCCTTTCCTCCATCCTCTCACCCTGCGACATGTGTCACTCCCTGATTGGCTATAAGGAAGCACAATCCATGTGCTCTCCTCTCATGCAATCTAAGCCCTCCATAAGCTTTTTCCCATCCTTGCATCCTAGCCCTTGATCCCTTAAGCCCTTTGCCTATTTAAGGAATCCTCTCCAAAGCCATTTTAACACAATCCATGAAGTAAAGTCATAATGCCATTTTAAGAAGCCATTTTACATCAAAATCATACACTCACACCCGAATCCCAACTCCATTTGAAGCCCTTTTTGAAGCATAAGCTTGAGCATACATCCTATCTATTTAGAAAAAAGCCACTCAACAAGAGAGCTTTCTTATTGAGAGAGCCCATTAATGGCTCATATTCTTAATTGAGAGCTCATCTTAGTCTATCTTGAAGTTTATGAATTTTGTTTAGTTTGTAGAAGCTTTATTTAAATTTGGTTTCTATTAGCATACTAACATTGCTCATATACATTTTGGCACGCCAGGTGGGACCCCGCATGGGTCATCTTCATTAGCTTTTTTAGTCAAGTTTTGTATGTCATTTGCTAATTTTGGCTAATTTTGCTTATTTTTGTGATTGGTAGGATTGTATAAATTGGTTTTGTAAGTCCACATGAGCATGAAGAAGACAAAGGAACTCATAGTCTATCTCATAGTATTTGCAAATTTTTCAAGCTTATAGGTGGACAAAGCACTTGGAATTCTTCTTCCTCTTCTTGTCTATATTCTTCTTATTCCGTCTACTTCTTCTTCTTCTTTTTGTGGGAGATCTTGGCCATTTTTTTTTAAGGAAGCAAAATCATACACACTTCTTTTTAGTGCTTAAAATGAACCCCCAAATCATACTTAAATCCATTAAAAAATTAAAAATTTGCAAAAAAGAAAAAATCTTTTAACAAGTGAAACTAAACCAATCCAATCATTTGCATCCTTGCAACATCAAGGTTTTAAATGCATTCATGCAAAGTTAGGAACACTTCATTTTTGTGAATTTAAAAAGAACTTCAAGTTTCCTTTTCAAAAGGTTCAAAATCAACACTAAGTGCACACTAAAATCTAAATCAAACTCAAAGCATCAATCAAAGATAAAATGAACCTCATTTGCAAATATTTTAAAGAAATGGTTGCCAAAAATTGTCCTAAAAGCTTTGTTATTTTTTCCAAACAAATGTCTTGTTGCAAAATCTTGAATGTTTCTTAGGTTTTTCATGCATCAAAACAATCTAGGAATATCATTTTTGGGCTTAAAACATGCAAACTAGAACACAAAATCTTGAATGAAAACCAAAGTCCAAAGAGTCATTTTCACTTTTGAGTCCAAAACAATCTTGAATGATCTAAGGTTAAAATAAAGCACTTCAAAGTTCTTAAAACAACACACAAAATCTCAATTTTGAATGCTCAAAAGAAAAAACTTGAATGTTTAAATCACTTGTCTCTGAATGCATGTTGCTAAAATCACTCTTGAGTGCCATGGATTAAAATCAAATTTTATTTTTTTATGAATGCATGATTAAAACAACACATCCAATCTTGAATGCCATAGATCAAATAATCATCTTTTGGAGCATAAAAAGAATCCACATTTTTGAAACTTCTAAGTTATAAAAACTAATAAAGACACTTTGAGTAAGTTTGTAGTTGGACTCACCCTCTTTAATCACCCATCAATTTAATGGGGATGGGTCTACCTAAGAGGGTGTTAAGTGCTCCACAAAGATCAAACTCCACTCACTTGGGTCTTTAGTGGTTTTTCTAAGTTAGAAAATTCCTTGAATGCGCATTAATCTCGCTCACACTTCATTTGGACATAAAAATTGGACAAATCTTGACGTGGAGGGCCTTCGGGCGCGCGCTTGGCAATCAAGTTCCACACATCTTTGTTTTGGGCTTAAAACAAACTCACACTCAATCTTGAATGCCTAACAATCAATGAACATTGCATGGTTTGGACGCATTTTCAATGACGCTCGCATTTCTTATGTTGACAATCTGTCGACTTTCATTATGCTGACGATGCTATCAAATTGGAATGAACATTGTATGCCATAATCACAAGTGTCTTCAATCATAGCTTACAAAATCTAAATCATCAATTGGAATAAACGCGTGTCTTTTAAAGCCCAGGATCATGTATGTGGTCTTGTTTTACACTTTTTAGGAGGCCTGCTTGGGGATTTCATCACCCCTTGGGACGACCTCAACTCCAGCATTCCGGCGGAATATAAAAATTGGGAGGTGAATCCAAAGACACTTCTCTTGGAATCAAGATTTTGTCATTCGGGTTAAGCCTCAAGGAACTTTATACCCTTGAGAAGTGAAAGAGGAGAAGTGGGTTACCGCTCCTCTCGGCTATGTGACATCTTTTTGGTTTCATCTACGGATTTGGGCCTCACGTACCTTGCATATATTGAGGACTCCCTAGCTATTACAAATTTCAGCCTTGTAGACAACCATCTAGAGTGTTAATGTGTTTGAAGTGACTGATCAAAACATTTGTAAAACATACACACTCCTCAACACAAGTATCACATTCTGAGAATCAAAAAATTCTATCTGGTTGTTCCTATCTATTGCTTGCTTTTTTATTTGTTGAATGAATGTTTTCCAAACTTGGTCAATCCTAGCTTAGGGTACACTTAGCGTAGTCACTTCCTATTCCAGAAGTTGAACAAGTTGAAGCAAAATAACCGAGGTCTCTCAAAGCAAAGAAGATTCAAGAATTGATGTCAGAGCAACCCAAACCCAAACAGAAGTTCCACAAAGTTAAACTCAAACCATCTCAGGCATACTAAGAACTTTCAGCCAAGAGAAAGGAACTAACACCAAGTCCTCGAATTGCAAAACTCCACAAAGCAGAGGATAAAGCTGCCAACGAAGCACTTCAACAGGCTTGGTTAGAGCGCACCATCAAATTTAGCCAACATCTAGGAGTTAATCCTGCTTATGCCTTACCAACTAGGCATGATTTCTATGATTAGACACCCTTGTTTCTCCACACCTTCTTGGATAAGCTTCACCTTAGAGTCATCTTTGTAGAAAATTAAGCCATCTTAGGTTATCCCCTTAAGCATTATTAGCTCATCCATCTCATTTAGGACCAAACCATCTAGCCAACAATCCAAAATCTTCACATCCAAGCCTTCAAAAATTGTTGTCACCTTGCTAAAAGTTTGCCATTCCTAAAATCTTTCAAAACCACTAATCTCACCAAGGTTATCCCTTTGACAAAGCTTTGTCTAGGGTAATCTAGCTTTGCCACTTGTTATCCCTCATCACCTTGAGCTAAAGGTTGGGATCCACAAGTGGTCAATCTCGTGTTCTTCCTAAAGGATCATCAGTCTATCCTTAAGTTGACACAATCACCACCAAGCTTGCACATAGGAAAGCAGACCTTTTGTGCTTTGGCAACATATCTTTGAAGTTAGAATCCCCAACCCAATCCTCCTTAGGTTTTGTCATATAGCTTTGCCTCAACCTAGGAAATCATTTGCATAGAAAAGCCTTCCTCCCTTTTGCATCCACCAACATTTGTTGCATCTCATCCTTAGGAGCATTTTTCATGCCACCCGTCACTCACTTAGCCAAGAAGAAAGAAACAATGGAGCGCTATCATTTGGATCGAACAGCCTTACCCCCCTTGAGCACTCACCCATCCTTCAGCCCAGAGAAAGCTATGCCATCATCTACTGACATTGAAGCTTTCATGAACCAACCAAGAAATGCAGTATTGGTAAACACCATTATAGACAAGAACAAAGAGACAATCATGGCTAATTTTCGAAGGGACAATGTAGGAACCTTTGAATTTGGAAGACCCCCTCCATTATCAGATCCATCTCACCCATTGTTTGGGCAGCTGCCACCACCCATAGGCTCTTATGATCCAAATTATCCTCAATATATGCCAAAAGAAGAGCCTCCAGCCAATCCATATGATCCAACAAACCCAAACATACCATCATCCACCCAAGTTGAAATCTCCATGCCGCAAGCCAACCCAGCCACCACCACTCCATCCTTGGTTCATACCTCTTCGCTTCAAACCCCCTTTACCCAAAACACCTCACCGTTCACGCCCTTCACTATTGATGCTGCTGCTCCCCAACCCAGCCTTCCAAATCCACCCATCTCCCAAATCAGTGCTAGCATCTTTGGCCAACCTCAACAATATACAACAGGGATGTCGCCCATGGGGCCAAGTAATCAACCTTTCATCACCCCCAGCTTGTTCACCACAACCCAAAGCACAATCCCATCATTTCCATTAGGTCTTGGGAGCTCAGTGCCATCAGCCACAAATCCACAACCTACTACCCTCACTCCACAAAGCTATCAAACCCCACAAGCTACTACCAATGTTCTGCCCAGCTCTCATGTGACCCAAGCTCCTGCCACCACTCTACCAAGCTTCCAAATCCAGCCACCAAGCTATCAAACCCCATCAATTCCATTTCCTAGCTTTCAATTCCCACCACCTCCACCACTAACTAATCCATTACCTCCTATTACCAACTACTTTTCAATGCCATTTCTAGGAGGTAACCCACCAATCCAGCCAACCACCAATTATTTGCAGGTACCATCCCAAATGGGGGCGCAACCCACATACCTTGGTCAAACCCCACAAGCCCCTCGATCCTTTCCCCAAGCTTCACAACCATCTTATACCTTACCTCCACAAAGAAATTCATTTATCCCACAACCAGCTTATGTTCCTCAATTCCAACCTCAAATCCCATATCAACAGCAAGTTTCGCAGCACATGTAGCACTATGCGCCACCTCCCCCTCAGCAAACCATCATCCACCATGCAGCTACCCAAACAATGTACAATCCCTATCAGCAAATCCCTTACAACCATCCATATTCAGTGGCCCCATCTAGTGCATACCTACCTTAAGGCACTCCTACATTGGGGGCATCCCAGCCATCACCCATTAATTCAGAATGGGAAGCCATGAAAACAACTTTGAAGAACATCCAAGAGGGAAATGATCCAAAAACTTTCAAGTTTGAGAATGTGTGCCCTTACCCATTTGACAGAGCCATTACCATGACACCATTCCCCAAGCATTTTGAGACACCCAAATTTGACAAATTTAGAGGAAAAGGAGACCCTGTCACACATATCAAAGAATTTTACATGCACTGCCAAGAAGTGGCATACGATGACGTCTTCCTCTTGCGTCTCTTTCCCAAAAGCTTGGTCGGACTAGCTCTTGAATGGTTTTATAGAATCCCCTATGGCACAATTAAAATTTTTGCTGAATTATCTGAGGCATTTGTAGCCCAATATGCCCATCTTGTTGAAACAGAGCTATCAATAGTTGATCTTGTCCACACCAAGCAAAAAGGTGGAGAAAGCCTTCCTGAATATCTGCAAAGATGGAAAACCCTTACCACCCACATATCTTGCACCTTGCGAGAGCACCATTTGGTGAAAATGTTTATTGATAATGCTCATCCTAGCTTGGCTCACCACATGACCATGAATTGTTTGCAGACCTACAAAGATATCAAAGAGAAAGGAATGATCCTTGAGCAAGGACTCATTAAAGATGGTGTGGTCAAGATTTACAAGGAAGCCAACCAAAATCAATCACATTCCAATGACAAGTCTAGGTATTGGAACAAAAACAAGCATGTTGCAACAGATGGCGTCACTGACACCAGACATGTGAATATTGTTGGTCCTTCTCACAACCAGTCCAACCCACCCTATCAACCAAACAATCAACAAGCTATCAACTACCAACAACAGAATAACCACAGCTATCAAAACCACAATCCAAGACCAAACTTTCAAGGGTCTAGCAATCAAGCTAATGCCATCAATGTAGTTGCAGGACAAAAGCCCAGATTCCAACCTACACCTAGAAACTATACACCCCTTGGTGAGCCATTGGATGTCATTTTTGAGAAATTAGTCAAGGAAAACCTCATCAAATTTCCTCCTACCTAGCAAATTGACCCAAGCCAATCCAAAGTTGCATGGTACAAAGACAATGAGTACTGCAAATTTCATAGGGTAAAAGGTCACACTACCCTCAGATGCATGAAACTGAAAGACTATGTGCAAGACCTCATTGATCGGAAGGAAATCACTGTTGGTGCCCAAACCTCTCCTAATGCAGGCTTATAGATCTATCAAAATGCTTTTCCTCCTCACAACAATCAAAATCCTGGAAAAGTACCTATCCAAACCAACAACAACAACACCAACAACCGTCATCCAAACCAACAGCATGGGAAGAACAATGACCACACTTCATCCTATATAGACTATGGTAGCCTTATAGGTTGTATATCTGAGAAAGAGCCTTCTGTCAATGTTATCAATATCGAAGGAACAAACAATGAGTGTGCAGTCACCACGCAAAGAGCTCGATTTAACATTGCAGGCCCACCCATTTCACCAGCTCCATCAAAAAGCCAGTACAATATCTTGGAACACCTTGGGAACATGCCAGCCCAAATCTCCATTTTAGACCTTCTTCGCACTAGTCCTATGTACAAGAACATCCTTGATAGTGCTCTCATAGAATCTTGTGTCCCTTCTGATATCAATGCTACTGATTTTCGTAATCTTGTTGGACACCTTTCATCCTCATGTGCCCTATCGTTCAAACCCACCGACATACCCGTGGTCGAGCCAGATCACACCCTTCTGCTTCACATAACCATCATGGTACCCAATTTTGCCATGAAAAGAGTAATGATAGATAATGGATCAGCCTTGAATATTTACACCCTAGAATTCATAAAACAAGCTGCGTATACTGAGGCAGATATCATCAGTGAGGTTATCACCATCAAAGCTTATGACAACTTGGAAAGAACCATAGAAGGAACTATTTTGCTGCCAATCAAGGTTGGGATAGTCATCCAAGAGAAACTCTGCCATGTTATTGATCTAAACCTACCATTTAACATCCTCCTCGGTTGCCCATGGATTCATGCCATGAAAGCTGTTCCATCCACTTACCATCAGTGCGTCAAATTTCTGCATCAAGGCACTAAGGTAACCATCCATGCCAATCCAGAACCCTTTGCTTACTGCAATGTGGTTGAAGCTTCATATACAAACCATTACCCTGGAATTGATATCAGCACATCCATCGCCAGCTCATCCCACACTTGTAATGACCCAGAAACCATCCTCGCCTCTACCTTGTCTACCGTGAAGATTAATAACAAAGGTTGTGGAGAGTATAGTCTGTCGGATGCATTTGTTGTTGGGGCACTCCCACTTGATCCACATGCCCATGGACGATCGACATATCACAAAGCTAAGGAGATTCCACCTCCTCGATACAAACAGTTTGGCCCAACAACCTTTGTATCCTCGAAAATCCCTCTTCATGAGGAGCTCACTCCAGATATCAACAATTGGTTACATAAGGATGCACCTCAAAGAAATCAAGCACGCCTTGATCACTTCAGCCAGAAGTTTCCCCAAGAACATAAGCTCATCACTGAAAAATGGAACTATCAAGGTGGTGGTCTAAGACCAGAAGAAAGAGGCATGCAGTGCCCCATCGACGCACACAAGTGGGAATTGAGGTCAGGTCTTGGCTTTGGCATACCCACAACTGAGGGCACCAATACGGACGGTCACACTTTTTTGAACATTCACCGCGACCTTGTTGAAATTGAAGACATTCCTGAGGAAGTTGAAAAGAGAGCCTATGACGATATCCTAGACCAAATCTCCCTCGGAGACTCTGTTCTCCAAGAACTATCCATCTACCTCATTGACCTACCACTCGCCCATCCACAACTCATAGATTGGGACCAACCAAGCGTCATACACATTGATGAGTTCACATCAGAGGAAGCACTTCTGAGATTCATGGGAGCTGAAACACCTCACAAGAAAACAAAGCCAGATTCTGCCTATATCTACAAGCTAGATCCCAAGGGGTATTTTGGAGAAAATCCCCAACTTAGTTATGATACACCCAAAACTGGAACTAAGGTGAATCTGAGACTAGCTAAGGCAGTGAAGAGAACCCCTCAGCAAGAACATCCAGAGCCACAAGCAGAACATGAGGATTTAGCATTACCTCCTCAAGATAATCAACCAAAGATATCTTCTATTCTAATTGACGATACTAGGGAAGTCAACATCGGTTCTTTAGAGATCCCTAAGCTTGTTCACATTGCTGCATCCCTATCACAAGACCAAGCTGATCTTCTCTTTGAGGTCTTAAGACAGAACATTGGCTGATTTTCATGGTCATATCAGGACATGCCAGGGCTTGATCCAAAGCTTGTAGTTCATCATCTTGTAGTCAATCCACAGATCAAGCCCGTTAGACAAAAGCTTAGAAAAATGCACCCCAAGGTGGCATTATTGGTCAAAGCTGAGTTAGAAAGAATGTTAGCTGCTAAGGTTATCGAACCTATCGACTATTCAGAGTGGATCTCCAACATGGTCCCCGTCACTAAGCCTTCTGGTGACATCAAAATTTGCACTGATTTCAGAGATCTTAACAAAGCTTGTCCAAAAGATGATTTTCCCTTGCCCAACATAGATATGATTGTAGATCTTACAGCTGGACATGAAATTTTGTCCCTCATGAATGGATTTTCTGGGTATAATCAAATCAAGATTGCAGAAGAGGATCAACATAAGACAACATTCACTACCCCTTGGGGAACCTTTTGCTACAACATGATGCCTTTTGGCCTAAAGAATGCTGGGGCTGCCTATCAAAGAGCTATGACAACCATCTTTCATGATCTCATCCATAGCATTTTGGAGGATTATGTGGATGATATCTTGGTCAAGTCTCATACCTTCATGGATCATCTTGCTGACCTGGAGAGAGTCTTTGATAGGTTAGCCAAATATCATCTCATGCTGAATCCCAAGAAGTGTGTCTTTGGGGTCACATCTGGCAAGCTTCTAGGCTTTACAGTGTCTAAACGAGGTATAGAGATCGACCCCAAGAAGGTCAAGGCTATCTTAGACATGCCTCCTCCCTAGACACTACGACAGCTTTGCTCTCTTCAGGGAAAGCTTCAATCCATCTGGCGCTTCATCTCCCAGCTTGCAGATAAGTGTACACCATTTTCACATTTACTAAAGAAGGATGAGAACTTCAAGTGGGATCCTTTATGTCAGCGCAGCTTCGATCAGCTCAAGCAGTATCTCACCAATCCCCCTATCTTGGTTCCACTAGTTCCTGGTCGTCCCCTAATTTTGTACATATCAGCAATGCCTACTGCTCTAGGGGCACTTCTAGCACAGCTCGATGACTACGACAGAGAAAGAGCCATCTACTACATCAGTAGAACCCTAGTTGGTTATGAACTCAATTATACTCCTATGGAAAAAGTTTATTTGGCAGTTGTTTTCTCAACTCAAAAGCTTCGCCATTACATGCTAAGTCATACCATCCAACTAATCTCCAAGATAGACCCTCTCAAGTATATGCTCTCCAAAACAACACTTACAGGCCGTTTGGCCAAATGGGTTATGCTCCTTAGCGAATTTGACATCCAGTATGTGGACAGAAAGGCAATCAAAGGGCAAGCTATAGCAGATCACCTAGCTGATGCACCTCTAATAGATGCTTATCCGTTGATCACAGAATTTCCAGATGAGCATATCTGTCTAATTGAAGAACAACCCCCATGGAAACTTTATTTTGATGGCTCATACACATCTCATGGATCAGGGGCAGGAATATTGTTGGTCACACCTCAAGGAGATTACATTGCAAAAGCCTTCAAGCTACAATTCCCTAGCACCAACAATATAGCTGAATATGAGGCCCTCATAGTAGGATTAAAGATAGCTGCAGAATGGAACATTGCTGAGCTACAAATCTTTGGCGATTCTCAGCTCATCATCAAGCAAGCCCTAAATGAATATCAAACCAAAGAAGAAAAGCTATTACCCTACAAAGAGCTAGTTGATCAGCTAACCCAGCATTTTACAAGGCTTCAGTTTACACAAGTGCCTCGAATATAGAACAAAGCAGCAGATGCTATGGCTACTATAGGCTCGCTCTTGGAAATTCCTCAAGCAGCTACACAGTATGAGTTTTTAGTGGAGCAACTCCTCACACCCGCCTATGCGAATGAGGATTCAAACTGTGTTTGTATCTTGGTTGGTCCCCAATCCCCTTGGTACCATGAGATTCACGCTTACCTTAACGATGGTATCATATCCCCTCACCTCGCACGTACCCAACGCCAGAACCTCATCCCGCTATGTTATCATAGCCAATACCCTATATTGTCGGGGTTATCATGATACTCTCTCTCAATGTTTAGACCAAAACGAGGCCGCAATGGTGTTAAAGGAAGTACACTCTGGACTTTGCAGTGCCCACACGAGTGGTATTGTCCTAGCGCGACAAATTCTTAGAGCAGGCTACTATTGGCCTACTATTGAAGAAGACTCCGGTGACTTTGTCAGAAAGTGTCTCCCATGTCAGCATCATGCAAATCTTGTGCACGCTCCAGCACAGGATCTACAACCTATTGCACCACCTTGGCCTTTCGCTTGCTGGGGCCTTGATCTAGTTGGAACTATCACACCCCTCTCATCTGATGGACATAAATGGATAATAACAGCTACAAACTATTTCACTAAATGGGTGGAAGCAGTCCCCCTAGTCTCAGCTACAGGAGTTCAGGTCTCCAAGTTCATCTTGTACCACATTGTTTGCCGCTTCGGCATCCCATCCAACATCTTCACCGACCACGGAGGTAACTTTGAAAATCTCAAAATGGAAGAATTATGCACTTCCCTCCACACCCATCACCGCTTTTCTAGCCCATATTTCCCACAAGGTAACGGCAACTAACAAAACCCTCCTCAAAATCCTAAAGAAAGTTGTCAATGATTCCAGCCGTGATTGGCACCTACAAATAAATCCAGCCCTATGGGCCTATCGAACTTCCTTTCGTACATCCACAGGCACAACTCCATACTCCCTAGTCTATGGTGCCGAAGCGGTACTACCTATAGAGGTTGAACTTCCCTCCTTGCACATATCTTTGCAAGGACAAATATCAGATGAAGAATACAGAGTAGCTCGGCTCACCCAGCTAGATCTCTTAGACGAGAAGCGACAACAAGCCTATGATCATCTCACAGTCTATCAAACTTGTCTCAAAAGGAATTTCAACAAGAAGGTGCTTCCATGACACTTTCAGCCAGGTGACATGGTCCTCAAAGAAAACATGAAAGTCCAAGCAGATCGAGAAAAGAAAGGCAAGTTTGAACCTACATGACTTGGTCCTTATGTTGTCACTGCTTCCTTTGGCTCCGGAGCCTATCAGTTATCTACACTGGAAGGAGAACTCTTGAATGATCCTACTAACATCATTCATCTCAAGAAGTTCTACGCTTGAAGATCCTTGGTATACCCAGCTTTTGAAAAATACAAAAAAAATATAGTAAAGAGAAATGAGCATCCAATGGTGAAAACTTGGCAATTCAAGCGCCTTGGATAGGTACCTTGGTGAAAACTTGGTAATTCAGGCACCTTGTGTACTAAGACTAATCCATTATCTATTACTATCCTATTCCTCATCCATTCACCCACCATCCCATAAAACACCTGCTTGTTCCCTTGGTGTTCCAACCAAATATCCAAAATCTAATGGAGCTTGTAAATACCTCTTGTACAGCTTGTAAAATCTTGTACCTCAGCTTGTAAAATCTTGTACCAAAGCTTGTATTATACCTTGTAAATCTTGTACCATACCTTGTATATCTGAATCTTGTCCAAAGTTTGTACCATATACCAGCCTGTAAATAATCTTGTATCCTAGCTTGTATACTATCACGTGCACACACAAAACCCCATTTTCACTTAAGCTTTTTGCAAACCATCTACCTATCCACCTATCACCTATTATAGACATCCCATCCTTCACAAACATTTCCATCTCACAAAAACCAAAACATGAACAAACTTGCACATTTGTAACATATCTTGATCCATCAGCTTGTACATCCTCTTTAGCTTAGTACCATTGTATCTATCCAGCGTTCGTGTCAGTTTGTCCTTGATCAGCATCTTGCACCCATCGCACATCTTGGTTAGCTATTCCAATGCATCCTTTAGCTAGATTTCCTATCACCAAAGTGTTATCTTTCTTAGTTCAGCTTGCCAGACGCATCAGTCATCCAAATCCACCAGCTTAGGTACTCTCCGATAGGTCCTTGCAGGATATAGCTTTCCTCATGTCTAATCTTGGTCCGTTAGTACCTCGTCCTACCCATCTCGTTGGCAAACAGTTCTCTTTTGGATTTTCGCTTTCTTTTGATTTGGACTCTTCCCTATTGGGTCTTGAAATATCTTTTCCAAGCAATCTCCTTGTTCCCTCCTCAAGGTTGCCACAATCTTCCATATCATGGTATACTGCGAATGGGGCAATCAGAGCGTAAGGTCTTGATCATGTCTTTTGCTTGTTTTCTTTTCTGCTTGTGGGTTACCCAGTGTCATTTCCACACTGCTTCCTCTGGGATTCATGTGTGATACTAGGGCAATCCTTGCGTGTTTATTTTGAGTCAATTCGTCAGTCCTCTGGACAGTTGGTGAAAAGGCCTTGATGTTCTTGGTAACCTTGGCAATGAACCAACAGTCCTATAGCAAATCTAGTGCTCAACTACATGGTGGTACTTCTCTTTGAAGTATCCCCTCGCTCAAAAAGCTTCAATGGTTTTCCTTCATCTCCATTATCCCCCATCCATATCCAACATCTGTCTCTCCTACCCCAGCTTATGCATCAGTATCTCTTTGAATCACTCCTCACCTTTAGCTTTAGGGATCCACAATCCTAGTCTTAGGGATCCACCAATCCAAATCAATCCACCAAGCCTCATCTTTCGAGATCCACAATCCTAGTCCTAGGGATCTCTGAAACCCATCTTCCGCCAAACTGACTCTTTGAAATCCTATTGCATCAGCTTTATAATCCCCTCTTCCATCTCCCTATCCTGGATTCCTTTTTATAGCGCTCTGCTCCTTCATCCTCCACCTTCCCTAAAGTCTTAAGCTTGCTTCCTCTTGTGCATCTGATTCTCCTTTATCATTCTCCCATAGTGAGAGTTTGAACTAATTTAGCCCCTTCTCTTTGCCAATCTGAGTTTCCTTGCTCATCCGAGATTCTTGTACTTTTCAAGAAGCCATCGAGCCTCGCTTTCTCTCCCCGCTGCCTTCTTGAGGGGGCATCTTACAGTCCATTCTCTCCTCTTCTGCTCTAGCCTTGGGCATCTTATTTTCTTATCTTTGATGCCATGCCACTTGCGATATCACATCAAAGAGGGGCAAAATGTAGACACCTAAAAACCTTTAGAAAATAAAGTATTTTTATTTTCTGAAAAATTCCTGATGACATCATCATTTATTAATTAATTTATTTATTTTTATGCCATTAAATCCCTTTATCTTAAATAAAAATATTTAATTAAGGAATCCCTCCCAAAAATGTTTAAATCTTATTTAAACATTTTTTCCTTATTTATTAATTATTTAATTAATAAATTGACCAAAAACCCCAAAATGAATAAATTTTTTATTTTTTGCCCAAAACTTGGCCAATTTCCTTAAGACCACTAACCTCTTCCGAAATCTTCTAATCCTTCTTTAATTTTGATTAAAGGCTAATCCCATCATTTCCTACCCCTAATCCCAACTCAAAATATTTAATTAAGATTAAATATTAATCCTCATGTTTATTAAAAAAGTTTTAATAAATATCTCCTCAACGCAAACCCTTGAAATAAATAAAGCTTTATTTATTTCCTAAAAATCTAATTTATCCTCATCCTAAGAAGTTCTAGACTCTTCTAGAAAGTCTTCGTCCTCATCTTAGGAAATTCTAGACTATTCTAGAAAGTCTTTATCCTCATCCTAAGAAGTTCTAGACTCTTCTAGAAAGTCTTCATCCTCATCCTATGAAGTTCTAGACTATTCTAGAAAGTCTTTATCCTCATCCAAAGTATAGACTCTTCTAGAAGATGTCTTTAAACCTAATCCTAATTCCCTCCTAACCTTGTCACATTCCCTAAAAATGGGTTAAGACTTACTAACCCAAGCCAAAGTTAACAAATATCTCTTCCTTCACCCACCCTCATTAAATGCCATCCACTTGCCTATCCCTAAGCTAATCCTAAACCATCCTAATCCATCTTCTAATCATTTGCACAATCCTAAGCAAGATTAAAACCCTCCTAATCAAGCCCAAGTCGAAATTCCTCTCATCTCCTTCAAAATATCCCAACCATAAAACTTTATGAAGCCCACTAGGCCATAAATGACTCTTCCAAGCCCTTGTATTGCTCTTACAAGCCATTATGAGGGTCTTTATGAAGATTTTATCCCTTGAGCCTCCTTTGTTGACTCATCCTTCCCCTTTGCTCCATCCTCTCACCCTGTGACATGTGTCACTCCCTAATTGGCTGTAAGGAAGCACAATCCATGTGCTCTCCTCTCATGCAATCTAAGCCCTCCATAAGCTTTTTCCCATCCTTGCATCCTAGCCCTTGATCCCTCAAGCCCTTTGCCTATTTAAGGAATCCTCTCCCAAACCATTTTAACAAAATCCATGAAGTAAATTCATAATGCCATTTTAAGAAGCCATTTTGCATCAAAACCATACACTCACACCCAAATTCCAACTCCATTTGAAGCCCTTTTTGAAGCATAAGCTTGAGCATACATCCTATCTATTTAGACAAAGCCACTCAACAAGAGAGCTTTCTTATTGAGAGAGCCCATTAATGACTCATATTCTTAATTGAGAGCTCATCTTAGTCTATCTTTAAGTTTATGAATTTTGTTTAGTTTGTAGAAGCTTTATTTAAATTTGGTTTCTATTAGCATACTAACATTGCTCATATACACATAGGACATAGGACATAGGAGCACCTAGATAGGTTAAGTGTGAAACCTAGGTATTTCCTTATTTATATCTTGTAGTGATACTAGCCACATCACTAGTCTAATAATAGGTCCCATGTGGTCCTTAGGTGTGTTTAGGAGACTAGTGGAGGAGCCTTTAAAAACATGAGGAAAACCATTTTCATGGGTTGGTCAAGTTGGTTTTGCATTTGTACAGATTGTGCATGTGTTTTGTTGCCAGTCTTATGCATTTCAAGGCATTTTTAATAGAGAAGGCTTGAATGGCCTGATTTTTGTGTTGGAAAAGTTTTGAAATATTTTTTTAAATCTTATTTTAGTGTTGGCTTGATCATTTCAATTCATTTGCATTAGTTTAGAAAATCTTTTTTTTCTTGCCAGGTTGCTAGTCTAAACAGAGTTGCACTTAGAAAATGGGATATTAGGGCTACTTCCCACTATTTGAAACCTCTAGTATTTTGGGATTTGGAACTAAGGTCCATGTAAATTACATATCAGGAAGGAGGCCCTTGGAATCATTGGCAAGCATTTTTAAAGTGATGCCTTAGGCAAGCCAAATGTAACTTGGCTAGGAATCACAGTTGGAAAAATGAGCTATGGAGGGGATTAAGTGTGCAAATACCTCAATTTGGCCACACAACAAGTAAGGAGAAGGTCAAATATTTCTTTAGTCCAAAGAAGAGTTGGAACATTTTATAAGGTGGTGTTCCATCACAACAACAATAAAGCACTTGAAACCCTCTTTTTTGGCCTAAAATTGTACTTTGGTTGTATGGATAGTTTGGGGGTTGAAAAATCACAAAATCTTGAATTAATCTGAAAAGGGTATCCATAAATGCAATTTTTTTGTAGGGTTGTTAAGAATTTTTTCAAGAAATCTTGTTGCCAGCTATTTAGGATGGCTAATTCCTAGTAGCATTTTTGGAGCAATTTGGTGTATTTTCCCTAGTAGATTGAATGCACCTATGAAATCAACATTGTTTAGGGACATGGATGTTAGGAGTCTAAAAAAAATCTAGATGAAGAACTAGCACCCTTGGAGCTATAGATGGACTTGAGGGTTAGTAGTGGACTAGAGCCAACTAGCAAGAAATTTGATGTTACTTTGTTGGCGTGCCCTCGATTGAAGGATTAGGATCTCTTGAGAAAGGTCCTAGTAAGCATAGGGTGTGAAGAAGCCCTAGTGGGTCTAGTTAATGACCTAAGGTAGCCCTGAGAGAGCTTAGGTTTTGGAAGCAAGGTTGGGGTGTTACATCAACAAAACATAAATTATAGATCACACACATAGATTTGATTGATAGAGATGGTCAAAGGACAATAACAACAAACATCACCAACAAATTGATTGACAAGTACTTGCATTGGCTTACTCCTAGCACAAGTATCCACTTTGAGAAGTTTGAAGTTAGAAAGAAAACAACATTTGAAAGGGGAGATGCTAACTACAACATACAAGTAAGCTCTGACACAAAAATTGAGAAAATAGATATTGTTTAGAAGCAACAACAACTAATGCCTAATAGAAAAATCTTCCAACTGGTGCATTCATAAAATACTTATCCAATTGGAACTCTCAATGTCCTTGTTGCATCCAATTGACAAGAAGAAGCACACTTCCGATTGTAAATCAAAGACAATAAAATACCTTATGACACAACTTATGTAAGACACATTGAACACAACTATGCATTTACCACACAAAGTCTTCAATTTATCTCGAATGCTACACTTAATTATCTTAGTTCTCATAATAGTCCACAATACCAAAAGTGTACAGTTATCCCTATAACAACTTGCAAAAGATATTCATGGCTCCCAGAACACAAATGCCACTTCTTCTCCTAAAAAATGTCATCTGTGGTGGGCCAAGAGGCTCAGCAACAATTCGGTCTAGCCTCTCCACATTTATTGATATACTGAATGATGAATACAACACAATGAAATTACACACATTGGCATCATCACACCTCCAGGTAACTTCCATGATAATACACATATCATACCCCATATACTTCACTCATTATCTTTCTCATACTTTTACTAACTCCTCTAATCTCTTGGCAGGTGACAAGGACACTGAATACAAAGAATGCTCATTCATCACCATACCAACCCCTCTACATGGTCTGCCACCAAATAGTCTCTATAACACCAACCACAAACAAAACCATCACTCATTGCAGCAAATGTGGCAAAACCACAATGCTCACTTTTCAACCATATCTCCAATGTACCATTGAAACAAAAGATGGCATTATTGAATGTAACTTACATGGAGAGCTCCTACAGTAGCACTTCCCTAAGCTCTCTAAACTACAATTCAACAACTACACATAAAACATGTCAAGAGTTGTGCACCTTATGTGACACTTTGAGTTGCATGGAACATTCACTCTTGTGATAGATCACTCAATCATAGCCTTAACAGAAGAATCCATCAGTGTAAAGCTAATTAGTACTTTTTCTTCTGCATAGTTCTTACATTTACAACCACACATTCACTGATTACTTATCACTTTTTTCTAACAATTGCAAAGTATATAAACACAAACTCAACTTCATAAAAAAAATTCCACAATAGTATGCCAACCACTAAGGTAACACTAATCAAATATAGACAACTCTTCTAGCCTAACAATACACAATTCCAGTTGTCATAATTCTCATTTCTAACCCTCTCACTTTAACATATTGCAGAAACAATCAACAAACATAGTAGCAAAAACTTACAAGGACCAAACAATCATAGCCAAATCCAGCTAATATATTAAGAAAACAATAGCATTTTGATGCAGTGCAAGGCAGGAGAATCCCCAAAGGAGATGTCCTAGCCCCCTGCTATAAAACCATGCAGCGAAAACATAATAACAAGAAGCAACAATGCAAGATTTGATACCAAATTATAATAATATATTCATAAAATATAACTGATTACATGCAATGTGTCGGGCTGTAAGGCCTTCCTGGTTACGGCCAAATACAAAGCAAGTAATAGTTTTGCAAGATCCCTCAAGATCCAATCCCAAAACCCTGGCTACTAGCCCTTCTCAAAATTCACTCTTCCAAGCTCCTCTACTTCTCCTTTCTTCCAAGCTCCTCTACTTCTCCTTGCTGAATGATCATGCCTAAAGACTTTCCCACAACCCCTACTTATACCAATCTAAGCCACAGGTCGGCCCAGAACACAAATTAAATACAAATACATAAATTAAATGCCAAAGTCGGCCTCCTACAACAATTAAATTCTCAAAATTGATGTCTTAGTAAAATTGTGATATCTCCTAGCTCCAGATGAATTAGAACTCGTTCTTCAAATCGTAGATAGAAATCTAGGCTCTCTTTAATTCTTTAAATTTTCATCCTCTAACTCATTATAAAAAATTAGTTACACGACTTGCAACAGGTACCAAATTTCCAGACCATGCCGAGCTCCTAGACCATTAACCAAAATCCCTCTCAAACATGCAAGATTGCAAGGGAACCCAAGATGCTCCTACATCAGACACCCCAAGTTCGAAAAGATGTTCTAGTAACTGGAAGAACATCTTTTGGGATTCAACACATAAATCCCAAACTGGTTCTTCATATACATATCCTTTGAGTCTTTAACTTGTACACTCTTTCCCTTGTTTTCCTTCTGCACATCCACCACAGGTGTTCCATAGGTCTGATTTCCATGCTGATCCCTAACTTTTTTAGAATTTTCCAATTCAACTCGACTACCAATACTTAGGTTCCTCCTACTAAGGTCTTCATTATGCAAAGGAATCAGGGAAAACTTCCTACCACCTTTTTCAATTGTAAACAAATTCTTGACACAATCATGCACAGTCCTGCAATCATACTGCCAAGGTCTACCAAGCAACACATGACAACTGTTCATATCCACAATATCACACAACACTTGATCCTTATACTGCTCAATCTGGAAATCAACAAGGCATTGCTCCCTCACTTCCAAAGCATGCTCACCCTGCAACCAGCCAATCCTAGAAGGATAAGGATGCCTCATTCTCTTCAAACCAAGTTTCTGAACCATCTCTTTAGCAACACGATTATTAGTACTACCACCATCCACAATTACTTTGTAGACTTCACCACCGGACTTACAATGAGTTTTGAACAAACTAGTCCTCTGACAAGAATCCAATGTCCTCTCACCAACCAATACTCGTCAAGCCAACAAACTCTCTCCTTGCTCAGGTTGACTCTCTTGGACTTCAACCTCATTCACAACAGCAACTATCCTACCAATTGGACATTCAAAAGATCTATGCCCTTCTTGACCACACTTGAAACAATTACCTCTAAATCCACCTCCACCTGCCCTTCTTTTCTGTTCAATAGGTTTTGGTTCACCTTCTGCTTTTGGTTTAGCTTGTGCTGAACTATCCTGCTTCTCCTTCCCTTGGAAACCACCTTGATTCTTCCTCTTTAGCTTCTCCTCTACTCTCAAAGCGTATTGATAAGCATCCTCAACTGAAGAAATATTTATAATACCAACCTCATCTTGAATATTGAATCTCAAACCATTAATGTACCGAGCTACCTTCTCTTTTGACAATTCTCTATGACCAGACCAAATAGTCAACTTGTAGAACTCCTCTGTATAATCCTTCATAGACATATCTTTTTGCTTCAGATTCTGCAATCTTTTAAACAACTCAAGTTCATAATCAGCAAGACTGAACTTAGCCTTCAACTTAGTCACCATTAACCTCCATCTAGTGATCTTCATTTCACCTTCCTCTTCTCTGTCTCTTTGTAGTTCCTTATAACAAAGAGCAACATGTCCCTTCAACTTTGTTTGTGCTAACCTCACTCTAAGTGGATCCTCAATATCCTCAAGCTCAAAGTAGTCTTCCAATTCACCAATCCAATCAATCAAGTCTTCAGGATTCAAAGTACTTGAGAAATTAGAAACCTCCATCTTATGCTTCAGCTTCAATTGAGATCTAGGTCTAGCAAACTGACCAACCCTAGTTCCAATAGGTCTCTCCACATGATCAGTTCTATCCTCACCACTAGATCTAGCAACTTCAAAGTCCTTAGCAACTTCCTCATAACTGCCTTCAGTACCCACATGTCTAGGTACATCACCTAAAGCACTCACAATTTCAGCAATCATGTCACTCTTCATCAATGCTATCTGAGATCTAAACTCTGCCCTAACCTCCTCTATTTCAAATCTAAAATCTTCTTTAATCTTCTCGAAGAGCCTTTCTTCCACAACATCATCAATCTCCTTAGGGTCTGATCTTTTTGGAGGCATCTTTCAAATTATTAGAAAACCCTAAGCAACAAATCCACAACCAAAATCTACCTCTTCAACCCAAGTCCTAGTGCAAACTTCCTGAACTTCGGCGATCTTTCCACACACTCAGGAACAACCTTCACTCTGATACCACCTGACACAGTGTAAGGCAAGAGAATCCCCAAAGGAGATGTCCTAGCCCCTTGTTATAAAACCATGCAGTAGAAACATAATAACAAGAAGCAACAATGCAAGATCTGATACCAAATCATAATAATATATTCATAAAATATAATTGATTACATGCAATGTGCTAGGCTGTAAGGCCTTCCCGATTACAGCCAAATACAAAGCAAATAATAGTTCTGCAAGATCCCTCAAGATCCAATCCCAAAACCCTAGCTACTAGCCCTTCTCAAAATTCGCTCTTCCAAGCTCCTCTACTTCTCCTTGCTGAATGATCATGCCTAAAGACTTCCCCACAACCCCTACTTATACCAATCTAAGCCACAGGTCAGCCCAGAACACAAATTAAATACAAATACATAAATTAAATGCCAAAGTCGGCCTCCTACAACAATTAAATTCCCAAAATTGATGTCTTAGTAAAATTGTGATATCTCCTAGCTCCGGATGAATTAGAAATCATGCTTTGAACCATAGATAGAAATCTAGGCTCTCTTCAATTCCTAAAATTTTCATCCTCTAAATCATTATAGAAAATTAGTTACACAACTTGCAACAGGCACCAAATTTCCAAACCATGCCGAGCTCCTAGACTATTAACCAAAATCCCTTTCAAACATGCTGGATTGCAAGTGAACCCAAGATGCTCCTGCATCACATTTTGCTTACTTTTGTGTCATGAAAATAGATCTGCAAATTTCTCTATTTCCTATAATTTTAAAGTTATAACTATACGGGAAAAAAATTTGACTGCACATATGAACTTGTATACAAGTTTCCATAAATGCATATTGTCTCAAATTTCTAGCTTCTTTGCAATGCATATAGCAATGTTATTCTCTAGTTCTTTCCACTAATTACTTTTTAAAAAAAATTATATTTTGCTAATTGCATCCATCATATTAAAAAAAAAAAGTTGGTTAAACATTTCTTTTCAACACATGTAGACTACATATATCTAACAACCCATTGCCCCTAAAGGTAGGGACTCAAGCTCATTAAGAGCCCTTGTTTTCTAAGAGGAGATGATTTGATATTTCATTGCATAAAGACATTACTTTCAATTTGTTTTTTTAATTTTCTAACTCATGAAAATATCAAATAAATTATAAAATGTTATAGGCTAAACCATTACACATCCTTTTGGTGCAAGTGTTAAAGTTATTTGTATTTTAGGAGAGATAAAAATCACCAAGACATTGAATTGATTATTATGGAATGTTTTTAATAAAAAAAAATTATTTTCAATTGCAAAATATATGTATTACTTTCTACTACTAAATTTTGCAATGTTTGTTAGATTCATATTTAGAATTTTTTGAAACAATATTTGTCAAAATTGTGCCCACTCTACCCTAAATACATTGATATTTCACATCTTATTTCTAAAAACATTACACAAGAAAAGGAAAAGGAAAATAGGCTGTAGTTCCCGTCAAACAAGTATATGCAAATCATCTTTTTTGGTTTTGATTTGAAATATTCTATAGATGACATGTATAGCTAGGGAACAAAACAAGAAATAATTATTTTTGATGTATATTTTCTTTGTTATAAGTACTCAAGCTCAACCTTATCAGAATCCAATAGTTTTTCCCTCCTATCAAAACTTCCCTATTAAATCTACACCTTCTTGAAAAAATATTACATATTCATGAAGGGGACTCTCTTCTCTAGAGATAAATATATATTTTTAATTTTTTTGATATGATTTATTATTATTTTTCCTTTCTTGAGGGAGCATCTTCTGAAATGTTAAAATATCGACTTATAATATTTTGAAATTATAACATATTATAACTAATAAAAACACTCAAAAATTTATATAATTATGATATTAAATTTGGGATCTATAAGAGGGTATTTTTAGTTTTTGAAAAAAAATCAATTTTGATAGAGAACTAAGATTTGACTAAAATAGATTTTGGTATCCTAAATGGTGACACAGATATGTGCTTTTACCCTACTACTTTATCTTTACAAAACTAAGTTACTAAAGGTTAATACACATTAATATATCAAGATTGCTTTGTTAACCAAGTTACAATGAATATCTAGTTCTAACTGAGTTGTGCAAGGATTTGAGTTAGTAAGTTTGTTTTGACATCTAAGGGATTTTGGAATTGTTTTAGTGGTAATTGATTCACCCCTCCCCTCTCTATTATTCCACTTATATTTCCAACACCTTTTCATCTAAATCATCATATGTGACCAAAGAGGTACTACCTTCTTTAGACGTACTAGTCATTGGTTCAAAGGCATAATCACCTATTAACATTTTCCTTTTCTTTTAGGTTGATGAGGGTCGAGGTTGCTCACTTTCTTTTCCTTTCTTATGCTTCACATATTTTGATATAATATATCAAAAAATTTATGCACTTACAACCCTAATTGCCTCCAACTCTATTTCATCATAGAAATGAGGGAGTCCCTTAGTTAGCCTTTGCTTTTCAATATTCAATAGAATTCCCCACTTCCTTACTCTTTGCATTATTTCAGGGATATGTTCATAATTTCTTATGATATCTTCTTCAATGTTAAATTGATGGTCATATCTATGCAATAAAATACCTTATGTGCCCCTCGGGATCATATTTCCTTGCCTTATCACTTTAAAATTCAAAATTGTTCATAATATACTCATGCACCTCTTTTATATTTGAATATCCTATTATGAGACCATCAAATTTGATGAATTGGGGCATATGATTCTCCTTCCTCCTGGGAGTTGCAATGTCCCTTTCTATCCGTAATAGCTGCGAAATGAATTCCAAAACACCCACTCTCCCAAACACAAATTGGGGTAATCTATGAGGTTGCTACCTTCATCTATATAAATTGATTAATGTAAATTCAGGTTTGTACACCCAATCCTCAAAATTGAACTCATACTTCTTATCAGGCAAGTACTCTTTGGTCTTAATGTGATTTTGATCTATTTGGGATTTATAGTAATTGATCCTCCTAGCAACCTAGTAATTCTTACAACAAATACATCTATGAACACTTTATTATCCCCATCCTTACCATGCTTATCGTAGGCTCCATGCCACATTTGAATGGGCAATGGGTTACCTTGGTCATTAGTAGTGGTCATTTTCAAAAAACTCCTAATCTAGTTAGTATTTTGAAATATTATAAAATGACATGGCAGAGAGTAATATTTGAAAGATTTGGTGGTCCTCCACTTGGCTAGTTGTATATGGAGAGTTCTCTCAATTTCGCTAGCAAAGTCAAACTCTAGGTAAGAGTGAGGGGTTTGAATCCTCATAGACATATACATGTAATCAAAGGAAATCTTCTCTAAATAATTGGGCCCAACCATTATAAGTTTTTTTAAAAGAAACCCATAAATCTATCCACAGAATGAGGATTGATATTCTCAACTGGCATCAACATGTTATTCCGACCTCTATTCATAAAATGGGCAATTTTTGTCAGCCTGAATTTCATCATTCTTTCATAGACTATTCTGAATTGGTCCTTGTCAATTTTGGTTAGGGCCTGAGTGCTTAAACTAAAATATTCTTCAATGCATGATTTAGTCACGACCATCAAGGACATTCCATCTAGTTTCATCACTGTTCTTGTGGCTGGTTCGTAATGTTTAGCTAAAATATTGACAAGGTTAATATCGACATACACATTTGGAGCTATTATTTCTAGGTTCCTTTAAATCCTTGTTTGCATAAAAGTACCAAAATAAGGACCGACCATAAATATGAAGACTTGCATCCTTACACCCATTGAACTCATTCAAAAAGATGGACATAGTTCCAATAGCAGATAAATCAAGAAATAATTCTAGGAGTACTTTTTGAATGGTCTTTTCCTTGTTTCTTCCTTTATCCTTTCTAGCAACTACTTCTTTCTTAGTACTAACTTCTTTCTCGGGTGCCAATTGAAATAAACTTAAAGATAAAGTAGAAAATTTAACTTATGATTTTCAAGATTTGCATACACCACAACGCAACTCACTTGCTCGTTCTCCAAATCCTTTCTTAGCTTGAAGTGGTACTTCGCATGGAATGATTTCTTTCCTTAAATTACTTGTCTTTATTTCTTATTTAACTCTCATTAATGATTTTATACATTTTGCATAAGTGACCACTTCTTTGCTTCGCTTTACCTATCATCTCAAACATTCTTGCAATTAATGATTCGTAGTTTGAGGTATTTGAAATGACTTATTTTGCCTTTAAAATGTTCATTAGTCACTTTTTCATCTTTGCTATATGGTCTAGCCACCCCTTTCAAAATGACAAAAAATGACACTTTGTACTACCCTTTCACGAAACAACAAAAGAATTGCTACTTCCTAGTCACCTTATGTTGGTACATGCAATTTCACCATGAATCACCATTTCACAAACCTTTCATCTTAGTCATCCTGAAATAGCAAAAATCTCTACTTCGCGAGGTGTCTTCTTTGTCTTCTTTGAAATAGTTAAACTTTTCTATTTCACAAGTACCTTTGATCATCTCTTCTAAAATGATGAAGACATGTTTTTTTTGGGTGTTTTCCAAGGAGAAATTGATAATTTATAGTGCATTTATGTATAGGAATTTTTAGGGTCTACCACACAAGTCTCCACCATTCTATATGATTCTTATCATTTTCCATTAGTTATGTAAGATGCTCATTTTGTTTGGAGGTTCCCTAATGGAAAGTCATTTTCTTTCCCTTTATATTTTATGCTTTGAATCCAACTTATGAAACACAAAATTATTAAACTCTATTGTTGATCAATTGTCCAAATGTTCATTGTCTTTCAATTTTACATCTGGGGCATAGAGTCATATGATCTTCCCTTTCTATCTTTTGTCCTCCCCTGTTGACCAATAATATTAGTATGGGTGATCTCTTGTGAAGGTCAAATACTTCACCTCCTTGAGCATCATCGAGATGCAATGAGTCCTAAGTGTTCCATCCATTCTCGTGAGAGATGAGTTCATGCAAACCACTACTTGTGAAACATGGGTCAATGAGTTTGACTTGAAAACTACATAGTTGAATCTTGATAACAATATCACAATCTATATTTACTATCAAACTATGATACAAATGTGAAACCATGAGATATTAAATAAAGATAAAACAAAGAAAGAACCTCATTATACAAAGAGATGTACTTAAATATGAACCATAGAGGTTTTTAATTAGAAAAATGTATATATTATTAAGAGCGCAAAGAACTACAGTGAGATTTTATCATGATTAGGAACATTTTATGGTTTGTGGACCAAGAACAATCAATCTTGAACGTGGTCTACATTATAGTTTTTAAGTTCAAGTGATTATAATTTAAAAAAGAGAGTAAACTATACATGATTTTTGATAACAGACTATCAAATAAAGAACAAACTTTTAGACTTGGACCTAGAATATATATGAAACATAAAGAAAACATTTGATGAACAATTGTGAAACAACTAAGAAATCCAAAAACATCTTCATGTTTAGCATTCAATATTCTACATGTAGCCATCCATTAGATTCATCTATAGTCTCACATGTTTTTCTTCTGTATAAATAAATGATTAAAAATATTCAATTTTAATTTTCTTTTTAACAATTTTTTTTTTTATAATATGAATGAAGGGACTAACATTTCACAAATCAGAAGGTTATGATCGTCTCGTGTATGCATATTGCACACTCAAAACATTAAAATCTATAATAAAATAGCAAACATTGGAGAGAAACTAATAAACCCTAAGAATGACCTTTTATTACTGGCAGGCTACTTTTTCGTATCAGCTTCTCGCGTTCGGGAACAAACAACTCTCACGCAGTTAAAACGTTCGTCGCCTGAGCCCGAAAACAAATTGTAACTAGCACTTAATATTTTCGTTTAAAGACTGCATAAATCTTGTGTCGAGCTCAACCTAGCACTAGCGCTAACATCTTTAAGCTCCTCTTTTTGTTTAATGTGAATAGACTGAAGCAGCAGCCGTAGGGAGATTGGTTCATGTTCGTCTCGTTTAAAAGAAAAATTCTGCATTGGTAGGGTTTTGCATCATTTTTTCTGCAAGCTCTATCTTTTTCTTTCTTGTCGGCATCGTTGACAGCTCGCCAGAGTCTGTGCAGAATCTCGAGGTAAGGGACTTGCTATGGTTTTCAGTGAATGCTGCTTAATTTTGCAATCTCTGTTTTGGTTAATTTCATCCTAAAACAATGCTATTGTTATCTTGTAAATGAAAATAGTGTTTCGGTGATTCTATGTATGGCTGTTTTCATATACGATATTACCGTAATACCTAGTGTTAGATCCTATTTATGAATGGGAAATGAAATTTATATTTATTTGGTAGTTTCAAATTATTTTGTTTTCATTGTTCTTGAGGAATTTTCCCAACAGAATTATTTACTAGTGTATCGATACCAGCTTTTTCTGATGGTGTATATGCAATGGTTGCCACTGCTATGTTAAGAGTAACAGGTAGGCGTTCAATTATTTACGAGTTCGTTACTTTCTGTAAAGATCTCAAAACAAAAACAGGGGTTTGGATGATCATGCTGTAGGAGTATAATTTAGCAGGTTTCATTATCATTCATCCTCTTGGGTACTGACTGAAGACGATCTCCTTTTTTGGCTTATTTCCGACAAGGATTGCTCCCTTACATTTTATTCTCATCCATTAGCCTGGAGGAAAAGTGGAGTATCTCACCCTGATGCCGCATTCTCTAGGATGGACCTCTTTTTCTCTCTAGTTGATGGAATGCCTTCACAACATGCTTAAGCTTTTGTTGCCATGCCCCTTCTTCTTCTTCATCCTTTTCTTCCATTTTGCTTCCGTCAGTGGTGTAAGGCAGCAATGAAAAGTGCAATGAAGAGAAGAAGAGGCCAAAAGTATATGGCATCAATAGTTCTCAAAGAATGCCTCACTAATATGTAGGACCACGAAAATGGATTTTTTTAAAGAAATAGGTGCAATGCTTGATAAAATGGTCAAAAAAAGGTTGCTTAACGACCTGCCACATAATTGGCAGGTGTAAAGCCAATCTCATAATTTCTTCCAGCATTCTAACTGTAGCTAGAAATTACCCTGTCCCAATCTCTTACTTTTGTCAGGCTATGTGTCAGCTCAAGTTTAGATATTAGAATCGAAACAGATAAAATAAAAAAATTATAGACTCCCCGAGATCACTATTATCATCTCCACGGTGCTTGAATGAATGCACATATTCTCACTTCTATTGACAGTCTAGACAGAATGATAATCAATACACTAGGGATATTGATGAGATTTAGGGATGAACATTAAGCTAGCAATACAGGCATAGGCGACAATGAATGTCATTTGAATGCACCATGTAGTTTACAAAGGCCACCTAATCCCTTGTGAAATTATCATGTCAGCATGCGTAGTAGTATTTGTTTGATCTAACAGTCTAGAGGTACATACAGTTGTCAAAGCCAAGTTATAGACTATTATAATAGTCATAAAGATGTCATGAATCACCAAGAGGGCTGCTATCATACGTAGTTACTCATGGCAGATTTTTATCACTCAATTCAAGCTCTACACTACTCTTAACTTCCTAAAGCTGTCATGCAGGCATAAAGGACAAGCTATAAAAGGTTGTTATGGACAATCCTTCATCTCCGCACTGTGATAATGATTGTCATTGACACATTAGACTCTTATGATTGTCATCCACAATATTCAACTGATGAAATTCAAAACCCAAAGACTGTCATGAAGGCTCAATAGAGTGTTACCCGAGGGGCACAACCATATTTGCATGGTTGCTGTTATAGCTATCAAACACAAGTCATTGCATGGATGTTACACCAGCATTATACCTAAAGAGTTGTACTACTGGTAATATATTGTCAAAGAGAGCAACAAATAATGTTATTTCATCTATACTATGAAATAACTGTCAACAAACCATGCTAGCAACGGAAACAATCATGCATCCATAGGACAATTTGTTAATGTTTTTGGTAGCCGCAGGAGATACCATTTCTACCTGTGGTGGTTCTTCTATGTTGATGTTGAACCTATTCGCATCTGCTGGGAAGTATTGAGACTCTTTTGTGCATCTGAAGAATCATGTTGTGACTGTTTGAGTCAGTCTAGACTATGAAGCTTCACTGTCTAGTAACTGATGTGTCTTCCTCTTTGATCAAACTGTTTTGAGTTCGCAGCAATGAGTTAATATGTAGCATCATTGTCTCCAGCTCACGGAGCGGCTGTACATGACAGTTGGCAGCATAGTGGCCAGCGATTGCTTATGATGATTGAAGATGAGTCGGCTTCTATTCTCAACTGTCACCGTTTTAGTTAATCATGATGGGAGAGCATGTGTTGGTGATTCATATTCGATTCAAATTCCCTTATTTGGAAAAAACACTCAGTCTGAGTTCGTTTTGGCCCCGACAATTGTTATATATTCGGGGTGTATTGCATATGGCAGGGTAATGATTGAATGGTATTCGTATTAGACATTCCTGTGTTTGTCTTTAAGGATTTCTGCAGACAGTATAGTATTTTGCATGATGTGTGATATTATATGAGCTGATCATTTGTCTTTGCATCGGTGATTTTAAGTGTACTGTAGATGTCAAGCAGATTGTTTTTCTTAAGACATTCTAGTGATGAATGATAGAGTTATCGATCTTTGTGAACGATTCATCTTCAGATTAAGCTTGAGTGCTTTGTATCCAGTTTTTTGTATTCAGTGAAATATTGGTTCTTGGTGTGGCTGGTTTTTCATCCTCTAGGGGAGTATTTTCCCACGATAATCTTTGTGTCTTAGTGTTAATTATTATTTTTATTGCTGTTTATTAGATTATCGTTATTTCTAGTAATAAAATTAACACAACTATGGGAAGTCGGGTAAAAGATTTGTCTTTCACAATAGATTATCTCCTTAACCTAAATTGCCCCTTGAAGATAAATTGGACTGTGACAAATACTAAGGAATGGTTATATTAGTCATAAGAGTGACGGAGACAATTGGATAAAAAGCTAACTGTAAGAATGTCACCTGTTAAGGAAGCTTCAACTCATGTTGCACAGGGGACTGTTTCAAACCCAACAGGACAATCATTACATGAGGTGCCAGGATCACTTAACCAAGAGAATAGGTTGTCACATCATGAGGTAGACTTTCCCAAATCGGGCAATACTGGGTTTGCCAGGAATTGGCAGAGATTTTACCAATTCAATCATTAGTTTCTGATATAGTAAGGCCCTACATTCAAGGGAATGCCATGGGCTATATGGGACAGTCGTGAACTAAAGAAACCCACAATAGCGCCATACCATTAACAATAAAGATAGACATCAAATGCAGTCTGAAAGATACCAACTCAGGTTGCAACTATACTTGAAATTGAATGTTTTACTCTGAACGTTTAAAAAATATAGATTGCAAACAGTAGCTCAGGCATATAGACTATTACATGTTTAACATAGAATAGTATCCACGTTGACAATTTTAACCTCAAATAGGAACATTAATGAGTTTAGTTGTATCTGAATGGATAACCCATTCCAAAAGCCTTAGATGTACAACTTATTGCTATTCAAATCTTTATAGGAACCTGATTGATTGCGCCTTGGTTAACCACAGCGCCACACTAGTTAAAGGTTTGATGACAATGCCAATTGGATAGAGCCTTGGAATGGCATATTTGTCCTCAGACCACACTACTCATTACACAGAATGACCTGGTTCACATAATGCTGTTGCTGTCTTTACTAACCTCACGCAGAAATGGATCAATAGTCACTTCTAATACTTATGCTTTCCTGTGTTGATTGACAAAACTAAAGAGAATATCAATATCACTGCTGCAGGAGTAGGTATTCATTATATTGTGTCAGATCCTCGTCCTAGAATCAATGTGAATCCTCTAGCTACTGGTCAGCGCAATTCTCCTTCAATTGCCATCTGATTTGATGCTTCTGATATCTCTTCCAAATTTGTATGTTGCACTACGTCTTGTGAATAGAGTTATTTTTAGTAAAGATTAGAGCATCTACTGCAATCAGTGTTTATACATGCAATGGCATTACGATAATAGATAAGCATCTATTATTAGTTAATGGTAATCTATTTGTAATCTATTGTAAATATTAGAATGTTTCTAATATTTGGTTGGCTGTAGTTATTTGTTAGCTTTCTTTAGCTTTCTTTTAGCTAGAATAGGATATTTCTAATCTTTACAAGCGTTTCCTAAGGAAACATCACTTTATTCTTTTGTATATATAGACCTCTCGGTCTCTGTTAATAACAAGCAAATATTTTACCAATTACATCATAATATGGTATCAGAGCCTATTCTTTGAATTTTTTCAAAAAATATTATAATTTCATGTTCAAAATTATCAGAGCAATATTTTTCGAAATTATTTTCTGTGATATTTGCTTCTTACGACCAATTTTCTACAACTGGCATTTGTTTTTCTACAAATTTCTGCCATTTTTGTGGCTTTTTTGCAGCAGGGCCGTTTTTGCTCAAAACACTAATTTTTTGTAGAGGATCAATTTTTTTTACAGATTCTTGGTGGGTTTTTCAAGATCTCAAGTGGGTTGTCTGTTGCGGATCCGAAAATCGACAACATACTCTTTCTTGATTTTTTGAGCCCTCTTCTTGGTCACCCTTCAAATTTTTCAAGTCTTTTAGTTTTTTGCCTCAAAGAACGTGCCTTCACAAATTTTCAAGCTTTTTCATTGAAAAATGTGCTATGGCATCATTGACTAATATTCTGCGCTAGAGCAATTCAAAATTCAAAATCCATAGAATAATATCTCCCATGCACTTTAGTAAGATTCAACCCTAAGGCTTTAGCTACGAAATATGGCATAACATTATCTGATGCACCTGAATCTATTATGCAATTGCTGAGTTTACATCCATTAATATACAATGAGATATAAAAAGGTTTAGGTTTCTGTCTAGGGGAGGTTGCTAAAACAGTAGAATCTTCTTGATTAAACAAGCCAGATGTTAAGGTTTCATCTTCGATTTCAATAGTCACATTATGATTCAAGTCTGAGGTACCTCCTTTATATTTATCCACTAATCTCTTTAGTTCAGAAGGATGTGACTTTAAATAATCAATAGTGGAAATTTGAACCTTTGACTCTTCACAAAATTGAATGAAATCAAAAGATGTATTGTCCTTACCTATTTGTGAAGTGGATGTTCCTTGATCAGTATGTATCTTACTCGTAGAAGGACCAGAGTCATCTCTGTGAGTATGACTAGAGGTTTGATTCTTCATTCTTTGTCCACGGGTAAGTACTTTGTATGAGGTTCCATCAATAGTAGCGTAACATTCACCCTTTGATTCAGAATTCGATTCATATTCTAAAAATAAATTTCCAGAGTCGCCATTTGAACAAGAATCAGGTTCTGAACACGGAGCTGCAATATTTAATTCATTAGTAGATAGCAATTGCATCATACAGACAGTCTCCGGACAATTCTCACTGTCATGATCTGTGGTTAAATGGAAGATGCACATATTTCCCTTTTTCGGTGCTGCTTCTATTTGCAACCTAGGTTGTGAACCCATAAGCTGCGGAAATCTACTTTCATTGTTTCTTCCTGGTGAGTTTTGGTAATTCCGTTGATAAGAATTATTGAATCCGGGTAATTGCTTTTTCATCGCTACTAGCTCATTAGACAGCTTCTGAATCATCTCTTCTGATGATGTAGTACTACTGGAACTCCCTTTAATTTGAAGTTCTCGTTTCCATTTTCCCGCAGAAATTAGGTCATCTTCACATTTAATAGCTTTCTTCTGTGCGTCAACTAGATCAGTAGGGCGTGCTCTTCTCAGATCATAATTATGTCTGGAGGCATAGCACTAATAAAGAAAGTTTTTAAATTGCCGGGTGTGGGTCTATCAGCAGTAGGAATTCTGCTATTAATTTTATTGAAGTTGGCAATGAAATCCCTCATGCTCATAGTTGGTTGCTTCTTAATTGAAGTCAACTGTGTTAGCAAGGCATGTTCATCTTCCGCAGTCTTGAATCTGGCTTCAAATTCAGTCCTCATCGTGTCCCAATCTGTTATTGAACCATCAGCTAAATGATAAAACCAGTCTGCTGCATTATTTGTAAGGGTCTCTACAAACAATCTTACAACGATATCTTCATGTCCCACCCCTAATATATGAGTAGCCGCAAAGAAGGCTTTAATGTGCTCATCTGTAGTAACCTTCCCATCCCCTGAGAATTTAGGGAAATTCTTCTTTGAACCAGCTGGGAGTGGATGATAGGCATTTAGTGCTAATGGCCCTGTTGCTGCAGCCCATGGAGCAGCCATGATTGTCCTAGCAGTATATGGCGGAAAATTAACAACTGGAGGCGTTGTAACTCCGTGAAGTGCTAACACCTGACAAGTGGAATGCGAAGTGCTGGCGTCTTGGCTTCTAACAGGAGAAGGGGTTCTACTCCGACTTTTACCTTCACCTTTCCGCTTTGGAACTTCTAAGATAGGAAAACCGAGCTCTGTTAATTTTTCAAAAGTGGAATCTTGCCCACCCTGTTTCTTGGTACTTTTGAGGAACCTAAATTGTTCCAGGATGCTAGGTCTGATTTAACTCTAAGCTTACTGTCTTAATTGTCTTTTCGCTCTCCGAATATCTCTTCTTTGAACAACTCTTTCAAAAGCTTCAGCTCTTCTTTCTTCTTCCTCTAATATCTGGCTAGCATTTCGGTAATGTTTAGTGTTCCTTCTGTGCCTCCAAACAAATGTGTTAAGGGATGAAATTATATCCTCTTGGTCGTCTTGAAAACCAAGGTTAGGTTGGAGCACTGGGATTATGTTTTCACGAGGCAGTACCATTTTTCCTCATGACATAGGCTTTTTGATCAAGCGACTGTTCGTTTCCCCAGCAGAGTCGCAAAAAATTTGTTGGTAAACAGATTTGTTCTTTTTATCTTTCGTGAAATTATGACTCTTAATGCCCAGATTATGAACAATATCTATTCACAACAGTTGAAAAGCCATTTTATGGTTACCGGCTTTTCTCTGAATTGGTAGGTATAGCTCCCTATATGAATGGTATTCAAAGAATTCTGTTTGTTCCTCCTATCTAATTTGGGGTATGTTCTTGACCCGAGAACAGCAAAGGTATAACCAAGTTAGACTTAGACAAGACCTAACTCAGGCAAGTTTGAGTTCTAAGCATCTAATTATTTTTGTGTATTCACAATCTTATGAATTCACAAAACCTTCAGATATCTAACTACGAAAACTTGAAGCTAAACTACTGCTATTAATTAATTATACTAAAGTTTCCTCTTTGAATGAACAATAACAATGCTTATTACATTCACTCACTGTATTATGAACAAGAGAAGTAAAACTCTGTTTATCCCTCGTTCCAATTCCAAACATCTGAGGAAAACACTAATTTCAACAATTCTACAGAACAGAAAATAATTGATATTAAGTACTCTCAATTGTCTCTGCAACAAAAAGCATCTCACATCAAAAATTTGCCGACCTTTGATTAATCATTAAATTTCATACATATAGGTTTTGAGAGATGACCGTTACAATGGGAATTTCAATCGGTTCATCTTTTGAAAATGACAAATGGCTAGATGCCAGTTTGTCAGATTTCAAAATTTACAAAAATTTGCAACATTTATATCAAAAAACAGAAAAGGAGTATTTTATAAGTCATTTACACTTCTTTCCCTTTTCAGTTTTTGCCCTATATGTTCTGGCAACCACTATAATTGGGATCATCTCCTCGTGACTAGGCACATGTACATTGGTGAATCTTAAGAGCCACTTTGAATGCTCCCGAGCTAACTCCTTTACTGCACCCAGCTGACTTGTCAACTCTCCAGCTGCCACATGTACGCATCCACCGAGTGTTTGCAACTCTACCACTCTGTTTTGACTGCTTGAAGTCATCCCAGATAGATTATTCAAGTATGTGGAGAAGTTATTCTTCATTACCTCTATCCCAATGAGAGCCTTTCCTTGCCCACTGCTTTGTGGATCTGTGTGTAACCCTTGCATGAGCTCAAATGCTCTGTCTTGGATCTTCTTCACCTTTTCCTTTGTTTCTTTGAGTCCTTCCTCTGCCTCTTGAATCATTTCCTGCTTGAATTGCATGTTCTGAAGCCATTCGAACAGAGGCTCAGTCCCCTTCTTCAAAATATTTGCTTCGATTGCCTCTTTTGCCTTCATTTGAATGACCATATTTAGGAGAGAAACACATTCATCACACCTTGCCTTTTTTGCAGCCAAAGTGTTGTGATTAGAAGTAATATTATCCTTCTCAATTTCTAACCGAAGGATAACATTTCCAATTTGATCAATCAGAACAGCTTCATCTGTATTGAGCTTCTCAATCCATTCTTTTCCGATTTGGCCAAAATGTCTATCCTTTTGGAGTTGTGAGATGAAAGCTTGCACTTCTTCTGCAGTAGGGTTCTCAATAGCAGGCACACCAATAATGGTTGCCAATGGAACAACTAGTTGCCTGATGAATCTTTTCAATTCCTCAATCTTTGCTTTCATTCTGATTTTTGACAGTTTGAGGTCCTCTAATTGTTCCTCTATCACCTCGTTACTTGATCTCCATAGGCCCACTTTTGTATAATGCCTAGCTTCCCCGAGATCAATTGAATGCAGAGTGAAGTCTTCTGGCGTCATATCTTCAATTCGCCCTGCCTTGTTTGGTTTCGCTACCTCCAGAGTTAAGTGTCCTGTTTTTGGATCTTGTCCCAGAATTGACAAGGTCTTCTACTTTTTAGCTTTCACCATGGCAGATCCTGAGCGAACCACTTGGGATACAACATCTTTTGAAGGAACACCTTCATCTTTCCTTTTTCTCTTCTTTTCCAAAGTATCCTCGAGCCAAGATTCTGTACTAATCACTTTGGAGGCTGTTCCAAGTGATTCAATGCTGAACATCTTCTTCTTCACTGGAGTCGTTGTTGCTGTAGTTGCAGAAAAGGGGGGCTTTGGATTTCGAGAAAGAAGCCGAGATGAACCTGGAGCTTTCTCTTCTTTTTGGGCTTTCTTTGCAACTTCATCGGAATCAGTGGATTCGCTACTACTACTTTTATCATCTCCGATCTCTACTATTTGAATAGGAGAACTAGTGGGCTTTAGAAGAGGAGCACTTACGGATGGTGTAGGGCTATGATGAGGGGATAAGACAGGGGCGACATGAGGAGATGGAGTTGGAGAAGCTTGAGGAGATAGGGGTAAAGTGGCGTGTGGAGGTGAGACTGGAGCAGGGGATCCATCTTTTTGCTCTTATGTTCCCTTCTCAGCTCCAACTTGAGCTCCAATGACTGGTAGTCATCCACCTTGATATGTTGGGGCTATTGGAAATGTAATCCATAAAGGAAATGTAATTTTCTAATTGGGCCGCATGGTGGTGCTTAGTTGTATTTAGGTGGAATTCTAGAAAGTTGTGATGTTGTAGAAGGTTGTGGATATTGTGTAGGTGGAATTCTAGAAGGTTGTGGATAAGTCATGCATTGGGTGGTAAGTGCCTATTTAAGCAAGGCATATGAGCATTTCTAATGAAGCTTTGGAAAGAAAAGCTTCAAGGTGTGAAAGCTCGAGAAGTAGAAGCCGGAAGGAAAGCTTTGGAAGGTAAAGCTTCAAGGTGGAAAGCTGGAAGGTGTGAAGGCTTCAAGGTGGAAAGTTGGAAGGTGTGAAGGTTTCAAGGTGTGAAAGAGAAGGAGGAAGTGAAGAGTGAGTTTTCCTGAGTTTGTAGATAGAACGCCAAATGTGAGGCAGTTTACAGTAGGATTGTGATGGAGTTGTGAGTGTGTAGACAGAGCGCCGAACGTGAGGTAGTTTACACTTGGATCTTGCATAAAGTTGGAGAAGAGCTAGTGACTGCGGTTTAGAAACAAGGAGGTTGCTTGGTGGCTTGCGAGCACAAGTTGAGATATCAGAAGTTTCTACTAGAGTGTGGATTTGGACTAGCTTGGGCTTGGATTGGATCTTGAGGGATCTTGTAGAAATGTTATTGGTGGTGTGGCCGTTCATCAAGTGGTATCAGAGCGTACCTTCATCACCAATCTAAGTAATCAGGTTCGCAGCCCAAAGCGAATAGTGCAGAGCACACTAAACAAATAGAATCTGCCTTTTACACCTTCATGGCTAAAAGACTTGCAGATCATGTGAAGTCATCTGCTTGGTACATTGATTTAGGTGCATCTTGTCATTTCACTCACCACAGAGATTGATTTATTGACAACAAGCCTTATTCAGATTTTGTTATTTTTGGTGGTGGAGAAGAGTACACCATTGTCGGTAAAGGCAACATTCAAATTCAGTCTGCTAGGAGGAATCTCATTTTCCTCGATGTGTACTATGTTCCAAGGATGGAACTAAATATACTCTTAGTCAGTTAGTTGCTGCGACATTCTCCACACTTGGATGTCACCTTCAGTTCACATTAGCGTACCATCATGGATAGGGCAACTCAGTCTATTGTTGCAGTAGGTCTTGAGGATCATGGTCTTTTCTAACTTACTGGCTGCTCAGCGATCTTCTGCTAGCCACTTTGGCATCAGTGATATGGGCACTTAAATGTGCATTATCTCTCTCAGCTTGCTCAGGAAGAGCTTGTCCTTGGTTTGCTAGAAATTCAAACTCAGCAGCTTGAAGTTTGTGATGCATGCTAGGCTGGGAAGCAACATCTCACACCTTTTCCCAATGGCGATTCATGGCAAGCTTCTCAAGTACTTCAGCTTGTTCATGCCAATATCTGCAGCCCTATGACCACTCCTATTCTCTTGGGTCTAGGTATCTTCTACTATTTGTTGATGATTTCAGTAGAAAAATGTGGGTACATTTTCTTAAAAAGAAATCAGATGCATTTCTTGTATTTCAGAAGTTTTTACCATTAATTTAAAAAGAGTTTGGGAAATCTATTATTACTCTTAGATCAGTCAATGGGGGGGGGGGGGAATTTGTTCTAATGACTTCTCTAGCTTCTTGGATACTCATGGCATCAAACGCCAGTTAACTACACCCCACACACCACAACAAAACAGTGTAGTTGAACGTCAGAATAGAACAATCATCAAGATGGCTCAATCCATGCTCGAACACAAACATGTTCTTAAGAAATTTTGGGCAGAAGCAGTCAACATTACAATTTATCTTTTGAATTGGTCACCCACAATGGTGGTCAAAGGTAAAACTTCGGAAGAGTCCTGGCCAGGTCGCAAGCCCAGAATCAATCACTTGAAGGTTTTTGTCTCCCTTGCTTTTGTTTGGATCCCTGATGTGTCACGCACCAAGTTGGATGCTAAGAGTCAGAAACTTATGCTTGTTGGATACAATAGTCTTCACAAAGCCTACTGCTTGATCAACACTGAGACATCTTGTCTCTTGTATAGTCGTGAAGTAGTCTTTGATGAGCAGCGATGCCCATTCATGCCTGTTTCTCCTATTCCTAGTCCAGTAGACCAGCCTATGAAGGCTCATGATTTGGGAGTTAGGCTTCCATTAGGTCCACCTAATGGGAGGGCTCCAGTAGCTCTTGCAGCTCCAGCTATACCAGTGATCCCTATACAAACATCTCCAGCTTCTCCGACATGATCACCTTGCTTTGTAGATGTTTCACCTGAGTTTGATCTAGATTCTTTGGATGAGCAACCTAATCACCAAGCATCTCCTGATACTAATGTTGGTCATTCTCCTTTCCGACCTAAGTGGTGGGTTAAGACACTTGCTGATCTTCGTGATGATGAGCTCATTGATGGGAGAACTACTCGAAAAAAAAGCAAATCTAAAGATTCTATTAACTTTACTCTCATGGCCAACATTCATAGTTTGTTTGAAACTCAAACATATTCTAAGGCTAAAGGAATTCTAGAGTGGAACAGGCCATGACATCTGAACACCAGAGCTTGCTGAAGAATAACACTTGGGTCCTTTTTTATATTCCACCGAGAAAGAAACCCATTGGCTGCAAATGGGTTTACAAAATCAAATACAAATCTGATGGTACTTTGGATAAGTACAAAGCTCATTTAGTTGCGAAGGACTTTTCTCATTGTCAAGGCATTAATTATGAGGAGATCTTTGCTCCTACTACAAAGATGAGCACAATCATATTAGTCCTAGCCATGACAACACTGTTTGGCTGGAAGATCTATCAGATGGACGTCAAGAGTGCTTTCCAGAATGGTGATCTCTACAAAGAGTGGAACAGGCCATGTCATCTGAACACCAGAGCCTGCTGAAGAATAACACCTGGGTCCTTTCTGATATTCCATTGAGGAAGAAACCCATTGGTTGCAAATAGGTTTACAAAATCAAATACAAATCTGATGGTGCTTTGGATAAGTACAAAGCTCGTTTAGTTGTGAAGGGCTTTTCTCATTGTCAAGGCATTGATTATGAGGAGACCTTTGCTCCTACTACAAAGATGAGCACAATTAGATTAGTCCTAGCCATGGCAGCACTGTTTCACTGGAAGATCCATCAGATGGACGCCAAGAGTGCTTGTTGGATACAATAGTCTTCACAAAGCCTACCGCTTGATTGACACTAAGACATCTTGTCTCCTGTACAATCGTGAAGTAGTCTTTGATGAGCAACGATGCCCATTCATGCCTGTTTCTCCTGTTCCTAGTCCAGCAGACCAACCTATGAAGGCTCATGATTTGGGAGTTAGGCTTCCATTAGGCTCATGATAAGTACAAAGCTCGTTTAGTTGTGAAGGGCTTTTCTCATTGTCAGGGCATTGATTATGAGGAGACCTTTGCTCCTACTACAAAGATGAGCACAATCAGATTAGTCCTAGCCATGGCAACACCGTTTGGCTGGAAGATCCATCAGATGGACGTCAAGAGTGCTTTCTGGAATGGTGATCTTCACGAAGAGGTCTACATGACACAACCTCCTGGTTTCAAGGTTGTCGGTAAAGAACATCAAGTTCTTAGGTTAGTAAAAACTCTCCATGGTTTGAAGCAAGCTGCTAGGGCATGGTACATGAAAATTGATAAGTACCTCAGTGATCAAGGCTTCTAGAGGAGCTCTTCAGACTTAGATTTGTACATGAAGACTATTGACAATAACATCATCCTTTTGGTTATTTATGTGGATGATTTGATCATCACTGCCAGTTTGACATCTTTGATTCGGGAAATTAAGTAGAATTTATGCCAGTCTTTTGAAATGATTGACCTTGGGTTCATGCATTATTGCCTAGGTGTTGAGGTTTGGCAATAGTCTTTTGGTATATTCATCTCTTAGTCCAAATATGTGAGGGCTTTGTTAGACAAATTCCTAATGCAGGATTGTAAGCCTGCCTCTACACCCATGGAGAAATGTCTCAAGTTATTAGCCAAGTTTGATTCTCCTTTCGTTGATGATACTACATACAAGCAACTAGTAGGTAGCCTCATCTACCTCTCTGCTACTAGGCCTGATATCAACTTTGTAGTTAGCTATATCTCACGCTGTGTGAAAACTCCTAAAGTTGATTATTGGATGACAGAAATGCACGTGCTTCGTTATGTGAGGGAACTTTAGATTATGCACTTCTTTACTCTCGAAGTTCTAATCCTAGACTCTATGGTTTCACGGATTCAAATTGGGCAGGCTTTGGTGACGATAAAAAGTCAACTTCTGGATATGTGTTCAGTTTGGGAACATGTGCCGTCACATGGACCAATAAGAAGCAACATGTAGTTTGTTTCTCTCTCCTCTACAGAGGCTGAATACAGAGGGACAATCAAAGCAGGTTGTGAAGCTATTTGGCTTTGTCAGATGCTTGGGGATATGCAGATGTCACTAGTAGGACCAACCACTTTGTTTGTTAATAATGAAGGCGTTATCAAGATAGCACGAAATGCAGTCTTCCATGAATGAACCAATCATATGGATATTCACTGTCACTACATGCGATAGCTGGTTGAAGACGGGACAATAGACTTGCAATATGTTCCTACCATAGATCAGACTATAGACATTCTCACCAAGCCTCTTGGTCTTGATAAGTTTGTCAAATTTAGAGGACAACTTGGTGTTGTGGATAAATTAACCATTAAGGGAGGGTATTACGATAATAGATAAGTGTCTATTATTAGTTAATGGTAATCTATTGTAAATATTAGAATGTTTCTAATATTTAGTTAGCTTTCTTTTAGCTAGAATAGAATATTTACGATCATTCTTTACGATCATTTACTTAGGAAACTTTGCTTTATTCTTTTGTATATATAGACCTCTAGGTCTTTGTTAATAACAAGTAAGTATTTTACAAATTACATCGTAATAAATGATTTAACAAGAAAGACTAAATGAAGGTGCTAGCAAGAGGCTATGTATCACCAGAAGAGGACACTTAGTTTTTTGTTTGAGTCTCTTTTTTGCACTTGTTTAATGCATAAGCAATATCAAACCTGTGATGCCTTTTGCCACCATCATCACACTTGTGAATATTAATTCCAACTAAATTGGCCACTAAAGATATTTCAAATAAGTGTCATAAGCAACAAGTCAGCCCCATATGCCAAGTTGACCAAGTAACCATTTAAACATATAATTTATTATTTACTATTTTTAAGGTTGACTGATAGCTAGAAATTGGGTTCATTCATAGTTATAAGTATCAAATGAAAGTTCGTGGGAGATCTAGACATAGTCGTGTATGGAAAACAAATACATAATAGATTATTTCGTATTAAATTGATTTATCACTTTCACATTAATTTTTTAACTTAAATATGTTAAATTTTTTAAGGTCATATAAACTAGAATCAGTTTAACAAATTCAATAATAAAATTTTCTGGTCTACATCAGTCTATAAGAACAACAAATAAAATAAGAAAAACAAAGTATTTCATGGTTTTCCTTTTTTGTAGATCAGTATTCATACATTTGAGAATTTGCCCAAGCCAGTTCTTATTTGGAAGCATGACATTTTTATGTTGCTTCCAACCAAATATTATAATTATATAATATCATAGTAACACGAAGACACAACCCCTCTCTTTTTGCGCCACGTCTCAGAGACGAGGATGCATCGGGGCTTGGGGATTCTGTCCCCCTATCCCCAGTAGTGCCACCAAATTCTGCCACCTTAGCGGAGGTTGGGAGATCGGAAACTTGGCAACCACCTCGAATATTTGTTTGGAATCAAGGTCATTAATTGGTTTAGTGCCTATTTATCTTTCTTGAATTATCCTGCTCCTCCAGTTCCCGTTCCTGTGTCCTTTCAGCAAACTGTTGTAGCACATATTGTCTTCTTCGTTCTCTTTCTACTTCCACTCTTTCTTCCTCCACACGTACCAAGTTTCTTGCCAACAGTTGAGTGGTCTATCCAATTAGATTGTATATCATTGACGATACAAAAAGTTTGTTCCATACCGTGCTCTCTAAAACCACTCTCTCGCGGGCATACTAGTCGACAGAGACTTCCTAGGCCATCACCAAATTGCGTGTCAACTGATCTTCTTTGGTTATTTCCTCCTCTTCATCATCACTGTTTGTTACTTGTATATGTAGTAAGAAGGGTCTCCCCATTACTCCATCCTGCCTCGTTGACAACCTCTAGGTTTGGACTTAGGTAACGATACCAAAATGTGGAATGGTTATCAATGCACAATATACAAAACAATATAACATGGATTCAACAATATCATCAAAACATTCATTACCAGAATACCAATTGGTGCGGAAGTTTTATTACTTTATTGATTACCAAAAACATGAGTACGTCATTCATAATTCCAAGTTCTTATATAATGGTCGGTCAGTTGGGAGAATCAATGGATGCAACCCCCCGCTTCCTAACTACCTGACCCAGTAGGGCTTAACTAATGCTAAGTACAATATTACTTTATTACATACTACAATGTGTTCTTGTATAAGGTTCATTCTAGGAAAAAAAGCGGAACCATAATAGATTACTCTTGAAATTTATAAAATGATTGAAATTATTTATCTTAATTGAAGTAATTATAAGTGTTACCGATTATTTTAAAGCTCTTGGTCCATTGACCAAAGCCATGATAATTCCATACGCATTATTAAAGAGGACTTAATTCAAAGTACATCATTGACCTAAAATTTATTGACATGATTGTATTACTTCCTATGACATTTAGGAACTTTTTTCGTTATGGAATTAACTCAATAAAGATTTAGGGTTCATACAACTTTATGACAATGTGGTGAGGTGATTCTGTTTAAATCTCAAATAATTTGGAGATGCTATTTGATCATATGTGCTAAGTAAAACATAATTGATGAGCAAATAAAGGACCCATGTAAAGACAATTTTTTTCAAAAATGCGAGCTTATTTGACTGTTTTTTCTTAGCTTTGTTGGTTTTGTTCTGTGATGTTACTAAAAAAAATAATGGTGCTAATCTAAACAACTGTGGCTTGTCAAAAGAGTAAATACGAATTAACGTGTTTTATATTTTCTACATGTATGTATATTTTGAAGTTTTTTTGGGCAAGAAACTTTTGTACAGGTTGACATGACCCGGTATTTCATTTTACAATGACATCAAATGTTATTTTGTATTTTGTATCATTACAAGAGTCTAATTATCTTGTAGCTGCATATGCTTATTTTGGGTGTAAAAAAATATTATGGCTTGTGGAAAATCTTGTAAAATTAAAATCTGAAGATAATAATGGTTGTGTGTAGGGAGAAGAGGATGAAGGCATTTCCTTGAATTTCTTGAATTTCCCTAGACACATCTCTTGCACCTCCTATAGTTGCATTTGGTAGTCGGTAAAACTCTGATCTCATTGAAAGTCCTGCAATGGCACGCACTGGAAGGGTAATTTGGATCCTTTGACCATCTTTTCTCCTTCATATTAGAATTATCTTTCCTTTTGTTTGCTTTTCAGAATTGTTTTTTGGGCCAGCTTTGAATATTTAATGTTATATTTTTGGGGAGTATAGAAGAAGAAGCGTACGCATGCAATTAATCCAGAGTCACGGGAAAAAGAGAGCGAGAAGGTGCCAAAGAGCTTTGTGATATCAAGGGGCAAATTGCCGCCACTGCTAAAGCAGCTACAGATGGACATTCAAAAACTTATGCTTCCCCATACTGCTCTTAATTTGAAGGTTAGCATTTAATCCAACTTCAAACAAAAAAATTGACATGTTGCCATAAGCAGCATCTAGCTTGACCTCACTATCTATACTTTTTTTTGGTTGAACTAGGTAAAATATCTAATGTAAATGCAACTTAGATATTGAAATATAGGCAAGAAAATAGCTATTCAACTTTAGATCTTTATCATTTCCTTCAGTGTGTGAATGTAGACAAGAAAATATTAAAGAGTCAAACTTTTCTGTAGTGTCGAATATGTGAATATTTTTTGTTCAAATATTTAGAAATGAACTGCAAGCTGACTTTTTAGGAGATAAGATACACTTCAGTAGTAAAAAATGCATATTTGATATTAGATTTAATGAGCAGAATTCTATCTTTTTGGAATTTTGTAAAAAATTAGGCAATTGGGAAAAATAGCCAAAGGAAAACATCCTTAAATGCACATTTCTTATTTGTATCTTTCTACATTTCTTTCCCAGGGGTATATAATAGATGGTTAAACTGTTGAAAAACATGGATAGCAGTTGCAGGATTGAATTAGTTCATGTGGCTGGAGGATATACGGGCTGAGTAATTAGGTCATCACAAATGGGGGCCTGGCTAGAGCCAATCCCTGCATGTTATTTTTTTTTTGTATTTTGCTGATATGACTAAAGGTATCTCTGGACACTGTTCTCCTTTGAAGGGCCATATGTGTGTGTGTGTGTGTGCATATGATACATGCATATACCTCGCCCGCCCCTGCCATATGCATATACATATATGTGAGTATGTTTGTCTATTTTGCCAAATCTGTTCTAGTCATGTTCATTTTTCTATAGTCCACACTTAAGAATGCCTAGTGAGATTTGAAGTTGTGCCTTGATTTAAAGGTTGTGTTAAGAATTTCCTTTTAAAACATGATGTTTTGAGTGCCTGACAATCAAGATAGATTTTACCAGTTTAATTCACTCTTTTACTGGTTAGGACAGCATAATTTTTGATGTGAGTAAATATCTTTCTTTATTTTGGTGGCTGGGATGATTGTAGTTTTGCTCACTTGCTAGTTTATTTGTTTTCCTTTTCCAAATGTGTAGTGTTTTGGAACATTTATTTGAATACAACCATGTTTTAAGCATTAAGCGTTTGAAGTTTTGTTTAATTGTATTGATTTCCATTTTTGAGATCAAGAAAAGAGAAAGAATACTCTCAAAGATTTTGTGCATGTTGCTGCACCGCTTGGGGTAACGCACTTATTGGTGGTGTCAAATACAGATAATGCCCCTTATCTTAGAGTGGCAAGGTGTCCGCATGGTCCAACACTGACATTCAAAATACATGAGTATTCACTGGCAGCTGATATTGCACGCTCCCAATCAAGGCCCAAGTCATCATCATCGACACTTTATAAAACCCCACCTTTGGTGAGTCTTTTATGAGCTACTATATCTGTTATTATCAGTATTTTCAATGTTTCAGCCATGATGTCAATGATGGGCTGTAAAACTTAGCTGCTAGAGTGTGAAGATAAATTTAATTACTTATCAGATTTGAGTGTTACAGCTACATGAAATGTTATGTTTCTGCTGTAGCATATGTTTCCTTCAAATTTTTTCACTTTTTTATTATGTAGACTTTGTTGCTGTTTCTATTTAGGATGGGCGGACATTAGGATGCTAAGAAAATACCATAACTTACTGGTAGTTGAGCGAATCTAGGGAAGTTGTCTGAACTGTTGTAGTTGTTTCTCATTAATCTCATGGCCATTTTTAACCAGGGCAAAGCACAACTATTTTTTTTTCCCTCAAAAGACATAATATTTAAACTGCAGGCTTTCTAAAATACTGCATCCACAATGCAGGCCATTGGTATATTATTTAAATTTAAGAGTTAAAACACCGAGAATTGGAACTTTTTTTTTTTGGATAAAATACAAGGAATATTGCAAACAGAGCTTTCACATATGTATTTTCTTTTCTTAGAAAAAGAGAGAACTACTGCAGAATTCTTGGAAGGCTTGGTTTACATACAACATCTTATCCATCACAGTCCTTACACATACTTTCATACACCTACAGTATTTTCCTTTGTACTACATAATGGTTTTACAATACATTTCTGTTTTTAAGAGCCATATTTGGTGATGGAACTCTCTGTGCAAAACAAATTTGGAAGTCTTTAGTCTTCCCCCATCTACACATGACTAACAATCCTTTTTAAAGACCATGGGATGCACAACTCCTAGCCTAGGTGGGAAAATCGGCCACCCCAAAGCTAGGAGATTCCTGATGAGGTACTGGATACACACTCAAACTGACAACAAAAACAACACATTATGGAAAATCATAATACCCAATTCCCTCTGATGTTTGAAACTTTTGAATTCAAATAACTTAATTCATCATTTACCCAAAAACTTCTACCACATCTTCATACCTATACTCCATGTTTCAGCCAACTCCACAATATTCTAAAGCTCAAATGTGGTACTCATACCCATTTTATCTCCTCTAAGGGGGAATTTCTCCTAATAGAGGAAATACTCAACACGGTTAACATTTCATATCACATGCTTAAATTGAAAACATGCCCTCAAAAAATTTACTGAAAGAGATGGGAGGTTGATTAAGAGCTCCAAGCCAAGCCTTCTACCACTTATTTATTTTCCAAGCAAGCAAGATTTACCTCCCAAAATTCAAATGCAAATCAAAGAACAAGAAGAGAACCCTCTCCCATTCTTTTAATGGAGTTTCATAGGAACCCTCATTTAGGATCCCTTGGATGAGAGCATGACAATGTCAATCTCTCATTTATCCTGCTAGCTCAAACCCTCTCTTGTACTCACACTTGAGTGAGACTTTTGGGTATTTCAAAGGGTATAGAGTGTTCTCCACTCCAACCAAAATGTCCTCAACTCTTTTAAGAGAGGGTTGGTGAGAGTTGGACATCTACCACTTGAGACCCTTTTCACAAACATTCCACCCTACCCACAAAACTCAAATCTCTCATCCTTCTTAAGGGCAACTAAGAGGGGTCATATCTTGGATATTGCCCAATATATGGCCTTAAAATAAGCCCCCAACCTATAGGTACCATGTGGGTGTTTAAAACTAGTAAAAATAGACAAATTTTTGCTTTTCACGTCACTAAAAACTGTTGATAAAGTATGCACCCGAAATTGGAAAATTAAAATGATAGAACAAAAACCCTTACCCTCAAATATGGACTACTCACTTTTAAACATAATGATATACATGCTCAACATATCATGAAATTAAACACAATAAATACAAGACCTTAGCCCTTCCACATGGGCCATGGTCTTGGCTTTTATTATCAGCACATAGGGTTCCCAAGGTATCTCCAGTTTTTCATGGCCCATGGAATAATGTTTGTGCATGCTTGAATTTACATGTTAATACTTCCAAAACATAATGGCCGAAGCTATTAAATCAGATAATCTCATGCATATCCCTAAACAAGATTTATTCTTTTCCAAAGTCAATTAGATGCAACAATAATATTATGCAATTTTTTTCTTTCTATAATCATTTATTCTACCAATTTCACTACTAACTCATTACAACATTACAAAATAAATTGCATAATAAGCTTATGATGAATCTGATAGAGTTCATGTCACTAACACATTCAGTAATTTCTACAATTGAAGGTAAGTAAAAAACTATAGACTAAGGGAGCATATATATTAAACCATGATAATCAAGACAACATAGTGTATCATGCTGCATCAAATTGACAAAATCAAAATAGTGTCTATCTGGGTATGTCAAATAGTTGGCCTTACAATTAACCTGGCTGATTAGTATTCCTTGTTTAGTTAACCCATGAATATTTTTTCTGACAGAGTATTGTGTTTATGCTATTTTGCAGATTGTTTTAGCTGGTTTTGGATCTGAAGAGCAACAGCTAAAGCTGACATCTATTATGTTTCAAAATATATTTCCGGTCATTGATGTGAATACTGTGAGTATTTAAAGCACATTGAATTGTAATTGTATTACTTTGCACCTCATTTTATACCACAAATAATCTCCCTTCAACTACAAGATTTCAAGTATTTTTCTTTTAGCAGCCAACAGTAAAACCGTTTTTTTTTGACAGGTGAAGCTGTCTTCATGTCAAAGAGTAGTATTACTTAGTTACAATAAAGAGACCAAGCTGATTGACTTCCGACATTATGCAGTAACTTTACAACCTGTTGGTGTTTCTCGTAGGATTAGGAAGTTTGTGCAGAACCGTCAGATTCCAGATTTAAGGAATCTCAACGACGTGAGTGAATTTATTACCATGTAAGAGCTCTTTCCTTAAGCTTTTGCACCCTATTTGAAATAGTAACTATAAATAAGTCTGTCTCCTTTAAGATCCGAGCTTTAGCATAGCCTGTTAAGTTTTGCACTAGGAAGTGTGTTTCATTAAACATATAAGACATCTGTGGATCTAAAATCTATAGAAGGATTCCTGTAACAATACCCAAAGAAAGCAGTTTAACCACTCCCAACAGTGAGTTGGGGCTGGGATGCAGCTGGTTTTTCAACCTCCTTGGACGTTTTTTGGGAAAAACTTGCCTCTATTTCGCTTCAAACCATTGTTACCAGGAAGACATGTAGCCCGACCCCCAGTTTCTTGTATCAGATACATGGTCCTGTATGGATGCATCTCTTGGCATTAGAAGACTTAAGGTGAAGTTTTTTCCTGTCTCCTATACATCCCCTATAATCCCTTGAAAATGTGGAAACATCCTCTATAAGCAATAGCATCATTTGAAAATGCAGAAACATCCTCTATAAGCGTCCCTTAAAACTTGTGGAAGTTTACAACATGACTCCTGTGAATATATTACATAAATTACATTGTATTTCTAAAAGTGCTCGTGTAGTTGAGAGAGAAATTAAAAGAATGAAATACATTAATAATCTTGTAATTTTTTCATATAATTTTACAAATTTTTTAGGTAGGAAATTTCTTGATGAAATTCCGAAGATATAAGAATATGAATTGAAACCTTAATAAGGCTTAAGGTGTGTATATGTATTGAAGTTTTATCAATTGATAGTAATAATAATCATCTTTACATTTCCAACCTTCCCCATACTATGATTTTAAAATTAGTGGGATTCACCTCCAGTTTCTTTGTCATCTCCAGATGAGATTATATTTTGTTTTCCCTATTATGATGGTGATTGTCAAATTTAAATATAACAATCCATTTGAACACTTCAAAATGTTAGCTTTTTAAATTTTTTTTAGCATTCTATTATTTAATATCCTATATATATATATATATATATATATATATATATTCTTGTCTCTGACCTTTTCTAAAATTGGTGTATCAGTAGTGGTCCTCATCTCTTGTATGGTTGTACCAGTACTGGTACCTGTCTTTTGATAAGTATGTAATAACCCCTGCTGGTTATATCTTAGACAAACCCTAAATTCATCCACTAATCAGTTGTTCCGCATTCCGTCAAACACTTGGCAAGTAAACTCAAATATTGGAACAGGAAACAATTTATCACCCAAATATATATATGCCAACTAACACAGTATGAATGAACTTGCAATGCAGATTATTGTTTTGCTCCGAGAAACAATGCCAGAGCGAATAACAAAATATAATTCGATCTTCCAGCCTAATCAACTATCATTTGCAAATACCACAGCTGAATTACTTGCAATACATATTAATTTTCCCAATACTACTGCTGCAACATTATTAAGACAATTATAGACAAATGAACCTGTTAACTTCCAACACTTGGATGATTTGCAGCAGACCCATATCCGATATAATAATGATGCAACAATCTACCCAGTAGCAACTCCAAATGTGTACATGGCCACCAAGAAACAAGTTGCAGGCCCTTAATTACTTAACTCAGGTCACCAAAAGTTGATCACATGTCTATAAAAGCTCCAATTGTGTAATATCCCAAACTCCAGTAATGCAGCAGTATGATTAAGAAAATCCAATATATTATGACAACTTGAAAGAAAGCAACTTTGAAGCCATATCATTCTCTAAATACATCAGTCCAAGTACACGTTTTGTCTACTACAGAATTTGCAGGAATAAATATTGGATTAAATTATACATTCATATGCAGAGTCTGAACCGTTAAAACAATATTGATTACATGAACATGATACAAAATAAGGTAGCAAGAACCCGAGTGTGATCGTTGATGGTACTGGCTACCTATATGGCTCCTATTTATCTGCTCTTCACTGTACATGCTTTCTGGAAGTCCCAGTTCTGAATGCCACTCCTACACTCCTGTTTGCTGTAGGAACCCATAACCTAGTGGGATAGTATGGATCTGTGGTTTCCTTGTTCCACTTACAGCACACTTAACTCACCCCAGATATGTGCAGGGCTTGCGGACAACAGTCTGGATGTGTAATGCTCCCCCCTACAAATCTGTTATTGCATAGTCGGGTCTCCCAACGTTTAATGGTTCAAGACAAGGCCTGGGCTTATCTCTGAACCCGTATGGAGGTTATTTGTACTTCAAACTGCCTCCCACTCTCCACGCTATAGACTGCCACAGAACACTGCCGTTCTCCTTCACTGTGGTCTGGGTACCTCGGGTCTGTAGTATATGTATGTACCTGTAGTTTGCCTTGTCCCGACTGCTGTCACACTCTTCTCCCTTTCTCCTATATCGTGGATCACTGATTCTACGTTTTGCCCTTTTGCTTGTGCAAACTAAAACTCCCAATAATCTTCACTGTTAACTACTGGAAAAGGGACTGAAACAAAACACTGTTCTGCAATTCCCGTACCTGAACTAGTGTGCACATTTCCAAGAGACATTGGGGCTACGTCTAGTCTCCCAAACTTCTTAAGGGGTTTCGTCCTTAAGAAAGCCAGTCACATAAACAATATGTTGATATATTTTCATGGTGCCAATCCCAATGAAGCTCCTTGCTTTTATAACCTCGACATGAGGGCAAATACAAACAACTAGGCAATGTGGGATGAAAGCTTATCAAAGGTCACCTCTACATCATCTGTCCTCTTGTTGAGAGCTCAGTAATCAAATACATATGCGAAGAGTACCATCTTTCTTCACCAAAACTACCGAAGAAGCAAAAAGGTTGGAGCTGGGTTTGATGTGTCCCATGTCTAAGAGTTCCTTAATTGTCCTTTCTATTTCCTCTTTATAGTGCTTGGGGTGACGATAAGTAGTGGTAATGACGGGTTTGACACCCTCGTCTAACTCAATGATATGCTCAAACCCTTTATTTGGGGGAAATACCCGGGGGTATGTCTTCAATGGAACAAACGAATTTTCCTAACCAAATTAAAACACCTAATGATCTAATAACTGATTCCATTTCACATGAAAAAGACTTCCTTTAACTATTTTTAACTAGAAGGGAGTAATTGCTTCCTAATTAGTTTACAAATTAAAATCATCTATTGAAATTAAATAAATAAATGAATATGCTGCTAACATTTTTAATCATTCTAACTGATAACATGTTCAGCTGAAAGTAAAGTACAACTATCAACTAATATCTTTAATCTAACTGATAACATGTTCAACTGAAAGAAAAGTAACATCTATCTATTTAATCTTCAATGAATCTAAAGGTAAAGGTACAAAGAACATACAAAAACTAATGGAGAAATCCCTTTGTCATGTTGTTCAAGCCTTGGCATTGGTGAGAGGAGAAACATTGACATAGGCTTAACCTCCCAACCGCAGATCATACTTATCCCCACACATCCTAACTTAATAGGATGACCTTCCCTACCTTGGGATTGGGCTTGGGATGTTCTTAAGTCCAGCCATCCGAGCTACCTGGTGGTTTGAGTGTCCCATCAGTTATTCCTAAATAATTGAAGCTTCTGGACAAACAAAAAAATCCCATGATTGACACATCTGCCTATATCTACCTTGGCCAAGGATTTCAAATTGGGTTTGTGAACCCGATCTCCACCACTCAACTTGACAACAGGTTCCATTATCAGGACATGCATGAGCTATTTAATTATTTATTCCAATCTGATTTCTTTATTTTTATTTGCATGTTAAGTTTACACCTCTTCACCACTCATTGGCCTTTTTGCCGGGTGAATTCCTCAGTGTTCTCATGGTTCTGACTTGGTCTTACACCTCTTCACCCATACTATGGCTTCAATGCCAGGTGAACTCCTTGGTGTCAAGTATTCTGATTTCATGCTTGGTATATATGTTTGTTACAATCATAAAGATTCATTCAACATTCATAGTTATCCTAGTTTTCAATAGGCTGCATATTTGATGTAAGCTCAAGATCATTTAGAGATTGGTATCATAAATACCTCGGACAACAACATATAGCATATTGGATTATCTCTACTAGTCAATCCTAACCGGCTGAGGAGAATATGTCGAACCAGAGTGAGAGAGAGCAAAATAAAAATAATGGATGAGAATACATATGCATTTATTTACATTCGGCTAAGTTCAGGTATAATCGGTTCCATATCTATCACTGTTTCTAAGTATAAAACTTGCCATTGCAAACACTACTCAATCGGTTTATCAAGGATTACCAAACAAGAGTATGACCTCCGAGCTCGATTGAAACTTGATCTCCAACAAATCTGAAGCTTGGTTACAGCTTCACTTCGGTAGCAGAGGATGTATTGGTGTCAACAGCATATGACTTTTGATGTAATTGCAAGGATTTAGAAGCATAAATAGTATGATGATCGGTGGTAAGGAAAGAGTAATGCAATGTACTTGGTGGAGTGAACCTAAAATGTGAGAGACCTTTCTTCATCCCTGATCACAGCTCCTTAATAGTACAAACTGAGACTCCTCGGCTTCCATATGTTTTTCAAGAAGTCTGTTCGGTGCTTCAAGAATTTTGAATTGAAAAGGAATAAAAGCGGGAAGGTAAATGAGGAGAAAATGAAATGATTAAATCTTTTATTTTATTATTATTATAAGCTCTTATGTACATTCACGTATGTATATCAATGAGATGGCATTATTAGATTATTTATTTATAATTTATTGGTGCCACTTCATTTTTATATATACGAGTTTGTATTTAAGAGTTTATAATAATGATTAAATAAGAGAAAATCAATATTAAATCTTAAAAGGTATGAATTATACTTAATTTAGATTATGTAAGTTTTTATTATATTGTTTTCCTAATAGCTCATGCGGTCCTATAATGCAATCTGTGGTCAAGTCTTCGTATCCTTTCCAAGGTAGTCTTAGGTCATACCTGTCCATCCTGGTGACTGGACCAATCGACCATCCCCTTTTGATGATCCCGTTTAGCAATGCTTCCCCTCTCTTCAGTCCTCTTCCTGCAATTACCCAAGCAAAACATTCTCGCCAACACATTAATTCAAAAATATATTGATCGTTAATTTCAATCAAACAATTGTCAATAATCTAATGACAATTATAGGCTATTTGATTATTTTTCTCAACGTCTATAATAACTAACTCATTTCACATAATCATGAAAGAAATAATTCGTTATCAGTTGGTACAATATATATAATTAACTATTAGGAAAAAGAAATAATCTGGTAACAGTTGATACAATGTATATAATTAACTAACTTGTTTCACATGATTAGGAAAAAGAAATAATTTGTTAAACCAATAGTTATGATCAAATAAAAAATTAGGGCAAAATTTGGGATGTAACATTTAAAAACCCTCTTGTGCTTATCAAGCACCGACTGAATGCCAACATGAAGCTACCGTCTTGAACCTAATGTAGTCTTAGAGGAAACGAAACAGTGCGCTGCCCACTCCATGTCATCATGCCTTATAATAGCCTCCATCCTATGCGCTGAATTCATCCTGGGTTCACCCTTTGGCATGGCCTTGAGAATCACTTGTCGGCCATCCTGTATTAATTCTAGCTGCATCTTATCATGATCAACTATGCACCTGCCGACTATCTGTAACCACTGCCTAGCCAGCATGACGTCTAACCCATCCAAGTCAACTACATAAAAATTTGCTTGTAAAAGATATAGTCATCAAAGTGAATCGAGAGCCTTGGCACTTTTCGTGCACCTTAATCTCTCAACTCCTGCTACCTTAACTTTGAACTCGCATATATCATCAACCTGTAATCTTCTCTTTGATGCCTAGCGTGTGCTTATGAAATTATGTGATGCAGCTATATCTAAAAGGTGCGCAATATGCTGCCCTCTAACTACACCCTTCAAGCGAAAAGGGGTGACCCATGGGATTGCTAGAAAGGGAAACTATGATGGGGGATTGTCCTGGAGTGGATTCCTTCTTCCTCTCTTTAGGAGCTTGCTCCTCACTTTCTTCTTTATTGCTGCCATCAACATTGCTGCCCCCTTGCTATTTGTCCTTCTCTTCAGACATAACCTAGACATAATGTATTTTACCTTTTCCAAGGCATCTGTGATTTGATGTCCATGGCTCCCTAAAAGTGAAGCATAGCTTCATCCTCCGTTGTTCATTCTGTGTGTCAAAGTCTAATCTAGGAGGGGAAGTCTTATACTGATTCTTGTTCTTTTGGATTAAAGTAGACCCCTTATAAGGTTTCTTAGGAAGCTGTAGTATTAAAGTAGGTGAATCCAGATCATGAGCGATTTTAATAGCATCATCCAATGGGTTTGGTTTAAGGACCTTGATCGAGCCTCTAAATTTGTCCTGTAAGCCCTCAGTGAACAACATTACCTTACGTTGTTCTGTCATATCCGAAACCATAATCGAGATCTGCTGAAAATCATTAATGAAGTCATCTAGAGATCCACCCTGTTGCAACTGCACCAAACCCTTGCAGTAGACCTCAATATCCTTCTTGTCAAAATGGGTGATCAGCTTAGAGCTGAAAGTCTGGTAAGATGTAACGAGACCATGATCCTGGGTGACCGGCCCATGATGCCACCAATCATATGCTGCTCCCTCTAAATGCATTGTGGCAAATTTAATGGCTTCTGTGTCCAACATGGGCTTAAGTGTTAGGTAGGTGTCTAGCTTGTGAATCCAAGCTCTAGTAGATGTCTTATTGCTGCTATCAAAAGTGGGGAGGGATAACTTGTTCATGGCGTGCTTCAAGTCCCTATTCTATGCCCTAGGCCTCCTGTCCTGTTGTGGTCTCTCTGTCTCCCTTTTTTTATTCATATATTGAACAAAGGACAAATTTATTTTAATTGGATAAGGGAACAGATCCCATTCATCGTACATGGCCATAACATTACTCAGAAGTAAGCCTGCCACTGCAAGTTGGGCTACCTCTTCTTCGGCATTATTCTTAGCAAAAATGGGCATTAATGGCCTGTCAGTGTTCCGTGTGGGGGCCCTATCAGCCCGAGGTGATCCTGCCACACTACCACCTCCACTATGATGACTCAGTTCTCTCTTGTGTGTCAGAGCTAGCTGTTGCATAGCACTTGTAAGCTATTGAAGTGCAGTAGCAATATTACTCTGTCCATCTCTAATAGCCCGCAAAGTTTCCCTCACTTCCCATTCTTGTCCGTCCACATTGTGAGCCATTTGAGTGACTTGTACCTGTGCAATTTGTTCAACCTGTTCACCCTGTATGCTTGTCTCAAAGGTTAGTTCCTCATGAACTGAGTAACTGTCCTCAATATCAATTTGGTTTGAAGATCCTGCCTATTTAGGTCGGATGTGACTAAAGTTATATGGTTTCCTATTCATGCCTATCTGACATTTTTCTTGTTTTAACCATCCTGCAACTTCAATAATTTACCCACAAATTGGCAAGTCTTGTGGCTTTGATACCACTGTAATATCCTGAACTACAGTAATGCAGTAGTATGATTAAGAAAATCCAATATATTATGAAAACTTGAAAGAAAGCAACTTCGAAGTCATATCATTCTCTAAATACATTAGTCCAAGTAAACATTTTGTCTACTATAGAATTTGCAAGAATAACTATTGGACAAAATTAAACATTCATTTGCAGAGTTTGAATCGTTAAAATAATATTGATTTTATGATCACAATACAAAATAAGGTAGCAAGAACTTGAGTGTGATCGTTGATGGTACTAGTTGCCTATATGGCTCCCATTCATCCGCCTTTCATTGTACGTGCTTTCTGCAAATCCCATCTTTGAATGCCACTCTTGCACTCCTATCTACTGTAGGAAATTAGGAATCAATAAATTAGTGGGATAGTATGGATTTGCGGCTTCCTTGTTCCACTTATGACACACTTAACTCACCCCCGATATGTGCAGGGCTTGCGGACAATAGTCCGGATGTGTAATTTTCCCCCCTACAAATCTGTTATTGCATAGTCGGGTCTCCCAATGTTTAATGGTTGAAGAGAAGGCCTAGGCTTATCTCCTGACCCGTATGGAGGTTATTCGTACTTCTCATTGCCTCCCACTCTCCACACTAGACTACCACAAAACATTGCCATTCTCCTTCACTATGGTTAGGGTACCTCCGGTCTGTAGTATATCTACATGCCCGTAGTTTGCCTTCGCCCAACGACTGTCACAGTCTTCTCCCTTTCTCCTATATTGTGGATCACTGATTCTACATTTTCCCCTTTTGCTAATGCAAACTAAAACTCCCAATGATCTTCAGTGTTAACTACTGGAAAAGGGACTGAAACAAAACTCTATTCTACAATTCCCGTACTTGAACTTGTGTACACACTTCCAAGAGACATTGGGGCTACGTCCAGTCTCCCAAACTTCATCCTTAAGAAAGCCAGTCATATTCAAGCAACCGATTTCATAAACAATATGTTGATATATTTTCATGGTGCCAATCCTAATGAAGCTCCTTGCTTTTATAAGCTTGATACGAGGGTTAATACAAACAACTAGGCAATGTGGGATAAAAGCCATTTTAATCTTTTAGTCACTTAAGTTACTTTGTTATAAAACGACTTTAAGTCATAAAGTAACTTTATAAATCAACTTTTATAAAATAAAGTGACTTAACTATAGAAGGCTCCACTACTGAATCATCTCCCCAATGAAACCAAATAGAATCCTGTGACTGGCTGCCATCCTGAAGATAAATGCCGTGAGCCTATTTGGATGAAAGATAGACCAACAATGCGCTAGTAGGCCTAGTGCGGAGAAGGGGACATTACAAATTGCTGCCCTATGGAAAACGGTAGCCTCAGAAAATGCTAGCCAATTTGCCAAACCAGAAAATTGCAGCCCTTCAAATTTAAAACCACTCTCCAAATTGCAGGTGTATGCTAGCATTTGATGCAGCTCTTAAATAATTCACCATATGCAGAAAATCCTCTTTCCCAAATACAAGAAAACACAGTAGGGAAAGATCCTTCAATTTGTTATGCTTCAACAACAAATTGAAACTCCAATTCAGAAATACTTCCAGAATTTCTAGCCCAATTCCTCGCCGAATATCAAAGAGATTAATAATTCATTGGATGCCAATTCTCAAAATGAGGTCCATATTTAATGTCAATAGGCATTCTACAATGGCATAAAGGGTGGAGTGGGATGCTATAAGTGTGTTAATGTTAACTTTTATCTTTCTAGGTTAAATATGATAACCATTTATACGTCAAAAATTTAAATTTAATTATAAACAAAATATACTCTAAAAAATATTTCAATAAACACCACATAAAATATTTCTTAAAATTATAATGTTTGGAGATATAAATGATGATGTTTTTTTTAGAAATAAAAATAAAAAGCTTTAGTGAAAAAAAAGAAATGGAGATAAAGGAAATATAAATAGTTTTGGGTATAGTAAATTAAATTTTAATCATTTTGTACTAGATATCTATTGGCATTTTTTTTAGATAGATAACATTTGAGATTATAACGAGAACCATATTTATAATCTCACTTGCACAACTTAGCTTCGACACTACAACTTTCACTTAAAAACTTTTTTGCTTTATACTATGGCATATAATATAATTTAACCTTTTTGATTAAGTTACCATATTCACCCCTTAGCATGCAGATTCGACATTTGGTTCGTAGCTAATTTGAAGTCGGTTCCGATTCCTGTCAAATTTGTCATTTATCTGATGGATTCCCTTCGAATTCTCTTTCTCGGACCTTGGACGAATTTGGGTGAATGTCGAGTGAATTTTGTAGTTGACGGAAGAGCCCAAGAGAATGACTGTGAATTCGGAGTGAATTTGGGTGTGCAACCAAAAAGTTTGAATTTTTAATGTTTTTTATTGTTTCGGAAAGGCCTTTATTTGGTTTAAATATAATATGATTTATTATCCAACTGACCCAACCTTAAAACACCCCTGCACTTCATATAGTGGTGTATTAACTTATTTTCTAGAGCATATTTTTAAATATATATTAAAAATAAAAATAAAAATATATCTTGTATGGACGAACCCAAAACAAACCCGAACCCAGCCCCAAAAAAATTTGATTGAATTTTGAACCCGAATGTTGAACTTGCATCCGAAACAGAATCCGAACCGGCAACTTAGCTTTTTAACCACATTATGATATTCCAACACGCGAGGTCTTTGTTTCTTGTGTCCAAGATTAAAAACTTTTCAATCCAATTCCAACGAGCTATGACACTAAGGTGGCCAACATACAATACCAACAAAAATAGCAACCTAAACATATTTAGTTGAATAGCCATAATAGTTCACCCGTCTTGCGAAAATGATTGAAAAAGCATTAGAATCAAAATCTAACAACACATGAGTGATACTAATGTTTTGAACTTGATGGGCGACTTACTAAAAATAGACACCCCCTCCAAGATTCTTGGAGTCTAAAGCAGAAGCCAGAAATAAAAATTGAGAGCATTACCCAACTCCAATATATCCCTCAAAACGGAGCCAAAACTCACCATATGCCATTGGAAACCCTAATAACTCCACAACTGACACCCTCAAATCCTAGTGTTAACTCATGAGGGTCACGATGATGAACTGACCAAACCAATTGCAAGAACATGCTAAAAATGGGGACATTACAAGCTATGCTTCAAACTCTAGGCTTTTCAATTTCATTTCACGTTATATGTTGTCATATCTGAGTCTGGTTTGATTCAGATATGTGGTCTGATTCAATTGGCCTTTAAATTTTGGCAGGGAGTTTCCATAAGGTAGTGGGTTCATCTTTGAGTTTTGTCAAATCTGACAGGATCTAGTCTAACCATAGCTGAACCTGTGTTTTTTTCATGCTTTGAGTTCTGTGGGGGTTGTGAGGAGTGACATGATATTGGACTCAGGCATGGCCATTACAGTTCCAAATGGACACTTATATGGCCATGCAAGATGCCTCTATCATGGCCATTTAAGTCCTGGAGAAAGCTTTATCCATGAAGGCTTCATGGTGATGACCCCATGCTTAGCATCTGTTTAATATGGTCTCTATTCCTGCAGCCTGCAGAATTTTTTCTTCCACAGGTCATTCACAATTCTTTCGATTTTATTCTATATAAATGTTTCTATTTTCATTATCACTACCTGGAGATTCCTTAGACACACAGTTTCATTCATCTAATCTTTTATTTGATATATATATTTCTAATATCTATTTTAAAAAATATTTCAACTTAGTTTAATAAATAATATATTGTTATTTATGTCTTGCTTTTTATCTGGATTAAATTATAAATACTTATGTTTTTTATGTCTTTGTATGAATTAACCCAAGCCTAAAAATATCTCAATTGGATGTACAAATGAAACTTGTAAATCACAATAAAGATCCGAACCAGCACTGGCAATGTAGATTTCATCATTAAAATCCTTCTTTTATAAAACTGATTGAGAATTTGAGAATAATAGGCTTCATTGAACAAATTCTGTATTTATGTCTGGATTCTGGCTTGGATTTTTTTGGGAAGAACCTGCTTATTCCTTTTATCTTGAAACTCTGGGGTTTTCAGGTTCATCTCATATTTTCATTCAAACTGCTCCTTTTAACTTCAGACCCCAGGTTTTTTGAATTCACCTATTTTTTGAAAAACTGATTAGAATTTGAGAGCAACAGGCAACATTGAACAACTTCTTTATGTAGGTCTTATGTTTGTTTCTCAGTATATTTGGCATGAAACATCAATAACAATAACAATTTTTTATCATATTTTAGTTTTACAAAAAATTCAGTGGCAACATTGAACAAACTCTTTATTTGTTTTTTCTGTTTTCTTCTCTTTCTTTGCATTATATTTGGCATGAAATAACAAATGATAGTTTTAAAAAAATTTCCCCATATTTAATGAAAATTTCAGTATTTTCTATTCTGTTAAGTTTTTCCTGTTTTGAATCCGAGCAATTGAATTCCCTTTACACTTTCCATTAGCTGTGTTAGTACTGTGTAAGAAGAGTGCTGTTATGGTATATGTTATATACCTAGTCTAAACTGCACCTATCCATCAGGTTTACCAACATGATAAACATTAATACTTTTAATAGTTTACTGCTTGGAATTTCAAGCTTCTGAAGCTTTCCGACTATCCTATTCATTTGCTCAAAGTGTTCAAAGAATGCAATTTTCTTTTGCTTATTCATCCTTATTTAACATAAGGTGTTCATTGTAATAAGCATTTCTAACTTCTAATTTCCTTCTTAATAAGTTATTATTTTTTGATTTTTGTGTGTCTTTTGTAACCTTGATTTATGGGTAGATTCTTTTAAGTTTTTATAGTTTTAATCGTAGTGATGATTTAGTTTTTTATGGAAGTTGTGGACATGTGTGCGTATAGCTAGTACTCGATTTTGTTGGATTCTCTTGACTTTAAATGGTTAAGACAGGCCAAACTATGGATCAGAAAGTGAGGTGGAAGATGAAGCAGCAAGAGTTGAACTTGCAAATGATTGTGGTCGAGTAAATCGAGCATCCTCTCAAAGTTCTGTGAAGCTCCAGGAAATTGGACCTCGGATGACATTGCAACTTGTGAAGGTGGAAGAAGGCTTATGTTCAGGACGCATCATCTTCCATGAATTTGGTATGTTGGTGCACATCGCAATGATTCTTGTTCCTTTTAAAGAAAATTTTAGCCAGATTTAGATGGTTGATACATTTGCATATAACTTCACATGAACCAAACTGTTCAAGCAAGTTTTTTTCTATGTTAAGACATTTTGTAGAGTATGTTATGTATTCTATCGAAGGTAACGATAGTCATATTAAAGTTTACAGTCCATGATATCAGATTACTAGTGTTGCATAGTTTAACTGTGTAATTTTTCTCATGGAATTGTCCAGAAAGACTCATGTTATAATATTCATGTTGTTATCATCTATTTGCATAATTTGTATGAGACCAAGCTATGTCTGTTTGTGAAGCTTAAGTTTCTTCACCAATGTTTCTTCCATGTATTGCATTCGTTAGCTTGGCTCACAACTTTGTTTCTAGTTCTCTTGGAATTTAATAAATTTTTGAACAATATAATAGTTGTATTGAATGATCCAACAATTTTGCAATTTCACTTCTTGAGGAGTGTGATACATCAGTATTCGATTGTAACATTCGTTTTATTGCTTTGTCATACACACTTGATGTTTTAGTCCATTCAACTAATCTATTTAATTTTGGTATAATTTCTTTTTTTACAGTGAAAAAGACGCCTGAAGAGATTAAGATGCTAAGAGATAGCATAGAACAGAGGGAAGCATTGCGGAAACAGAGGAAAGCTGAGCAAGAAGCAAATGTTCGTCGGAAAGAGTAAGTACTCTTTAAGTACTCTCATAGTCAAATAATAAGCCTGTCAAAAGATGTGTGGTTATGTTGGTTTCCTTTCTGTGCAGCACTTATTTTTTGAGACATAAAATCCATATGGTATCATGCACATTTGTTTTCTAAATGTTTTGATGCCAAGGAAAACTGCCCATGCCAATGTGTCCCCTAGAACAAAGAAAATTGATTTTTTACATTAAAAACCCAATTCACTGAACAATTAGATGGTTGAGATTTAGCTGTCATTAAATTTTATTGGTTATTTCGTGTTTTTTCCTTTATTTTGGTTATATTTTGGACTCTAGCTCTGTAGTTGCCAATATTTATTGGAGCCATTGGTCTTCCTAGGAACCTGATGTTGAACTGTTCTAGAATAACAAGGTAAACAAGTAGAGAGCATTTTTGGTTATATTTTGGACTCTAGCTCTGTAGTTGCCAATATTTATTGGAGCCATTGGTCTTCCTAGGAACCTGATGTTGAACTGTTCTAGAATAACAAGGTAAACAAGTAGAGAGCATTTGTGGTGATGATAGCAATAGGCTAGAATTATTCATGTTTGCATCCATAAATTAGACAAGTAATGTACAAAACTAGCACTGGCATCTTTGTTCAAGTACATTTAAGCAGATTTTCTTTGCAAAAGGATATTATGTGGATCCCTGTAATTTTGAATATAAGATTTTAATTGATGTATTGGATGTGAAAATGTAGACATGCCAAGCAAGCATTGAAGCAAAAGTCAAATAGAGCAAGTCAAGCTCCCATGGAATTTGAGGAGGGTGAGGGCGAGGGTGAAGAAAATGATAATAAGGACATTGATGATTCAGAGTGGTATCGCCGGGAAGTTGGTGAAGAACCCGATTCAGGTTATTTTATGTTCTGTCATCCGCTCATTATGTTTCATGCTTTACAATTAATCACTTTTGCTAAATACTCTAGTCGTAGTTCAATTTTGGGTTTAAAGCATTTTGATGGTTCTTTGGTGCAGAGTTTTTAATGGGTGTTTCCAGGTCACAAGATAGAAATTACAAAGGATATAAAAATAAAAACACAAAGCAGGGAAAATATAAGCAGTCTAGAAAGAGCACTGCTAAAACGGATAAGCATAAAGAGGGAAAGTCAAGCAAGAGCATGCATTCTGGCAAACCAAAGGAGGGGGGTTCTAAAAAGCATTTTGGTCAAAGTATTGCGGATAAAATCCTGTCTCAGAAGAGGAAGAGTTCTCAAGGATCTGCACATGCAAATAAACGGAGAAAGGGTAATAAATAGGGACTTCTAGGATTTCAGGATTCCATCAAATTCAGAATTGTAATTTAATATGTTTGAAGCATTGGTCATATGAACTTGGCATTTTGACCCTGTATTTGTGGCTCATCAACATTTTCTTTATGATTTGTCACTTGGATTTTGATAAAAACAATGTTTTATGCACCGATTCTGTACAAAATCTCTCTATGTTTTAGCATTGTGATTTGGTATTGTTTTTAATTTTACTTAGGAATTAGAGGTATATTTCAATATTGAGTTTTGATGTTTGGAGATGGAAATTTGTTGAACTGCCCATTGTACCTGCACATTTGATCAGAATCTGATTATGCATGCAATTAAAATACATTTGTTATATTTTTTTTTTTCCTTCTAACAATTGTAGATATTTGCTTATGACATTTTAGCTACTGGAGACAGAGAACAGTAACTTTATTTACAGAGTTACCGGAAACTCCTGTCGTCCTTGGGCGCTCGTATCCCTGTATCCAATTTGGAAACGTATCTGATACTGCTGGATACATGTCAAATATTGAACCCATGTCTGGCCTAAAAAACTTGATTTTCCAACCATGCCAAATACTATGGGGTTTGATTTTTAAAAAGATTTGACGTAAATCTTCCCAAATTAGATTGCTAAAAAACTTAATTAAAACAATTTTTTGAAAAATGGTTTAAACAAAACCTGCACCAAATGAGAAAGAAATAAAATGTTTTTCTATTTCAGCAACTCATTTTATGGATTATCTTCTAATGCAACTCTAGTATGTTTAGATATTGTGAAGTGTTAAATTAACTCATAAATATTTGTGTCAATATTGCTTTTGAAGTAATGAAAATCACCTATAATAACTTGATGTTAAATATATGTTTGTGTTATTTTTTAATGTTGTGTCCTACTGTATCCATATTGATGGTCTTAAAAAATGGCCATATCCGAACCCAATACCCTGTATCTGTTTGTTATCGGTATCCGTATCCATGCAATTTTTATTTTTTAAATGTTTCTTGGTTGTTTAATAGTAGTTTTTGATGGGTAATGTGTGTCGGTTGTTGCACATGCTTAGGTGGTCTCAAGCCTATGGTTTGAACACTGTTGTTGTTTCACTGATTTCAACTTTGTAATTTTTTCTGAAGTGGGGAAGGAATTGTGAAGTTGGTAGAGAACCTCGGTACGTGCTAGGCATCGACTAAGATGAATTTAGATTTGCTCATTACTATAATACTTTCCAAAGTTGTTTGCACGGTTGCATTCATAGACTCTTGGGACCTCCCACGAATTTGCCAAGATTTGAGGGTCTCATGGTTGCCATGAACTTGTGAAGTGAGGTCACAAACTTTTTAGGACACAAAAAAAATGGACTTCAGTTTTTATTTTGTTTTGGTGTGGTGTGACAAGTTTAAGTCTTTGGTCGTTGAGCTCATGTGAGTCCCAAGTTTTCATACCATGCCATTCTAATTCATTTTTCTAGCTTAGGAAGTAGGTAGCCAACAATTATTTTTCCAACACTAAATATTATATATAAATAGGTGTTGTACACCTTGTAAAATAAATGTTTATTATTATATATTTATATTTACTATAGATTTGCACCTAGGAGCACCTAGACAAATATAGTATTTGTTGAGATTCATTTTAAAATATTTTTGGGACAATTTGATGTTGTAGTGTAATATTACAATTGTTTAAAATTAGAAAAATGAAAATGAATAAATATTAAGTGTAGAGTCGAGGATTGAGGTAGAACATAGTTTTATTATGTAATTTATATTATACCAATTGGTAGTTTTATGTGAGCTTTGAAGACTTTTGAGGGCTTTTACGAATTTATTGTAATATTTCGTTGTTGAATAATACATGGATGATGGATGCTTTTGAAGGCTAAGTTTATCTCTCAAGAGGGTTTTTCCATGTTATATTTTGTGGCATGTTTTGTGTGGGTATATTGAATATTCTCTTAATTTCTCATATGGGTTATGTTTCAATTATTTTGTGAGTATGTTGGTATTTTCTTGTGGTTAAAGATAGTGTTGAGACAAATGATGGTTTCAAGAGAAAGAATGAGCATTCATTTAGCATTGGATGAGTTAATGGTCTCTTAGATATCTTGATGAACATTCTCATTTGTCATTCTTGGTCATACTCAATTTATGTACTTGATAGGTATCACCCATTGCTTTTTTCATGTGCATTATGTTTATGATCTTTTATGGATAATCTTGAACTATGAATATATTGCTAGTTATGGAGGATTCAATTTGAAAGATTTTTGACATTGGTTATCGCCTTGTGCATTTGACTTGTTACTATGATTGCATTCATTTGGCAATTGAGTTTTGAAGATGATTCACTCACGCATTCCTTGAATTGGGAATGGTATTGGTTTGACATTGAGGCTTACATCCGTGTTAATTACATTGTATATGTTACTTATTTGGGGTTTATGGAGGAGATCATACTAACATACTTGTCTTTGAAATCTGTATGGAGAAGCACATGCTATAGGTTTTAATTTCCAATGTTTCTATCTTTGGTCTTTGTTATCTTTCTAGATGTTTGGTTTTATATTACATCGAATTTGAAATTGTTTGAAGGTACATGATCACTAGTTTGTGTTCATGTGTTGTCATTTCAGAGACTTGTTGTAAGAGGTATACTTGTAGGTTATTAGTTTACATGTTATGCATCTTATTGTGGATAGTCCTTGATGTTGCATGGTTATGGTTTCACTTTCTATGTGATGCCATTAGTGAATTCATTTTAAATTTGACATTATCCATGGAGTCAGAGCTTCTAGGTGCTTGTGTGGTGGGATTTGCACTTGGAGCCTATAGTTGCATGTTATAGGTTGTATATGTTGATGATCTCAGAACCATTTCAATGTTTGGTATACCTTGGAGGTATGGATAATTGGTAGCATTGATGCTAGTACCGTTTCAACTACAAATATTTTATTTGTTTATTTTTAGGATATCACATGTGATAGGATTTACAGTTTGTTTGTAGCGGATTACGTGGCTTTCTTTGTGGATGACCACATATGTATGTTTTTGATTAAGGAAAATAGGTTTTGAAGAGTGCCTGAAACCCTTTACAGATCTTATAATTTTCAAAGAAGCCCAAACTTAAAAACAACAACCTTAAATGAAATAGGTCACCCAACAAAACAACGTGACCAGGGTGGCCTCACAGATAACACAGTGCTCTACTACCACCTAAACAAGTTTTAAACGAGAACTTGAAATCCCATGGTTACAAAAGAAGACATTTAATCCCAAACCATGTCAAACTACAAGACAACATGCCAAAGAGACCAAGATAACCAAAACAAAAAGGGACGAGTGGCAATGACACGATTGTTTGGTGACAACTTTGTTTTTGTTGTAGGTTTCTTGATGGAGCACATGAAGTAGTTTGATTCATCATGGTATATGTGCTTAGAGGGAGTATTCCCTTGTTCATATTTGTGTCTACTTATTGACCTTTATGCAATGAATACAAGGGGATAATGTTGGAAAAAAATTGTTGTACATCTTGTGTAATGTCTATTATTGTATAATTTTTTATTATAATGTATTTGCACATAGGAGTACTTCGATGGTCAACATGTAAACATTTCCTTTGGACTATTCTTGAGGCTACTGATGTATTGTAACATTATATTATAATTATTATTTTGGATCGATAAACGACTGAAGCCTAGATTAATTATTATTATTTATTATAATTAATTTTTTTATGTGTTAAGCAAATTCAAACCCAAGACCTCCCACATGAGAGGCTCACAAGTTACCATAGTGTCGTAGGCCCTTGCCTACATTATATTATAATTAATGTTATTATTTAATATTGGAGAAAGGAAATTATAAAAGTACCCAATATTAAATGTAGGGTCAATGGCCTAGGTAGCACATGATTTTACATACAACTTATATTATATAGCTTGGTGGTTTTATGGGAGCTTACCTCTATAAAAGTAACCATAAAGATAGTAGTTTCAAGGTATGCTATATTTAACATTTGTTAAGGTTGAAAGCATAAGAGATGGAGGAGCTAAATATTTGTCACATGGATTGTTCATTGATAGTTGGGGTTATATAGGTTTTTATGGATGTACAATTTTTCTAGGATATGTCTTGTGTCCTTTTTTGTGGGTGTATTGTCTATTATTTTGCATTTAAATTATGAACACTTATTTAATTGATTTATCATGCAAATTATATAAAAAATTGTTAGCTTGACTAGAAATTTCCTTATAGGAAATAAGATTTTATTTTTAGTTCATGGAATAAAATTTAAGTGATGAGCTTATAAAAAGTATGATACAACATTCATTTGTTAGATATAATCTTTGAGTGAATTATATGTAGATAATTTGTTTATGATATCTTCTTTACCTTAATTAGAATGTGTTTAAGATAAATTTCCATGCTATATCTCGTGTCATGGTTTTTGTGGCTATATTGACTATTCTCTTAATCTATCATGTGGTTTATGTATCAATTGTTTTGAATATGTTGGTATTTTCTCGTGGTTACAGATAGTGTTTATACGAATGATGGTTTCAAGAGAAAGAATGAGCATCCATTTAGTATTGGATGAGTTAATGGTCTCAGATAGCTTGATGAACATTCTCATTCCTCATTCTTGGTCATACTCAATAATTTACCTACTTTAGAGGTATTACCCATTGCTTCTTTCAGATGCATTATGTTCATTATCTTTTATGGATAATCTTGAGCTATGAATGAATTGCTAGTTAAGGATGATTCAATTTTAGAGATGTTTGTCTTTTAAATCTGTATGGAGAAGCACATGCTATAGGTTTTGATTTCCAATTTTTCTATCTTTGGTCTTTGTTATGTTTCTAGATGTTTGGTTCTATATTACATTGAATTTGAAATTGTTTGAAGCTATATGATTGCTAGTTTGTGCTCATGTGTTGTCACGTGAGAGACTTGTTGTAAGAGGTATACTTGTAGGTTATTAGTTTAAATGTTATGCATCTTATTGTGGATAGTGCTTGATGCTACATGGTTATGGTTACACTTTCTATTTGATGCTATTACTGAATTCATTTTTTATTTGACATTATCTATGAAGTGAGAACTTCTAGGTGTTTATGTGACTGGATTTGCACTTGGAGCCTATGGTTGCATGTTACAGGTTGTATATGTTGATGATATGGGACCGATTTGAATGATTTGTATGTACCTTGGAGGTATGGATAATTGGTAGCACTTCATGCTAGTACCATTTCAACTAAATACATTTCAGTTGTTTACTTTTGGGATATCACATGTGATAGGGCTTATGATTTATTTGTAGAAGATTATGTGGCTTTCTTTGTGGATGACCTCAGATGTATGTTGAGTGGCAATGCCACGATTGTTTGGTGGCAACTTTGTTTTTGTTGCAGGTTTCTTGATGGAGCACATGAAGTAGTTTGATTCATCATGGTATATGTGCTTAGAGGGAGTATTCCCTTGTTCATATTTGTGTCTAGTTATTGACCTTTATGCAATGAATACAAGGGGGGAATGTTGTTAAAATTATTTTGTACATCTTGCATAATGTCTATTATTGTATTATTTTTTATTATAATGTTTTTGCACGTAGGAGCCCTTGGTGAGACCAGTTGTCATTCCTACCATTGACCACCACGAGGACTAGTGGGGCAGGTATAAAGTATGTTTTTGACATTTGTTTAGTTGCCATATCAATATGTGGGATATTATAGTTGAAAATATATATGTTCCATAAAATGTAAATATGTTGCATAGAATATTGTGAATTTTTCTAAATAGACAAGTAATGTTTATTTAATAAACAATTGATATTTTTTTAGATCAATATAATATATTAAGTATAAAGGTGAAAGGGTTAAAACAATTATTAGAAGACCCTTTACATTAAAAGAAGAAAATATATGCAATTTACATTTTGGAAGGAAGAGAGGTAAAGTTCATATGGAAGGATATAAGAGAATGTTCTTTAAAGGAAAATAGGGAGATTGAGATTCAGGGGGAGCCTTACATTTCACTAGAGTCAACCTTGAGGGAGCAGATAGAGGATATGATTCAGTCAACCTTTGGTGATCTTGACCATATTGATTCAGAGGGAGTAAACCATGTTAAACTAGATTCTCAAGTGATCAATAAATTGTAGCAGTCAAGAGGACTATGATTCATGAATATATACCTCGGGACTATGTAATTTTAATGGGCTTACCCCCTGTGCACATCATGAGGAAGTGACGACTTCCAATTGATGTCACTTGTATTTGCAGAAGTTATTGAAAGGTGACAATCTTACAATAACTTAATTTTCTATTATGATGGATATCTTACAATGTTTATGCAGATCATGATAGATTATACTTTGCATGGTGGATGTTTATAGGTTACACATTATGAGAATGTGTGTGCACGTACCTTATAAACATTTTTTAGTACATAGTGAATGTAATGCAAATTGATGTTTTAGAGGCCATTACACTAAGTACTTGGCAAATATCATGCAACCTAATGTCCAGGAGACCATTACTCACAATACTTGGTGAATATCTTGCATCTCAACATTCTGAAGGCCATTACTCAAAGAGTATTTGGTGAATATCATATATTGTTATTCTAGAAACCAATACTTATATGTGATATCAAAATGGTGAATATCACATGTTGATATTCTGGAGACCGTTGCCTTATTGAGTACATGGTGAATATCAAATGTTGATTTTTTAGAGACCATTACTTAGAGTTTTGGTGAATATCATATGTTGATATTCTGAAGGCCAATACTCAAAGATATTCAGATTATATTACATAGAGGTAATATATGGTCATGTGTTTATCCTCCCTATCTAAGAGGGAGTGTTGATGTTATATATATATATATATATGCACACGTATATTCTCTCACTCTCTTATAAATATAAGGGGGGGTTGCAATTGGAAAACACATACCACATACATGGAAGTGCTTAGTAAATTTGCAGCAATCCTCAGAAGATCGACACAAAAAGGGTACCCATGTTTGCATAGGTGATGTGGAATCACATCATTGGCTGCTTTCTAAAACAAAGGGTACATTTCATTCAACTTTAAACTCACAATTATTAGCACAATATTGCCAAAAAAGTTGGGCATTAAGATACTAAGTATGGATATTAAATTAGTAAGTGTGTGTATCAACTGAACAACTCCTATCTAAACCATTGGAATGCACTCAGAGTACTAGGTCCTTTCCCCTATTCTTGGGTTATATTAGCAGAGTTAATGTGAGTATTTGAAGACATACTTAAAACAAAGGAAACATTTGGACACATTATTGTTGTTATTTGCATGGGCTCTTCAATTGGGAAGCAAGGAGGCGACATTGAAAGCAGTGCACTCGTGCATGAGGTCACAGTGGGTGGGTGAGATGATTCAAGGCTAGGTTTAGTCAAACCAAGGTTTGGGATGACAACTAGTAATTTCTTGTGACATGTTTAAGTTTGGGCAAAAGCAAGGAATTTCAACCATTTATCATTTGAAATTCTTCCAAACTAAAATAAAAAACAAATTGAGAAGGCTAGGTGTAGTTGGGAGGATCTTTTGTTGTACTTGGTGGAAGCAGAGGATGAAATGGAATGCTTTGAGAGTGAACGAAGAAGGAAGATGAAGTTCTTTCGAAGTAAATCGATTGCTAAGCTTAAGGTCAAATGGCATTGAGGAGTTAGTCAAGCGAATTTGGGAGAGGAAGAAGGGGAAAGTCAAGATGTAGAGTGAAATTTTCATATTGAGGGAGTCCAAAGAAGAAATGTTAAAATCAAGGGTATGATGAACACCTTTATTTTCACTTGGACTTTGTTCTCTTTATCAAGATGTTTTAGTTTTCTGGTTGGAAAACAATTTTGGT